>CM064582.1:31108787-31268375 GCA_032716605.1 Paralithodes platypus
GCTATAATGGTAAGGAAAGGTTTGTCTAGAGCAACTGACATAGTATCTAGACAGAAAAACGTATGGATTAGACGCCCAACAACTGCGTGGACGCTATAGTCTGCCAACTGAAAAATTTTTCAGGAAACGTTAAAGGAGGCTGCCCATTTGCGTAAATCGGGGGCCAGACCCACAACGCCGGGATTACGTTTGCTTTAATGACTTCTACCAGAAGAGAGGGCTAATCGCCGTTTAGAGTAAGCGTTTGACCCGTACTTGCTAACCATAAAGCAACTTGGGGGTTGTGAGGATGCTACTCCAAATATTTGGTTAGAGATTGTACTGGACATAAAGGATGATGCACCTTTCCCCTTTTTAACGGCCGGCACCGTGAACTCAGAAAACACGTGTGCCACCTATGCTCATTATTGGCTACAAAACCTGGGGAGGGGTGCTGCTGCAATGGAACATACATTCATTAAAGGTCTACCAAACCTAAGACAAATTAGGTGTGTGGCTCCATCGCCAGCCAGCTCAGACACTCTGTTTCCGGTGGCTAAAGCCAAAAAGGGAAAACCGCATATTTTTAAGAGTTAATGCAACAGCCCGCAGTATTGTGGTACAGACAGTGAGAGTGAAGCAAAGACAAAGCTTTGTCCAGAGACCAAGTAGGCATGAGCTGACCGGGGAGGTGGGCGGAGTTTAAAACATGCTCTCATAAAACCTGTTTCCTCCGCTACGGGTTATGGAGAGACCTGTAAGGTCTAAAAAGGGCACTCTAATCGACAGTTAAGTGATTTTTTTTTTATGATTACCACAGATAAACCGTTTCTGCTCAAAACAGATAATTTAACATAAATTGAAAAACTAATGCCAATGAGGGTACAGTTTGTTCTGTCCTAACGATCCAAGAAGTAAAGGCTTGCCAATGTGATTGATTACGGTCGTTTTGTAGACTGAGCATATTGATTAAGTAAGATTTATTTGTCAACATCTTCTACCGTATGGTGCTAGCCACTTGGGCCTCCTGAATGGTCCATAATGCCAAAAGTCAGCGATCGTGGTTCGGGTCGCGAGGTTGCCACCTATCGCCGTCTAAGTGGAAATACCCGACCGGGAGCGACTACCGGGGTCCGCGGCACCAGCATTTTCAATTACTGGTACCACAACTGCGCCCGGCAAACCAGTGGCGCGATTAGCCGAGGACTAAGCCTCGATAATCTCGTATGTTTGTTCACTACGTGGCACATTAGTGACGCATCTGGCGGCGGGGGGGAAACAGAGAGATGGAGCCTCCATCTGTTCCAGCTCTGTCACTAGGGCGTGGGCCCCACCTGCCGGCGATGTTCTTACGCCCGGCGGTCGTGAGGTATAGATGGGTGAGTTGTGTGAGTCTCCTCGGACGCAAAAAGAGTCCACTTGTGGATGGGAGAGCTCTGCAATCATTATGTTGAAAAGTGGGTTGCTTGAAGCTCCCATTCCTACTGTCGTGCTTTGTCGCCGGGATAGAGAGTCTGCCCATGACGTTCGCTACGCCTGGGAGATAAGAAGCGTTGCAGATAAATATCTAGACTGTTGGCTAGAGGCAAAAAAACAATCTATCTTCTGACATGCGTTTAGCAACTTCCTTGACCTCGTTGACCCTTGTTTCTGATATACAGTGGACTGCATTCAGATTGTCCATTCCGAAGGCCACCGGGACTTGTACCCCGTAACGACGGGCCGTGAGCCTGAAGGAAATATAAGGGGACTTAGTAAATTCTTTGACAATGATGTCGCGGAGATTTCTAAGTGGGGCCAAAGACCCTGACCCTGGTGCCCCTGATTGACTGACTGAAATCCCCAACCATAGTGTGCCTGACGCATCCGTGTATACCCATACCGTTGGTGGAGGAGAGGTCATGACATTTATTGAGTGCCAATGTTTCCCTCTTCGCCCAGACCGCTAGCAAGGTGTGGATTAATTTCGGGATGGGCCATAATTTTCCCGCCGGTAAGAGCGGGAAATAGTTGTTGCCTTCCAATATTATCGTTTTTTTTACTTTCAACCGGCCCAACTTGACAGTTAGTTGAATCCAGTTGATTGAAGAGCCGACCAGAGACTCCCAGGACTCCGCCGTGTCGTTTTAGTCAGACGGTGAAGAAACCTGAACAGTTTCCTGCGAAACCTGTCTGCGGATTGTCCACACTCTGACTCTAGAGTTGAAGAGCGGCGGGTGTGTCCCAGGACCAGCCCTATTCCATTGAATTACTCGTGAGGGATACAAGGTTTGACTTTACCAGATTTACCTTGAAGCCTAGAGTCTTGGGACATGATTTAAAATGATATTGACATGTTTTATGCAACTAATACTTGTTGTGTCTCTGCCACCACCAGCCAGTCGTCCAGATACCACAACACACTCTGATCCCTTGTTTTTAAACAATGGCATCAGGGCTTGCCGGACTAGTTTTGTGAATAATCGGAGGTGCTAGGTTCAAATTTCCGAATTCGGCATCCTCTGAAAAAACAAAATTTTGGTTGCGTTGCATGATCCGTAAGGCCAAGAAGAAAACCTTTGAAATTCTTTTGTTGACCGATACGTGCCAATAGGCGTCTGTCAGGTCTAGTGAGACACAATCCAACCTCCCAGGCGGAGGGTTAGCCTGATTTGGTGTAATGTTAACATTCCGAAAGATTCGTTGTGAATGTGAAGATTCAGACCTAAGGACAGGGTCTACGACCGTTGCCTCATCCTGAACACTGTCCCTTTTGGGAACCAAAAATAGTTCTTGGAAGTGACCATACAGGGTAATTGTGGGGTGGTTTGGACCGGGATGATGACATTCGTTGGGCCAAATCATTTCCTGGGCTAGTGACTCCAACCTCTCTAAGGAAACAAACATTCGCCGATTGTCTGGCTGACGTAAATCTGAGGTCGCCGGGAGCCACTGCCAAGTGATGCCTTTGCGCTGGCCACCATCCGTGCCCAAGTGTTTAACGGCCATGCTTGGTGACACCGTTCGGAACGACCAGTTAGCAGACAAGGGTTCGCAGGCTGTACTACCCTCGGTTCCTCCTTGGCCTTAAGGTAGGCGCCGGGGAGGAGAGATACTTTAGTTTTTTTGATGGTGGGGTTGGTGCTGGCCGCTTCGCCGGCTGGGCTGGTGTTGGTCGAAAGACTGGCCCGGACCATGGTTTATTTTGGCCCGCGTGGCCTCTTCTGACCTGAAAACATATTCTGTCTCTGCTGTACTGACCCTGGGGGGAGTGGGAGGACTTAGGCGGAAAAGAAATGGTTTAGATCCCCCTGGCTGGGCTTTAGTAGTAGGCTGGGTTTGGGGAAGTTAAATGCAGGTTTCTTAGAAGGGGCGCTGGGACTGTGCTTAACTGGCCTGTGCCACTATTGAACACCGTTCGCCATACTTCAGGGGACTAGTAAAAGAATTGGGTGGTTAAGTGTGACGTGGTGACATCACCACCTGGTTAGCATTATGCCTCAGGTAGCTTCGCGAAAACTATAAAGATTCTTAGTCCTAAGGATTCTATTATTGTCTGTGCTCGCAGTATCTTGCTTCTCATAGCAATTTGGCGTGTTGCAGGTATGTCACCTAAGGATTTGGATTGATGACCTGAAGAAATCAGTCGCCGGGATTAACTCAACCGATCTTCGAGCAATCCGCGACGTCTGCGATTGCCCTGAGTAGACTCGTATGTAAAAGAACTTAGCCACCTGACTTGAGATACTATGTACTGTGAAAAACAGCGCGAAAAGCTTTTCCTCGTGAGCCTAAATTCTCTGTCTAGGTGAGTAGGGTAGGGGTAGTGAACGGGTCCTTCAGTTCACAAAGATTAATCTTAGGGGCAGACCTAGGAATGCAAACAAAAAGCCGCCGGGGACTCGGCCGGCAGAACCCACCGGCATGGAAAAACCTATGATATGTGGAGTCCTGAGGGATCTGGTGGGAAGATTTAGACAGGGAATTAGGTGGCTTTGCAAAGTTTTGCAGACTCTACCTCCCAATCCACCCAAGGGTCCTGGGTACCCAACTGTAACACCTTCAAAAACTGGATTAGCTGCGTAGTCTGCTGGGACGGTCCGTTAAATCTAGTTCAGGAGTAAGAGCTGACAGGAGGTCTTTAATATCATTAACCCCATCCAGCTTAGACCAGTTATCTGAAAATAGTTTTAAAGCTGAGGCAGGGTGTAAAGCAGGCTTAGAAGGCATACACAAAATAATCCTGGTGAGTAATAAACTAGGTATAGGCTTAATGTTTACGACCCGTTTTGCGCTTTCCCTTATGTCTTCCACGTTCTCCTTCTCCCAGAACACTTCCTAAGGCATGCATGGCCCTTAATTTCTTTGACTTGTTGCCCTGTGATAAACCACTCACGCCCCCCCCGGGTTTACCGGGAGTTCCACCCTGACAAGGTAGGTTGGGCAAGCTTCTGGTTTAGAGGGGTTCAAAATGAACCCATGACTCGATTCTGGCCCATAAAGGCAGGGGCATCGTACCTTTCTAAGAGGTGCTTTGTCTAGATGGGGGTGGATTAACATCCGTTATGACCCTGACATTTGAAGTGGGTGGCTGTCAATGCCGCCGTGGCAGGCTTAGTTGCTCCTTGCAGGTGACAGCACAGATAGGAGGGTTAGGAATTCTTAGATAAATCAATTTTTTGACGTCATCAGAGGCCGTAACCGTAGAGCTTGTTATCGAGGGAGCCCCCAAGTCCATTGTGGGCGTTTTCTTGTTGCTGACACAAATAAATTTATTGTTGCCCGTTTTTCGATAAAGCATGAGTAAGTTAACAACAAGCAAAACCATCATGAGGTTCTTGTGCTGTAACAAACTGTTGAGATGAAGAGAAAACTTATAGGAGAATCATTAGAATTTATCTCTTGCGGCGTCCAAGCCTGAGCCTGACCTTGTCCTTCCATATCCAGAAAGTTATTGAAACTTCGTCTGTTTCCTCCCGATCCGCCTGAGAAGGACCCCGCCGGGGCAGGGGTACCCTGCTTCCAAAATAAGTCTGGGCTAGAGGATGGTTGTCGCCGCGTCCATTGTTGGACGTCAGCTACTGGGTGACTCGTATGGGTCGGACGGGGGTGGTCAGTCCGTGGTTGGGCAAACCGCCAAACACCACGGCCCTGGCCTGCGCTCTCTTGAGGGTCTGGAACATTCTCAATTATTGACCCTCCTGAACTTTCCATTTCCAGGGTTAAAATATTAATTGGCAACTCCTCTTTAGGGACAGATGCTGCACTGGACTCAGAGGCCCTAACACAAACTCTGTCAGGTGTAGAGGTACGATGAGATGCACTAGACTTAGGGGAATGTCGAGAGGACTTCCGATGTGAATCCTTTTTTGAGGATTTATGGCTGCGGTGTGACCGCGAACTAGTCTTAGATCTGGAAGAATCTCTGCCGTGACCACTGGTGGAATCTTCCGTCTTACTCTTCTTACTCTCCGGCGAAGAGGCCCGACTAGAAGACTGTTGTCTGAGAGGTGACCTTGACCTAGATCTCGCCCGCGACGAGGAGGCGGATGCCGGGGGTGTAGGCTCTCTCGGGCGTTTAGTTGTAGTCGCAGACGATACGGACCCTGACTAGTCTCCGTCGGCTTAACACTCGTGACTCTAGAGGAACGTTTAGGGGGAGGGTGTTCTGACAGCAATCTATCCCAAAGTGGGACGTTGTCACATGGAAGTGACTTATGCGCGACAATGGTAGTGTAGGCCGACATTTGTTGTCGAACCTCTCTCAACGCTACCGCCGCGGTCTTATCATTATCACAAAGGACTTTAACAGCTAATTGAGAACAAAAGGAACAATTATGCATTCACCCAGAGACCCCTTGAACGGTCTAGACATTTAACACACCTTATGCAAAGGGTGTGTGCAAAAATAGGGATACCAGCACAAGTAGGGGTAATGCACAGGGCAAAACTGGGGCCACGGTAGCCATGACAGAGACTGGTGGGTGAAAACTACCGCCGGGTCTGTATTGGTCCGCCGGAGCTCAGCTCTGGAAAAAACAAGAACATTTCCAGGAATTAATGCTCATAAGGGTAATCCAACATGAGCGCACACCAGTGTTAATAACCCGCCGGGTAACGAGATGCCAGACACAACTAACACATCTCGCTACGCCGCGGGGTGTAAAGTCTAAATAAATCTTTTGCTAAAGAAAGTGAAGAATACCCTCTGATATAATGGGCCAGCCTGGCACTTATAGTCTCTCGGAGGAGGTGACTGTCTCAAGATTCAAATTTGGAACAAAGCAACCCCCCAAAAAGACGCCGGCCCTTGAATTATTAGTAGAATAGCCCAGGGCAGGATGATACGAGATCTAATGTTAACGAATTGTCCCAAAAGATCGCCGTAAGATCGAGGGCGGCGATACCTGATAGTATCACTAAAGTAAATAGGTTTAAAATGAATTTTGTAAATTCCTTAATTCCTCCACCTAGGAGCACCCGCCGGGTGTGAGAATCTATATTTAACCTAATTGAACCTTCAATCGCCGTAAATAGTAAAGGCAGCGATACACAGAGTATCACTATAATGGATCGGTTAACTAACTGGAAGACCTAAGTCGTTCATCTCACCCTACCCATGTGCACCCGCCGGGTGAGAAGTTTTAAAAGTTAACCCCATAAGTTCCTGTCCCCCGCTTCTTTGTAAAAGATCGCCGGGGAGGAAAGCCTAAACAACAGCTAGGTTTTTTCATGTGGTTGTCGTAAAACCAGGTAGAAAAAACTCCTAAAATGTATGTCCACAAGGACGCCGGTTTTATATGGATGGGTACAGCCATCCCGCCGGGAATCAAAGGAGGCCTGAAACCAGGCACCCACAGAGACGCAGTCCTGGAGAGCCACAGACACCCCCCCGCCGGGGATACAAGCCAGTGTTAACAACCACGTGTGGCCCAACACTGCTCTCGGCCAGGATTTTTTCACGGTGAAACCGAGAAAAAACCCGCCGGAAGGAAACCCACCTGAACAGAAACCATCTGAACAACACACGACACGAGGATAGCCACGCACGGCTAACCCAAGGTCACACCATAATCCGTGGAATTAGCCAATACACAACTAAACCAGGAAACAATTATAGTCCGAGGAATTAGCCAATACACAACTAAAACCCGCATACACATGACACAGTAGGGCATATTTATAAATAATAAATAATAACACTAGTACATGTGGCAAAGATACGAGCGGCTGGCTAGGCCTAGGCAGACGGCATAAAAACAGTTGAAATATACACACACACTGGAAATATCACAACAGGAACCACCGCCAACACACCACCGTAGCAACAACTTCCAACCCAGGGAAGACTGACTCGGGACCCAGAAAAAACTTCACTAAGTGAAGAAAAATACGCTGGGAACGTCAGAAAACACAGCTTACCTCATCAGAAAGATAAAAGGCAGCAATAATTAACGCGTAGTGAAAGCCGCCTGCATCACAAACTAAACTCAACTGTGAAAAAGTTCACATGTCCACAACGTGACCACGAGGGTACATCCGAAATAGATGCCCCATACACTCGACCCCAAAAATACACTGCACTGCGGTGCAACCAGCCCAGGACACTCCTGCTACGCCTATCCTAACCTTACTCGATACATCCTGGGAGTAAACAAATGAGAAAAAACTCACTAGGGACGCAACGAATGCGGAACCAGCGGAGCGTGGGGAGGCACGTCCGGGCGGGCTGAGCGCAGAGCAGAGAAGGAAGAATGACGCCTGAATCAGCGTCTGGTCAGAAATCCACACAAGTACATCCACGATATGATGGAAAGCTTATTGGATAGTTATTCTTATTTTCTTTTTGTTTTTATTTTTTACGAAGTTTTTTTTCGTAGTGAGAACCCAATTCATAATGACTGAAGCCCATGAGTGAGGTCGCGTGCGCTCATGATGAAGGCTCCTCAGTTTTTAAATGCTCTGCGCGGTAGACTAAAAACTAGGGGGTATTAGTGTTTGAAGAGGATGCCTTATGTAATAGGCATGTTCGTCAATGATGGAGGGGCCACTAATAAATATTAGGTTTCCTTCTTCCCTTCGGGACTCAAACCTATAATTTATTAGTGGCCCCTCCAACATTGACGATGCGCCTGATGTCACAAGTCTGGAGGGGGACATTCATCAAGAATATAAAAAAACACTAACAAATTACTAAGGTTGACAAAAACACAAATTCAGACCCAGTATAAAAAAGTATAAAGGAGGTACAGGTAGCGTTCTTAAAAGTAATACCTGAGGTGCTGTACACCCTTATGTTTTATAGAACAGTAGGTCACAGCACACATAGACTATACATATAGAATATGGCAAAATATGTACATTATTTCATCATAAAGGTACTGTATAACATTTTATGTACTTCCGATTATTCTCAAAAAACAAGTACTTCACTTGGTACTCTATTACAAAATAGTATGTACTAAAATTAAAATTGCTCCTGACTAGGATTAAGTCTTAGGAACGGGTATCACATGAAACCTTAACTCTACACATGTATGTGTAAATCATAGAGAGTAGACAGGAGGCCTCAGCTGAAACAGACTTCTGCCTAAGAGCTATACATTGAAGTTTGGTTTTGTTTTCACGGGACAGGTACCGCGTAATGGAAGGTATGATTAGAGGACCATAAATTGGTCCGCTGAATGTCATCTAGAGATATTTTTTCAAAAATTGGAGCGAAAGCTGCCCATTTACGAATATTGTTGCTCGCCCACGAGCACCCGGATTACTCTCACGTATGACTTCTACCACAAAGCTGCTAAACGCCGCTTCTGTAAGGCGTACCTGCTCGTGAAACCAGAGGGACCCGGCCTGTGTCGGTCGAGAATCCGCATAAATAATATCAACGATTTCACCGGACATAAAAGGTGGTGCCTATAGCCGTTCTTGGGTGGTACCTCAAATTCAGTAAAAACATGATCAGCATGCTCGGTTCTTGCCACAAAACCATGATCAGCGCATGCTCGTTCTTTGCCACAAAACATGATCAGCATGCGGTCGTTCTTTGCCACAAAACATGATCAGAAGCTCGTTCTCACAAAATGATCAGCAGGTTCTTTGCCACAAAACATGATCAGCATGCTCGTTCTTGGCCACAAAACATGATCCAGCATGCTCGTTCTTCCCACAAAACATGAGATCAGCATGCTCGTTTCTTTGCCACAAAGTTAGGTGTAGGTGCTATATGTACAGTCAACCGGGGCGAATTCGGCCGATTTTTTGCGTATTTCCGTAGCATGTCTTGTTTTTTTATCTCATTGTAAGATCTTAAATATTGTATGTGTAGCTGGTACATTGGGATAGGGCTATACAATCATAGCATTAAAGAAATTAAAATACAGTTGCATATGTTTATTAAAATATAATAAAGGTGTCCTGAATTCAGAACGATTTGGGGCAATTTCGGACACCTAGCCTGAATTCGGACATGGATTTAAAAACATTCATAGGACTAACCAGTGATCCCAGTCTAGATTCGGACCTTTCAGGGGTCAATTCGGACATCTTTGAACATTTTTAAAAGGGTCTTATCACACTCCCTGAAAACTAAAGACCATAAATACATATCGTAAGATACGACTATTTAGGGGCAATTTCGGACAATCTGGATTATTGACCTATACTGTAATGGTGTATGACCCTAATAATGTAAAAATAAGGATATTGCGACATAACTCAGAAATACCCCGTGTTTAATGACAACATATAACCCAATTACACTCATATATGAATCTGACAGGATATAGCTAAAGTTAGATTAATAATATTATTTATTAATTAATTTTCATCCTGTCCGAATTCACCTCATTTTTACAGAAATTCAAAAAAATAACTCATGATTCAGTCGTTGAGAAGATGCTTTTAAGGAAGAATCGATTGATCTTGGTAGGAGATTTCAACTGAGTGAGGTTGATTGGGAATCGGGAGATTGCAGGGCCAAATCAGAGATCTTGGGGAAGTCGGCTAGTGGAGTTGGTTACGGAAAATGTACTTGCACAACATGTGAAGGAAAATACAAGAATGAGGGGTAATAACGAACCTTCTAAACTCGATCTGATTTTTACAAAGGATCCTCCACGAAATTAGTGATATAAACTATCTATGTCCTGTAGGTAAAAGTGATTCACCTATTACTAAAATGGAAGTTGACCTCGAGTAATGCCAATAGATTAGACAATAGCTACATAAATGACAGATTAAATTATAGTAAAGCTGATTATGTATCCTTGGAAAAGATATTTAGAGGGAGTAGATTGGGATCTTATTTTGAAGGAACAGGACGTACAAGGTAAATATAGTAGATTCCTCGACATTTATAGAGTAGGAACCAATCTGTTTGTCCAAGATATAAAACTGGAAATTTTACTAAGCAGAAAGATTGGTTTAATTTGAAATGCAAAAGAGCTTTGGGTAGGCGTGATGCAGCTTGGGCTAGATTAAGAAGAAGGAACACTGAGATAATCGGAATAAATATAAACAGGAGAGGAATAGATATGTTAACATAATTAGGCAAGTTAAAATGAACTATGAGAAGAACATAGTAAATAAATGTGAAAGTGATCCTAGATTATTTTATAAATATATAAACAGTAATTTGAAGGTAAAGAAAACAAATTACTAAATTAAGAGTTGATGCTAGGACGTATGAAAATGTATTCGGACATGTGCGAGGTAATGAATAACAAATTGGGGTCAGTTTTTACTAGAGAGGAAGGTTTTGACGAACCACAGGCGGGAGTACTGGAGAGTGGTCTTAGTAAGATTGACATATCTAGAGATGAGCTGTTATCTGCAATGAAAGGACTTGAAAGTAAGGAAAGCTATGGGACCGGATGAAGTGTCTGCCTGGGTTTTAAAGGAGTGTGCAGAGCAATTAGTGGAGCCAGTGAGGGACATAATTCAAGCTTCCTTAGATAAAGGACAGGTTCCTGTTGAATGGAAAAGAGCTAATATCATTCCGATATACAAGAATGGAAACCCTGAGGACCCTCTAAACTATAGACCAGTTTCACTTACTAGTATTGTATGCAAGATTTGTGAAAAGCTAATTAGGAAGAGATGGATGAAAATGTTGGAGAGAAAGAAGATAATAACCCCAAAAGCAATTTGGATTCAGAGAAGGGACATCTTGTGTTACCAGTTTGCTATGTTATTACAGTAGGGTGATAGATGTACTCCAAGAAAGAGGCGGATGGGTGGACTGCGTCTACTTAGACCTTTCCAAAGCATTCGATAAGGTACCACATAAGAGATTGTTATCTAAGCTTGAGACGCTAGGATGTGTCAGGGGGAGTTTGCTGAAATGGATGGAGAGCTATTTAACAGATAGGGAAATGAGGACCAACATTAGAGGAACTTACTCATCGTGGCGGAAAGTTGAGAGTGGTGTGCCGTAGGGATCTGTGTTGGCACCTCTCATGTTCCTTATGTACGTGAATGACCTGCCGATAGGCATAAACTCCTACATGTCAATGTTTGCAGATGACGTAAAAATTATGAGACAAATAACAAATAAAAGTAGTTGTGAGGAGCTGCAAGGGGATTTAGATAAAATATACGAATGGAGCACCAAGTGGAAAATGAAATTTAATATAAGTAAATGCCATGTGTTAAATATGGAAGAAGTGTGAATAGACCAAATTGGGAGTACAGGATGGGAGATAATAATTAGCAAGGCCGAAAAAGAAAAGGATTTAGGGTTGATTATACAAGATATTTGTCGCCAGAGAAACATATTAACAAGCTCTTTAGCGGAATGTATGCAATGGCCGGGAATATGAAAGTTGCTCTGAACTACTTGGATGAGACCATGGTAGCGAAAATTATGAAGAGTATGATAGACCAAGATTGGAGTATGCAGCAGTGGTGTGGTCCCCGCATCTAAAGAAGCATATTCACAAGTTAGAAAGAATCCAGAGAGCAGTTACTAGATTGGTTCCAAGTCTCAGAGAACTGCCATATGAAGGGAGGCTAGACAAATTAAATCTACCGAGTCTAAAAGAGAGGAGAGAGAGGGGAGACATGATAATGATGTACAAATGCACCCGGGGGCTGGAGAGGCTGGATAGGGAGGATATATTAATTATGGATACAGGAATAACTAGAGGCCACAGCTACAAAGTAAAAAGACCTACCTGCAAGAACGATATCAGGAAGTTTAGCTTCCCCTATAGATGTATTGACAAATGGAATGGGCTGGAGGAGGAGGTGGTGGGGGCAAGGAATATCCATATTTTCAAGAAAAAATTGGATAAAAGTAGACTGAGAGACGGGACAACACGAGCTTAGCTCAACTCCTGTAAACTACAATTAGGTAAATACAATTAGGTAAATTAATACCCAATTACGGGAGTAATATACTGTACAAGATAATGCCAATTAATTATTTTGTACTTTCACACTAATTTCGAAAGTACAGTAGGCTACACCTTGGCACCGTGGACTTTCCTGCATCTACTCATCAACATGTCTGCCATAGAAAGTTTGCCGATGTTAAAAAAAAAAAAATCGGTTTTTAATTTGTAATCGGTACATATCACATTATACAGTACAGTAGGGTCTCACATAAAACGAGTTTATGGTCGATAAACGAGGGCGTTTTATGCGATTTCGTTTTATGTGAACATAGCATTTTGGTGGCGCAATATCGTCAATGTTCACTGTAAGCGAAAATGTTCGTACAAAGCGAACGATATTTCGTACGTTTTGTACGATATTTCGGCGCTCTATATGAAAACTCCTCGGATTTGCCCCACTTTGGCGGCGGACTCGTTTTATGTGATCACATTCGTTCTGATCGAAAATTAAATATTAATATTTTAGGTCGGTCGTTTTAATCGAGACTCGTTTTATGCGAACACGTTTTATGCGGGACCCTACTGTACATTAAAAATATTTAAGCAAGAAAGTTAGATAAAAGCATTTCGAACAATAGAGTGAAAACAGATTTCTAATATGTTTATTCGTTATCTATTTATTAATTTAATTAACTTTTAATTGACCGAGGAATATGTCTTCTAAGCATAGTAGGGAAGGTATACAGTAGGGTAGTGATTGACAGAGTGAGAGTGAGAACGGAGAAATGGATAGGCGACGAGCAGGGAGGTTTTAGGAAGGGAAGAGGATGTGTAGATCAGATTTTTACCCTGAATTGTGTTGTGGAGAAATATCTGGAGAAGAAACAAAAGGTGTATGTTGCCTTTATGGACTTGGAGAAGGCCTATGACAGAGTGGATAGAGAAGGTTTGTGGAAAGTACAGTAGGGTCCCGCATAAAACGTGTTCGCATAAAACGAGTCTCGATTAAAACGACCGACCTAAAATATTAATATTTAATTTTCGATCAGAACGAATGTGACCACATAAAACGAGTCCGCCGCCAAAGTGGGGCAAATCCGAGGAGTTTTCATATAGAGCGCCGAAATATCGTACAAAACGTACGAAATATCGTTCGCTTTGTACGAAAATTTTCGCTTACAGTGAACATTGACGATATTGCGCCACCAAAATGCTGTGTTCACATAAAACGAAATCGCATAAAACGCCCTCGTTTATCGACCATAAACTCGTTTTATGTGAGACCCTACTGTACTTAGAATATACGGAGTAAATGGCAAGTTGCTGAAAGCAGTGAAGAGCATGTATGAGGGTGCAAAGGCGGCAGTACGTGGGGAGAGTGAGCAGAGCGAGTTCTTTGACCTGAATGTTGGTTTGAAACAGGGGCGTGTGATGTCCCTGTGGTTGTTTACTGTATATATGGATGGAGTCATGAAAGAAATACTATCAAGAGCAGTGGATGTTGGTGTATCGCTGAAAAGGGAGGGAATTGAGTGGAAGCTACCTATACTGCTGTTTGCGGATGATACAGTTCTGATGAGTGATAATGAATGGGAGTTGCAGGGTCTGGTAAATGAGTTTGGAACAGTGTGCGAAAAACGGAATTTGAAGGTAAATGCGGGGAAGAGCAAGGTTATGGTCTTCGAAATGGGTGAAGTCACAGAGTGTGAGGTGAAGCTGAACGGTCAGGCTATGGAGATAGTCAACTCTCTTGTGTTCTTTTATTTAATAATTTTCATTTTAGTAAACGTTGTTTCCACATAGCGATTTTGATCATTTAATTTGACTTTATATTGTCCTTGTCCCAATTTTGGTTTGTTTAGTTTGCAAGTTTTACATTTTAAAGTATCTGGGCAGTGTGTTGAGTAAAGATGGGACTATGGATGAAGAAGTGCGGGAGAGGGTACAACAGGGGAAGAGGGTTGTAGGAACGCTGAAAGCAGTAACAAGAAATAGGGTGATCAGTATGGAAGTGAAGAAGTCCTTGCATGACAGTGTGGTAATCCCGACACTGACTTACGGAAGCGAAGCATGGACGTGGTGGTGAGAGACTCAGACCAAGAGTGAGAGCAGTGGAAATGAATTACTTAAGAAGTGCGTGCGGAGTTACATGGAGGGATAGACAGACTAATGAGGAAGTAAGAAGGAGGTGTGGTGGGGAGGTAGATGTGCTGGAAAGTGTGAAAAGGAACAACTTGAGATGGTTCGGCCATATGGAACGTATGGAAAGTGAGAGAATGACTACTAAGAGGGTGTACGAGAGCGAGGTGGAGGGACAGAGAGGGAGAGGTAGACCGAACGAGAGGTGGAAGGATGGAGTGAGGAAGTATATGAACGAAGGCGGTGCTGGTTGGGGGGAGGGGCGTCGACTGACTGGGGACAGAGGTGCATGGGGGCGGTTCGTTCGTGGCCACCCCTTCGGGGATCACGGCGTCAGGCAATAGATAGATAGATAGATAGATTAATTGACGTAAAGTCCGAATTCGCCCCAGTTGACGGTACACTCTTATCACGCCGGGAGAACCTAAGGCAAGATGGGTCAGAACTCATCGCTGCCAACTCAGATACCCTATTACCTGTGGCCAAGGCCATAAGAAAAACAGCCTTCTTTAACTTTAACTCAAATGGAGGAGTGTGACAATACCTGGGAGAGTGAAGTAGAGTGAGGGCTATATTAAGAGACCAGGTGGGCATGAGTTGGCGCGGTGGGGGACGAAGCCAGAAGCATGCACGCATGAACCCCTTCTCCTCTGCCTCAGGTATGGAAAGGCCAGTTAAATAAAAAAATTGCCTCCTAATAGCCGTGAGGTGATTCCTTAATGTGACAACTGACAAAGATCTACTTTCGAAAAGATAGTTCAAACATTTAAACACTAGAGGCACTGAGGACTGTTGTTGGTCAGTTTCTGTGATCCAGTTAGTAAATGCCTTCCAATGTGATTGGTACTTTCTTTGGGTTGATTTAGTAAATTGGACTTGTGAGTCACGCTCTCCCCAAAATTAGTTAGTCATTTAGCCTTCTGAATGTCCACAAGGCAAAAGTTAGCGAGGTCTTGAGGCTTTCAATTGTGTCTTAAGTGGAAGTACGAGATCGGGAGTGGCACCGGGTTCTCGCACCACGTCTTCAATTAGTTGTACCACACTTGGGCCGGCCACAGCAGCGCAATCATCGAGACCATGCCTTGATAATCGCGTAGTTTGTGAACTACTCTGCACATTAAGGATACATCTGGAGGCGGAAACAGATAAATGGAGTTGCATTTGTTCCAGTCCACCAGAAATGCGACTGGTCCTCCCGCCGGGGTCTGACTCCGGCGTGTGAGAAACTGAGGCAACTTGTGAGTTGTCTCTGACGCGAACAAGTCCACTTGTGGATGATATGGCTCAGCAATCATCTCTTGAAAGATGTTTTGCTTTCGAGACCATTCTACTGGGAGGTTTGACGTACCTCCCAACCACTACCAAATAGGAAAACCTACTATTTGGTAGTAGTCTTGGAAAATCCAACGTCAAGGCTATTAACCTAATTGCAATGACGACTTGTCTATTTTGACTGCTATGTCGTCATTCCAACCGCGGTTAAAAAGAAAACGTCTAGAGTCTACTCCTTATCTTGCTCTAGGAGACGTTGTACATTAACCAAAACTACCACCGAAGGTGAAAAAAGCATAGAAGAGAAGAAAAAGGGGTTTACCTTAGTTACCGCTTAAGGCCCATCCTGTGTTCCGTCATGTGCAGATCCCTGTCGAACGTGCGCATGAGCGACCCTCTCTTGTTATCACATCTCACGTCAGCAGAAGAACGCGGATGGGCAGGGGTCCGGCGTGAGGGAGGGTATTATGTACGTTGGATTTTCCAAGAATACTACCAAATAGTAGGTTTTCCTATTTGGTAGGTTGGGAGGTACGTCAAACCTCCCAATTTGTTAGTAGTCTTGGCAAATCCAACGTCAAGGCTGCATAACAAATAGGAGGAGGACATCCAAGCCCAACCTACCAAAAAAACCAATGCATAAAACAAAATTACGAATGACAAAGACACAATGTAAACAAGAGAGTTTAATAAAAGAGTGAAAAACTGAGGAGTAGCTAAAAAGAACAGTTTTAACACATGCCCGTCATTCATAGTAATGCAAAAACATAGACTTGTCTGAAACCAAAAAGGTACTGTACCCAAAATCCCTTTTCTTCAAAAACCAACAAAAACACTGAACACAAGAACAAAACACAATTTTCAATGTGGCAAAAACACTTATGTACTGGAACAATACATAATCCCAAACTTGCAATCCAGTGTTGCAAACCCCTACACCCCCCCCCCCCCCTTTGTCAAATAAAACAAAGGAAAAGAACGAGGGACAAGGGGGGAAGACCAGGGATCTTCGCCAGAGCACCAGGAAACACGACCCCCGAGAGCAATCCCCGGCCGAGGGGGTCGAACACTGGACACGGAGAGGTAGGAGGAGATGAAGGAATTGATAGAAGACCACAAAACCGCGGAGGCGAAGGCAGGGAAGGATCGACGTGGCAGGAACCGGAAGGAGGCAGCAAAGGATCTGACATCGCGCGCAGAACCCCTACAAACAGGGTGACGGGCACGAACGGTCCGACAAACGTGGCGGCCCAGCTGCACCTGCTAGAGCCTCCCACCTGTCCGAGGAGACACCCACACAGCAGTACCCGAAGACGGCGCCACAGACGCAACAGAGGAGTGCAAGGCTGACACCGGGCACAACACATGGCGAGGATGCCCACGCCGTAAAGCCTGGACGGCGAAAGGCTGGAAAACGGGGGCCTCCCTCCCATGCGTGGTAACAAAAGGTGGGGAGGAGGCGAACGAGACGCCATGCAAGGACGGGGAGAATCGGACGCAGTCCCGGGGCCGTGACAATGCCGCTAGTGCAGACACCCGATCCCCAGTGGCCAGAGCGACAAGGAAGAGTGGACGCCCGAGCAACGGAACCGGCGTAGCGGCCCTTGTATACGTGGGGGAAGCCAGAAGGACCAGAGCCCGCCCCAGATCCCACAGCGGAGAGACCTGGCGCGGAGGCGGTCAATCCCGGAAGGCAGCCGTCAGGAAGGAATCCAGCACCTGTGGCGGAACGACCAGCCCAGCGACGGACCCAAAGAACCCCCCGGACGGCAGACAAGGGGGTACGTATAGCGTCGACTGGAAAGCGACGTGTACGGAAGAGGTGAAACAAGGAGCGTAGGACGAGGGAAGGAGAGCCAACTGGCAGGCGAGTGGCCTGGAGCCACCTAGTAAAAAACCTCCAGCGGGACCCGTAAGGCCCCCAAGGGGAAGACGGCCAGGAACGCTGCAGGAAGTCAGTCAGGGCCCGGCCGGGGACCGGGAGCCACCGTGCCTCATGAACAAGCACGATGCGAAGGCCAAAGAGGTCCGCAGGACCCCAACCTAGCCCAAGTGGAAGCCGGAGACAGGTAGAGGGACCGGACCCGGGCACCACCGCGGCAACCGGGCGGACCAAGTCCGTGCCGGCCACAGAGGCGCGAGGAGCCAGACGCAGCCGTGGTACAGCCGCAGCTTCGCGAAGACTGGGCACATCAACAGCGCGTCTGGTGGCGGAAAAATGGATATCGACCGCCACCTGTACCAGGCGACCATGAAAGCGTCCGGACCCCCCCCCGGAGCGCGAGGCCGGAGGGAGAGGTCCAGAGGCAACTGGCGCGGCACCCCCGATGCGAACAAGGCGACCTCCGGAACACCTCAGGAAGCCGCGAGGTCGGCGAACACAGTCCGTTTCATCGCCCATTCTACAAGAACGCCCTGCCCTCTCGACAGGGCGGCCGCCCAAAGGGTGGCAGGCCCGGGCAGGGAGGAGGCATGCAAGGAGAAAGGGGTGTCGGTCCGCGAGGAAGAACAACTCCACCGAGACCCCTAATAGAGTCAACGACCTGGAGGACCCCCGCATAAGGAAACAGGGGACAGCTTGTCTGAGTGTCCAACCCGAAGGCCACCGACTCACCCCGAAGGGCCAGCGCGTGGTCCCGCAGGAAGAACAAAGGAACCAACAATCCGAGGGCATAGACAGGTAAGAGGAGGGAGACCCACCCATCTGCCGGGAAGTGGACGTCCCAGGTACGATCGGGAACCTCACCCAACCTCGCTCGACGTATCTGTGGTTACCCAGACCGTCGGCGGGGGGGTCGGTCCAGGGCACAGCCGCAGAGAGCGAGCCCCGAGCAACCCAGCGACCGAAGCGTCGGCGAACGGTACGCGGGAGCGGCAGGAGCCGATCCATAGGGGCAACGGAAACACCGCGGTGCCCATGAGGAGGAGGCGGCGTAGCCAGAGGCTCCCTAAGGGAAGGGGCAGAGCGGCCCAATGCAGCGAACCCACGAACGAGTCCCAGAGCCACCCCGGGAGGGAGACCGAGTTGCAACACGGCGAGGACCGTCCACCGAAGGTGCACCGCGGCCGGCAGACCCCGGGTCACCGTAGCGCCGGACAAAACCCATGCGAGACCGACCCATGGCACGACACGCGACGGGGTCAAGCGTGACTTGGGAACATCGAAGGGGAACCCTAACCGTGCGATGTCGCGAACGACTGTGAGGGCGGCGCCAATGCACAGGCCTAGGGCGTCGGAAACTACCAACCAAACGGCCAAGAAAAACAGGAGCTGGAGCCCGCTCCTGAGGAGAGGACCCAGAGCCTGCCCCACCAGTGCGGAGAAGATCTGCGGCGCGATGTGGAGACCGAAGGGAAGGCCGTCGAACAGGAAACACACGATCGGAAGTCCGAACGGCCAAGAATCGCTGGAAGCGAGGATGGAGAGGAACGAGCCAAGACACATCCTGGAGGGCCAGCGACACTACCCACGACAGAGGGCACAGGGCCAGGCGTACCAGGGGTACCGGCAGCATCCGAAACCGTGTGTGCACGATGTGCCCGTTGAGGGCCAACAGATCCACCACCGGTCGCATCGCGTCGCAGGTCGGCGACGGAACCAGAAAGACACGGGAGAGGAAAACCGGGTGACCGGCGGTCAACTCCCTCGACGCTACCCAGCTCGGGCATGGAAGTGAACACGTGGGCCACCTCTGAAGAGATGGGCCGTTGTCGGTGACAAGAGCGGAGTGGGGGTCTGGACGTCCACCTCCACGTGAGACCCCTCCGCGCAACCCGCCGCCCCCAACGTCCCTCGCGGCTACCGAGGGGCGCAAGGGCGAAAACAACCCGAGGGAGCACCCGAGAGGAGGAGAGCGACCCGGTACGCCCAGGCAAGAAGGAGAACAAGGAGGCCGACCCAGAGAACTACACATTGTGTAGACGTGGAGGTACCCCCGGTACGGGCCGTGCGGGCATGAGCGCCACGTTGACCTCCTCTACCCCCGCCCCCCCCAACCTCGTCGAAAAGGGCGGGCCACCCCAACCCAAGGCCGGCGCGGGGCTGACCCCTTCGAAAGGCGGCCGGAAGTGGAAGGCCGGCCAGCCCCGACACAGAGGGGATGAAAGGGACAAGAACAGAAGTGCGAGGCGGAACCGAAGCACTGGCCAGCAACGTCCCAGTCCTGCGCCCGTGCAAGGCGGCAGCACTTGCAGCAGCACCCCGAAGAGGACCGGCAGAAGGACGGGACTGAGAAGACCCCGCGCGCGGCACAGCGCGTCGGTGCGTGACGTAAGCAGGGTCCGTAACGACACAGCACGGCGTCGTGTGGCGGAAGCAGGGGCCGCCGACAGAGAAGCGGAGCATTCCCAAGCATCCTGCGTAAAAAAACCCCGACGTATATAGCGCAGAGTACAACAAACCCTGACGAATAACCAAGGGGGCCGGCCGGCAGAACGAAGACCGTACCGTCGTGCGGTGCCGAGTTGCCGCGCACAAAACCGCCTTCAGCTCGGGAACCAAAGACACCGCGAGCCGAAGGTGGACCCGCTGAACGCGGTCCAAACCCTCGCGGAGATCGCCTGGCGCAGACGCCTCGAAAAGCCGCAGGTGGTGAACAGACGCCTGGAGGGAACCTAAAGACAAGACAATAAGTCCGTCACCCTCCGTCGCAAGGGAAAAACCTTGGCGACAGAGGGCTGATCCGGGTGAGAGAAGAACGGGGTAGCAATAGAACAAAGTTCAAGAACGGGCGCGCTCATCCAGGACCAGAACGCGCCGTCCAACCCGCCGACAGACACAAGAGGAGGCAAAATCAGGGACGACTCCGGGGGAGGGACGGAAGGAGAGCCGTCGACGGATCGGTGTGTGAAGTCGAAGGCCTCAGCAAACCAGGCCTCCAATGGGAGAGGGTGACCGAGCATGACGGCTAAGCCAGGCGTACCGGCGTCGCACAAACCTGTCCCATAGGAGGACAGACCCGTCAACACAGCCAGGGACTGAACAGCCGGAAGGATGTCAGGGCGGCTGAAGTCTGACCAGAGCGTAGGCCTGCAGAAGGGAGGGGGACCATAGCAGGGGTAGGTAGGGTGAGGTGCTGAGGGTGAGGCACCGCCAAGAAGGGCGAGAAGAGGGAGTCTTCCATCGACTCCAAGCGCCCGTCGAAGCGTGACACAAACCAGCCCTGCATAGCCGACAATTGATACGAGAGAGGCTCCCCCCCCCCCCCCCCCAGATGGGTCGGCCCGCAGGGGCGAGCGTGAGCGGGAGCGAGACCCACGACACGAACCAGCAGCGTCGCGGCCCAAGGAAGGCGAGCGACGACGGTTGTGTCGCCGTTGAGGGACTCGTCCCCGATCACGAACGCCCGAGGGGGAAACTGCACCATTCCCCTCTTCCAGCGACACATCAGCTCCTGAGAAAGGGGACCCCGAAACCTCGCGAAACCCCACCGAGGCAAGAGGAGGGGTACCCCCCTGGCGAGACGGTAAGTGAAGGTCAGGAAGAGAAGAATGAGGAGGAGCAGGACGACGGGAGTGGGAAGGCTGGCCGGGTGAAAGGAGGCCAGGAGCCGCGGGGGGAAACAGAGCAAGGATCCCCGGGGCTGAGATAACAGGGCGGCCCGACACCGAGGCGGAGGAGGGAGGGACCACCACCTTGGGACGAGACCGTGAAGGAAGAATAGGCACTGAAGCAGGTGAAGTAGGAGAAGCAACGACATCCAGGCGGACCCTCCTGGACAGTGTAGGAGGAGGGAGCAGAGGGCCAGCTACAGCATGAACAACCGCGCGCGGAGAGGACAACGTAAGAGGAAGTCGTCTGGGCTGGGGAAGCGGGCGGAAGGGAGTAGAGCCCCTATCCGTAGAGGCCAGGGGAGGGCGCACAGGGGCAGAGCCGCTAACCCCGGCCTCAGGGCGAGAACCATGACGAGGGCGACGGGCGTCGTCAAGGCGATCAGGAGGACGACGAGGCGAGCGAGAGCGTGGACGGAGCCGGGGAAACCCCCCGACGATGGGACGACCGGCTGCGGGACCCAGGGGAGAGGGCCCGAGCAGGGAGAGGGCCAGGTAAATGGCCTTCAGTCGGGTCAGGGATACCCAGGGCGACGCGGATCCGGTCGCCAACAAAGGCCGGGGAACGGTGGCCCACAGTCCTAATGTGGCGGGAGACCATCGTCCACACCGACGGAAGGGAAGCAGGAGGCCACAGCCGCCGCCGAGGAACCAGGGCCATGGAGCAGCACAACCACCAGGGCCAGACACGTGCCACACAGAGCAGGGAGGTAGGCCGTAGAGGACACACAGAGCGAGTGGCGCAAGCAGGACTTGTGGCTCTCCAAGCACGGGGAGCGACAACCAAGGCGAAAGCAAGGCAGCCTACCTGCACTAGAAGAACACACACCATAATCAGCACGTCGAAGGAGTAAGTGGAGAGAATGTCCAAGAAGAACCAGGGAAGGAGCATGGGGAAACAGGAACACACATGCAAACAGGTATCCGTACTCACCCTAAACTGGGAGCACAGAGGTAGGTGAGGAGGGCGGCCGAGGCGGAAGAGCACTAGCAGAACCTGCAAAGATGGAGAAAGTGTTAACCACCACTCAACATCTTACATGCAGGGCCTATAACACCAGTAAAGTGCATACACCAATATAGTATCAGGCAACAAGATGACATAACAAAAGTCAATAGTGAAAGCCAACTATTACCGCAAATTTGCGGGCCAATGGAGGCATAACCGTACCGACACCACCCTCCTGCAATTTCGCGGGACCCCCCAACGATCTCCGCAAATTTGCGGGGAACCGAAATGTCCCAGAGGACCGAATCGAGCACCCCGCAAATTTGCTGGACCGGCCGAGATGGTCCGGCGCCGAAAAAGCGAGAGGAGCGTCTAGGAAATACCAAAAGAGGCCCAGAAAAAAAGCGTCATCTCCTTATGAACTCCAAGCGACGATGGCCATCAAGCTGAGCAGTGTCTTCCTTGATAATATCCTGACTCAACCGGTCAAGGGAGAGGCAAGGAAGACACACCAGGGGAGAGGAGGCACATCCCCTAGGAACCACCCAACCCACAGAGATAGAGCAAAGCCCATGAGGAGAAGTGGCAGGAATGGTGGTTTGGCACAAACAGGGGCCCCCGTAGGGTACCCCAGGATTGGGCAAAAGGGTATGAAAGGATGGAGGTGAAAACAGTAAGGGAACACAAAAACCAGTAAAAGAAACTGGCGAGAAAAAGGGTGGCCTAGCCGTGAGGAGAGAATGTGTCAGGGGCGAAAAACCCTGTGGTGTGAGGGAGGGGCCCCCGTGGGGTACCCCAGGATATCACGAACCACCAAGCGCCCAGGCCCTTGAGACACAGTGAAGGCTCGAAAGGGGGGACTCGGGAATAACGCTAATAATGCGGCCGACACAAACCCTACAAACAGCACCGCCACCACGAAATCTCAGATCGTGAACCAACTGTACACCTAGGCTATGAAAATATGAAAACTCATAGGGGCATAGCAATTCCTGAATGAGAAACAAGCTAGGCTAAAATAAGCTAAAAGCTAAACTATGCCCAGACTAACAGGAAAAAAGAATATGAAAAGAGAAAGGAATGAAAAACACACACGAGGAACGCCAGGCGCCCCCGTACCTTCGGTAGCTATTTCCACACGCGTCTCCATTAAACACACTGAGGAGCCCATTTACGTGTGCCCTAGATCACGTAACATCTGTCTAACAAAAAAGAAGGCCAGATAAGCCGAAACGAACCTAAACAGGGTGAATTAAAGGAGCACAACAAAAGCGACTGCATTCAATGGAGCGCGTGAAAAAATGATAACAAGAGAGGGTCGCTCATGCGCACGTTCGACAGGGATCTGCACATGACGGAACACAGGATGGGCCTTAAGCGGTAACTAAGGTAAACCCCTTTTTCTTCTCTTCTATGCTTTTTTCACCTTCGGTGGTAGTTTTGGTTAATGTACAACGTCTCCTAGAGCAAGATAAGGAGTAGACTCTAGACGTTTTCTTTTTAACCGCGGTTGGAATGACGACATAGCAGTCAAAATAGACAAGTCGTCATTGCAATTAGGTTAATAGCCTTGACGTTGGATTTGCCAAGACTACTAACAAATTAGGGTGCTCTGTCGCTGAGACAGAGCGTCTGCCCAGGTATTTGCTACGCCGGGGAGATATGTTGCATGAAGATAAATCTCTAGCTGTTCGGCTAGCAGAAAAATCTTTTCCGACAACCCTTGTAACACTCGTGATCTCGCTGACCCTTGCTTCTGAATGCATGAGACTGCATTCAGATTGTCCATCCTGAAGGCTAATGACTTTCCTGCTAAAGTTGAGCCGTGCTCCTTTAACCCGTGGAGCCCTGGCTAGTTTTGTAATGTTTGTTCACCAGAACCCGGCCGGTTTTCAAAAAATGGTTTTATTCCAGAAACAATAGCGAATGGGTTAGGAATGAAGGAAAAACCATGAAAAACCGCTCAAAAAGCTTAAAGAATGGTCCTACAGAGCCCCGAAAACGTATTTTACAAGAGTAAAAAATTTAAGGCAATTACCCCAAAAAAACAGGTTATTGCGCGCTCACGCGCACGCACGTGAGCGTTTTCAACCATCGGCACGGTTGCGTGGGATACATACACAGTTCCCATACAAATCTGAGCCCTCTTGAGTGGCTCAGTGAGGTTACGGTCGGCGCAATTATGGTGACGCGTCAGACGCGTCTCTGGGGCTGTGCGTTACATACATCGCAGACACATCGCTGGGGCTGTACGGGTTAAGAAGAATAGGGGGACCAGTAACTCTTTGGCATTTATGTGAAGGTCTTTGTACCTGGACCATAGACCCTGACCTTCATGGCCCAGGTTCGACTGATACCCCCCCCCCCCCAATCCCAGGGTACCTGACGTGTCTTTATCTATCCAGACTGTCGGCGGAGGAGTTGTCCATGTCAAAAAGGAGTGTAAAACTTCTGGCTTCGCCCAGGCCGCCAATAGGTTGTGGATTAATTTCGGGATTTGCCCGTGTTTTCGCCGGCAAAAGCGGAAAGCACTTGTTTCCCTCCAAAATTAGCCTTTTCACCTTTAGACGACCTAACGGAACCGTCAACCTGATCCAGTTGAGTGACCCTATAAGAGACTCCCAAATCCTCCTCGTGGAAGTCAGAGAGTGCAGAAACCGAAAGAGTTTCTTGCAGAATCTCTGACGGTTATCTGCACTCTGACTCAGAGTAAGAAGCTCGGTGTCCCATTGGATGGCCCTCGCGGGATTCAAGTTGGACTTTGCCAAGTTCACCTTGAACCCCAGGGCGGTGATATGAGAAATAACCTGATATACATTTGTTCTATCTATCTATATGCTCTGGCCCAATTCCCACTTTTGCTATTTTTTTTACTCTATTTTATTATTATTATTATTTTTTTTTTTTTAAATTTTTTCTTGGTGGTGGCCGACTCAAAACAGAGCAAGAACAGGAAAACACAAAACACAAGACAAAACAGCGAACAAACACAGACAAAACACAAAATTCACACACATCTAGGTCACCCAGGAGAATACCCAGAGACCAAGGTCGCTCCAGCACTCCCCCGGCCCCCGACCACCCGGAGAGGCTCCGATCTCGGCAGGCAGACATGTAGCAGAGCCAAAGCCACAAGCCCGCCCACCACACTTCCAGGCGCACCCTTCATATTAATCGTCTCCCCGGGCCAGGCGCCTGATGGACTATTATCTAGTCCAACTTGCGCCCGACCCCTTCCCCCAAATGACCACGTGTTCACTCAACTATTCACAAGCATTCTCCATTCATTCCTGTTTATTACCACTTCCTTTGCCTGATCTATAGTCATTCCTCTATCATCCAAAGCTTGTCTTACACAGTCTCTCCATCTCAATGGGGGTCTTCCTGCCTTTCTATCTTCCCTTGTATCTGACTCATATATTCTCTTTATAAGCCTTTCATCTCCCATTCGTTCAACATGGCCATACCAGCTCAGCACCCTTCTGTCCACTCTGGTTGACAAATGTTCCTGCTGCCCCACTCTCCTACGTATCTCTTCATTCCTCATTCCGTCTCTACGAGTAACTCCACACATACTCCTCAAGCAGCTCATCTCCATCACATCCAGTTTTCTTCTCTCCTTTTTCTTCAGAGCCCATGTCTCAGCCCCATACATCACTGTTGGCACAACAATTCCTTGATACATTGCACTTTTTACTTTCATTCCGAGATTTCTCGTCTTCCACATACAGTAAAAGTCCAATAATCCGACGACCGATAATTGGAATCTCCCAATAGTCCGAATTTTTTTAAATAAGGCCAAATCCGAATTCACCCGATAGTCCAAATTTCAAAACGTCCCAAAGTCCCCTTTTTGAGGCATTAGGCCACCCAAAACCCACCCAAATAACACATAATGGTACACACACATATCATATGTTCATGAAATCACTTTAAAAGTTTACCATAATGTGTCATATTGGATGTATAGCGTTATATTGTGCATATGCATAGCCTATATTGTGTTCAGGTTTTCGTCAGGCCATTAATACGCAGCTTCATAGGGGTAAATTCCAATTATCAGAAAAATCCGGTAATCGGAACGAGGCCCGGGCCCCTGCTATTCGGATTACAGGACTTTTACTGTACAGTCAGGCCTCTCAATACGCGAGTATATGGGCGACACACGAGGGCGCGGAATGGAAATTCGCGTATTAGCAATAGAGTATTATATGGGAATAAATCGATATGGGCGGCACTGACTCCAAGTTGTCTACTTTAGGCCTATTTATCTCCGTCAATTGCCACAAAAGGTACATATATGTATACATAAACATCCAAATCATAAGAAAATATAACAATAATAAGTTTGTTCTTGCGAGGGGGCATGATGATGGGGGCAAAAAACTATATCACTGCACACGAGTCGGATTGCGCAGACTGAGGGTAGACTGGCGTCCCTGCGCAGATGGATGCGCGGAATGGTGGGGGGCCTCGTGTATTAGCTGAACTCCCCGGAATTGCCCTTATATCGGCCCCGGATTCGTGTTTTAAAGGTACATCACGCGTTTTGAAAGTTTTGGGTATGATTCAACCCCCTCCTCGCATATAAGGTGAATCGCGTATTAAAAGCTCGCGTATTGGCAGGCCAGACTGTACTTCCCATTGCTCCGAAAACTTTCCTTCCTTCACACACTCTCTGTTTTACCTCCACTTCCATACCTCCACTCCTGCTTATCGTTCCTCCTAGATATTTAAAACACTCTACTTGTTCCAATATTTCCCCATCCAGTCTCACATCTAGATTCACCCTATGATCACCCCTATTACACACCATTACTTTTTTTTAGGCATACAATTTTGGAATTTGCTACTATTAACCAATCATCGAGGTGCCAGAAAATCATGATCCCTATTTTCAGCAATGGTAGCAAGGCCTGTCGGACTAATTTTGTGAAAATTTGAGGTGCAAGATTTAGACCCAAGGGCATCCTTTGAAAAACAAATGTCTGATTCCCTTGGCGCAGAGCCTGGTACTTTTGAAATTGTTTGTTTATAGAGACGTGCCAGTAGGCATCTGTCAGATCTAAGGAACACATCCAGCCTCTCGGCGGCACTGTCAGCCTGATCTGATTTACCGTCAGCATCCTGAATGACTGATTGTGAATGTAGCGATTCAGAGAAGAAAATCGATGATCGGCCTCATCTGAACGCTGTCCCTTTTCTTTTGGGCACCAAAGATATCCGGGATATGTACACGGGCTGATTGGAATTTACTGAGACAATGATCTGCTTGTTCACCATCTCCCGGATGATGGATCCCACCTCTAATGAAACAGGGATTGATTCTAGGGGGATACGTAAGCGAGGTCGCCGGGACCATCTCCACGAGAGGCCCTTGCGGACCACTGTCCTTGTGCATGTTCGCCGGGGCCATGCCCGAAAGTTGCCAGTCTCTAAACTGGCCAGGTCCAGCAGAGCTGGACAGATCGTTCGGTACAGTTGTAAACAAACTCAAACAAGAGATAACAGTGAGTTCTGCTGAATGATATACACTCGACCCTCCATTTAACGGACAAATGCGTGCAAGCACCTGTCCGTTCCTGCTAAATGTCCGTTGCTGCTAAATACTGTCCAGTCCGGATGTAATCCGGAAATTCCTTGAGAAAAATCTGGTGTTGAGTACAGGTGTCCGGATGGTGACATTTAACTGTTATGCATCCTTTTTTTTACTGTACCTGAAATCAATCCTGGTAATCCCTTGTGCTACACCCTATTGATAATGCAAAACTATTGAACACACTTAAAAGTGTATATTATTTGGTCTCTATATAATCTGTGAATCATTTCCGATATGATAGAATTAAAGATTTTATTTTCCACCAACTCATAATCAGCAAAAACGACACAAATGTCAATTAAAAACATGTTATAATAATTATTTCCCCATCATTTTGTGTATACCGTGGGAAAAAAACCAAACAAATCTATCAAACGTAAATCTCCCGTCTGGGAAGCTCGGCGCCTAGACGGAGGGGAGGGTTGAAATATTTTGTTAACCATTAGAAATTATTCAAAGATTACAAAAAGTCCAAATAAGACATAGTTATGTTAATGTATAAGGGATTTAGGTAGATGAATTAGAGAGATAGATAGATAGAAAGAGTGTGTATATTGAGAGAAAAAAACAAAACAAAAAATCTATCAAACGTAAATCTTCCGTCTGGGAAGCTCGGCGCCTAGACTGAGGGGAGGGTTGAAATATTTTGTTGACTATCTTATTTATTATTTATCTATGTGCTGGAAGGATATTATATTTATCAATTCCATCATATTAGAAATGATTCAAAGATTACAAAAAGTCCAAATAAGACATAGTTATGTTAATGTATAAGGGATTTAGGTAGGTGCATTAGAGAGATAAATAGATAGAGCAACGGACTTTGCTCCAACTTTTTTTCGAGCAACGGACTTTGTCCGTTGCTGGGTCCATTGTCCGGCCTACATTTTTTGACCGTTATTGCCGATATCCGTTAAATCAGAGTCCGTTAAATGGAGGTTAGAGTGTACTCATAGGTGGGCACTAATGCGATAAAGTAACGCGATAATGTAACGCGTTAACGATTTCGGGTTAACGTTTATCGGATAAAAACAAATCCAGCTTTAACGAATTAACGGTAACGTCGATACTTTTTGTTCCAAAATAGCGATAATCGTTAATTAATTGCCAAACAGGCAGAAATCCGCAGAATAGTCAATAAATAGGTAAACTAAAAGCCGAACCGAACCCTCGTAATTTCTTCTCCACCCATGCGGGCCGCTTGGGGGGTCACGTGACCACGAGTCCACGACGCACCCTCGTTCCTCCTCACTCTCCAAGCAGCTCTCGTCGCAGTAACATCTAGCACTTCCCCGTCTCGTATACTTTTGTGTTACAGTGTTCAACGTGTTTCTCGGCTTGCTCCTTCACATTATTTATTATTATATTTGCATTGAATCACTATTACTAGTGAGTAGTGATCATGTCGTCGCAAGATACTGTGTCGCAGTCGGTGCCCGCATTGAGCGGATCGAGCCAAGATTTAGAGTCTAATGACTCTGAGCCTGAGGTGACGTCGATGGTGACTGACGAGGCTCGGTCACCCGACTCACCCTGGCCATTCCTTGGCAAGTGGGTAGCCTATAAGAGGTTAGTTGGCGACAGCTACGTCTTTCAGTGCTTGTCCTGCCTCCCCAAGATCACCGAATTGAAGGTGCACAAGGGCACCAGGACAAAGGGACTGACAGTCTTGCAGACCCAGCCTTCAACGGTGAGAAGGTGCTGATTGACCTCTTCCTTCGGTACAATACAGCGATGCCATCCAGTGCCGCGGTGGAGCGCTTGTCAGACTGGGAAATTAGTGTTGCGGATCTACTTGCCCCGGGCTAGTATCTTCTGAAATGTACTTGCCCTGACAGTTTTTTCACTTGCCCTGTCATATTTTTTACTTGCTATAATACATTTTAAAGAATTTTGCTAGTTAAGTACCGGTACCACATATATTCACAAACATGCCACCAGCTTCTATAAATTAGTTATTTTTATGTTCACAGTACCGTACTTATTGAGTTTTGGGAAACTCGTGCATCACTAATGTTTTGGACATAGCAATAGTATTTGTTATTGCACGTTGATGGGAAAAACGTTGAATATAAGAAGAGAACATTGAAAGTTTCCATTTATTAGGTTATTTACATCTCTCCCATTCCGGGATGCCCAGGCCTCTTCAATTTAAATGTTTGTTCTCCACTCTCCCTCCTCTTCTCTTTCTTGGATTACGGTACTACCACTTTAGCCCCTCACTCCAATATATATTATAGTTTATTTTATTTAGATTCTCCTATTGATAATCCTTTCAAAGCTCCTTTGGTAAGGCTTTATTTTGTCAACATATGATATGTTCTCATAACTGTCTCTAATATTATCTTTCTTTTCTAACATTTCAATCGTTATCTATTGTTTTGCATTGTCAATCCACCTTGCTTCATCAGGGCCTCAGACTTTTTATCATAAATGTAAGTGCATTAAGACTTCATTATTTTCTGCCTATAAGCATTAGCTCCCTGACACTTTTATAGTCAAAATAACATTTCAAATAAACATACTGTTCCTTGTAAATATTGATATCTCATTTTACATTACATAACGTAATAGGCTATTCTCATTAAATATACCTTCTCCCATCTAGGCTTCTGTCCAACTTCCATCCCCTACATGTGTTCAGTTGATGAATATTAATTTTTACGCTGTTTCACGTCTTCAGTTTTTTTTCTTGGGCCTGAAACCAGTGCAGTGTCATCAATAAATGGCTTTTATATTGGATTAGGTGTCAGCCTACTGATTCTCATACTTTAGTCCTTTCAGATTTGTTTATCACTATTTGCATCGTACTGTATGTAATCTTGTCCGTAATTCTTTCCCCTGGGATCTCAGGCATTGACTACAAATAATCAATATACTGTATGTGAGTGAAACAATTATCATGACAACATACAGAATTATCCTTATACTAGGTTACTGAGTGTTAGTAATGCAAGAGAGAGGAAAATTATGTTATTACCTCTTTACTTTTCTCCTGCCCTTGAAAATGTTGCTGAATGACTAAATATAATCTATAATAATTATTATGATATTATTTAAACTAAATATTTGGGAAATACAGCCGGCTGCTACTTTACTGTTCTTATAACACCAACACAGGATCAAGTCACTTTTGATAATGAACTAGAACACTATGTCTTGGTGTCTCACAAGTTAGTTCATGTAGGTTTTATTGAAATTTAGTTCAAATATAATCATATTTGTGTATATTAATCATATTTGTGTATATTAATCATATTTGTGTATATTAATCTATTTTTTTCGAATTTGTCTTACTTATTCGGCTATTATATCCTTATCTTATTAGATAATATCCTACCATTTCATCATAAACGATTTTGTACAGCCAAATCTACCCTAAGCTATCTTAGTAAACCAAAAAAAAAAGTATCGTATCTTAACCTAAGTTGATTTAGCTTTCCTAACTCAAGATATCTTAATTTGGCCAAATTACAGTCACTCTAACATAGCCCTATCTAAGCTACCGTAACCTAATTAACTTCTCAAATGTCCTCATCTTAACATCCCTGCCCGCTTTCGTGGTTAGCTATGTATGAACATTATTTAACCTAATTGATGACTTCCAAAAGAGATTGACAGTAAAGTTAAAACAAACAAAAAATATATATTTCTCAATTTTCCTCATCCCTATAAACTTCTCAGCTATTGTTGTTTACCATCCTTGAATATTGAATATTGTTAAAACAGGCAAAACCATACATAAATCTTAATTTTCAATGAATCTATAAACGATCAAAATAATGCTAACCTTTATGGTTGACACGTGTAGCTTATAAAATTGACTACGGCGAAAACACCTCATACTTCTAGGAACAACAAGCCTTAGTCAAAGTCACATTTTTATTGAATTACGGTACATTACAAATTCATAGTTCATTACTAACGTAAACCGGAGAGAGAGGTGAAACCACGACACTGACATAAGGAAGATATATTTGTCTGTCAAATTGTTACAACAAAATTCTAATTGGGAGGTTTGACGTACCTCCCAACCTACCAAATAGGAAAACCTACTATTTGGTAGTAGTCTTGGAAAATCCAACGTCAAGGCTATTAACCTAATTGCAATGACGACTTGTCTATTTTGACTGCTATGTCGTCATTCCAACCGCGGTTAAAAAGAAAACGTCTAGAGTCTACTCCTTATCTTGCTCTAGGAGACGTTGTACATTAACCAAAACTACCACCGAAGGTGAAAAAAGCATAGAAGAGAAGAAAAAGGGGTTTACCTTAGTTACCGCTTAAGGCCCATCCCGTGTTCCGTCATGTGCAGATCCCTGTCGAACGTGCGCATGAGCGACCCTCTCTTGTCATCACATCTCACGTCAGCAGAAGAACGCGGATGGGCAGGGGTCCGGCGTGAGGGAGGGTATTATGTACGTTGGATTTTCCAAGACTACTACCAAATAGTAGGTTTTCCTATTTGGTAGGTTGGGAGGTACGTCAAACCTCCCAATTTGGAGGAGGACATCCAAGCCCATCCTACCAAAAAAATCAATGCATAAAACAAAATTACGAATGACAAAGACACAAGTTAAACAAGAGAGTTTAATAAAAGAGTGAAAAACTGAGGAGTAGCTAAAAAGAACAGTTTTAACACATGCCCGTCATTCATAGTAATGCAAAAACATAGACTTGTCTGAAACCAAAAAGGTACTGTACCCAAAAACCCTTTTCTTCAAAAACCAACAAAAACACTGAACACAAGAACAAAACACAATTTTCAATGTGGCAAAAACACTTATGTACTGGAACAATACATAATCCCAAACTTGCAATCCAGTGTTGCAAACCCGTACACCCCCCCCCCCCCCCCCCCCTTTGTCAAAACAAAACAAAGGAAAAGAACGAGGGACAAGGGGGAAGACCAGGGATCTTCGCCAGAGCACCAGGAAACACGACCCCCGAGAGCAATCACCGGCCGAGGGGGTCGAACACTGGACACGGAGAGGTAGGAGGAGATGAAGGAATTGATAGAAGACCACAAAAACCGCTGAGGCGATGGCAGGGAAGGATCGACGTGGCAGGAACCGGAAGGAGGCAGCAAAGGATCTGACATCGTGCGCAGAACCCCTACAAACAGGGTGACGGGCACGAACGGTCCGACAAACGTGGCGGCCCATCTGCACCTGCGAGAGCCTCCCACCTGTCCGAGGAGACACCCACACAGCAGTACCCGAAGGCGGCGCCACAGACGCAACAGAGGAGTGCAAGGCTGACACCGGGCACAACACATGGCGAGGATGTCCACGCCGTAAAGCCTGGACGGCGAAAGGCTGGAAAACGGGGGCCTCCCTCCCATGCGTGGTAACAAAAGGAGGGGAGGAGGCAAACGAGACGCCATGCAAGGACGGGGAGAATCGCACGCAGTCCCGGGGCCGTGACAATGCCGCTAGTGCAGACACCCGATCCCCAGTGGCCAGAGCGACAAGGAAGAGTGGACGCCCGAGCAACGGAACCGGCGTAGCGGCCCTTGTATACGTGGGGGAAGCCAGAAGGACCAGAGCCCGCCCCAGATCCCACTGCGGAGGGACCTGGCGCGGGGGCGGTCGATCCCGGAAGGCAGCCGTCAGGAAGGAATCCAGCTCCCGTGGCGGAACGACCAGCCCAGCGACGGACCCAAAGAACCCCCCGGACGGCAGACAAGTGGGTACGTATAGCATCGACTGGAAAGCGACGTGTACGGAAGAGGTGAAACAAGGAGCGTAGGACGAGGGAAGGAGAGCCAACTGGCAGGCGAGTGGCCTGTAGCCACCTAGTAAAAGACCTCCAGCGGGACCCGTAAGTCCCCCAAGGAGAAGACGGCCTGGAACGCTGCAGGAAGTCAGTCAGGGCCCGGCCGGGAACCGGAAGCCACCGTGCCTCATGAACAAGCACGATGCGAAGACCAAAGAGGTCCGCAGGGCCCCAACCTAGCCCAAGTGGAAGCCGGAGACAGGTAGAGGGACCGGACTCGGGCACCACCGCGGCAACCGGGCGGACCAAGTCCGTGCCGGCCACAGAGGCGCGAGGAGCCAGACGCAGCCGAGGTACAGCCGCAGCTCCGCGAGGACTGGGCACATCAACAGCGCGTCTGGGGGCGGAAAGATGAATATCGACCGCCACCCGTACCAGGCGACCATGAAAGCGTCCGGAACCCCCCCGGAGCGCGAGGCCGGAGGGAGAGGTCCAGAGGCAACTGGCGCGGCACCCCCGATGCGAACAAGGCGACCTCCGGAACACCTCAGGAAGCCGCGAGGTCGGCGAACACAGTCCGTTTCATCGCCCATTCTACAAGAACGCCCTGCCCTCTCGACAGGGCGGCAGACCCGGGCAGGGAGGAGGCATGCAAGGAGAAGGGGTGTCGGTCCGCGAGGAAGAACAACTCCACCGAGACCCCCAATAGAGTCAACGACCTGGAGGACCCCCGCATAAGGAAACAGGGGACAGCTTGTCTTGTCCAACCCGAAGGCCACCGACTTACCCCGAAGGGCCAGCGCGTGGTCCCGCAGGGAGAACAAAGGAACCAACAATCCGAGGGCATAGACGGGTAAGAGGAGGGAGACCCACCCATCTGCCGGGAAGTGGACGTCCCATGTTCGATTGGGAACCTCACCCAACCTCGCTCGACGTATCTGGGGTTACCCAGACCGTCGGCGGGGGGGGGCGGTCCAGGGCACAGCCGCAGAGAGCGAGCCCCGAGCAACCCAGCGACCGAAGCATCGGCGAACGGTACGCGGGAGCGGCAGGAGCCGATCCATAGGGGCAACGGAAACACCGCGGTGCCCAGGAGGAGGAGGCGGCGTAGCCAGAGGCTCCCTAAGGGAAGGGGCAGAGTGGCCCAATGCAGCGAACCCACAAACGAGTCCCAGAGCCACCCCGGGAGGGAGACCGAGTTCAACACGGCGAAGACCGTCCACCGAAGGTGCACCGCGGCCGGCAGACCCCGGGGCACCGTAGCTTCGGACAAAACCCATGCGAGACCGACCCATGGCACGACACGCGACGGGGCCAAGCGCGACTTGGGAACATCGAAGGGGAACCCTAACCGTGCGATGTTGCGAACGACGGTGAGGGCGTCGCCAATGCACAGTCCTAGGGCGTCGGAAACTACCAACCAATCGGCCAAGGAAAACAAGATCTGGAGCCCGCTCCTGAGGAGAGGACCCAGAGCCTGCCCCACCAGTGCGGAGAAGATCTGCGGCGCGATGCGGAGACCGAAGGGAAGGCCGTCGAACTGGAACACACGATCGGAAGTCCGAACGGCCAAGAAGCGCTGGAAGCGAGGATGGAGAGGAACGAGCCAAGACGCATCCTGGAGGGCCAGCGACACTACCCACGACAGAGGGCACAGGGCCAGGCGTACCAGGGGTACCGGCAGCATCCGAAACCGGGTGTGCACGATGTGCCTGTTGAGGGCCGACAGATCCACCACCGGTCGCATCGAGTCGCAGTTCGTCGACGGTACCAGAAAGACACGGGAAAAAAGAATATGAAAAGAGAAAGGAATGAAAAACACACACGAGGAACGCCAGGCGCCCCCGTACCTTCGGTAGCTATTTCCACACGCGTCTCCATTAAACACACTGAGGAGCCCATTTACGTGTGCCCTAGATCACGTAGCATCTGTCTAACAAAAAAGAAGGCCAGATAAGCCGAAACGAACCTAAACAGGGTGAATTAAAGGAGCACAATAAAAGCGACTTCATTCAATGGAGCGCGTGAAAAAATTATGACAAGAGAGGGTCGCTCATGCGCACGTTCGACAGGGATCTGCACATGACGGAACACGGGATGGGCCTTAAGCGGTAACTAAGGTAAACCCCTTTTTCTTCTCTTCTATGCTTTTTTCACCTTCGGTGGTAGTTTTGGTTAATGTACAACGTCTCCTAGAGCAAGATAAGGAGTAGACTCTAGACGTTTTCTTTTTAACCGCGGTTGGAATGACGACATAGCAGTCAAAATAGACAAGTCGTCATTGCAATTAGGTTAATAGCCTTGACGTTGGATTTGCCAAGACTACTAACAAATATTCCGATCACAGAAAATCCAAAAATCCTAATAGCTCGAATTATCGAAAATCAGATGATAATAACATTCAAATGGTGAATAATAGAACATATAATCAAAGTGCACGCCAATATCGGTGAAGTGGAGACAAGCGTAGGTGCAGACGAAGCTAATCTGCTACCCTCCAAACAGCTGCTATGGATTTAACCTAATTATTGTATAACACGGTGACATAGGATTTAACCGGCTACATTTAGCCCAACGTGTATTACTCAAATATCCTGTTTTTGTTATCTGTTTATTGAACATATTTATGTTATTGTATCCGATATAAATCAATATTGGCAGTACAGTACTGTATATGATTATAATGGGGTTTTTCCACCTGATGGTAAATTGCTGTCTTCATCTTCTGTACTCGGCTATTATTCAAATTTTGTAGCAAAATCTGTTGTTAATTATGAGAACTTACTTTCTAATGTTTCTGTTAGTTATCGAGAAATTAGTTGCTAGGTGATTAAATTTACCGTCAGATAAAGTATAACCGAGTATAATGCTCTCTGCCGAAAACATTACAGAAATGACAACCGATCGGATGTGCTGGTCTCTATTTATTAAAGGGTCATCGCACCGAGGAGCGTCACAGCAGCGATGTTTTCATATAATAATTATCTACCGGTATTTTATATTATATGATTACTGTACTATTATATATTCTATTGAAGCGTTATGTAATGAAGTATTACAAATATTAACTTGTCCCCCAGGCAACTGCCGGGCAGACTAACATTGAAAATCACTAGCCCGGCTACATGTCAGGGCTAGTCCGGGCTGCCGGGCTATACCTAATTTCCCAGCCTGGCGCTTGTTCTCCCTTGGGAAGGACATCTTCAGGGCCAAGAGGACCCTTTCAGATCACAATTTTAATATGTTAATGTTTCTGAAGGGGAACATGCGGCAGAACCTCTGAGGCTCTGAAGTCTGAACCTTCAACCTTGTGTAAATCATGTAAATGTAAATTATCTTCTAAGTTCTACTAAATCATAAATCAATGATCATAAATAATAAATGAAGTGTCAGGAAATAAATATCCATATGAATAATTGAATATGAATTATATGATCCATATGATCCATATGACATATCTTCAAATCATCCAGGAAAAATGCCTAGAGATCCAGCTTAGACATCACTAAATCTGAAAATCATCTAAATGATCTTCTACTAAATCAAATGAAGTGTCAGGTGGTTTTTTTCTAATAAAATAATGATAGCATTGCTGCATTTAAGATTTTTTATTTAAAATATGATAAATATCCATATCTTCGATAAATAACGATACTAACGAAGTAACGATATCGTTATCGAAAGGATCGGATTTAGCGATTTAACGATTTAACGGTTAACGAGTGATAAATGTATCGCCGGTTAACGGTTAACGGTTAACGACGTTAAGGTTTTCGTTAACGAAATAACGGTTAACGAAGTTAAGGTTTTTGGTTATCGTGTCCACCTATGGATATACTGTACATCTAACATAGGTTAGGTCATTTCTTTGTGGAGATATATAGGCTAGGCCTATGTCTTCTAGCAAAAACAGAGTAAGCAGACGGCGCCGAGTCTGTCGGCGATCGACGATGCGCATGGCGGGCGGTTTGAATTAATTTTCGCCGCATTTTCTCTGATTTTATACCTAACTAATGCCTGGCCGATTCGTGCCGTTGTTTTGAGGGTGCCGCTGTTCTGAATGCCGGATAAACGAGGGTCTACTGTATTTGACTATTTCCACCTTCCAACCAGTTGAGGTCAGTGATGTTCTTTGCTATATTAGGAACTCTAAAAAGACCTTTTGCAATCTTGATCCTCTCGATGTATCAAGGTTGCAGGACGTTTACGAACACACAGCCGACCTTGTTTGTAGAATCATTAATAAATCATTCTCTAAAGGTACATTTCCTCGGACTGAGAAATCAGCTATTGTAGGCTACATCCTCATTAAAAAATCAGGTCTTGAAGTGCAGGACTTGTCAAGCTACCGCCCAGTCTCTAATTTGTCATTCCTCTCTAAGATTATGGAATGCACTATCCTAGACCAGCTACTACCTGTGTTGGAGGCCAACGGGACTATTCCCCACCTTCAACCTGCTTATAAGAAACATCACTCTACCGAGACTGCTCTTTGTAGGGTTCATAACAATCTGGTGATGGAGTACTGTGCCGGTAACTCATCTCTATTGGTCTTGTTGGATCTCTCTGCTGCTTTTGACATGGTCGATCATCGGTTGTTGGTAGACGACCTACAGCAGTCCAGAATTAGTGACAGGGCACTTGCTTTGCTTAAATCACATTTATCTAATCGAACCCAATCAGTGATGGTGGGTGATGCTATGTCTGATCCAGTTTCTCTACTGTGTGGGGTGCCTCAGGGTTCTGTGCTGGGCCCTATTCTATTTGCTGTGTACACAAGCAGTCTGGCATCTCTTTTTCGTGCCCATGGATTATCATATAATTTTTATGCTGATGACACTCAAGTCTATGTTAAGATAAATGATTTAGGAGATATAAAGGACAGAATGAAAATGTTGATGTCGTATATAAAGATCTGGATGGTTCGCAGAAAGCTGAAACTGAACGATGGGAAAACTGAGCTAATTGTTATCCATGGAAACAGGAGGACTGGTGTCAACGACTTTGGATCACTTAACATTGGTGAAGCAGAACTCTCTCCTGCTGTATGGGTCAAGAATCTCGGTGTGTTCTTTGACTCAAAACTTAGTTTTAAAAAGCAAATTGATTAAATAGTCAAAACTTGCAACTACAAGATTCGCAACTTATATGCTGTCCGAAAATCGCTGGACAAACAGTGTCTTTTGACACTGATTCACTCTCAAATCATGTCTCGCATAGACTATTGTAACTCTCTATGGTTTGACCTACCCAAATATTTGCTACGAAAACTGCAGTCAGTAATAAATCGTGCTGCTCGACTGGTTTTTGGCCTCCCACCTAGAACGCCTACTACATCGAGTTTGATTGAGTTGCATTGGCTCCCGATCAAGGCCAGAATTGAGTTCAAGCTTTGTCTTATGGTTTTCAAAGGGGTTAAGTATGGTGAGCCTAAATACCTGGCTGAACTTTTGCTCCCCCAACGGGATCGACCTTGTATGTCTCTGCGCAGTGGGGATGATCTTTTGAGATTGGATGAGCCTACCGTTGCTTATCAGTCCGCTTTTGTATCTCGTGCTTTCTCCCACACGGCTCCAAGGTTGTATAATCGGTTGCCGGACTGTATTAAGCAGTCTATATCTGTTGAGTCCTTCAAGAAGCATTTAAAGACCTTTATGTTTCAAAAGTGTTACGACCTGGGGAATGGTGATTATAGAGTTTAGTGGTTATAATTATTGTATTAATAACTGTGTAAATTGTGTTGTAAATATGTTAATGTAGTTTTATTGAAATTGTGTTTTGTGTTTGAGCGCTTGCGAATTCATTTTGAAAATTGAGCGCTCTTTTTAATAAGTAAAATTATTATTATTATCTCCTCAGGGACCTTCTTGAACAGGTACACCCGCAGATCTTGGCGAACCGCCTCAAACAAAGCTGTGCGAATATCTCCAAGAGTCTGAACGGAGTTCTGTAACAAGATGCGACTAGTTAAAGATAGCGCCTTGTGAGAGTTATTATCCATTACTGACTCAGTCGTTCTAGCCAAAGAATCAGCAAGTTGACGGCTTAGTAAGAACTGCGATAACAACCTCCAGGCTCTCTGTCTCATTTTATATCTTTATCAATTTGTAGCTGTGTAGGTGAACTAAATGGCTCGGCCAACTGACACAACATTAACTTAGGAGCACTCAGGAAGTCTGACATACACTTAGGAACCCCTTTCGCCTGGCCTACTGGCATAAAGAACCAATGATGATCCTCAGGCGGCAGCTGGTGACTGCTTTTATTAGTAATTGTGCTGGCAAACAGCTGGGCTTCTTGTCCCCACCCAGCCCACGGCCCCAAACCCTCTCCTTCTATGTTTATTACTGGAAGACCTGAATCATCCCTCTGCGGGACAGTGTTAAGTTCGGGGGTCAGCCCCTGCAACAATTTAACATCATTTTTAGACCAGTCTGAAAACAATTTCACAGAGGATGCGGGAGGTAGAGCCGGGGACTGTGAGTAGATAAAGAACTCAGGATTATATATACTCGGAATGGCTTTGATCACTACATCTAACACATCTCCGGCTTGGTTCTTGGCCCTTAGTTTCTTAACCTCGCTCATTTCAATGAACCAATGTTCAGGCACAGGTAATTCACCGGCGACTGTCGACTGCACGACCTCAGGGTGAGTAGGCTTAATGACTGTGTCCAATTCTTGTCAGGACCATATAAAAGAGGCATAGGGCCCTTCTTAGATAGCACTGTACAGTGGAGCCCCATCCTAGCTGCTAATCGGTTCCGCAGAAATAGAGCTAGGATTGAAACAGCCAAGATCGGGGCACTGTTCTTATGGGGAAAATTCAATCGGTTCCGTGCTCATGCCAAAATTTGCGTCTTTTTCTATTTTTTGCCTATGAAAACATGTTTTATTGTACACAAATTAAATTTTATGCATTATACTGTATCATATAATACACCATAGAATAAGTTTTTAATAACTAGAAAAAAAGGCCCAAATCAACAATTACCGCACTTTTTCCCAGTGTTAGGCTATGAAAACATGTTTTTTGTCTAGGCTACATCAAGTAGCCTAGGCCTAAATCTTATGCATTGTAAATAATAATGTAGACATGGCTAAATGACAGTCCTAACCATAAATACTGTAGATTGGGGCATTGTTTCTATCATGCGAAATTTTATAGGCCTAGACTAGGCCTAGGTTCTAAATTCGTCCAGCCACCCCTCAAGTACCCATTTCGCCCCAAATACATCCAATAAATACATATTATTATGTTCTATCCAACAACCAACTCTACTCCTAAAATCGATTAATGAAATATTACAAACACATGTGGCAGTCCGTGGATTCGAACCCAGGACGCTCACACCGAATATCAACACCTTATACATTGCACCACGAAGGCAGTTAAAGAATGGTGGACACTGTCTACGATTTATTATGCAACTTCGAATCCTGCATATCAATCTAAGCATGTACACACATCCCAACTGCAACTCACGTAGGCTATGCATATGTGAATGGAAAGAGCAATTAATGGGGCCTTAACCACTAGGGAAGGCCTCTCGATAAATTACTCCTGAACCAATATCAATTATTATGTTCTATCCAACAACCAACTCTACTCCTAAAATCGATTAATGAAATATTACAAACACATGTGGCAGTCCGTGGATTCGAACCCAGGACGCTCACACCGAATATCAACACCTTATACATTGCACCACGAAGGCAGTTAAAGAATGGTGGACACTGCCTACGATTTATTATGCAACTTCGAATCCTGCATATCAATCTAAGCATGTACACACATCCCAACTGCAACTCACGTAGGCTATGCATATGTGAATGGAAAGAGCAATTAATGGGGCCTTAACCACTAGGGAAGGCCTCTCGATAAATTACTCCTGAACCAATATCAATTATTATGTTCTATCCAACAACCAACTCTACTCCTAAAATCGATTAATGAAATATTACAAACACATGTGGCAGTCCGTGGATTCGAACCCAGGACGCTCACACCGAATATCAACACCTTATACATTACACCACGAAGGCAGTTAAAGAATGGTGGACACTGCCTACGATTTATTATGCAACTTCGAATCCTGCATATCAATCTAAGCATGTACACACATCCCAACTGCAACTCACGTAGGCTATGCATATGTGAATGGAAAGAGCAATTAATGGGGCCTTAACCACTAGGAAAGGCCTCTCGATAAATTACTCCTCAACCAATATTATGAGGAAAATACGTATAAATATGTATTATGAGAAGATTACGTACCACACAGACTTTATTATAAATCATTGTCATATTTAGCCTAGCCTAGGCTAACATCGTCTAGGCATTTCAATCGCTTTCGTCCGACATGGACTGGTCTTTGCTCTGTGTTTTGAGCATAAAATTCTTTCATTGCTACCACCAGGCCAACCATCCCTATAACTAGATGTACTAGAGGTTATAATAAACGCGAGAGATAAGGGGTTCAGGCACAAAAAAACTTGCAAACGGTTGTTTTGTCAACACAGATACTAGCTAAACTGCAAGCGTCTGCTTAGTGATGACGTCATACAAAGATGGCGGCATCTTGCGCATTTGACGATCGGATCTCGGATTCACTCGGATTTCGTCTCTAAACGGCAAGCACCTGGCAGATTATTTTCGTTATGTTGAAACAAAATGATTGTTTTTGTTTGTTTTCTAGTTTTATGTTGAGTTTTTCGTTATTTTTGCAATTTTTTCGGGTTTCGGCTGGGATTTTGATGCGAGAATTGAGGCTTTTGGCGCGAGAATTGAAATTGGGAATATTTGGTGTGTGCCATGAAATTTGAATCAGCGAAGACTGATGTAGCAAAAATGGGGGCTCCACTGTACGATCAAGAGGAGGTGGAATTAAATCTGCTAAAATATTGCGCTTGGAAGGTAACAAGGTAGTGGACACCGACGGAGCAGCCGCCGGGGTTTCAGTGACAGGGGGGGGGGAGGGGAGAATTAAAGTCAACTTGAGGTAAAACTTGCACTTGGCCTAGAGGTCGTGCCACCGGAGCCGCAGGTGCTAGTACCTTCACCTGTTTTTCCTCTCACTATCTAGACAAAGTCAACCCACTCCTGAAACTGTTCATTTGTCACTAAAATTCTACCTTCCTGGACAAACGCAGATGAGGGGCGAGGAGATTCCGAGCCCCGCGTTCCAGTATGTAAAAGAGACGACCGTTGGCCGGATGGTAGCTCCTCCATGTCTGCTAAATGCTGTTGCAGAGGTGTGACACCCGGTGGCCGGGCTGGGGGAACAGTGGAGGCCTCCGAACAAGTCTCCCCAGTCAGGTCAGCAGTATCTTGTGTTCGTATCTGTGAAGGCGGAACACCGGGCAGAACCTCCTCGTCATACCAAAGGTCTGAGATAGGAGAGTCTTCCATATGCTCTGCCGCCCAGCCACTCAGTTGCTCCGAAGCTTGTGATACATCATGAGACTGTCTGCGTGAAGTGACACTACTGATACGATCCTCCCCGAGCACCGGAATTGCGAGAGACTAATGCAGTGTCTCCCGGCGGGGGATCTTAAAAGGCTGTTTTCTCTTTGGTGGTGGAGCCTAAGGCCGCCGTGGAGAAACAGTTGGGCCAATTACACTAGCATCCGTGGTTGGTGAGGGACCCCGGCGGGAGGCAGAAGAGGAACATTCCGGCTTATTAGTAGAGGTCTTAGAGCTCTTAGAAGACTTCGCCACAGACCGCTTTGAGGATTTCCCTTTGTCCTTCGACTTCACTTCGCCGCTCGTCTGGCAGGATGGTGAGTCAGGACGTCGACGTTTCACCTCTTGACATAGTAGAGGTGAGGGCGACCGTAGTTCCACCGTAGTTCCACCAGAGGCGAACGAGACCTAGATCGCCGGGGTTTCGGAGTAAGCGTCCCCGACGAAGGTTCGTCTTGAGGTCCTGGGCCTCTTGGTGGGACGAGAGGGAGCTATAGCACTAGAGTCATCGGACTCGGTTACAACTGTCTTAACACCTCCCGATCGGCTAGTTTTATAACGCTACTACTTGCCAAGCGGACAGATTTACCCAAAACGAGCTTCATTCCATCCTCTTTTTCATGCATAAAGAAGAGCCAGAGCGTAATACAATTATTTTTTTTTTTTTTTTTTTTTTTTTCTATGTGATTGAGGGAGGCAAAAGGCAGAACTGCCTATAGCGAGTGACTCCCCCATAGTTGAAAGAGTGACAGGGCCAAAATCAAGGGATGTTCGAGCCAAAATGCCTGGACACACGGAGTTTGAAGCAATTTAAGTCATAGGAAGAGGGAAAGACTGATTCTGGGAGAGAGTTCCAGAGCTCAGCTGTTGAGTAGAAGAAAGTTTGAGAGTAACGTTTCACTCTTGGGTTGGAGAGTTGCGCAGAGTAGGGGTGGGATTGAGTTGCAAGACGGGTACCACGTGCCCTACGTAAAGGAGGTGGTATACACTGGGAAAGCTCTGAGGAACACTGATTATTATAGTAGCGATAGAATAGCGAGAGAGATGCAACGTTGCGGCGGACAGAGAGAGATTGCAGAGAGTTAGTGAGTGGACGGGAGTTAATGATACGAAAGGCCTTCCTTTCAACTTTGTCTAGGAGAGCGGTGTGAGAGGACCCTCCCCACACATGTGAACAATACTCAATACAAGGACGCACTATGCCCCTGTATAGAGCAAGAAGCTGTGCAGGGGAAAAGAACCCCCTAAGGCGGTTGAGCACACCCAGCTTCTGGGAGGCTGCCTTAGCAAGACTGGTAATATGGTCCTTCCAACTGAGAGCAGAAGAAAAAGAGACACCAAGAATATTGAGAGAAGATGAAGGATTGATTTTTGTATTGTTGAAGAATAAGGGATAGTCCGCTGGGAGATCCTGACGGGTAGATAGATGGAGAAATTGGGGTTTGGAAGCATTAAAGGTAACAAGGTTTTCTCGGCCCCAATTGGAGATAGTATTTAGATCAGAATTTACGAGTTCTATGGCTTCATTACATTTGTCATTGAGGGATTGCTGGCTGGGGCGTTCTGAAAAACTAATGGAGTAGTGTAAGGTTGAGTCGTCTGCGTATGAATGGATGGGAATTGAGGTACAGTTGAGGAGATCATTTATAAAAATTAGAAAGAGAATAGGAGATAGGACAGAGCCCTGAGGAACACCGGAGTTTATAGGGTGAGGAAGTTTGAAAGGTTTGAAAGGTTTGAAAGGTTTATTAACTCGAGCGACCCCAAGTGGGGTATTAAGAGTACATACTTCAATACAAATACAAAATACAATAACACATACAAAACAACAACATTATTTGTACATAATAATATTTCAACTTGACTGGTGGCCTTGTTGTAAGTTCAAGACTTTATGTCTTGAAATAATTCATAATTTCTCCTACAAATTTGGCAAGTTTTAATATAACTGCATGTTGTGTACGGCTGAATAACTGTGACATTTTCATAGAATTAGGATTATTATAATAATATTTGTTAAGGTACTGCCTTCTGTAAACATTAAAATGTGAACATTTGAACAAAAAATGGAATTCATCACCGACTTCATTACTGTTACATAACGTACAAATTCGCTCGTTTACATTTATGTTGTTGTGTCTACCGCTGACAATAGGCAGCATATGAGTACCACATTTGAATTTACACAACCTTATTGAATATTGCTTTGGCAGTTTAAGTAAATAATCTTGGATGCGATAATCGACCGTCATTATTCTGTAATTCAAACAAACACTACTTCCATTAACTTCCTCCGTCCATTTTTGCCTATAAATATCACTAGATATTTATAGATTATTTATAAGTGAACAATGGCCATCCACAACCGCGGCTATGGAACGGCCGGAAAGGAAATTAGAGACAAAGGCACAGATGGAGGGATAGAAACTGAAGGAGGGTAGTTTAGAAATTAATGATTTGTGCCAGACTCTATCGAAGGCTTTCGATATGTCTAGTGCAATAGAAAAAGTCTCACCGAATTCCCGAAAGGAGGATGACCAAGAGTTAGTAAGATATGAAAGAAGATCACCAGTAGAGCGACCCTTAAGGAAGCCATACTGGCGATCTGAGAGCAGCTTATGAGAAGAGAAATGCTTAAGAAATTTGGAAGCAAGAATAGTTTCAAAAACTTTAGAAAGACAAGAGATGAGAGTAATTGGACGATAGTTGGAGGGTTGAGAGCGGTCACCCTTCTTTGGGACATGTATCCGTGAAAGGGCGATAATTGAGCTTTCCAATGACCCCTGAACCATCCTTGTACGACCACGGGTTCTCTTGCAACGATGTTGCAACACGAGTGGAAAAAAACTTAAAATACAGTAATTTCCTCAGTTTTTTCCCTGTATCGCGGGACCAGGGAAGTGGAGACATGTGGTGGTGGTGTCAGAGGCGGGACTATGTCCACGCTGAACGGTCAGAGCCTGCCCGCGCTCCTCCCACTGCTCGGACTCTCTCTCAGAGCCGATTATGTGCTCAACATCGTATTGGACTTAAGTCGGGACCCGCTCTTTTGTCCTTGGTTCTCTAACGGACTTAAGTCGGGACCCGCCAAATAAGGGTTAATCACTTCAGAAATTTTAGATTTAGTAGCGGATGTACTAGGGCGCGCCGCCGTGGGGGAAGCCCCAGGTCTAAAAAATTCCTTCAATAATTGATCATCCAATTGAAGTGATTTATGGGCAATGTTTCTGCAGTAAAGAACAAAAGTGGATCTAATATTCAGCAAAATTGTCTTACACTTGCTATCAGAGTGAGTTACGAAACCATTACGTAAAGCAGAGCAAATTGGACAGGTCTTGGATAGCCACCGGCCCCTTGAGCGGTCTAAGCACCCGACACATCTCACGCATCGTTTATGTCTTAACACAGATAGATTCGCACAATTAGGGCTTTCACAGAATTTAATTGTTTGGGAATCCATAGCTCCCTCCCGCCGGGGGTGCAAATTCTCCTAGGCGTCTTGGGGGTAGAAACTTGGCTACCGCACCTGAGGATGAAATAGATTCAAGAATCAATGCTCATAAGGACACACTAGGCTGGATAAGCTAAGTAATTTTTAAAAACGTAATTGAGAAAAAAGAAAGAACTAACACCAGATTCAATCTCAGTTCCCCTTACGTTACGTTAAGGACCATTTCAGATGGCTCTAGAGTTATAACTTCTTACCGAAGTGACCAACACTGACCTAATCCCATCTAATAGTAAGAACATAGTTCCTAATGACCCCAGCGACCAATGCCAGGAATAGTTAAACAGCATCTGAGTAACAAACAAGATAGGAAGAGGTGAGTTTTGTACGGCAGAGCCGATGCCCGGCGGAAGCGGGATCCCCACTTTTGCCGGGCATGCGTTTCTGTAGCACCAAACTACGAACAGTTTCCTTGACTAGCGAGGCGGATATGTCCTGGAGACTTCGGCAACGACGGAGACCCCAAAAGACAAAATAAAATAAATATGTGCCTCCCGCATATTAACCGCCGCTGGCAAAAGACAAGGAACACTGATTTTGACCATTCTAGTACCAAACACAGAAAAAACAAAGTCAATATAGCTCTAGCATCTCCGGCGTCCCTTACCGCATATAAGGGCCGGCGTGAAGACACAAGAGGCACGTTGTGACAGAATTTAACTATTAACTCTTGCCAGGAAGGGCCCAACCCACAGCAACCCGAGTAACAACATGCAATATTATGGCACAGTATATAAATATCAATAAATACATCCTAGCCATAAAAGATAACCTACAGGAGGGCAACTAGACGGGGGCAAGTGGACGAAGATAGATAATCAATAACACAAACCTGATAGCCTAGGATGGCTCTCATTCACCCATCACGCAGAACAGAAACGTAGGCTGAAAAGCGTCATGAACCAGTGCCGAACCTCTCACAACGTGAGACAACTCGAAACGCACAAGTTCCTCCACGAAGAGACGAAACCGATTAACCCACCCAATTGGGTGGCCGAAAAGCGGGCCCCATATCCTCTAAAAGAAGCCTAATGTCTAACTAACAAATATTAAATGAAGCGAGGAATAAAAACGTAAAAACAAAACACGTGGAAGCCTCGCCTTATCACAACAAGGTCATCCTTATAAAAGTTTTGCCAAACACCCACGGGACAACTCCTAGGGCGAGTGGGAAAAGGTGTACACAGTCTAGCTAATCTATAATGCTACCCTAAATTCAGCACTTAGTATGTACAAATGAGCAAAAGACTCACAAGCCGGAGGTAGGAGACGAACGAAGCAAGGCTGTGCACACCTCCGTAACCCATGACGCCTAGGAGAACAAGGACACAACAGCCCAGATAAAAGCTGTGGTATGCGCAGAATAACAGCAGACGCTTGAGAAGCTCAACCTGCTAGATCACGTTTAATATTCTTATTTTATTATTTGACTTATTTTTTACTGTTTTTTTCAGTAGTGGTACCCACATCACTATACGGACGAGTCCGCGAGTGTTAATTGAGCATTCGCTCACGAAGATTTGGCAATCTTGATATTTTACTCTCCTAGGCGGGTCGTTTGAACGGCGAGCCATGAGTTCAAAGATTGGCCATATCTGTTGTAAGGCGCATCGTCAATGATGGAGGGGCCACTAATAAATAACAATGTATTATGTAATATGACAATTCCGTAGGCCGCACAAAAATCGATGGGTGTCGCGGCTGTCACACTGTAAAATCTTACCAAAATTGCCAAATCCGAGTCAGCTTTTGCCAAAACTTGGATCGGATTTTCATATTTTGGGTTTGTTTCATTTTCAATATTATAAATTCAGAGTTATTCCCATATTAGCCTACCCCTATATTCAGAGTTATTCCCATATTAGCCTACCCCTATATTCAGAGTTATTCCCATATTAGCCTACCCCTATATTCAGAGTTATTCCCATATTAGCCTACCCCTATATTCAGAGTTATTCCCATATTAGCCTACCCCTATATTCAGAGTTATTCCCATATTAGCCTACCCCTATATTTTCCCTCACCCAAAATCCCACATTCCCTAACTCCCGGAATTGGAACTAGAAATGAGAATGGCCACAAATATTGCTTACCTCACTTTCTAACGATGAAATTCAGTAGAATACAGCTTTACAGGGGGGAAGGGGAGGGGGACAAAGCCCCCCTTAACCTTATAATGTATTCCATGCCCGGTAAGATAATAATTTACCCAACAGCTGTACATGGGATACAATAATGTGTTGACCATCATTTAATGTCATCATTATATACCGGTATATTAACAGCAGGAGGCACATAACAGCTGGCCGAGAGATAATTTTGTAAAAAAAATAGCCAACTTAGACGCAAATGTAAGTGCGAGTGTACGACTTATGTAAAGTGATGATATGCCCGCTAACATTACCCTTACCAATATATATACCTTAGGTTATGTTTGGTACTAAGGAAAAATATAGGTATAGTTCAAGGAGCCTACTACCTCTCTTTGTTTGCTTCTTATTTGACAAATTTTTTGGTTGAGGGTGGGCGAAACTCCCCTTACCACCCCAGGCCATGGAATAATTTAAGACACAAAAAGCAGTTAAATCCGATTTGTAGAGCGTACGAATATTGCCGCAGTAGTCTCCCTTAACATTATATATAAAACAAAAAATATAGCAAAATTAAGTTGTTGTTGTTGTTCCCTAAGCTGCCTGGCCGAACAGCCCCGAGTCCCTGAGGAAGGCCATGGCCACGATCGGGCTTTCCCACAGAGCTCTCATTGAGTGTAGATTGTGTTGTTGGCGTAAGTGGTTGTGTGAAATGCAGTCTTCTATGATGTGTTTAATGGTATGGGGTGCTGTGTTACATCCCGGGCAGGCGTCGATAACGGAGTCATCCAGTCTCTTCTGATAGCTCAGGAGAGCTGGATGGTGTCCGCATCTCAGCCTGGCCAGGTGGACTCTGTCCTCGCGAGGGAGGGAGGATTCGGAAGGATGGATTTCGGGAGGTCGTGCTTGCAGCTGCGTGTTGTCTGTGAGTGAGTGGATGGATTGGCGAGAGATATGAGTATGGATGTGCTTCTGGAAGTTGGTTCGGGGTGGGCAGGGAGGGAGAGAGGACAATAATTGTGTGTGATACCGTGTGCTGGGTGTTGTTTTGACACTTCTTGGTGTCTGTGGGTGTGCTGCCATGTAGTTTAGTGGGTGGTCTTGGTTCGTGGAGGTTGCTGCCAGGAATTGAGTGCCTCTCATGTCCAGATGGTCTTTGACTTTGAGGATTTTGGTTTCCTGATGCAGGCGATCTGTGGGAGCAGCAGCTGTGCAGCCTGTAATGATCTTCAGGGCTTTGTTTTGAATAGTCTGTAAGGTCTTATGATGTGTTTCAGCTAGGTTAGAAGCCCAGGCTGGGCTTGCGTATTCCATCACTGATCTTATGTATTGTTTATATACTGTGGTGGTAGTTTCTTTGTTGTGTCCAAATTTTGTGTGAGCAAGTGACCTGAGGGCGTCAAGTCTGGGTGTCAGTTTCTTTTTAATGTTTGTGGTGTGCTGTTTGAATGTCATATGAGTATCATATGTTACTCCCAGGATTTTGGGTGTGTGTGTATGTGTTAGGGGTGTGTTGCTTATGGTGAGTTGAGGGATGCATTCGTGTTCTCCTGTCCAGCTTGTGAGCAGGGTTGCGGTGGATTTGGCTGGGGCTAGATTAAGTCTGTTTGTAGTGCACCAGCCATGTAGTGTGTTGAGATAGGGTTGAAGGAGATCTGTTGCTCTTCTTGGGTCATGGTGTGTGCATGTGAGTGTTATGTCATCTGCATAGGAGGCTAAGTTTATTTGGGGCGTATTGGGTGTAGTTATATCGTGCATGTACAGATCGAAGAGTGCGGGCGATAGGACGGATCCTTGTGGGACTCCGTTTGGAAAGTTTCTGATTTTAGATGACTGACCGGCAAAAGATACGTGTGCACATCTGCCTGCTAGGAAGTTGGCCAGCCACCTTTTTGTGTTGTTGTGCATGTTTGTGTTGTAGATTTTGTTTGTTAGGTTGTGGCGGGGGATGGCATCGAAGGCTTTACTAATGTCGAGTGTGGCTAATAGTGATCTGTGTGGTGGTCTAGCTGAGTTGATGCCGTCAAAAGCTCTTTGTGTAAGGTCTGTGAGAAGAGTGTTTGTGGAGTGCAGTGGCCTAAAGCCATGTTGTGTTGGAGCTAGGGGTAGGTCGGGTGTAATTAGTTGTAATACTAGGCGTTCCATGACTTTGGAGGGGGAGCAAAGGAGTGTGATGGGGCGGTGCGAGGAGGGTAGCGTGGGGTCCTTGCTGGGTTTGGGGAATGTGATGATGATACCATGCTTCCAAATGTCTGGTATTGTGTTGTGTGAATAGCTGTAGTTTGATATGTTAGTGAGTGCTTGTATGCCTTGTGGTCCCAGGTGTCTGAGGTGTATGTTGCTTATGTTGTCTAGGCCACAGGCAGGTGAGTGCTTGAGATTGTTGATGATATGCTTTGTCTGGCGATTGGTGAAGGGTGTATAGTCAGGGTCTGTGGGGAATTGTCTCTTACGTCGGATGACACTTGGTCGTCTTTGCAAAATTAAGTTGTTGTTGTTGTTTTCATTCCCTAGGCTGCCTGGTCGAACAGCCCCGAGTCCCTAAGGAAGGCCATGGCAACGATCAGGCTTTACCACAGAGCTCTCAAGGAGTGTAGATTATGTTGTATGCGTAAGTGATTGTGTGGAGTGCAGTCTTCTATAATGTGATTAATGGTATGGGGTGCTATGTTACATCCTGGGCAGTTGTCGTCGACAGAGTCATCCAGTCTCTTCTGATAGCTCAGAAGAGCTTGATGGTCCCCACATCTCAACCTGGCCAGGTGGGCTCTGTCCTCGCGAGGAAGGGAGGATTCGGAAGGATGTATTTTGGGAAGTCGTGCCTGCAGCTGTGTGTTGTCGTTGAGTGATTGGATGGAACGGCGAGAGATATGAGTATGGCTGTGTTTCTGGAAGCTGGTTTGGGGTGGGCAGGGCGAGATGGCAGTATTTGTGAGTGATATTGTGTGCTGGGTGTTGTTTTGATATTCCTTGGTGTCAGTGGGTGTGCTGCCATGTATTGTAGTGGATGGTGTTGGTTTGTGGAGGCTGCAGCCAGGAATTGAGTGCCTCTCATGTCTAGGTGGTCTTTGACTTTGGTTTCTTGATGTAGGTGTAGAACCTGTGCAGCCTGTGATGATTTTTTAGGGCTTTGTTTTGAATGGTCTGCAAGGTCTTGTGGTGTGTTTCAGCTAGGTTAGAAGCCCAGGCAGGGCATGCATATTCCATCACTGATCTAATGTATTGTTTGTTGTTGTTGTTGTTCCCCAAGCTGCCTGGCCGAACAGCCCCAAGGCCCCGAGCACGGCCAAGGCCATAACCGAGCGCCCCCACAGAACCTTCCCTGCCGAGCACAATAAAACCTGGGTGACCGAAGCCACTCCATGGCGGGGAGCTGAGGAGGGTGCGGAAACACCCGGGAAATCAAAGCCCCACCCAGGGCCCTGTGCCCCTCAGCAATTATGAAGAGAAAGTTGAGGGGTAAGGGAAAAATGTGACGCTTTGGCTTCCAATCTTGGTAGATTGGGAGGTCAATCCACGGAAGAGACGCCGTCACTCGAGATCTAGAAGATATATAAGTAAAAGGAACAGTCAGAGTAAGCTATGGGTATGGCAGAGATCGCTCAGTTCTCACTCTGATAGACCAGCCCATCACCAGTATTGTTTGTATACTGTGGTGGTAGTTTTTTTTATGTGCCCAAATTTTATGTGGGGAAGTGACCTGAGGGAATTAAGTCTGGGTATTTATTAGTGGACCCTCCATCATTGACTAACTGCCTTAACAAAGTTATGGCCTCTCTTTGAACTCATGGCTCGCCATTTCAAATGTCCCGCCTAGGAGCCCAAACAATAGAGATTAACCATATCATCGTGAGCGAATGCTCAAAACTCTCACAGACTCGTCCATGTATGATAAGGATGCCACTACTGAAAAAAACTATAAAAAATGTGATAAAAACAAAAATAAAAGAATAAACTTGATCTACCAGTAGGCCTACTGCGCTTCCCGACAGTCTGCTGTTCTATAGCGGCGTCCCCTAGAGTCACGCGTCGCATCTAGCTCTCCGCTCCTAGGCGTCCCCCGGAGCGGAGGTGTGTGCGTCCTCTCTTCATCCTTCATCCTACCTCCGGACGTGCGAGTCATTTTGCTCATTTGTACTTGTCTGTGATGAGCTAGGGTACTTTTTAAGGCTAGAAAGGATACGTGCACCATCCTGTGGGACGCCTTATGATTTATTTCCGTGAGTGTCGTGTCAACTTATACTCGGGAGACCTTCGCTGTGTTACGGCAAGGATCCCACGTTTTCTGTGTTGTGATTTTTTCTCCTGTATTATGTCTACTAGCTAGCTTAGGCATGAGGCTTCTTATTAGCTTTTCGGGGCCCGCTTTTCGGCCACCCAATGGGGTGGGTTAAGCGGTATGATCTCTTCGTGGAGAACCTTGTGCGTTTCAAATTCTCTTACTTAGTAAGAAGTTTGGCTACAGGTATTGACGCTATAAGCCTACTTTCCTGTTCTATGTGATGGGGGAAGAAATACCTAGTCTTTCTAGAAAGGTGAGTGTGCTTCTACAATACGTCTGACTGACGCCTACCTACCCTGGTTAGTTCATTAGGCCTCCTTGTTGGTGAAATTTTTATGGCTAGGATGTATTATTATTATATTGAATTATATACTTGTGCCATAAATTGCATGTCGTGTCACTTGCTTGGGTTTCATAACCGTCAGGCAAAGAGTGTTCAGCCGGGGGCTGTGTTCGACGTGCCTCCTGAGCCCCGTACATTTCGTAATGTAGAATTCGGCGTATCATTAGTCTGTGGCATGATAAGGCAGAATTTGTGTTTATTGAATGAAATGCTGATCTTTTCAGGGCGGCGGGTAACTCGTGCGATTTTTACGCGTTAGAAATTAAGACATTCCGGCGAGCCCGGCGTAGTCGATATCCAATATACCCATTCGTAGCATGGCGCAAACGAACGATAATCCAGCTGCTTGAATGGAGGCTTTCTCCGCCGGCCATCGGCGTAGCCGAGGACTCACGTACTGTAGCCTTTCTTTTAAATTAAGCCTGGTGCTGATTCACTCTTTGCCTGCCGCGGGTCGCCAGGCACCGTAGAACTGGATTCTAAACGAATAAGAAGGGTTTAGGTCAGTGTTGCTCACTTAGGTAAGAAGTCATAACTCTTTGACCATCGGGCGAGGTTACAGTAACGTAAGGAGTCCTTAGATGATACTTGTGGTTGTACATTCTTTTTTCCTCATCCGTAAAATACATAATGTGATGTTCCGCCGTCATAGACTAGTCTCTTTGATCATTGATTCTTGAAATTTTCCTCCCTCAGGAGCGGTAGCCAGGTTTCACCCGGGAGACGTCTAGGCGGACAGCATTCCCCGGCGGGGGGAGAGTCACGATGGATGTCCAATTATGTACCGGCCGTGATTACCCAACCTCCCAGTGCCTGGCCATAAACAATGTGTGTGTTGTGTAAAGTGTCTTTTTTTTTTTTTTTTTTTTTTTTTTTTTTTTTTTTTTTTTTTTAAGAGACAATGAACGGAGGAAGGAAAAACACAGATAAAACAAAAAGGTCCATGTGCCTAAAGGCATCCTCCATTCATAAAATGTTTGTAACAACTGGATTTAACCCTCTCAACACGGATGGGCTCTTAAACGCCCATAAAAAAGCATATACCAGGAACCCGGAAGGACTCTTGAACACCCCTGTAGTTGAAAGCCTGTGAGCTTCGTGTGCGAGGCGTCGGTCCGACGCATGCAAACAACAGCCGGCTGGACCGACGCCCCGCATCTCCGGCCACAAGAAGGAGAGCGGCGCTTGTTCTTGTGTGCCTGTATGTTGTTGTTAAGTATCGAATAGTAGTGTAAAGTGGCTGTTTTGACCATAAAGTTATCTCCAATGAAATCATCATCACAGCTCAACCAGTTGACTTAGAGAGCTCTACTTAATGCCATTCTACAGGTAAATAACACAGCTACGCTTGGGGATGCGCGGGAATGCGGGAAGCAGTCTGATTAACAAATATACGGTAGCCTAGCCTAGACGTCTTTCGGCCAAAACGCCCGGTTTTCGAGGAATATATATATAATACATAGCCGGGGCTGGAGGGTTAAACATTTGTTGATTGTAAGTTTGTGGAAAGCAATTCGAGGAAGTGAATTCCAAAGAGTAGTAGCTCTGGGGATAAATGAATTCTGATAAGCAGAAGTTCTGCATTGTGGAGGAGAAAGTGTAATTTCATGGGCGCTCTCAGCTGCCCTAGTTCTACGGGGAAAGATGTGGAGAGGCGGCACAATTGAAGCAAGTTCCTCGGAACAATTGCTGTGAAAATATCTGTAGAATAATGCAAGGGATGCAACGTTTCTTCGTATGGCTAATGTAGGAAGGTCCTGTGTGATTGCAGGGTTTGATTAATCTAATAGCTTTATTTTGAATTTTTGTCCAACTGCCTCAATGCAACCACTCCACTTCCACCCCACAGAGGTGAACAGTAATCCATCTGAGAGCGCACATGACTTTTATATATTACGGCCAACTGCTCGTCAGTGAAGAATTCTCGAACTCTGTACAGGAGTCCCAGTTTTTTAGAGGCATTCTTAGCAATGCTTCTAACATAATGTGTCCAGCTCAAGTTAGTAGTTAATGTTTCACCGAGAATGTCAATACTAGGGGAAGTGGGAATATTTACATCATTAAAAAATATATGGGAGTCAGTGAGATTCTGTCGGTTAGAAAATTGAATGTACTTGGTTTTCTGTGCATTAAAGGAAACTAGATTCTCTTGTCCCCATTCATTAATTCTAGAAAGGTCCCGGTTCAGAGAAATTGCAGTGTTTATTTTTGAATTTATAAGATCGGGTTGGGTGAAAGAATTGGTAAATGTAAAGGAACTGTGGAGTGTTGAGTCATCTGCGTAGGAATGTATTGGATTATGAGTGGTAGATATGAGATCATTGATATGAATGAGGAACAGAGTTGGGGCCAAAACTGATCCCTGGGGAACACCAGCATTTATTGAGTGAAATTGAGAATAAAGGCCATCTACCATTACACATATTTTTCTGTTATGAAGATAAGAAGAAATTAGTGGAACTAATGATGCAAGGCCGTAGTGTGACATCTTCGACAATAAGGATTGATGCCAGACTCTATCAAATGCCTTTGATATATCCAGTGCTATTGTATGTGTTTCACCATGTTGGTCTGTAGCTTGGTTTGATGCGTAAGAAGGCAAAGAATGTCTGCAGTTGATCGACATCGTCTAAAACCATATTGCCTATCACTGATTAATTTATTATTCTCCAGATGCTTAATTATGTGATTATTTAATATAATTTCAAAAACTTTGCCAAGAGTGGAAGTTATAGCTATTGGTCTGTAGTTTGATGGATCTGAAGAGGCACCTTTTTTAGGAACTGGATGGATGTTTGCTTCTTTCCAGGGTACTGGGAAGCATGAGGTATGAGTACACAGACGGAAAAATTTTGCCAATACAGGAGCGAGCACCAAGGAGCAATTCTTAAGTACTATTGGAGGAATTTCTTGATCGCTCTCGGGGCCGTTGGCTTATCAAAACATGCCCCCAGTGCTCTATCTACAGAAACAGGGTAGTGACCCATTCCGATGACAAGTGCAAGATAGTTTTGCTAGCGATCAGAGCTACTTATAAACTTTATTCTCGTGATGTGGCGCACAAGGCCCTCCAAATGGATGATTAGTTGTTGTGGGGCTTTCTCGATAGCACACCTTCGTCACCCGGCAAGCCAAAAGGCTCAACTTCGTCTCGGCCTTCTCCACCTGCTCCCCCACCTCGGTCTAAACAGAAGAAAGTAGTCTCTAAATCAACAGTTTCGACAAATGACTCGTCACACTCTGCACCCTCTTCCCCCCCCACGCCAGTCCGAGAGAACATGGACCTCCAAAGAGAGGCAAGACTCGCCGGGCAGGCCAACTCAACGACGCCGGTCTCGTTCTAGGTCTCCTCTTCCACCACAAAAACCTCACCATAAACAACACTCCCCTATCACACAAGATCCTAGGAGTAACATATGATACTCTAATGACATTCAAACAACATATCACAAACATAAAAATTAAACTGACACCCAGACTTAATGCCCTCAGGTCACTTTCCCACACAAAATGTGGACACTTCAAAGAAACTACCACCACAGTATACAAACAATATATAAGATCAGTGATGGAATATGCAAGCCCTGCCTGGGCTTCTAACCTAGCTGAAGCACACCACAAGACCTTGCAAACTCTACAGTGGAACACATTCTATCCATTTCTCCTTTCTCAGAAATCTCCATCTTAGGAGATTTCAACGTTCACCACCGCCATTGGCTCTCCTCTCACACTACTGATCCACCTGGTGAACAAGCCTACGTCTTTTCTATCCTAAATGACCTAGAGCAGTTAGTTCAGCAACCCACCCGTATCCCGGATCGCATCGGAGATCGGCCCAACATTCTTGACCTGTTTCTAACTTCTAACCCTTCTTCTTATACTGTCGATCTTTTCTCTCCTTTGGGCTCCTCCGACCATAAACTTATCTCTGTCACCTGTCCTATCTCTCCAGTACAGCCACCCGATCCTCCTAGCCGGCGGCGCTTGTGGCACTTTGGCGCTGCCGACTGGGAGGCTCTTCGGCAGTACTTCTTTGATTTCCCATGGAATGATTTCTGCTTCCATGGCCGAGGACCCTCGGAGAGTGCTGAACGCATTACCGAGGTAATCCTATCGGGCATGGAAGCATACATTCCATTCTCTTTCTCTCAGACTAATGCTAAAAATCTTGGTTTACTCACGCCTGTTCTACTGCTGTCCGCAATAAGGAGGAAGCATTCAAACGGTACCGACGCCTTAAAACTCAAGACTCTCATTCTTCATATGTTTCTGCCCGGAATCAAGCCAAATCTGTTCTTCGACTTGCCAAACACTCTTTCATCAATAATAAATGCACTGAACTATCCAACTCTAGCTCTTCCCAAGCTTTCTGGCATCTAGCCAAAAACCTCTCCAACAATTTCTCTTCCTCGTCTTTCCCTCCCCTTTCCCACTCTGATGGCACAACCATCACTTCTTCCTCTGACAAAGCTAAACTCTTCGCTCAAACTTTTGCTAGAAACTCCACCTTGGATGATTCCGGTGCTATTCCTCCCTCTCCGCCCTCCTCTCTCTTACTTATGCCTAATATCCTAATCTCTTCTAAAGATGTACTTTCTACCCTCTCTGGGCTTAACACTAATAAGGCGTACGGTCCGGACGGTGTTCCTCCTGTTGTTCTCAAAAACTGTGCTTCCATGCTGACTCCCTGCCTAGGCAAACTCTTTCGTCTCTGTCTATCCTCTAACGTCTTCCCTTCATGCTGGAAGTTTGCTCACATTCAACCTGTCCCAAAGAAGGGTGACCGCTCTCAACCCTCCAACTATCGTCCAATTGCTCTTATCTCTTGTCTTTCTAAAGTTTTTGAAACTATTCTTGCTTCCAAATTTCTTAAGCATTTCTCTTCTCATAATCTGCTCTCAGATCGCCAGTATGGCTTCCTTAAGGGTCGCTCTACTGGTGATCTTCTTTCATATCTTACTAACTCTTGGTCATCCTCCTTTCGGGACTTCGGTGAGACTTTTTCTATTGCACTAGACATATCGAAAGCCTTCGATAGAGTCTGGCATAAATCTTTAATTTCTAAACTACCCTCCTTCGGTTTCTATCCCTCCATCTGTGCCTTTGTCTCTAATTTCCTTTCCGGCCGTTCCATAGCCGCGGTTGTGGACGGCCATTGTTCACTTCCTCACTCTATAAACTCCGGTGTTCCTCAGGGCTCTGTCCTATCTCCTATTCTCTTTCTAATTTTTATAAATGATCTCCTTAACTGTACCTTAATTCCCATCCATTCATACGCAGACGACTCAACCTTGCACTACTCCATTAGTTTTTCAGAACGCCCCAGCCAGCAATCCCTCAACGACAAACGTAATGAAGCCATAGAACTCTTAAATTCTGATCTAAATACTATTTCCAATTGGGGCAGAGAAAACCTTGTTAACTTTAATGCTTCCAAAACCCAATTTCTCCATCTATCTACCCGTCAGGATCTCCCAGCGGACTATCCCTTATTCTTCAACAATACAAAAATCAACCCTTCATCTTCTCTCAATATTCTTGGTGTCTTTTTTCTTCTGCTCTCATTTGGAAGGACCATATTACCAGTCTTGCTAAGGCAGCCTCCCAGAAGCTGGGTGTGCTCAACCGCCTTAGGGGGTTCTTTTCCCCTGTACAGCTTCTTGCTCTGTACAGGGGCATAGTGCGCCCTTGTATTGAGTATTGTTCACATGTGTGGGGAGGTTCCTCTCACACTGCTCTCCTAGACAGAGTTGAAAGGAAGGCCTTTCGTATCATTAACTCCCGTCCACTCACCAACTCTCTGCAATCTCTCTCTCTCCGCCGCAATGTTGCATCTCTCTCGCTATTCTATCGCTACTATAATAATCAGTGTTCGTCAGAGCTATCCCAGTGCATACCACCTCCTTTACGTAGGGCACGTGGTACCCGTCTTGCAACTCAATCCCACCCCTACTCTGTGCAACTCTCCAACCCAAGAGTGAAACGTTACTCTCAAACTTTCTTCTACTCAACAGCTGAGCTCTGGAACTCTCTCCCAGAATCAGTCTTTCCCTCTTCCTATGACTTAAATTGCTTCAAACTCCGTGTGTCCAGGCATTTTGGCTCGAACGTCCCTTGATTTTGGCCCTGTCACTCTTTCAACTATGGGGGAGGCACTCGCTATAGGCAGTTATGCCTTTTGCCTCCCTCAATCACATAGAAAAAAAAAAAAAAAAAAAAAAGACCATTCAAAACAAAGCCCTAAAAATCATCATAGGCTGCACAGCTACTACACCTACAGATCACCTACATCATGAAACCAAAGTCCTCAAAGCCAAAAACCACCCAGACATGAGAGGCACTCAATTTCTGGCTGCAGCCTCCACAAACCAACACCATCCACTACACTACGTGGCAGCACACCCACCGACACCAAGGAATATCAAAACAACATCCAGCACACGATAACACACACAAATTTAATACTGTTATCTCTCCCTCCCTGCCCACTCCAAACCAGTTTACAGAATCATATTACTGTAATACTCATATCTCTCGCCGTTCCATCCAATCGCTCAACGACAACACACAGCTGCAAGCACGACCTCCCGAAATACTTCCTTCTGAATCCTCCCTTCCTCGCGAGGACAGAGTCCACCTGCCCAGGTTGAGATGTGGGCACCATCCAGCTCTTCTGAGCTATCAGAAGAGACTGGATGACTCCGTCGATGACACCTGCCCAGGATGTAACATAGCACCCCATACCATTAACCCTTCCTACCCGGCTGTCATTTTAAAAGGCAACCGCGGAAGATGGGCCGGTACCCGGGTGTCCTATTAAAATCCATAAGCTTGAAAGCCTATTAAGCTTGGTCTGAACGCCGTGCGTCCGACGCATGTAAACAAAGCCGATCGTTGCGTCACCGCACCTCCGAAAACAATAAGGAGACGTCGGATCAATGTTATTGTTGTGACGTAAGACGAAATTAGTGTCTGAAAAGCTCCGATATTGTCAACATCGCGGCAAAATTTGCTCCACTGAAATCGTCATCACAACTGAACCAGTTGACTTACAGAGCTCTACTCAACACCAGTCTACAGATTGAAAACTGCACTACGTTTATAAATTTGTGGGAAATTTCTAGCAGTTAAAATAAAAAAAAATACGGTAGCCTAGGCCTAGACGTTTTTCGGCCAGATCGCCCGGATACGACCTCCGTCCTTTGGAGGACCAGCCCGGGCCACGACGGTTAAGCACATCATAGAAGACTGCATTTCACACAATCACTTATGCCAACAAGTGTACAAAGGAACTTCACCTCACACATAAACTCAGTAAAACAGTTACACTATTGGGATCGTTTAAAATCACTAAAGCTGTATTCGTTGGAACGTAGAAGGGAACGATACTTAATAATATATACGTGGAAAATCACAGAGGGTTTTGTACCAATTCTACATACAGTTGAGATGGCACCAGACACGGGGGCTTCAAATTGGCTCACATCATTACCAATAAAGGAGAAAGGCTTCAGCTTAAATAAACAAGAATTCAATGATGCCGTAGCCTTGAGGTATGGGTGGCCAGTTTCGAACCTGCCGCTGAAATGTGCATGTGGTGAAATAAACAACTCAGACCACTGTATGACTTGTAAGAAAGGAGAATTCATCTGTATCCGGCATGATGAAGTACGAGACATCACTGCACAAATGCTGGACGAGGTGTGCCATGATGTCAGAATCGAACCGGAACTTCTGCCTATGGACGGACAGCGCTTGGCCCACAATACTGCAAATACTTCAAATGAAGCAAGAGTGGACGTAAGTGCTCGAGGTTTTTGGACGAGGGGACAACGGGCTTTTTTCGATATCAGAATCTTCAACCCAAGAGCACAAACATATCGTGAGCGAGGACACAAGGCGGCATACTTGAGAAACGAAAGTGAGAAAAAACGCGCTTATGAAGAAAGAATTTTGAACAGGGATCAAGGAAGCTTTACTCCTCTGGTCTTCTCATCGTCGGGAGGTATGGGACCTTCTGCAAGTGTCTTCTATGCCAGATTAGCAGAACAAATATCGGAGAAAAAGCGCCAGCATAGAAGCCAAGTCATAACTTGGATGAGATGCCGGCTCTCTTTCTCTCTTCTCAGGTCTGCACTCCTATGTCTCAGGGGTACAAGGTCCTCCCCGCTACAGAGGACAAGAGTGAGAGACTTGGACTTTGAAATGGTCGTGGCGGAGGGACGAATTGGGGAACAACTAGGTTGATTGTAGGGAGGTACTGGTACAATAAGATAAACTACAATGTAACTAGAATAAGATAGATTGTACACCACTTTGTAACTGTCACCTTAATAAAAAAAAAAAAAAAAAAAAAAAAAAGGAAACATGCTTACATTACTGAAATGTTTGTGGACATGCAGTAATGCAAGTAATGGTCACGCTTCTGTAAATCTAAAATGGCTTACTTAAGAATGGGAAAGGGGTGGGACCTTCTATATTTTTTTATTTTTTTTTTATTATTCTAAAAAATTTCTACATACCCCAATAGCAATGAAATTCAGTGATAGGAGAGGCTGGGAATGCGATATCCCCAAGATGAAAAATCGGGGTGCTATGGGCTCTCTGCGAGAGGGCTGGTTATCACATAGAGGAGCACGTCTCTTCAACAAACTCCCGCGGCGAGTAAGAGACATGAGAGGTGTCTCGTTAGACAGCTTCAAGAGAGCTCTCGATGTCGAACTACAAAAAGTGCCAGACGAGCCCATCTTCACAAGGGTGCGCTCCACCTCTTCGAATAGTCTGCTGCACCAATTCTCAAACAACAACGAAGGGCGGTGCGCTCTTCGGTGCCACTAGCAAGAGTGGCGAACTCCACATAGGTGACATAGGTAGGTAACAACATAATCTACACTCCATGAGAGCCGTGTGGGAAAGCCCGATCGTGGCCATGGCCTTTCTTAGGGACTCTGGGCTGTTCGGCCAGGCACCCTAGGGAACGTCAACAACAACCAACAAAAACAAGAACACATTTCCAGTCAGTCATGTGACTCCTGCCTGCAAGCAAGGCTAACGAAAGCTTGTATTGCTTTTCCTGAATTTCAGACAATGCATGAAAGCAGTCAACAGTGACTTAGGAATGGTTACAATGGTGAAATATATCAGTAATCAAGAATAAATGTAATCAATATTATTACATAATTTATAATCAATAATCAATTGTTGAATTAATGTAAATGGACAGTAGCCTTAGCCGCAGGTACTGCATCGTCACATTCGAACAGTTCTCCGTATTTGGCCAAAACAGCCGGTCATATTTTCCATGTCACAATAACTGCTCAATATGCAGTGTTCTAGTTTTCACCCATCACAAGATAACACTGATTACTGCCAAAATGCCGAGAAATCAACGAAACACTCGGTTCCAGCGATCACAGGAAGGTTTAAATCACCAGTCGGTGAGTTAACCTTGATTACTCAGTTACTACGAAGATTTTATAGCAAAATAGATTGTAAATAATGAAAAATTTATATATACATGATGCAAAGATATAATAGTTTCATCAGTTCCAATATAAATGTCTAGAAATCAGTTGCTAAAGGATTCAATTTACCGTCAGCTGAAATGAAACAGACTTTAGCTAGTACTGTACCAGTGTATTTATTTGTCACTTGATATCCTGTATTGTTCAATTGTACACTGTATTTATCTTCAATCTTGTTTTGTAATAATGATTTGTCTACTATTGTATACCTGTAGTGAGTTTATTATACAGTATATTATAATTTAGTAATTGTGCTTTACTATCAACATAGATATATGTTTGATCATCGCTCCATAGTTGTTAGTGCTTCTCTCTGATTCACACATTTAACCTCCTCTAGTAGTATAGACGAGAGTGGCCAGGTCGGTGGAGACTATTTCTATGATTGGGATAGTTGAGGTGCTCTTCACGGATCTTTGTGCTGGCCAGGTGGTGGCCTATTTTTTCTTAACTCTTATTTATTTTGTGTTAAATGAATTGTAATTTATAACACGTTGTGATTCTATTAGTTATCTCTCTTAAGATATTTTTTGTGATGAACCTATAGATAATGTTTTACTTGCTGTGTTTCACGTGCATTTCAGCTAAGTTGTTGAGTTTCAAAAATGTATTAAGTAATAGGGATGATGTTGGTGATTATGGTAGTAGTAGTGATGATGGTGGTACAGTAGTTATGGTAGTAGTTGTGATGGTGGTGGTGGTAGTAGTGATGGTGATTACTATATTAACTATAACATTTTGGCTGCTACCATATGGCGTCAGTATTGTTCTTTGCCACAATCCCGGGTGTCACCATAGGGTGTGCTCCTTTTTGCGCCATGCAATAACTTTTTTAGCAGGCCTTATCAACCTAATGATGTATTAGGCTCCATCCCATAACCCTTTGCACCCCCAAGCCTTTCCCTACTCCCCTATCCCCCTCACTATCACGCAACATGTAAAAATGTGCCACCTGCCTTTGTCAGTGAGTGAGAGCGTCTCACCTCACCCCGGCCACAACATTGATACACACATAAGCACAGTAAGCTTTTTTCCACTCCCAACTATTAAATTCCAATCTAATTTTCTGACATCCATATAAATGTTGCTTGTATCTCTGTGAGTAAACTTGTGTGTCAAGGCCTTGTGTGAAGCACATGCAGAGTTCAGGAGGTGTGGTGGAGTGGTCTTGCCACTGGACTGGTAATCCAATGGACCCGAGTTCGAATCCCGATATGTCAATGGGAAGATATTATTGTGATGGATTTGCGCTGTACCTAGTATCAGTGCATTACCACAAAGCCCACCGAAATGCCAATAAATACCCTCATTGTTCCCTGATTAAATAGCACTGCATGAATATTCCCATATTCATAATAGGCTACAGGGGGACAATGCCTAGTGAGTCCAATGCTCAATAAGTGGTGTTCTGAGAGTGAGGGTCCGAGTCTAGGAGGTGAGACAGTGAAGCACTGGAGTGAGGCAGCTTCAGAGTTGGGGCTGCTTCGAGCCGTGAGTGGGCAACTAAGCCCCATGCATCCTGCGAGGGCTGGTTGCAGCTACAAGTGCTTTACATATCTCACCCCCTAGACTGGAACGAGACCTCAAAGGCTTCACCATTCAATGTGTAACGGTTGAATGTACATGCTCTCCACCTATGCCCGAGAGGGAGTAGTTGGAATATAGAAAGAAAAAAAAGTCACGTCCCATCAAACTCCTAATTTCCCTGGCTTACTTGGGTTTGAGTAAGCTATTCCAATGGCTAGTTTCATTATCCAGGACCTGCAGGACAGAGATGATATGCCTTTTGCCAATCTATATCCACCTCTGTACGAGAAACACACTAGAGATGGAGGGAGATAGAAATCTCCCCATAGCTCCATGCCTCGCCAGCCTGGGCGATAATTATAGCTCCCAGGCAGGATAAACTGGGCAACTTTCATACCTGGCACCACTTTGGCACAGATTAGGCCTCGGAAGACTACTTTTGGGGGGGATGTTTCTTGTTTTTTGGGTACTTCTCTTTACTCTTGGCAACTTAATTTTGTTACCACTTTTAGCTTGGATTGAGGGGTAGCTTTTCTGTAAATCCTCCTGGTAGGTTGAAAGTTGACCCCTTAACCCTCCAGCCCCGGCTATGTATTATACAGTACTCGCGGTTGAAAATGTCGGAGACACTTGAAGCACGGGATTTCTGGAAATCGAGGTTTGGAGGCATAAATATTGCGGGAGAGTGGCGAATCGTACGTTTGGCAACTCTGCCGGGTACAGGCATCCCCTTGACGGAGCATAAGCACATCAGTTGAGAGGCGACCGTGGTGACGACTGGATGTATGTCGGTGATAGGGCCGAGTTTTTCAGCCATCTTGCCCATACCGGAGGTACTATACCTACCCTCCCGCCAGTGTTATGCCTCCCAAACCTCATTTAACCACATCCCAGATTGAGGTTATCAAGGCCCTTCATATTGAACACAAAACAACCCAAGAAATCAGTGCGCATACGGGAATAAACGTTCGTACTGTACAAAGGTGGGTGAAGAAGGTACGAGCAGCTGATCCGGGCACCACGCCGACGCACAAGAAGAGGCCAGGAAAAAAACCATTGCTGGGGCCCCGGACCCTGCATATTATCAAGAGGCAGCTGGAAGCTAATCCAACCCTTAATGCTACTCAAATTAAGCAAAATAATCCCCTGCTGCTGTCAAAAGTTGCCATACGTACGCTCCAGGATTATCTTAGAAAAAAGTTAGGGTACCGCCGCTGCCGTGCTGTGCCCAAGCCCTGGCTTACCCGTCAACATCGCCGAAATCGCCTTCAATTTGCAAAGAAACACAGAGGTTGGAGTGGAGAGCAGTGGAGGAAGGTACTGTGGAGTGACGAAAGTACATTCACAGTCACTGACAATGCCGGGAAGTATGTCTACCGCAAGCGAGGCAGTGACCGCTTCAACCCTAAGTACACTCGCAAAACTGTAAAATTCCCTGATAGTGTGATGGTGTGGGGTGCTTTTAGTTACTACGGTGTTGGCAAACTAGTTTTTCTACCCAAAAATGCGCGGATGAATGCCAACTCCTACATGGAGCTACTTGAGGATAATTTACCTGAGTCTATGAGAAAGTGCCGTGCTAATTATTATATGCAAGACGGCGCACCTTGCCACACAGCTCGTAGTGTCATTGGTTACCTGAACGACTGTATTGTGCCCTTCTTTAACCCTTGGCCAGGGAATTCCCCGGACTTAAACCCTATTGAGAACTTGTGGGCCATCATAAAGTCCAAGCTAGTGAATTATGACACCTCGTCTCTGCCCCGTCTCAAAATTGCCATCCAGGATATCTGGGATAATATCGACGGTAAATATGTTCGTCACTGTGCTGAGTCAGTTCCCAGGCGTCTAGAGGCGGTGAGGAAGAACCGTGGATATTCATCTAAGTATTAAATATGTGAGTTACCCATAAAATTCGTTTTTTTTACCTTTTCTTATCAATGTTCTCTGTGCGTATGTTTTTTTCAGCTTGGGGGGTACCGCGGTGACACTTTCAACCGCGAGTACTGTATATATATTCCCCGAAATCCGGGGGTTTTGGCCGAAAAACGTCTATGCGCTAGGCTACCGCATCTTTGTTATTTGGCTTGCTTCCGCATTCCCGCGCATCCCCAAGCGTAGATGTGTTTCGTACCTGTAGAATGGCGTTAAGTAGAGCTCTCTAAGTCAACTGGTTCAGTTGTGATGATGATTTCATTGGAGATAACTTTATGGCAAAAACAGACATTTTACACTACTTTTCGATACTTAACAATAACATACAGGCACACACGAACAAGCGACGCACTCCCTCTTGTGGCCAGAGATGCGGGGCGTCGGTCCAGCCGGCTGTTGTTTACATGCGTCGGACGTACGCCTCGCACACCAAGCTTACAGGCTTTGAGCTCATGGGTGTTTAAGAGCCCTTCCGGGTAGCTCGGGTGTGTTTTTTATGGGTGTTTAAGAGCCCTTCCGGGTCTGAAGGGTTAAGCCCCACCTGATTTTTTATTGATGGACACTCACAACCCAGGTGAATATATATATATATATATATATATACTGTATATATATATATATATATATATACACAGTATATATATATATATATATATATATATATATATATATATATATATATATACATACATACATACATACATACATACATACATACATACATACATACAGTGGAGCCCCCATCTTCGCTCCTAATCGGTTCCGCAGTAATCGAACTAAAATTGAAACAGCCAAGATCGGGGCACTGTTCTTATGGGGAAAATTCTAATCGGTTCCGTGCTCATTCTAAAAGTTGCACTTTTTCCCATTTTTAGCCTATGAAAACATGTGTTTTGTCTACATAAAGTAGGCCTAAATCTTATGCATTGTAAATAATAATGTAGACATTGCTAAATAACAGTTCTAACTATAAAACTTAGGTGAATTATAGAATTACCCCCCTGGGGGTTAGGGAATAGAATATGCCCCACGTGCCTTCTGCGTGTCGTAAGAGGCGACTAAAGAGGTTGGGTCGGTGGGCTTGCGACCCCCACCCGGAAAAAATATCGAAGCAAGGAAAAACGAACGAACAGCCTCGGATGCGGACGGAACCAACGTTGACGAACCACGACCGACTAAGGACATGCCTTCGGACATTCTGAGAATGGCTACGTGGAATGTTAGTGGCATGAATGATGGCACAAAAGAGAGAGAGGTTCTGGGTGATTGTATGCGTGTATGCCCCGACAGAGGATATACTTGAAAGAAAGAAAGAGGAGTTCTGGATGAATGTGGAGGCGTGCCTGGAGAAGTTTGACAAGAACGAAAGAATATTTCTGATTGGGGTAAGGTGGAATGGTCTGAATGGTAAGGTGGGTGATAGGAAAGTTGAGGGAGTGGTGGGAGGGTGGGGGGTACCATCAGAGGTGAATGGGAATGGTAGTGCACTTGTGGACGTATGTGTGGGGAGGAGGCTGTGGATAGCCAACACCTTCTTCCGACACAGAATGATCCACAGGTGCACGTGGAAACGGATGTTGACGATGAAGGATAAGACAGTGGTGGAACGAAAGTCATTGATTGATTATGTATGTGTGGATGAACGAATGAAGAAATCTGTGATGGATGCTAGGGTGTATAGGGGTATTGGAGGGGGTCTGTCTGATCATTATGTAGTGGTAGCTAAGGTTAGGATACAAAAGAAGTGGGTGAGGAGAGCGGGAGGGAGGCGAGAGGAGGGTGGAATGGTGAGGAGGGTGGAGAGGTTGCAGGAGGAGGAAATCAGGGAGGAGTACAGGAGAGCAGTGGAAAGACGACTAGGTGGGTTCGACCTGGAAGTTATGGAGGAAGTGGAGGAGATGAGCAAGGTGTTTAAGGATGAGATCTGTGCAGCATGTGAGGAGGTGTGTGGAGTGAGGAGAAGAGGGAGGGGAGTGAAAGGTACAGCATGGTGGACAGAAGAGGTACGAATAGCTGTGGAAGAAAAGAAGAAAGCATATAGAGAGTGGTTGGGTAGCAGAGGGAATGAAGATTCCGAGAGACAGAAACGAGCGAGGTACGTGGAGAGTAAGAGGGTGGTGAAGAGAGTAGTGAAGGAAAGTAAGAGAAGAGTAGATGAGGAATTTGGAAGGAATCTGAGTGTAAAATGGAGGGAGAGTAAGAAACTGTTCTGGAAAGAAGTCAAGAAAGTTAGGGAAGGTAGCAAGGGAAACATTAAGGGTGTGAAAGATAAGAATGGGAGAATGCTAGCCGAGAAGCAAGAGAGAGTCGAAAGATGGAGGGAGTACTTCAGTGAGTTGCTAAATGAAAGGAATGAAGAGCCAGCAAACATAGCTGGATATGGTATGGGAGGGAGAAGAAGAGAAGTAGTGGAGGAGGAGGTGGGGATCAGGAGGTCAGAAGTGTGGGAAGCCATGAAAAGAGTGAAGTTGGGGAAAGCACCAGGAACAGATGGAGTGTGTGGGGAAATGTTGAGGTATGGTGGTGAGATAGTGATAGAATGGGTATGGAAAATGTGCAAACTAGCATGGGAGAAGGGGAGTGCACCCGATGACTGGAAGACTGGCATAATAGTCCCCCTATATAAGGGCAAAGGGGAAAGAGGAGTGTGTGGTAACCACCGAGGAATATGTCTTCTAAGCGTAGTAGGGAAGGTATACAGTAGGGTAGTGATTGAGAGAGTGAGAGTGAGAACGGAGAAATGGATAGGCGACGAGCAGGGAGGTTTTAGGAAGGGAAGAGGATGTGTAGATCAGATTTTTACCCTGAATTGTGTTGTGGAGAAGTATCTGGAGAAGAAACAAAAGGTGTATGTTGCCTTTATGGACTTGGAGAAGGCCTATGACAGAGTGGATAGAGAAGGTTTGTGGAAAGTACTTAGAATATACGGAGTAGAGGGCAAGTTGCTGAAAGCAGTGAAGAGCATGTATGAGGGTGCAAAGGCGGCAGTACGTGTGGAGAGTGAGCAGAGCGAGTTCTTTGACCTGAATGTTGGTTTGAAACAGGGGTGTGTGATGTCCCCGTGGTTGTTTACTGTATATATGGATGGAGTTATGAAAGAAATACTATCAAGAGCAGTGGATGTTGGTGTATCGCTGAAAAGGGAGGGAATTGAGTGGAAGCTACCTATACTGCTGTTTGCGGATGATACAGTTCTGATGAGTGATAATGAATGGGAGTTGCAGGGTCTGGTAAATGAGTTTGGAACAGTGTGCGAAAAACGGAATTTGAAGGTAAATACGGGGAAGAGCAAGGTTATGGTCTTCGAAAGGGGTGAAGTCACAGAGTGTGAGGTGAAGCTGAACGGTCAGGCTATGGAGATCGTCAACTCTTTTAAGTATCTGGGCAGTGTGTTGAGTAAAGATGGGACTATGGATGAAGAGGTGCGGGAGAGGGTACAACAGGGGAAGAGGGTTGTAGGAACGCTAAAAGCAGTAACAAGAAATAGGGTGGTCAGTATGGAAGTGAAGAAGTCCTTGCATGACAGTGTGGTAATCCCGACACTGACTTATGGAAGCGAAGCATGCACGTTCAGCAAGAGACTCAGACCAAGAGTGAGAGCAGTGGAAATGAATACTTAAGGAGTGCGTGCGGAGTTACATGGAGGGATAGACAGACTAATGAGGAAGTAAGAAGGAGGTGTGGTGTGGAGGTAGATGTGCTGGAAAGTGTGAAAAGGAACAACTTGAGATGGTTCGGCCATATGGAACGTATGGAAAGCGAGAGAATGACTAAGAGGGTGTATGAGAGCGAGGTGGAGGGACAGAGGGGGAGAGGTAGACCGAATATGAGGTGGAAGGATGGAGTGAGGAAGTACATGAACGAAGGTGGTGCTGGTTGGGGGGAGGGGCGTCGACTGACTGGGGACAGAGGTGCATGGGGGCGGTTCGTTCGTGGCCACCCCTTCGGGGATCACGGCGTCAGGCAATAGATAGATAGAATTATAGATACTGTAGATTGGGGGCATTGTTCTTATCATTGGACAAATGTTAGGCCTAGGCCTAGGTTCTAAATTCGTCCAGTCACCCCTCAAGTATCCATTTCGCCCCAAATACATCCAATAAATACATATTATGAGGAAAATACGTATGAATACATATTATGAGAAGATTACTTACCACACAGACTTTATTTTAAATCTTTGTCATATTTAACCTAGCCTAACATCGTCTAGGCATATTTCCGCCGCTTTCGTCCGACATGGACTGGCCTTTTCTCTGTGTTTTGAGCATAAATTTCCTTCATTGCTACCACCAGGCCCACCATCCCTATCACCAGATGTACTAGAGGTTATAAAAACGCAAGAGATAAGAGGTTCAGGCACAAAAAAGCTTGCAAACAGCTGGGGGGTTTTTCAACACAAAAAAGAGTGGACTGTAAGCATCTGGCTAGTGTTGACGTCATACAAAGATGGCGGCAGCATCTCACGCATTTGACGATCGGATTTCGGATTCACTCGGATTTCGTCTCTAAGCGGCAAAAACCTTGACAATGGCAGATTCTTTTAGTTCTGTTAACTTTTGTTATTGTTTTTGTTTATGTTTTCTAGTTTTATGTTGAGTTTTTCATTATGTTTGCTCTTTTTTTCGGGTTTCGACTGGGATTTTTGTGCCAAGATTGAAGCTTTTTGAGCGAACATGGAAATTGGGAATATTTAGTGTGTACCGCGAAAATTGGAACAGCGAAGACTGATGTGGTGAAGATGGGGCTTCCAGTGTATAATGTAATATAAGATCGCTGAAGGAATGCAAAAAGGGTCAATAGGGGGACTTTGGGAAAGTGGCTGGAACAAATTAATTAATTCTCATAAAGCCTGTTATTTCTAAAACACGGTTTTGATATAAACAGTACGTACACGATACGAATTAACCGCGCATGTCGAGACCTGACTGTATATATATATATATATATATATATCGGTATATATATATACACAGTTTAGAGCTCGATATTAACATATAATAGTTTATGACAGGACAAACGTGAAAGGGATCTGCCTCGTGTGGGCCGGTAGGCGCTCTGCAGATTTCCATGTTCTTATACTTACAGGTCTAAACTAAATCTCAGAAAATGACACTGAGGGGTAACTTAGTAAAAGAGTTTGTGTAGCACTGGGTTGATGTTACGCGTGTCACTAATGGGTGTGAGGGTCTTTATTTTGCTATAGTATTACCATATAGTTTCACCATAAGGGGTACTATACAGAATATCACAGTATAAGGATAGGGTATGTGGTATATTTTCTTGAAAAAAGGAGGCCTATGAGACTCGTAGGGAAGTCTATACACACAGCCTATGGATAAAACTAACACTGTAGTCTGCGTCGTCTGTTGAGGTCTCTTGTCAAGTTCTTGCTTCAGGTGGTTTAGGTTGTGGCCTGTATTTCACGGTGCGGTAAAGGAGATGTCCAGGTGGGGTTATCCTTCGGTTTGTGCGGCACTCAGGTCCCGTACACAAAAGGCTGTTTGCTGTTAGTTTTTAGGGATGAACACTGGATAATAGTTTCAAGGAACTGTCTTGACAGAGCTCAATACTGTTCCTAAGATCCACTCCTGAATAAACAATCTATGTTACCTTTTCGTCGCTGGCCTGTATTCAACTGAGGTACTAGGGTAACATAGAAATATAATTTGTAGTTCAGTAAATTCTGGCCTTTACTCAGCAATTTACTAAAGCCTCAGTTCGCCTGACTGGCAGGGCTCCCTGGTAATTTATCATCGGCTCTCTGGAGTGTACTCAACAGAGTTTTTAAGTATATTGGAAGAGGGAAGGTAGTTACTAAACTACTAGCCTGTACTCAATAGTTCAGTGGAAATGGGCTGAGTCTGACCTTCAGTGATTTAGTTGATGTAGTTTTACTTTTGGTCGAGATCTCACTGAATGTCCTCTTGAAGGTAAGAAGTCCTTGGGTTGAATTTATAAAAGGGCTTTGCCAGACTTTAATCCAATATTCTGGCTTAACTTTGACGTTTCTGCCCGGGCAGATCTATAAAACGTCTCTAGTCTCTAGTTTGACTAAGCGGTGGTCACCTCGAAGACTGGGTAGGGAGGTTTCTTAACCTTTCTTAGACAAGATTAAATGGACAAGATAGGTTTTGGAGATATTATGTTCGTGGACAAAGGGGCAGGTGTGGGAATATGAGTGTTAGTAGGTGAGGTGCATGGAGTGAGAGTGAACCTAGGTGAGGGAGAGTGTGGTGTATGACAAGGTAGCACTACTGAGGATTAGGAAGTGTGTCAGGGTGGTTACGGTTGGTTTCTGTTTGGCTAGCTTGGTCATGGACTATTGGGTAAGATTGCTTGACATTATTTTATATAAAGGCTTGTACAATCGGACATACATACATTCATACATACATAAAATTTTAAGACCGAGTGTTCCACACATCAGTGCAGTTTCAGTCTCTTGTCCTAATGGCGGCGTTCCAGGCAACCCTGTTAAGGGCTGCTTCACTTGTCAAGTTCTTGGATTTGAGATCGGCGCGTATAGTCCGATCCCAGGTCTTCCTCGGTCCACCCCTTGGTGCAGCTCCCTCCACAATCACAGACCTGCATTTTTTCACCCAATTTTGTTCATCCATTCTCTCCACATGTCCATACCATCCCAGTCTACTTGTACGCATCACCTCGCTAATACTCTTTATACCTAAACGTCTCCTCAGCTCAACATTTGTTATTCTATCCTGTAGCCTGGCCCCACACATCCATCTCACCATTCTCATCTCATTACGCTCCATTCTGTGACATCCTCTACTTTAACGGCCCATGTTTCTGAGGCATACATCATTGCACTTCTAACACATGAGGCATACACCTTTCCCTTCAGGGGGAGAGGCATTCTTTTCATGGTCAGGATTGGCATCAATTCTCTGAACTTCCCCCAGCCACACCTAATTCTAGCAACAGTGGCAGCCTCGGCCCCACCACCGGCAGAGATGGTATCTCCTAGGTAACAAAACTTGTTCACCAGCTCCAAAGACTCATTTCCAAAATTCACAGCCACAGGATCATCACTTAACACAAGCTCGCCTTTGCACACTACGCACTCAAATTTCTCTATTTCTGACTTATCCTTCGGCAGGGGCCCCTTTATTCTACTACAGCGCTTACTCCCATGGTGTACCCAACATCGACAGATGCTACATTGAATTGAGTTAACGCCCACTCCCTTTCCACACACTGCACATGGGTATGCACCGCTCTTTTCCACATTGCCTCGTCTCAATCTACAATGCATAACCTTGGTTTTGTTAATATTGACTCTTAAACCCTTGCTCGCCATGCCCTCTCTCCACTCTCTGAATTTGGCCTCAGCATCCTGCATACTGTCAGCTATTAGGACTAAATCGTCTGCATAAAACAGTTCCAACGGGAGTCCGCCTCTAAAAACTCTAGACAGCGCCTCCAAGACCATAATAAAGAGGAGGGGGCTTAACACTGAACCCTGATGGACTCCAACACGGACTGCGAACTCATCACTCAGTACACCCTTCACCCTCACCGAACTTCGCGAATCCTCATACATCTTCATTATCACACGCACCAGCCATATCGGTTACAATACACTATAGTTTCGCCGAGATCATTGACTATGATCTTGTATGGGTTTAGACCTTTAGTGATCTGGTAAGGTCGTATATATCTCTGGCCTAGCTTGTTAGCGATGAATAGTTTGACAACCATCACTTGATCTCCGATGGCGAACAGGATTATTAGTGGTGGCTCGTCCTCTTTGAGATCTTGGCTGAAATGGGTGTGGCGTATTCTGTTTCTTAGGTGTTGTAGACGGTCTGTGTATACTTCAAGGGATTTAGGAGGCTGAGCTAGGAAATGGAGGGGCATCAGTAGGGAGACATCCCCAAATACACTTTCATGTAGGGTTACTCCATATTCATGAGGGCAAGTGTTCATTCCCCATTGTATTATTTTGACGTGCAGGGCAGTTGTCCGAGTTGAGAGCAATGAGGCGAATCCAAATTTGGTTCTTGTGGCTTCATTCACATATAGAGTTTCCCTGCTGCCAGCAGGCGAATGAATGGGAGATTTTATACCCAAATATATCTGATCATTGTTTCCATACCTTGCCGAGACCTTGGGGCATTGCCCGAGTGAATTGCTGGGAAAACATCGTTTATCGTTGCTTTGGCTACTGCCATGGCTGAGTATTCTTTGGCAGGGCAGGCAATAATGAATTTGGAATATGTGTCCATTAAGGTGATGATGTATTTCTTGCCGGATTTGGTTGGAATGGAACACATGATGTCAATGGACAGCAGCTGCCAAGGCTTGGCGATGATTTTTCCTGAATGTTTGGGAGTTTGTCCGATCTTTCCCTTGGCAATAGGGACGGCAGGCTCTGGTGATGTGTTTGGTGAGGGTACAAAGGAGTACAAAGGGTGGTAGGATTGGTGGTCCAATACAGTTCGTTGAAGACTTGAATTTTTTTTTTTTTTCTAAATGGATGCCGTTTCCTTCATGAATGATTGACAATATAGCTTGTGCTGTCTGGGGGTCCACGGCTAGATGTCCTGTGTTGGTGTATAGTTGATCTCCGACTCATTGGAGGTCGTCAACAAGTTTCTTGGGTATCTAGTCAGGTTTTGTTTTAGTTAGCCAGGCTTGGAGAAATGTTTTCTGTGAGGGGTCAGTGGCCATGTGGGGTGAAGGCAGGAGGTAGTGGAGGGAGAAACATACCACCTAAGCACATAATGCTTCCATTTCACCGGTTCTGGGGCGTTATTTTTTTATTTTATTATTTTTATTTTTTTAGATGAACTACTGTATATCTACCAGAAGGAGTATTGCACTTGCCCAATAAAACCTTCCGGAAGGAATGTCTTATGTTAACCCCTTACGAGCGGGCATAATTGCTCGAAATTACCTTCATTCCGTGCTCATTTTCATGCATAAGCAAGAGCCAGAGCGTTATACAACTATATATCTATGATAGTACAATGATAGAGCTTTCCAATGACGCCAGAATAATTTCTCTACAACATCTGGTTATCTTGCAACGATATTGCAAACTTAGGCCAAAATCGTGAAAATGAGACATTTTTTGCTGTTTTCGCCATTTGTAACGCAGCAGTGATACCATACATAGCTATGAGTCATGTCAGTATGTGTCTGACCGTCACAGGCTCCAGTTGGGGGCCGCCTGCAACAACTGGCCTCGCTCCCAGACCACATAATAGGCTAAAAATGGCGCCCGTCATATGATGGGGACTGCGAGAAAGGCATTAAGGTCACCACCTACTACTGTAATATCAATATCCGAGAGGCATGACACTATACTGATCAGGTCGTTCCAGAAGACCTCTTACCGCTCTCTGTTCAAACCAACCTGTGGAGCATATGCCGTTATCACATTCAAAATTCTATCAGCAACTTTCAATATTAATACAGTCAATCTTCCATTTAATTTTATATTTCAATCACATTCTTCTCTCACTCCTTGGATACCAGGACACCCACTCCTTTCAATTGATGAAGGAAAGGGATTGTGGAAGAAAATGGATTCTGAATCAATATTTTTGCTCTGTATTACATTCAGTTTTGCTTACCAAGGTATCATGGACACCACTGTTTCATTTGGTAGTTTTGAAATGTGCCATAAAACATTATCAAACAGAATAATAAAATGGCAGCACCCACAGTATTTTTCTTCTCCACGACAGATCGTAAGTGAAATAATGTTAGAAACCCTAACAATCATAACAGCCAACATTGTTATACAAATATTCTATCTATCTATCTATTGCCTGACGCCGTGATCCCCGAAGGGGTGGCCACAAATAAACCGCCCCCATTCACCTCTGTCCCCAGTCAGTCGACGCCCCTCCTCCCAACCAGCACCGCTTTCATTCATATACTTCCTCACTCCATCCTTCCACCTCTCCTTCGGTCTACATCTTCCTCTCTGTCCTTCCACCTCGCTCTCTGGGGGTAAGGGATTAGAATATGCCCCACGTGCCTACTGCGTGTCGTAAGAGGCGACTAAAGAGGTTGGGTCGGTGGGCTTGCGACCCCCACCCGGAAAAAAATATGTAGCAACGATAAACGAACAACCAGCCTCGGATAAAAATATTACAAGAAACAAATATATTAATGTAAATTATTTAAATAGTTTGCATCATGACTGTGAATTAAGTTCATATGTACATCTGGAAAGTTCGTTTTCCATTCCATAGACTTTCTTTTTATATATCACTAGCTTTTAAATCTCTGAATTAACCCTTACTATACCAGCGACGGACGTTGACTGTCAGTAAAAAAGTAACTCGTCAGTACCAGCGACAGGCGTCCATAATATGCGGTCCTTGTAACTTCCCGTATCAAGCGGTACCTGGTACTATGACTTGTACGCACTGCTCTGAGACATTGGCAACACTTCTCAGCTTGGATCCAAGCTCCTACAGGCTAGCAGGGGCAGTACACCTCAAACGTTTGGGGAGGGTGGGTGTTCTCTCTAAACTGTGAAGCCATTTTGGCCACAATGCCTGGTACTGGAGGGTACATTTATAGTATTACCCTCTGGTACAGTAGGGGTTAATGAAGACTCACCCCAAGGGTCATAAAGAAATATGGTCCAATTTTGACTTGGCAGACACATTCTAAAAATTACGAATTTTTGTTTTGATATATCTTGTATATACTGTATATATATGATAATCAGTTTGACCAATTGCATGTCAACAAATATACAATTAATTGTGAAATAGTAAGCTAGCAAACAAGGGGTAAACTTTTCGCTTACCAGTACCCATTCTATGTGGTATCTTAACCCATTGGCTGCGGCTATGTTTAGGCTATTTAGGGCATATTCAGGCACTCCTGAATGATAAATCAAGCATCTGCATTAAATGAAGTGTATTCTGCCGAAAACTAGGCGAAAATAGCTTCAAAATTACACCAGAACGGGCCCCGTACGTGGTCTGGTTCACCCGCAGTGGTGCCAGTGAAACGCGGGAAACCCGCTATTTGGTAGCACACGCTTGCTTGGCTACACTGCTGTGAGACACAGAGAGAGACCCGCGCGAGACACAGTGTACCTCAGTGAGCCGCTCGGTGCTCTGAGGGTCGGAGGTGGGCCCCTCACGCTCCCGCCCACTGACACTCGATTTTTACGGTTTTTACAGGCTTTTAAAGCCTGGAAATTGCTGTAACTTGCCAGGACGTTCCAAACGTCACCCGCAACGAAAGGGTTAAGAGTAATATATAAGAAATTAATTTTCAGTGCAGGTAAAAAGTTACAAAATTATAATTGATATATATATATATATATATATATGTATATATACAGTATATATATATATATTATAGGTTTGAGTCCCGGAGGGAAGAATGAAAACCTAATATTTAGTAGTGGCCCCGAAATTATTGACGATATACCTATTAGTATAATAGTCCACTTTCAAGCGCCCGCGGTCCACCAGTTTGAAACTACCGCGCAGGGAGAAAGAGTCCTAACATCTTAAGTGCAACGCTAATTCTCTTATGGAATCGTCTTATGATTGGGTACTCACTACGAAAAAACTTTATAAAAATAAAAAAGATAAAATTAACTTAATACAGTCGACCCTCGCATGGGCGGACTCCAGTTGACCGGACTTCGGTTTGTGCGGACCCAACAGCCGATGCGGACAAGTCCCCAAAAGACCGGACAAAAGACCGTTAATTTAAAAGTTGTCTGGTATTTTAATAGTTTGTGTTTGTCTATCGCTCACTTCCCCCTCTGCAACTCTCTTTATCTCTATCTATCTCTCTAATGCATCTACCTAACTCCCTTATACATTAACATAACTATGTCTTATTTGGACTTTTTGTAATCTATGAATCAATTCTAATACGATGGAATTGAAAACAATATTATCCTTCTAACACACAAATAATAACATGAAAAAGAGTCAATAAAAAAGTCTCCTTTGTCTTTTCAGAACCAATTAAGTCGTCTCATAATAGTTCATGTTTATCATCGCTCACTCCCCCTCTGCAACTCTCTCTTTCTATCTATCTATCTATCTAATGCATCTACGTAACTCCCTTATACATTAACATAACTATGTCTTATTTGGACTTTTTGTAATCTTTGAATCATTTCTAATGCGATGGAATTGAAAAATATAATATCCTTCCAGCACATAGATAAACAATAAGATACAGTCAACAACAAATATAATATCCTTCCAGCACATAAACAAGAAATAAGATACAGTCAACAACAAATATTCCCCGTCTTCGAGTTCCGAGCGTCGGGAGATTTTATTTTATTTATTTACTGTAGTTTTTTTTCCCCACGGTTTATTTTCGCCTTGAAAGTGTGTCTTCACAAATTGATTGGGAAATATTGTAACATATTTTTAATTGACATTTGTGTCATTTTTGCTGATTATGAGTTGGTGGAAAAATGTGTTCTTTAATTCCATCATATCGGAAATGATTCACAGATTATATAGAGACCAAATAACATACACTTTTAAGTGTGTTCAATAGTTTTGCATTATCAATAGGGTGTAGCATAAGGCTTATCAACATCATCACAGTAACGGGGTCGGGGTTGAGGCCGGGACGGGGAGGGGAGGGAGTAGGCCTACAGCGGTGGGGATATCCTTCCTTTTTTTTTTTTTTTTTTTTTTTTTATGTGAAATTTATCAAATGACAAATATGGGGTCGGGGTTGAGGCCGGGATGGGGAGGGGAGGGAGTAGGCCTACAGCGGCGGGGATACCTTTTTTATTTTTTATTTTTTTCCAATGTAGGCTATTTCCAATGTGCGGACAAGGGTCCCCCCCCTATTAGTCCGCACATTCGAGGGTTGACTGTACTAATGTACTTGTTATATAAATGCTTTCCATCTCGGTGGATTTCTTGCGTGGATTCTATCCCTGACGCTGCTCTTAACCCGGCAAGCGCGATAGGCCTCACGGAAGGCTTCCTATAGGGAACGCGATAGGCCTCACGGAAGCAGGACCATAAAAAAAGCCTTCCATAAAAAAAAAGCGCCTATCAAAACAAAGGAATTTGTCTCTAGGTGAGATAATTCCCCTCCAGTACTCATCCATGTAAATCTCACCCACCCCCCTCCCCTCCTTCCCCACCTTATTCCCCCCTCCCTCCCCTCCTCAATTATCACCTATTTTTCCTCTTATTATCATCATTTATCGGTTATTTTTCTCTCCCGCGATAATGTAGCACAAGTGGGTTGCATAAAAGATCGTTATGCAACACCCAGACACCAGCACACACCGCTCCGCTCGTCTCAGTTGACTCCCAGACAGCGAGAGGGGAGGGCTGCCTGTCTCTCTCTCTCGCCTGAGATTATGACCGGGTGGCCAATATCTTCGTTTTTCACCACCCAAATGCTTTTCCCACTTATTTTAGCACTCTTGAAGGTTCATATATACATCATATATGTAAAATAAAAGCATACCGAAAACAAATAATGGTTTATATTGTAAATATAACGAATTCTGTCAGAATCCAGGGCTAGAAATGCACAAATAACTACCCTAGCACCTACGTCTATATCGCGCTTGTCAGGTTAAAGACGCCATTCCTTCTTCCATGACATATTAAGACTAAACTCAAGACATCAAACGAATGGGAAGGAGATGGAAGGGAGGGCCCTACATCGTCAATGATTTCGGGGCCACTACTAAATATTAGGTTTTCATTCTTCCCTCCGAGACTCAAACCTATAATTTATTAGTGGCCCCTCCATTGTTGTTGTTGTTGTTCCCCAAGCTGCCTGGCCGAACAGCCCCAAGGCCCCGAGCAAGACCAAGGCCATAACCGAGCGCCCCCACAGAACCCTCCCAGCCGACCACAATAAAGCATGGGTGACCGAAGCCACTCCATGGCGGGGAGCTGAGGAGGGCGACAGAAACGCCCGGGAAACCAAAGCCCCACCCAGGGCCCTGTGCCCCTCAGCAATTATGAAGAGAAAGCTGAGGGGCAAAGGAAAAAATGTGACGCTTTGGCTTCCAATCTTGGTAGATTGGGAGGTTAATCCACGGAAGAGACGCCGTCACTTGAGATCTAGAAAATATATAAGTAAAAGGAACAGTCAGAGTAAGCTATGGGTATGGCAGAGATCGCTCAGTTCTCACTCTGATAGACCAGCCCATCACCACATGACTAGAACCCAATCCTCTCAGCATCAGCGAGGAAAGGCCCTAGAAAGCCGCCTTTGGCGGGGGGATAGCTCCCCTATTTCAACCCCTTTCGGGGTTGGGTACCCGCCCCCCCTCCATTGTTGACGATATGCCTGATATCTCAAGACTGGAGGGGGACATTCGTGACAATATCAAACCACTAACAAAATAATATAGATAGAGACAAAGAATCATATAACAGTTTTACGTCTTTATTGCTTACATACAATAAAAGTAAAAATTAGAAAAGAAAGCAGTGCGTTAATTCAAAGAATATCTGCTTATGCTTGACCGACTAGGTACAATGGTATGATCTCACCTTGAGGTTCATAATCGTTGTCTAGGAACTACTTGGATTCCTGTCCAGCTTAATACAGACCCATATATCCGTGGATTATATCTTCTGTCCTTAAAACTATTTGTACATTTATATACTTTGTACACTCTGTTTATACTATATAGTTGTAACTATGATAGATATCTTCAAAAATATATAAATATTTTAAGAGCTGTAGAACCAGCTCGCCTTCTTAAGTATCACAGCTTGTGATCTTATCACAATATCCGGCGGAGGGGCTCTAGGGGTCTTTGGGCTTTCCGGCAAACCCCCCCCTCCTTTTTCACCTTTAAAATTAACCTTAATTTATAATAGCACATGGACTAACTAGACCCGCTGCCGTAACGCCACACAGGTTAGTTTTGGCTTATCCAGAGCTACAAACAGGTACCACGTCAGGAAGGTATGATTAGAAGCCCACAACTTATAGTCCATGAGCCAGGCCATCGACGGGTATCATCTGGGTGGGAAAATTCTTGTTGCTATTTTCTTTTTGCTATATATGTCCACATTATTTATTGGTATGATAACCTTTGCAGAGGAGTAGCTTAATAGTAGTTATGATGCATTCACTATTTTGACCTATGTAAATGCCATACGCAAAAAAAAGTCAGTCTCCGATGTTGTAAATTTCATAATTTTTGTGTCATTACTCATGATTTAAGTGCCATTTGCAGTTGCAGAGAAGCCCAGCAGATACAGAACCATTCATATAGATAAAATTATATTTATCGATATGAGAAAATCTATTCTATCAACGGTTGTCACCTGACTTTCTATTTCTGTTGCAGACATCTGGTGACCTGAGATATGGCTGCTGAAACTACTGAAATTCCAACCAAAAAGCAACGAATGGAACCTGAGGAATGTGCCATCCACTGCACCGATGACACCTCTGAGCTGGTGTCACCCAGAGACTGGACTCCTGGAAGACATTGATCAGGGCAGCGGAGATAAGGAACCATGCTGACCTCATGGGCCTCGCAAGAACAACACCTGAAGGGGAGGTGCCTCGGGTTTGGCACCACAGGAAATGCAGGAGCATCTTCACCATCAAGAAACTACTAGATGCCCATGTCCCGAAGTTACAGGCTGCAGGGAGTTCAGCCAGACCACCACGCGTTACTCCAAGCACGTCGAGAGTTCTTGAGGAGAAGTGTATTTTCTGTGACAAAGCCAGCAAGTACATCAAAGGTCAAAAGACCCGGGAGTACATGATCAAGTGCTGTGAGCTGCGGGCAGACAGTAGGATACGAGATGCAGCTGTCAAGAAGCTAGATGACAGAATGCTGTCAATCACCAGCAGGGAGCTTGTTGCAGCGGAAGGGCACTACCACAGATCATGCTATTGCTCCTACACTAGAGGGAAGCCAGTTGCAAGCAGTGGACTTGCTGATGCTGAAGATAATGCTGATGATCATTACAAGACCACAGAAACAGAGGCTCATGAGGAGCTTTTTTCGTACATCAGGAGCCAACTTCTCCCTTGCCAAGACATTCTGCCCATGGCAACCCTCAGGAAGCGATTTGAGGAATCAATGTCCTGTCATGGCATCAGGATAGTCACCAATTCGTCTAGGAAAAATCTACGTCGCAAGATAGAAAAAGAGCTGGGAGAATCTATCCACATCTGCCCTGATGACAACGGAAAACTTCTAGTGTGCACTAACAGTCTCTCGAAGAGTGACCTTGTGAAGAGAACACATGCTCTGCAGGTTGAGTTGGATGCTATGAGAGCTCAATCAGTTGCATTGGTTGCCAAAGCTGCTATACTCCTGAGGAATGAAATAAAACAGAATTAAATCAACCAAACGTGGCCACCTGATGTGAAACAGGACAAAGATATCATCCCACAATCTGTCATCAAGTTTCTGCAAACCTTGCTGACAGGGAAGACTGACTATCCTCAGCCATCTGAAAGAGTTGAACGTCTCACTACCTCCCTAGGCAGTGATCTAGTGTTTACCGTCACTGGTGGCAAGACCAAACCACCAAAGCACATCATGCTGCCCTTTGCGGTAAAGTCTCTGACTGGGAACACAGAACTTATTCGCACCCTGAATCGACTGGGCCATGGTGTTTCATACACACAGGTTGAGGAAATTGACACCGCACTGTGCCTCCAAAAGCTGGAGCGATCCCAGACGGGCGTGGCATTACCAAGCAACATCTACCAGGGAGTCTTCACCACTCTAGCCTGGGACAACATAGACTGCTTGGAGGAGACAACTAGTGGAGAGGGCACATCGCATCGAGTCAACGGCATTGCTGTGCAGCCAAGAATCATCGGACCAATGCCACAAGGTGAAGCCAAGACAATAAAAAAGTCCAAGAAGAGGAGCATATCCCCACCACCAGCATCACTCCCCATGTACAACACTGGTCGGAGAGTGGGGCCCTCAGTCACTGTCACTCTAGAGAGTGAACAAGGGGTGCACCACAGGAATACAGTTTCGAAACATTGCACCAGGTCACCAGATACAGCAATGGAGAAAGTTTCTCAGCAGCTCGGCTAACAAGGCCAACCTCATAAGGTTCCTGGTGGCCGAGTGGAAGACACCCAAGCTGAGGGACAAACTGAATGACAAGAAACTCTATGTTGCCAGTGAGGAAAGCTGCTTGTGCATCACCAAGAACCAGTAGGCAGTGGTTGCAGGTCTGCAGTCGAACCAAGAAGAGGATGACTCAAGAATAATTTTGCATGCAGCTCATGCTGCAGAGGAAGGCTACAGTGCTGTAGTAATAACAGCTGATGACACCGATGTGTTGGTGCTATGCCTGGCATTCTCCGCTATCTCCTGTCCCTTGTTCCAGAAATGCGGAACGAAGAACCGGGTTAGGTATCTTGACATCACCAAGCTACGCCAGGCCTTGGGATACAGTGTCTGTACTGCTCTGATTGGCATGCACGCATACACAGGATGTGACACGGTGAGTGCCTTCGCAGGTCGTGGGAAGCTTGGAGCGTTAAAGCTCATGAGATCAGAGCATTGGCAAGAAGTGTTTCGCGAGCTGGGAGTCTTGGGAACTATCAACGAACCGATTCAAGAAGCTACAAGCATTCACATGTAAACTGTACACAACATCCACGACAACAGAGGACATCAATACAGCCCGCCATCAACTTTTCTGTGCAAGGTGTGGGGAGCTTGAGTCTAGCCAGATGCCACCATGGAAGGACTGCCTATTCATGCACGCCATGCATGCCAACTATCAGGCTGGCATCTGGAGAGGCAGTCTTCAGCAACATCCACAAGTCCCAAGCCCAGTCGAGCATGGCTTGGCCAAAAATGACGATGGCCAGCTCACCGTGGAATGGATGCGGGGATCTCCAGCCCCTGATGCAGTGCTGCAGCTGCTGTCCTGCAAGTGCAGTCGTGGATGCAAGCTACCGGAATGCCAGTGCCTGAGCAATGGATTGAAATGTACAATCATGTGCAAGTTGCAGACATGTGCCAATCAACCCCAAGACGAGGACATTGACATGATGATCTCGGAGGCATACCTGACTGACTCTGAAACAGATGACTAAAATGGAGGACTGATATTAAGGAGGGATCCCTCACACTTGAAAGACTGATAATTTGTAAATTATCTGTGACATAAGAAAGAATCTCATTATTTAGTTTTAATTGTATTTACATCACGTTTTGTTCTTGCCAGAAAAATAAAAGACTTTCTTTCATGGGTATCTGATTTTTATCAAATTCGGAGACATAAATATCATATTCCTAAGGTGAATCAATTATTATTTTTATACTAGTGATATGAATACAAAGAAAAATGTACATTAGAATGATTTAGGCACCCTGACTAGTCACCAAGCCCCAAAATACCGAAAATGCACTCTACGCGATCCTCGGATTTCCACTCTTAAGGTTCACATATTCAATGCATGATAACTACCACTAAGCTACCAGTCCGCAATGGTTATCATACCAAACTGTGAAGTAGAGATGTCTAGCAAGTCAAAAACCACCACTAGAATTTGCCCACCCAAGTGATACCTGTGGGTACGTTTTTGGGTCTTGGCTCATGGACTATTAGTGTTAGCTATGTCATCAATTGAATAATTTAGCAAGAATCTAAGAGAGACGGCCCACTTTCTTATGTCATGGGCTCTGCCCACCACACCGGGATTACTTTCCTTAATGACGTCTACGAGTAAAGAGGCTAATTTCCTTGTCGTGATGCGAGTACCCGTACTGTTGACCCTTAAAAAGCCTGGTTGTTGAGGTTGTGCTACCCTCATAAACTTAAGTAAAGCCTGCACTGGGCACAAAATGTGATGCGTATGTCCGCGTTTGAGTGCCGGGACTGTAAATTCTGAAAACACGTGATCACAATGTTCATTCTTTGCTATGAATGTGGGAGACAAAGCGATTTGTAAGTGTTCATTCAGTCTCCCAAACCTGAGGCAATTAGGTTCGTTGCTCATCACCGCCAGCTCCGATACCCTGTTTCCTGTCGCTAAAGCCATAAGGAACACAGCCTTCTTTAATAATAAGTCAAAGTCCGGCGCATGATTATATTTGCGCGAATGAAGCAAGGATAAAGCTTTGTCCAGCGACCAGGTAGGCATGAGCTGACGTGGTGGTGGGTGCAGTTTAAAACATTCCCTCATGAACCCTTTTTCCTCTGCCTGCGGTATGGATAGACCAGTGAGGTCGTAAAAGGGGTTTCTAATGGCAGACAAGTGATTTTTGAGTGTAACTACGGAGAAGCGCTTTTGTTCAAACAAATAGTCTAAGTACTTAAACACCAAAGTTACTGATGATTCTGTTTGTGCTGTTTCCACAATCCAGGTTGTGAACGTTTTCCAATGTGATTGGTATTGTCTCCTGGTAGACATAGTGTACTGACTAAGAAATTTATTTGTAACACTCTCCCCGTACTGAGTTAGCCATTTGGCATTTTGAATGTCCAGAAGGCAATAGTCAGCGAGGTCTCTAGGTTGCCAATTGTCTCCAAGTGGAAGTACGAGACCGGGAGTGACACCGGGTTTTCGCACCACGTTTTCAATTGGTGGTACCACACCTGAGCCGGCCAAAGTGGCGCGATCATCGAGACTACACCCCGGTAACCCCGTAGTTTGTGAACTACTTGACACATGAGTGAAGCGTCTGGAGGCGGAAAAAGATAGATGGAATTCCATTTGTTCCAGTCCTCCAACAATGCGTTTGGACCCCCCGCCGAAGTCATTTCCCGGCGGGTTAGGAAGAGAGGGAGTCTGTGGTTTCCCTCGGGCGCAAATAGATCCACTTGTGGACGGTATGGCTCTGCAATCATCTTGTTGAAGATGTTTTGCTTAATTGCCCATTCTACTGTGGTGCTCTGTCTCAGAGACAGAGCGTCTGCCCAGACGTTCGCCACGCCCGGGAGATACGATGCATGCAGATGGATGCTCAGCTTTTCGGCCAGAGGAAAAATTTGTTCCGACAATTCTAGTAACTTCCGAGACCTCGTTGACCCTTGCTTTTGAATGCAGTGTTCAAATTGTCCATTCAAAATGCAATTGACTTCCCCTGTAACGAAGAGCCATGGGACGAAAAATAAAGGGACTAGAAGCTTTTGTTTGTTGATATGAAAGTTCTCGTCTTGGGACCACAGACCTTGGCCCTGATGGCCTAGGTTTGACTGATATCCCCAACCTATTGTCCCTGAGGCATCTGTGTCTATCCATACTGTAGGTGGGGGAGAAACCCACGTCATTACTGAGTGCAATGTTTCCTTCCTTAACCCTCCAGCCCCGGCTATGTATTATATACTCATCTTATATTATATACTCATCTTATATATTATATAATTTGAGTATTAACTACTCATCCTCTTCATTCTTGTGCATGAAAGGTGGTTAAGAGCACGTTTAACCATCCTGTAGCTTAGTAAGTAACACTGCACGATATTTCGCTGTGTATTGACTGATAAACTTTGTGTTTATCACAAGACTCCTGCTCGGACAGGGCGCCACTAGCGCCATCTATTGTTTTGTTTTGCTTTGTAAACAAACGCTCTCTTATTACTATTTTATATAAAATCGTAGCCCCTAATTTTACCCATTACCTACTGTAGTAAGTATCTAACTGCCTTGTATGTAAGTAAAGCTTTGCATATTAATTTGCTAATAAACAATATTGTTTACTAACTAACCGCCTACAGGGACTAACGCCGACACCATTTTGTAAACAAACCTTTTTGGGGGATTATACATATTAAATTCCAGTAAATTTTGTACCAAATTTAAGTGCATTCATTATCTTTTCCCCTAGATATATTCTTGACTTTTTCTCCTCAGACTGATTTTACTTTAAGCTAAGGGTGGTATTTGTACAAACTAACCTAGCCTAACCCAACCTGCCAAGCTTTTAACCTAACCCAAACCTAGCTTAGCCTATAGCCAGCCAATCTGTTTTATTATTAACTCTTGTAGATATTGTATTTAGTATCCTACTGTAGCTATATATTTGTAATTTTAGTTGTTGGTTGCACGATCTTGTAATACCTTTTGGCTGATACTCTTTTTTATCTAAAAAGAGTAGGCTACTGCTTTACTAGGTACAGTGACACCAGGGTCATCTGTTGACACAGTATATTAACCCTTGTGTGCAGTCACACTTTATTTTTATATAATCTCTATTTGGTGAATTGTATATTTAGTTACATATTCTGTTATACATATATTTGTTTAAGGTTAGGTTATCACACCTGGTAGCCTATTTCTGCGAATTTCAATTTTATTATATTCGGTTAGGCTATTCAACGCTGGTAGCCTATTATTGCGTATTTCAATTTTTAAAAAAAAACTTTTGGTTAGGCTATCGCCCCTGGAAGCCTAATTCTGCGTATCTCAACATTTTTGTTTTCGGTTAGGCTATCACCCCTGATAACCTATTTCTGCGTATTTCAGCATATTTGTTTTCGGTTGAAGTGATTGAAGTGTTTTTAAAGTGAGTGAAGTGTTGTAAAGTGAGTGAATTGTTTTTTAAGTGAGTGAAGTGATCTGAAGAAAAGTGACTGTCACCATGCCTCGCGCTTGTGCGAACTGCGCCGGTAGGTTTGGTGAGTCCATGTTTGCTACTATCGATCTTCAAGTCTGCCGGCTCTGCCAGCAACGAGAGAATTTTACAGTGAAATTAGATGAAGCCTACAACAAGATCAACGTCCTCACCATGAAGCTGGAATCACTCCAAGAGTTTGTAACACTCAACGTTGGAGTGCCACAAACTTCAATTGTCACCGCAACTCCAGCAGCCACCAACGCCCCAACGTCAACTGCCAACAATTCAACGCCTACAGTAGCCATTTCAGCTGATGTTTCCGATACTCAAGATACAAATAGCGACTCTCTTCCCCCTCAAGACAACTTCCGTGTTGTGAGGAACAACGTTTGCCCCAAGACCAGGAAACACATACCGATTACCGAGTGTCAAAACCGTTTCCAGATACTCGCAGACTCAGATGACGAAGAGGAAATAGAAGAAGTCCGGCTCGTGGGAGACTCGATGATACGTGGTCAGCTCACAGAGTTTTGCGCCAGGGCACCTAAGACCAGGAAGCGTTTTTGTATCCCTGGTGGTGGTGTGGATGACGTAGTTGCAGCAGTTGACGAAGTATCAAAGTTGGCCCCAGCTAATACAATGTACGTCATCCACGTTGGATCCAACGATGTACAGCGAACCCGGTCGGAAGATTTGCTTTTAAAGTACCAGCAGCTGATCAAGTCGTTTAAGGAGAAGTCATCAAGGATCATTGTCTCAGGAATCGTCCCCCGGCTCGGTGTAGAGAGCCGATTTTACAACATAGCCACCAGCACAAATCGTTGTCTAGCAAACCTCTGCAGGAAGGAGAACGTGGGATTCGTCGACACCTGGGACAATTTCTACTACGATGACTATTTGTTTTCGGACGATGGAGTTCATCTGAACCAGGTGGGAGCAGCGCGTTGTGGGCGTCTTCTCAACGATGCGGTGAAGGATTTTCGGAGAAGAAATCGACTCAGCACAGGACAACCAGGAAGGAGGACCGAAGACAGCGAGGACGGCAATCTACAAAGGAATTAAATACTAATCCGTTAAGAACCGCGAATTTGGATAAAGCTCCACCAACACGACCCAAATTCAAAACCGTCAGGATAACGACCGAGGACCGAGGACAGCTATGAATGTAAATGTAGATCCGACCAGAACCAAAAATTCGATGAAAGAACGATCTGCGAGTTCTAAAACCGCAACTTTAAAGGTTTTCTATGCAAACGCTCGTAGCATACGCAATAAATTTTCAGATTTAGAGGAACTAGTGTTTACAGAAAATTATGATGTGATTGGCATAACAGAATCTTGGCTCAATACACAAGATAGAGACTTTTTAGCAGAGTATTCACTTCCCGGTTATGTAATGTTTGAGAACAGCCGAATAAATAAAAATGGAGGTGGCGTTTTATTTTATATCAAAGAAAGTCTTAACCCGACCCTCGTGTCAAAACCTCATATTGTGAACGTCGACACATCTTTTGTGCTAATAAAGAATAATAAAGGTACAAAAATAATACTTGCATTAATATACAGACCTCCAGCTCAATCAGTGCAAACTGACCGAGAAATTTACGAACAAATTGCAGATGTAAGTAACTCACAAGATACCGTAATTTTTGGCGACTTTAATTTACCTGTGACCAAGTGGGGCGATACTCTTACTTCACACTCCGGACATGACTTGTATACGAACTTGCAAGAGAGTTCGCTTTATCAATTTGTTCGAATGCCGACCCGTGGTAATAACGTTCTTGACATTGTACTTGCAACAAAAGAAGAATTGATAGAGAATTTGAATGTTGGTGATGAATTCAGTAACAGCGACCATCGTACGATAACTTTCACTTTAAAGTTTACTAGTAACGAACCAAATAGTAGCATCGAAAAAGTCCCTAATTTCAAGAAAGCAAACTTCCATAAACTTAGAGCTATGTTTAAAGAAACTGACTGGAGCTTTTTAATTAACAATAACGACATAAATACATCTTGGAAGTTATTCGAAACCACTTACCTAAAAGCAGTGCAAGACTGCATACCATCGAAAATACGGCGTCCAGGCCATAATAATAAGCCCAAATGGTGGAATAAAGATATTTCAAACTGCCTGCTTGCTAAAAAATTTGCTAATGATAGATTAAAATCCTCACAAAATGACGAAGAACGGGTAAAATTTGTAGAGCTACGACGCAAAGCCAAAAAGTTAATTAAGCAAAGTAAAAAGACCTTAGAGTTACATATTGCGAATCAAAGTAAAACAAACCCGAAAGAATTCTATAGTTATATCAGAAAGAAAAAGTAGTTACTTCAACTGTTGGACCGTTAGTCGATGAAAAAGGAGAATACACCAAAGACGAAGTACAAATGAGTAATGCCCTCAATACCTTCTTTGCATCAGTTTTTACAACAGAAGACCTCAGTGATATCCCTACACCATCGCCGATTCAGATTGATAATTCAGATGTTCTAAGCAATATCACCGTTACAGAGAGAGAAGTATTGAATTGTTTAGATAAACTCAAGGTAAATAAAACGCCAGGACCTGATACAATCTCGCCTAGAGTTCTAAAGGAAGCTAAGGATGAGCTCTCCAAACCACTGACATTACTATTCAATAAATCCTTGCAGTCTGGAACTATGCCTGATCAGTGGAAGCTAGCCAACGTAACACCGATATTCAAAAAAGGCAGCAAATCCCTACCCAGTAACTATCGTCCAATTAGCTTAACCTCAGTTGTATGTAAAATGCTAGAAACGGTCATACGAGACAGACTCGTAAATCACTTAGAGGAAAATAACATACTTAAAGATACTCAACACGGCTTTCGTAAAAAACGTTCCTGTTTAACAAACCTCTTAGACTTCTTCCACGATATCCTCAACCTCTACGATGAGAGTAAAGCTGTAGATATTATATACCTTGATTTTCAAAAGGCCTTTGACAAAGTTCCCCACAAACGTTTACTGCTAAAACTAAAAGCGCATGGAATACAAGACGGTGTGTTGAAATGGATAGAAAATTGGCTCAGCAACAGAAAGCAAAGGGTAGTCATAAACGGTAAGGCATCTAAATGGACCAATGTAAGTAGCGGGGTACCCCAGGGATCGGTACTAGGACCAATTCTCTTTCTAATTTACATTAACGACATAGATGAGGGTCTCACCTGCACAATCTCAAAATTTGCTGACGATACAAAAATTGCAAATAGCGTACTCTCAAAAGAACAAGTTGACGATATGCAACACAATCTAGATAAATTGTCATGTTGGGCCCAAATTTGGCAAATGAGTTTCAATGCGGATAAATGTAAAGTACTACATGTCGGATACCTAAATGAGAAAGCAAACTATTCGATGAATGGCACTCAGCTTAAGAATGTAAACAGAGAAACTGATCTGGGAGTAACAATATCGAGTAACCTAAAACCGAGTCAACAATGTTCAGAAGTTGTTAAGAAGGCAAACAAAATAATTGGCTTTATAGGCAGGTCATTTGAGCATAAATCCAAAGAAGTTATCCTAACCCTTTACAATTCCTTAGTCCGCCCTCTTCTGGAATACTGCGTTCAATCCTGGTGCCCTTATTACCAAAAGATATAAACAAGCTAGAACGAGTTCAACGTAGAGTTACCAAAATGATACCTAGCCTAAAGAACAAACCATACGAAGAGCGTCTTAGAGAATTAAATCTATTTCCTTTAACCCAGCGCAGATTAAGAGGCGACTTAATTCAAGTGTTCAAAATCATCAAAGGCATCGACAATATGAACTGTAGTAAGTACTTCACTATCGACCAATCTAATTACACGCGGGGAAACGGTTGCAAAATTATTGGTAAATCTTTTAACTCGCACGAATCTAAGAATTTCTTCTTCAATCGAGTTGTCAACTTGTGGAATGGGCTTCCCCGAGACGTTATAGACTGCAGCACCGTTGATTCATTTAAATTCCGCCTAGACAAATATCTCGCATCAAACCCGCGACTGACTGCGTTTGTAAATGAATAACTTTATCCTCCCCTCAGTTACTAACCCATATGTCCCCTACTAACTTCCTAGTCCTGCCACGTTAGTGGCAGGGCAGTAGTTCCCTTTCCAATGTTCCCTTACCCACTCTAAACCACTGTTTGGACACTTGATCCTCAGTGTTTTGGAGGACAAGCAACCTAGAAGGGTCACTAGACCTGTTGTTGCTTGATTTCCTTTGTACCTTTGTACTATATATATTCCTCGAAACCCGGGTGTTTTGGCCGAAAAACGTCTAGGCTAGGCTACCGTATATTCGTTAATCAGACTGCTTCCCGCATTCCCGCGCATCCCCAAGCGTAGCTGTGTTATTTACCTGTAGAATGGCATTAAGTAGAGCTCTCTAAGTCAACTGGTTGAGCTGTGATGATGATTTCATTGGAGATAACTTTATGGCCAAAACAGCCACTTTACACCACTTTTCGATACTTAACAACAACATACAGGCACACACGAACAAGCGACGCTCTCCTTCTTGTGGCCGGAGATGCGGGGCGTCGGTCCAGCCGGCTGTTGTTTACATGCGTCGGACCGACGCCTCGCACACGAAGCTCACAGGCTTTCAACCACTGGGCGTTCAAGAGGCCTTCCGGGTACCTGTTATATGCTTTTTTATGGGCGTTCAAGAGCCCTTCCGTGGTGAGAGGGTTAACCAGACCGACAGTAAGTTGTGAATTAATGGAGGAATGGTCCATAATTTTCCCTCTGGCAAGAGTGGGAAAAATTTGTTGCCTTCCAGGATTAATCTCTTCACTTTCAACCGGCCCAACTTCACAGTTAGTTGAATCCAGTTGAGAGAACCGACCAGGGACTCCCACGTTCTCCTCGTCGTGTTCAGACTGTGGAGAAACCGAAATAATTTCCTGCGAAATCTGTTTCGGTTGTCCACACTCTGACTGAGAGTAAGATTGCCTGTGTCCCAGACCAGCCCTATCCGCTGAATTACCCGTGTGGGAACAAGGTGCGACTTTGCCAGGTTACCCTTGAACCCTAGGGTTTGCACATGATTTATTACATGATTTACATGGATATGACATAAACTCTCTGACTCCGCCACTACTAGCCAGTCGTCTAGGTACCACAACACCTTGATCCCCTGTGCTAACATTGGCATAAGGGCCTGCCGGACTAATTTTGTGAAAATTCTCGGTGCCAGGTTCAGACCGAATGCCAATCTCTGAAAGACGTAAGTCTCTTGCCTTATCCTCAAGGCGAGGAATTTTTGGAATCTTTTGTTTATGGGGACATGCCAATAGGCGTCTTTCAGGTCTAGTGAACACATCTAGCCTTGCGGCGGGAGTGTGAGCCTGATTTGATTCACAGTGAGCATCCTGAAGGGTGAATTGTGAATGTGTGTGTTCAGACACGAGAGATCTACTACTGATCGCATCTGCACACTGTCCCTCTTTGGCACTAGGAAAAGTCTGGACGTGAACACGTGGCAAGTTGGATTGACTAGAACAATGAAATGCTTGGAAATCATCTCTTGGACTAGCGACTCCACCTCTAAAGAAACATGATTGAATTCTCGAGTTTGACGTAAACGAGGTCGTCGGAGCCACCGCCAAGTGATCCCTTTGCTTACCACTGTCCGAGCCCAAGTCCGCCGGGGCCAGGCCCTGCGACATGCTTGGAATGACCCAGTCGCTTGACTGGGCTTGTCCGGCAGAACTACTCTCGGATCCAACTCGCCTGTGGTAGGCCCTGGGAGAGAGAGAGACTGAGTGACTAGTTTTTTGGTGGTGGTTGAGCAGATGTAGACGGCTGACTAGGTTTGGCAGATGTCGTTCCCTGCTGAGGCTTGTGTTGTGACTTACCTTTGTTACTCCACTTGCCTGATTGTTTCCCTTGCTTTTGCTTGTACTGAGTACCTCCCTGCTGTTGAGGAGACCTGCGGTCCTGAAATGACTGTTTAGCCCCGGTATATTGAGGCTTGCCTCCACCTTTTGGTTTAGAGTATGGTTTCTTAAAAGACTCCTTCTTTGGTTGGGAGGTACTCGTCTTCAAGCTGTCTACCATATTATAAACTGCCGTCCATGTGTCTAAGTTTAGCAGAGAGGAAGTTAAGACAGGGGAAAGCGTTACCCGGCGACCACTGTCTTCCGGTAACTTCTTCACCATGTACACCCGTAAGTCCTGTCGTGCACGAACAGCCTCCATTAAGACTATTCTGATATCACCTAGGGACTGTATTGAATTCTGTAACAGAAGCTGCCGGGACAGTTCCGTGGCCTTCCGTACATTTTGATCAGAGGTGGCAGTTATAGTCCTCGTGAGCGACTGGGCTATTTGGCGGCTTAAGAGGAATTGTGAGAAAAGTCTATAGGCTTTGTGATGTAATTTGAAATCTCTGTCTAAGTGGGCTGGAGGGGGAGTTGAGAAAGGTTCCTGTAATTCATAAAGGGACAGTTTGGGGGCCGCCAGGAAGTCAAACAAAGTAGGTGACACCCCTCCAGCCTTATTAATGGGTAAAGAGAACCATGAGTGGGTTTCTTGAGGATTTTGAGATAATAGTGGCTGCAAATTATTGCGTCTTAGCTTCCCAGTCCACCCACGGGCCCACACCTACCTGCCCCACCTGCAGGACTGGGTTATGACTTTGATCGAGCACCGGGATTGTATCCAATTCCGGTGTAAGCGAGTTGAGTGACTTTATGTCATTTACGCCGTCAGATCGTGACCAGTCCGCAAAACGTCGTGCAGCCGAGGCAGGAGTAGCAGAGTATACAAAGAAATCAGAGGAATATACATTAGGTATGGCCTTAGTTATAACATCCAATAGTTGTCCTTGTGCATCTTTGGCTCTCAGTTTCTTGCTTTTACTCACCTCACTAGGGACCGGAAGCTCCCCCGATACCATCGTTTGTGCCATGTGTGGGTTCTGGATGATAGCCGGTACCCATGAACAGTCTGGCCCGTATAAGAGAGGCATAGGGCCTCTCCTCTGTGGGAGTTTTATCAAGGGGAGGAGGAGTAATGTCCGTGATCACTCGAACATTTGTGGTAGTCAAGGAGGCGGGCACTGTCATGCCACTTGCCGTGATATTTGCCAGATTTACGTTTAGGGGAGGCAATGATTTATTGGGTGGCTTAACTCTGGTCGGTTCTAATGGCCGCACTGATGACCCGATCGGGGGAGTTGCCGGAATAGTAGTGGAAGGACCTTGGGAAGTAGGGATATGATATTGGCGAATGACTTTATGTAATATCTCATTTAGGTAATCTGTCGTTAAACACTTACTGTGGGACTCTTTGGAGGACTCAGAACCCTCCTCAGATACTTCCTCATTAGGTCTTGGTTGAGCTGAGGACAGATCAACTTCCTCTTGCTCTACCGGTATTTCCACAATTTCTGGCGTCGATTGCCGTGGTTCCGGCACCTGATCGTTTATCGGCGCTAAGTCCGGGACCGACGAGGGGATTGTTTGTACATTATCACGTTCCCTAGCCGTGTCCTGAATCTGAACTAAAGGTTGTACCTGAGAGGGTTCTGACTGTCTCCAGACACCTCTACCTTTATCAGTGGGTGGTTGGGATTCTGGTATCACCTCGTTAAAAATGTCACCACTCTGGCGTGTACAAGTTGAGCCGCCCCGGTACTGTTCTGCTAGTACCCTCTGTGACACTACCGGAGGACCCCTACGTGTTGCAAAGTCTAATTTAGGTATAGCAAATGTAAAATCCTGTGATTCACCTAAAGTTTGTCCAGGTACATCCCTGGGATTCGACTCAGTCCCCTCCGTCCCTGCCTCCGAGCTGCCAGATTGGACGTTAGGAAATGTGGAGGTAGAGGCGGGGGGAAATGGCCGGTGCCGCGGCTGCGTTTCATCCGTGCGGGCACTTTTATGTCCTGTCACTGATTTGGGGGTTGAAGTAACTGACTCATCTTTCCGTCGTTTGTTTGACCTAGATGACTCGACGGAAGACTGACGGGCCTGTCTATGAGGGGACCTAGATCTGGACCGAGACTTGGTCCTAGGTGAAGGTGAACGTCCTCGTTTCCGCCGGACGGGGGGGGGGTTGCCTCAGAACTGTCGCTACTCTCGCTACTACTTACTAGCTCTTTGGATAAGACTTTAGACTTAGCTTTCGTTTTAGGAGTTGACTTGGACGGCAATAGTTTTAAGGATGGAGATTTGATAACTAGGTAATCCCAAAGGGCTTCGTCATCACAGTGCAAAGCCTTATGGGCAACGTCTTTAGCGTAAACATTATATAAGTTCTTAATCTCCTTCAGTGCCATGAGGCATGATTGATCTTTCTTGTCGAACAGCGTCGCTCGTAATTCGGCACACACGGCGCATTTCCAGATCAACCAGAGGCCCCGTGATCTATCGAGGCACTTTACGCACCTCACGCATAGTTTATGTGCTAACACTGGTAAAAGAGAGCAGGTAGGAGTAGCGCAAAGAGTGAACAGAGGCATGATGGAGCTAATTTAAGACCCCCCGCCGTGATCGGCCCCTCACCTGTTGCCTGTGCTGCTACCGATGTGCTGTGATCTGGAAATAGAAAATTTCCAGGAATCAATGCTCATAAGGATAATCCGAGAGGTTTTACACATCCTACCTGGAGTCCGCCGGAAAACTAGTTATAGCCACTGCTACTCTAACCTTCCGCTGGACCTGAAAGTGAAAAACTTTTAAGTTTTTCAAATCCAGAACCGCTTACCTGTGACAAAGTGTCACTGGCCCGCTAAGACCTTAGGCCCTTACTATCATTGACTATTTGGACTAGATAGATATTGTATTTCACATTGTGACTGTTGCGCCGGGCGTTCGAAGTCATGCCGCGTGAGGCTATCGGTCTGGGCGAGTTCACTCGGCGGGCCGAGATAACTCCCTTAGGAATTAGCATTTCCGCCGGGAGGTTCGTGGTATAGCACACCACGCCGGGACATTTAGTTTATTCCTTACTCGTCTGCAAGACGAGAAGATGGTGGCAATACACAGAAAGTCCACCGGAAAAACAAACCAACATTTTCAGAGGGGTTGACTTATATGGGAAAGTCAGACACCCCCAAAAACCCACACAACCACCAGGACGTCTCCTGACTCCCTGTTTACACATGTAAATAACACTACATGCACAAAACGAGGGATAACTTAGGGCTACAAAAAGTATTATTATTTTATTAATAAATAATTTACCCCTAGCCCACTAAGGAGACCCCTACTCGAGGCTGGCCACGAGGCTCGTAGAATCATCATCTTGGCTAGTAACCTACCTCCTGGAGACACTGCCGCAGCATCCGGTGAAGGGAGCCCACGTGAGAGAGGGCAAGCGTAGGTTCGGACCCTAGAAGGTTCCACACCACGTGTGACAACCCTTGAACTAGAGCGCTTGCTAAACAAAGATAATGCAACTGCCTCATAGAGACGGCCTGAAGCATATTCCTGTGGGTAGAGTAGCCTCCTCACTAATAGATAAGGACAACAGCTAAGGCGCAGAAAAACAAAAATAAAACACATGAGGCGCTGATCCTGGGGGACATGAAGGCGCCTGTACAATAGTACCCTATTTTAACACTTCCTGCGGGCATACCAATGGGCTAGCTAATCTAGAACCTGTTCAATACAACTCAGATATATACAAATGAGCAAGGACTCACTAGAAGAGAGCGAACGAAGAATGTAGCAGGAGCACAGGCCGCGCACACCCACTCGGTATGGACGCGGGGAGAGGAAGAAGGAATGGCGTCTATAAGAGCAGCGTCAGGGATAGAATCCATGCAAGAAATCCACCGAGATGGAAAGCATTTATATAACTAGTACAGTACAGTAATCACTCCCATATCCGACCTGTCATTATCCGAACCTCGCCAATAACCGAACAGGCCATGGGATATATATATATATATATATATAAATAAATAAAGTAAAGTTGTTGTTCATGACTTTCAAAAAAAAAAAAAAAAAAAAAAAAAAGCGACCGAAATCACCGATATATAATAATTTACTTATCATTACTTACTATATCTTATAAACAATAGTAGGTAGCCAACTTACCATAATACTAAATTATATTTCTTAATAAACTTATATAAATCGAGTAATCTTGGCCAAACCGATATGCATGCGGTTTTGTTTACCACCGGTTTACTAAAGTGCCACCATTATAGATTTTCTTCGAGCCGACTCGAGCGGGAGGGTTACCAATTGAAGTTAAATCCGCTAGCATATATTGTTAGATGTAAGACATGATAAATACCACTAGAAATATGACTTGGCAAAATCCATATATTACTTCGAAATTGTTCTGAAATTTCAAAACAAAGGTTTAAATACAAACCGCTAGTGTAAGTCATTGCTGCTAGATCGAAGTAAAGGTCTCTAGATCTAGCGGAAGTCGCTATATGTATTGGCAGTACAGTTAGATGCAAGACATGATAAATACCACTAGAAATATGAATTGGCAAAATCCATATAATATCACTTCGAAATTGTTCTGAAATTTCAAAACAAAAGTTTAAATACAAACCGCTAGTGTAAGTTATTGCTGCTAGATCGAAGTAAAGGTTTCTAGATCTAGCGGAAGTCGCTATACGTATTGGCAGTACTGCACACTGCCGACGGTGACACGTTGTTGACATTGTTGTTGATGTTCCAGTGGAGGGATGAACAAAATATTTGTCTTGTCCAATAATAGCTATTTCATAGTCCCATAGGACTTATTTGGATATATTTATGACCCCTGGTATGAAGGTATGTTGCCAATATAATAATAGAGACAAATAAATAGTTAAAGGACTAATAAACCTAATAATAATGACAAATAGATAATTAACTCTGTGTATCCGGATACTCCCTGTGACCGAACCCATATATTTTGGTTATGGGAGTGATCACTGTATTAAGTTAATTTTCTCTTTTTTTATTTTTTATAAAGTTTTTTCGTAGTGAGTACCCAATCATAAGACGATTTCATAAGAGAATTAGCTTTGCACTTATGATGTTAGGACTCTTTCTCCCCGCGCGGTAGTTTCAAACTGGCGGACCGCGGGCGCTGAAAGTGGACTATTATACTAATAGGCACATCGTCAATGATGGAGAGGCCACTAATAAATATTTAAATGTGTTTCTCAAAATACAAATAATCAAATTAACCTTGCATTATTTAGATATAATAAGTGCAATTGACAACAAAACTCCATGTCTTTACTTTCCTTACAATATTTAAAATATACAGTACATAAGTTTAACAAAACTATGATGGCTTGTAAGCTAATGACAGTTCTTGTTTCAGGTTCACAACTGAAGTCACTCATCAGAAAGAAGCAACATAATATATAAACTGATTGGTCGATAATGGCAGTTTATAGTAGGATCACATCTCAGTATGGGATCTTGGCCTTTGAATAATTTTTGAATGATAAAACTTTCTTGTTAGCTACCACAAAGATTTGTTTATAACTGTAAATCAACAATTACTGTCCAAATGAGTTGTGATGGAGATGCAGGAGGAAGGTTCAGTTGTAAAGTTGGAGAGTGAAGAGAAAACACAATGGGAAGAAAAAGGGTTGGACTTTGAAGAAGCCAATGAAATTAAGTGTGAAAAGGAAGGTTTAGACTCTGAAGAAACTGAAAAAGTGCTAAAGAGTGGAAAAGAGAAGATTAATCAAATTGAAAATATACACTGTGTAGATGGAATTCTTGAAAATAATTCAAGTGATAGTTCTGCTGTCAATTTTGGAAAAGAAATTCATGACCCAGGAACCCTAAAGCAAAAAGAAAAGAAACATCAGTGTAAAGTCTGTGGTAAAGGTTTCTCACTGAAGGGTGATCTCTCCAGACATTTAGTAGTACATTCAGGAGTAAAACCATTCAATTGTGATTATTGTGGTAAAGGTTTCACACGGAAGTATGCCCTCACCTCACATTTACTAGCACATTCAGGAGTAAAACAATTCAAGTGTGATCATTGTGATAAAGGTTTCTCACAGAAGGGTGACCTCACCACACATTTACTAGTACATTCAGGAGTAAAATCATTCAAGTGTGATCATTGTGATAAGAGTTTCTCACTGAAGGGTAACCTCACCACACATTTACTAATACATTCAGCAGAAAAACCATTCAAGTGTGATAATTGTGATAAAAGTTTCTCACAGAATCGTGACCTTGCCAGACATTTACCAGTACATTCAGGAATAAAACCATTTAAGTGTGATCATTGTGATTTAGGTTTCGCACGGAAGTATGCCCTCGCCAGACATGTACTTGTACATTCAGGAGAAAAACCATTCAAGTGTGATCATTGTGAAAAAAGTTTCTCACAGAAGGGTCACCTCACCAGACATTTACTAATACATTCAGAGTAAAACCATTCAAGTGTGAGCATTGTGAAAATGTTTCTCAAGGAAGGGTAACCACCAAACAGTTACTAATACATTCAGATTAAAACCATTCAAGCGTGAGCATTGTGATAAATATTTATCACAAAAAATAAACTAACCAAATATTTACTATGCATTTGAGAGTGAACAATTTAAGTGTGATCAGTCATGATTATAACTCACAGAAGAATCACCTTGACAATCACATTCAGAAATATAGCCATTTAAGTGAAAACAAATTAATCACTGAAAAATCAACTGCCAAGCCACATCACAAATAAATGCTGTGTTAGTTCTTACTCTATCTAGCTATTGCCAGATGCCTTGATCTTCGATGGGATGGGCACGAATTAAACACCTCTATGCTCAGAAGGCTTTGTTCAACCCATGTCCATTTATTTAGAGAAAAATATACAGTAAAAGTCCTGTAATCCGAACACGGATAGTCCGAAAATCCCAATGGTTCAAATTTTTTAAGGCGCCTGACGGAGTTTCAAAATTGCCGCCGAAATCGTCCTAGCGGCTGGAAGTAGAAGCAAGCGGGAGAGAGGAGACAGTCCGAAGCATAGTCAGCCATTTTCCGTCTACCAGAGCTCTGATCGGTGGTCACATTTGCTAATTCCACTCGATTTTCGGACCTCATAGTGCTCGTGATGAATCCCACGCCGTCTACAAGTGGTGGGGGAAAGAGAAAAGGAAGCATGTTACGCTCTCAATAGCTGATAAACTGAAAGTTATTTAGCGAGTTGAAAAAGATGATGACAGGAATAAATTTATGGAAGACTTCTGTATTGGCGCCTCTACAATCTCGAACATTGTGAAGTCTAAACCAAAGTTGCAGAAGTTTGTGGGGAGTGGACAGTCATTGTGAGGTGGAGATATAAGAAAAACAATGAAAAAAACGAAATTAGAGCAACTGGATGATGTGGTGTACACTTGGTTTTCCACCAGGCGAGCCGAGGGCAAGCCCATGTCAGGCCTCATGATAACGGAAAAAGCCAAGCAGTTTTGCGAGGACATGGAAATAGAGACGGATGTGAAATTTTCTGATGGGTGGCTTCATAATTTTAAAATCAGACATGGGATAAGGGCCATCGATGTTGCTGGAGAGAAAAAGTCTGCTGATAATAATGCAGCTTACTTGTTTGGCGAGAGGTTTGCTCTGCTGGTTAATGAGCACAAATTATCCCCAGATCAAATATTTAATGCCGACGAGACAGGACTCTATTGGCGCTGTCTGCCCACTCGTACCTTGGCTGGCCGTGATGAGAAGACTGCTAGTGGTTTTAAAATGAAGAAAGAACGGCTGACAGTGCTACTTTGTGCTAATGCTTCAGGCGAATATCGCTGTGAACTACTGGTCATTGGCAAATCTAAAAAACAAAAATCTCAAGACAAAACTGCCAGTGATTTATGATGCTCAAGTCAACTCTTGGATGTCGGCCGAGCTGTTCAAGGACTGGTTTTTTAGACATTTTGTCCCAGAAGTGAAGGCATTCTTCAAGGCTAAGGGTCTCCCAGAGGACTCAAAGGCGGTCCTACTGCTCGATAATTGTAGAGCACATCCCCCTGCTCATGAACTTGTGTCAGGTAACATATTTGCCACGTACCTGCCACCAAACGTTACCAGCTTAATCCAGCCGATGGACCAGGGTGTGTGCCAAAACCTGAATCAGGGATACAAGAAATCATTCTCTTGCAAGTTGGTAAACTCTGATGCCTCCGTGAAGGACTTCCAAACAGCCTTCAGCATCAAGGATGCCATTTTCGATCTCACATTGGCATGGAAAGATGTTAAAGAACAAACACTACGACGTTCCTGGAGGAAGCTGTACGGCGACGTGACGTTCCTTGAAGATGATGGGGAAGAAGAAGATGACTTGGAGGGCTTTAATATGCGGAAAAAGACTATCGAAGATATCATGGAGGTGATGGCAAGTGTGCCAGCAAACGATCCCAAGAAAATGAATGAATAGGATATGGCTGAGTGGATAGACGTGGATGCACAATTACTGGGCGAGGAAGAACTGACTGATCGTGACATAATGAAAAGTGTCACCGACCTAGCCAAGCCTGAGGAGGTAAAGGAAGAAGAGGAAGAAGTTTCTGAGGAAGTGAAAGTTTCGTGGAAGGAAGCTGCTGATAACTTTGATAAACTGATCCACTTCCTTGAACAAAGCAACCACTACAATGGGGCTGAGGTGATCAACTTCCACATTCTGCGAAATGATTTCTACATCAAACGTAGACAGGCTGTGAAGCAGGCTGACATTCGGGACTTGATGAGGAATATTAGTAGCTAGGCAGAAAAATCCGAGGAAGATGACGCAAAGCCAGCTACCCTCGCTCCAGATAGTCCTATGCCGCCGCTCGAGAGTGAGGACGATGAGTGACAGTGACAGTAAAAGTGACATTCATTAGGTTTAAGGATAACATTAAGAAAAACTAACATTAATACTGTAATAAGTACAGTAGATAATAAGTAAACAGTTCTTCATAAAGAAGGGGTAGCAGTGATTTTGTCAGATAGGTTGAAGAAGTGTGTGAACAATTATGGATGCTTTGACTCGAAGAATCGTTTGGTGTGAGTGCAAGATCGGGATAGACAGGTATACATTTATGTGTGTGTATGCACCGGTTAACCAAGAAACTGGGAAAGGTGTGGAAGAAAATAGAAAGTTTTGGTTTAAAGTCAATAAATGTATACGGTAAGAGAAAGGCAAGAGTGCACACAGGTAATTTTACTGGGTGACATGAATGGTAGAGTTGAAAATGAGGAGATAGAAGATATAGTGGGTAAATGGGGTGTGGAGGGTAGGAACATGAATGGTGACTTTCTTGTAGAAGTATGTGCAGAGAGAGAAATGTTTCTGGCCAACACGTGTTTTCAACATCGTCACATTCATAGGTATACATGGCACAGAGGTGAAGGTGAGCAGGAACAGAAATCTTTAATTGACTATGCCATGATTGACTCTGGGCTAAAAGGAAGAATTTTAGATTTGAAAGCTGTACGAGGTATGCTGACGGGATCAGACCACTATACAGTGCTGACAAAAGTGAGGATAAGGAAGGAGTGGAAATATGAGAGGAAAGAGAGAAAACTGACAGTAGAGAGAATAAATGTGAGAAAACTAAGTGAAGAATGTAATGCAACAAAATACAGGGATATGCTGAAAGAGACTATAAAGAGCATGGACGATATGATAGACCTAGGAAATACTGTAGACGAAGTATGGGTAGGTACAAGAGACTCCATGATTAAAGCAGCTGAGAAAGTATGTGGGAAGAAAACATTTAAAATGTGGAAGAAGAAAGGTAATGCATGGTTTAGCAAAGAGATAGAAGCAATTATGCTGCAAAAGAATATACCTAGAGAAACTAGAGATGCGAGGAAAGAAGAATATAAAAACTTGAAACAAAGAGTGAAGAGGATGATACAAGATGCTAAAAGGAAGGCAGATGAGGAATATGGGAAAAAGATTAGTGAACAGTTTCTGAATGACAAGAAAGCATACTACAGAGCTGTGAAAGAAGCCAGAGGGAAGAAGACTGAGAGTGTCTCAGGTGGTAGGATGAGGGACATGAATGGGGAAGTGGCAGAGGGTGATGATGTGGTGAAAGTATGGAAAGATAATTTTAGTAGCTTAGCTGTAAAGAGTAGGGGGAAGGCAAAGATCTCATCCATAGGAATGGTGAGAGGTAGAATAAACAGGGTAAATGAAAGCCAGATAAGCAGAGAAGAAGTAAAAGAAGCAGTCAATAGACTTAAAATGGGCAAAGCTGCTGGAGTAGATAACATCCCAGGTAAAATGCTGAGATATGGAGGAGAAGAAGCTGTTGACATAATGCATAGGTTATGTAAATTAGCATGGGAAAGGGAAAGTGTACCAGAGGACTGGAGGAAAGCAGTGATAGTACCCTTGTACAAAGGGAAGGGTAGTAAAGAGGAGTGTAAGAGTTATAGGGGAATTAGTTTGCTTAGCATACCTGGAAAGGTACACGCAAGAGTAGTAACAGAGAGACTACAGAAGATAACGGATGACAAAATAAGCGAGGAGCAGGGAGGTTTCAGAAAGGGCAGGGGCTGCGTTGACCAGATAGCCTCAATGCGTTTGTTGGTAGAGAAGTATCTGGCCAAGAACAGAAAACTCTATGCAGCATTCATGGATTTGGAAAAGGCCTACGACAGTGGACTGGGAGGGTCTGTGGGATGTGTTAACAGTATATGGTGTGGGAGGAAAGTTGCTAATGACTAAAATCTTTTTATAGGAATGCAATGGCAAATGTGAAGGTAGGAGATAAGTTGAGTGAAATTTTTGAGGTCAATGTAGGAGTAAGACAGGGATGTGTCATGTCAGCTTGATTGTTCAATATATACATGGATGGAGTGATTAGAGAATGTAGGGCGGGATCAATGGGTGTAGGAGCTAGACTGGAATCAGAGGGAAGAGCATGGAAGATTTTAACATGCCTATATGCGGACGATGCAGTCCTGTTGGCGGAAAATGCGGAAGAACTTCAGAGAGTGGTCACTGACTTTGACAGGGTATGTGAAAAGAGAAAGTTAAAGGTCAATGTAGGGAAATGTAAGGTAATGGTGTTTGAGAAAAGAATGCATGAAACCATAGATTTTAAGGAAAAATATAGAATCAAGAAAGAACATGAGAAAATTGTAAAATAAAAATGAAAAATTAAGTACTGGAAGAGGTTGAAAGTTTCAAGTATTTGGGAGCTGTACTATGCAAATATGGTAAAATGGAGAGTGAGATCAAAGAGAGAAAAATGCAAGGGAGAAAGGTGATTGGAGAACTTGATAGTAGGCCTATTCTCAAAGGAAGAATGGTTAGTCAGGAAGTCAAAAAGTCACTGAGAAACAGTGTGCTGCTCCCAACACTCGTATGGAAGTGAGACATGGACAGCAAGTGACGAGGACCTCTCCAAACTGAGAACTGTGGAGATGAGCTTTTTCAGAATGGCAGCTGGCATGAATGGGCTAGATGGACCAAGTAATAGGGAAGTGTATGAGTCCTTTGGAATGGAAGAGCAGGCTTTGGACATTGATTGTGGTGTGGTTGAGTGGATAAAGAGAAGTACTTTGAGGTGGTATGGTCATGTTCAGAGAATGGATGAAGACAGAATGCCAAGAAAGATATATGGGAGTCAGGTGAGTGGAACTGCTAGTAGTGGAAGACCACCTATGGTATGGGAAAAGAAAGTAGAAAGATGTATTGAAGAAAAACTTCCACGTAGTGGAAGGGGCATTGTGGCACGGGCAAAGGAGGCAAGTCTTGAGAAAGTAGCCTGGAGACATATCTGTCATGGCCATCCTTTAGCGGGGGTTTCCCAGGGGGAAACAAGGCGTCGGAGATGATGATGAGTTCTTCATTTAATAATTTAGTACAGTGTACAGTTCAGCTCCGAAAAATAAACAGTACAGTAATTTATTTACTCTTACGTGGATTTACCTGCCTAAACCTACTGTACTCAACACCTCTAAACATTACTGGTGAGCAATAAAACAACCTACAGGTATATACCATATTAGGTCTTTATTTATTAACCATGGGCGTATTTATAGTGTTTTCAGGGGTCCCTCCCAACAGTCCGAATAATCCACTAATCCAAAGCACTGTCGGTCCGCTGCCATTCGGATTACAGGACTTTTACTGTATATATATATTTTTTTTATTTCTGGTCCGCTCTTGTCCATTTTTCAGGATAAATATTTAATTTTGTATTTATTATTTTTTTTAAGAAGGGAGGGCTACATGCTGCGCCAACAAACCCCATTTATTAACCTATGACACACAGTAGGATGCTGAGGGACTATTTTGCCCCCGTTCCAGAGGGATTTTTTTTTTTGACAATAGTTTTGTTGCAGATTTCTTCTTTGATGTAATATCTTATATTGAGTTGTAGTAATGTAGTCAAGTAAATTAGTTGTCCCATTTCTGACAAATAATTAGTATATTAATAACAAGTAAACAATGTATTAAGTATTAATTCGTAATACTATATATTTAAGCCATTGTCATAAATGTTCTAATTTATTGTGTGTAAATCCTATAACAATATAATGGATAATAAGTCGTAGGCGTGTGCATAAACCTTTAACCGTCTTGGTGGTGTAATGGTTAAGGTGTCTAAAAATCTGTGTGTGATAAACCCTGGTTCGAATCCTGGTGGATCACATACTGTATATGCTTTCATTAATTTAATTGGAGGTGTTTGGTGTTGTGGTGAAACTTATAAAAAATAAAATATGCTTATTTGAAATTTGAATTTTTATTTTTAACTCAATCACTGTGGCACTTGTCATATGACAATTGCTTGGTCACCGCTGTGCCATACGGGGGTTTTGGAGTAAAAGTTACCTTCATTCCCTGTACATTTTAATGTATAAACAAGAGCTAGAACATATATCAATGATATACCTCATAAAGTAGAGGATTAAATCTTTCCAATGACACCTGGAATTATGTCTGTACGACCACTGGTTGCCGTGCAACAATATTGCAAAGGAGGCGCTAAATCGGTAAAATTAGCAATTTTCAGCATTTTTTGCTATTCTCAAGTCTCTAGGGGAGCTGGAGATGTCTCCCAGGTATGCTGGTCTTTGCCCAGACATGTCTGGCGGTGGATGGGGCGGACCCGCGCTGCTTTAACTCATTTGCTTGCCTCCCAGGCCTTGTACTAGGCCGATATTCGGCAATTGTCATATGACAAGTGCCGCAGTGATCTCCATATTTTATATATAACAGCCCGTGGTCATTGAGTTAATACTCTTTGAATTATGTATTATACAGTACTGCTCAATAAACCCTTTCATTGTTCGATTACTAATTTCTTTTCTATTTTCTGGCTATTATGAGACTATTTTAACCCAGGAACGGCGAGAAGTTCTTAAGAGGTTTTACTGGGCAACGGCGGCAAAGCTCTTAAGAGGGCAGGCCTAAAAATATCATTTTAACACCTTACGAGCGGCCTATGCGGTTTATTATATGTACCGCACAGCGGGGTGTTTTTAGCCAAAATAGGGCTGTTTACGTGATCATTTTCATGCCTAAATAAGACCCAGAACGTAAAACAAGTACCTATCCCTGAAAGGGCATAAACAGAGCTTTCGAATGACACCATAACGATCCTTGTATGATGGATAGTTTTCTTGCAATAACCGTGCAACGCGAGTGCAAAAAGCAGGTAATTCGGTAGTTTCGGTACATAATTGAGTATGTAGCGAGTGAGAGAGGGAGGAGGGAGCTGAGATTTGTGTCAGTAGGTTCGCCGCGGTGGTCTGGAGCAGTCATACGCTCGCTAGTCTCCTGCCACCACTTGTCTCTCTCTCTCAGCCACATTACGTGCTGAAATTGCCACTCGACCTATGTCGAGCGCCGCCACATAGTCCAGCTTTTTTTAACTCGACTTATGTTGCTCGCCGCTAATTAAGGGTTAAAATGCCCCAGTAGCACTTAAATTTTTTTTTTTTTTTTCCCTCTATACAGTTGGTCCTCCGGTAGCGCGTGTTTTAGAAACGCGGTTTTGGTGGCACGCGGTACACTCCAAATATCCAAAATGTTGCTAACACGGTCAATACTTACACTGGCGCGGGGTCCAGCTGGGCGCCGAACCTTTACTCCCGAATTTCGTAGCTCATATCTCTGCAAATATATGGCCTAACCAAGTGTTTATGCCTACCAGAGGTAGATATGATCGTTCCCGTGCATTGGGTGAAGACTAGAACACTCCACATTGTGTAGTTAATGTGTGAGGTGAGAATAATTACCGAATCACACTTATGTTATTGTTTGGCTGTCGAGTGAGTGTGTGTGTTGTCATTGTGTGGAAAACATGGCTAGGCTATCTCGGTCGCCGAAGCTTTACTCACGACTTTCGTAATTTACCGCTGCTCATACCTCTGCAAATAAATGGCCTAACCAAGTGTTTATGCCTACCAGAGGTAGATATGATCGTTGTTGTGCGTTGGGTGAAGACTAGAACACCCTACATTGTGTAGTTATTGTGTGAGGTGAGAAATAATAAGACGGTGAGTTATGCGGGAATTCCGAAGGTACGATTTTCGTAATTTACCGATGCTCATATCTCTGCAAATAAATGGCCTAACCAAGTGTTTATGCATACCAGATGAAGATATGGTTGTTGCAGTGCGTTGGGTGAAGACTAGAACACCCTACATTGTGTAGTTATTGTGTGAGGTGAGAAATATGATGGCTGGATTTCAGAGCTTCGATCGAAAAATGTCGGCTACTGCTGTGACTCTCTCTCCTTAGCCTAGCTGCCTAGCCTAAACGAAATATTTATTCAGAGGTAAGAGTTGTTGCAATGGGCAAATCAACTCATTGCACATGTCAAATAATGTTTATAATTGATTTAATTATTATAACATAGGCTTCTATGGAGAAAAAGTGGACTTTGTGGAAATCCCCAGAACACCAAGGTACCTTTAACATGTAAACATATGGGTTCGGTAACGCGGATTCTGCTAACACGGGAGGTAACCAGAACACATTGGCCGCGTTACCGAAGGACCAACTGTACTTCATATCACTCCTCATCCCCTCCTTCCCCCCTTTCCCCTGCCCCCTTCAATTATCACCTATTTTTCCTGTTATTCCCTAATTCGTTGGTATATATTTGTGCTAACATTAGCAAACTGGTTGGAAGCTGTGGATATGTGCCTAGCGAGTGTGTTGGCAGAGGTAGGGTGTGGGTGAATGAGTCGGTCAAGCTTGAGGCCTCGCGAAGGGAGGGGCTGCCTCACTTTGCTCCACAATTCATGAATGGGACGCTCCACGTTTATTCGCGATTTTGACCATAACAAAATTATTCCCACTTGTTTTTATTGTTGTTACAGGTTACTATCTTCATAGTGAAGGTAAAATAGGCGCATATGAATAAGTAATAACGATATTTATCGTAAAATGACGATTATAGGCAGGAATGGAACCTAATATCGTCACCCAGAACAGTGGTGTTCAATACACACAGCTTGCCTTTTAAAGGTTGATGGGAGTAGGATGGGTACCGGGATATGGAAGTCAGAGGGTTAATTGAGATAATCTTTACTCTGTTGGTCCTCACAGATCTTTCCTACGGTTTATGAAATTGTCTGATCATAGCCAGAATATACTGCTAAACTGCGGCATAATCCTCAGAGTTAATTCCCAGTCTACTTAAGATTATTTTATACCATACTGTATTTTAAGATTAACTTTCCTTGATGGTTGTTACTTATAATGGATCAACTGTTAATTAATTTAAATTACTTGGTTGACAATTTTTATAAATTAAGTTTATGGGCAAATACCCTCTTAAGAGGTAAGGCCTAAAAAAAAAAAAAAAAAAAGGCCCCAGTAGCACTTAAAACAAAACAAAATAGGTGATTAAGTGAGATAATTCCCCTCCATACCTCCTATCACTCCTCCACATGTGTCAAAACCCCCTCCTCCCCCCCCCCCCTTTCATTTATCAACTATTTTTCCTCTTATTCCCTTTTTTATTGGTTTATTTACCGCGCCAACATCTCCAATCCGGTTCTAAGGCGTGGTTCTAAGGCGAGGCCTACCGAGTGTGTGGTGTGAGAGAATGAGAGAGACTCAGTCTGCCTCTAGGCTTGGGAGAGGGAAGGTGTACGTCGCGTCTGCCTCACATTTCATGAATGAACGGTCGGCAATAATTCGCGATTTTCACCCTCTAAACACTATTCCCACTTGTTTTATTGCTGTTACATGTTAATATCTTCATATTAAACGTAAAATAGGCGCATATGAATAAGTAATAACGATATTTATCATAAAATTATGATTTTAGGCGGGAATGAAGCCTAATATGGCCGCCCAGTAGTAGGGTGTTCACTACATACAGCTCGCCTTTTAAAGGTTAATTATTTATCAACTCTGCGTAAGCAGATGGTATCGCCTCCCCGTATAGTGGGTACCACCAAAAAAATGTCTGTCGTCGTCGTCGTCGTCGTCGTCGTCCGTGTGTCCCGAAACTCCTCCTAGACCGTTGGACAGATTTTCACCAAATTTCACACAAACATTTGTTGCGTGAATGCAAATGTCAGTCAAAAAGGATTTTTGGAATTTATGCAATAGTTATGATTTTAGGTCCAAAATATGGTTTTACCATATACAGTAAACTTCAGTTAATCCGAAGGGCAGCGGACCGGCCCTCGTTCGGATTAGTGGATTTTTCGGATTATCGGACGTTACCCCCCCCCCCCCCGACTTTTTTTTGAAGACCCAAACCAAGACACAAACACAGGATAATAATGATAATAATGACTAATCATGACTTTAACTCACCTTATATGAAGAGAAGAGATGTGTAGCATTGAAGATAAGCCCCCAGCGCCAGCCCCAACCCAGCCACTAGCCCCCTAGCCCCATATTAGTAACTTATAATGACTGCTCTGTACTGTAAGTGTACTTTAATGTAAAATTAACTTAAAAAGACTTATTTTTTTTTTTGTATTTTGCTGGTTTTATATTTTTTTTGGGGTCCTTAAATCTACTACACTTCACTGATTATTACTCCACAGCCATATCCTCCAAGCCTTCAATATCTGAAGGGGGAGCTAGGGCTAGGGCTACCTCAGGAGTGGCTAGGCTGGCAGGAGCTACCACAGGGGTGGCTGGGGCTACCACAGGGGCGGCTGGGGCTACCTCAGGAGTGGCTAGGCTGGCAGGAGCTACCACAGGGGCGGCTGGGGCTACCACAGGGGCGGCTGGGGCTACCTCAGGAGAGGCTAGGCTGGCAGGAGCTACCACAGGGGCGGCTGGGGCTACCTCAGGAGTGGCCTTCACAGGGGATGCTAGGTCCTCCCAGCCTTCAAAATCAGCAGGAGGCATAGGTTCTGGTGTGGTAAGAGGTTCAGGTGAGCTGGTACGCGAGTCGTCTGTGAGAGGCATTGTTGCAGGTCTAGGGTTATCTGGTTCATCTGATCGGCGGCCCCGTTGGTGCATGTTTTTCATCAGGTCCCTGATGTCTGCCTGCTTGACTGCCCTGCCCCTTTTCTCATAGAACTCATTACGGAGGATGTGGAAATCGATTGTTTCACTTGCATTATATTGGCTAGACTGTTCCACAAATTTGACCATACCATCGAAATAGGTAGCAGCTTCCTTCCAGGTTACTTTGCCATCGTCATCTGCCTCTTCCTCTTCCTCAGACGAGTGCTCCTCAACATATTCTGGCTCCACAACACTCCGGATAATTTCTGTATCTGTCACCTCTTCCTCGCCCTGCAGGTCACCATCCACATCAACCCACTCCTCAATATCCTCTTCAGTCATCCTCTTGGGGTCGTTGACCGGCACGGTATCCATCAGGCCTCGGATTTCGTTGATTGCCTCCCTGCGACGCCCAAGAAAGCCTTCGAAATCGTGCTCATCTTCTTCAACCTCTTCAGGGTCATCAACCTGGGCATACAGCTTGTTCCAACATTTCTTGAGGGTTACCTCTGAAACATCCTTCCAGGCTAGGGCAGCATCATATATGGCATCCTTGATGGAAAAACTTGACTGGAAAGTTTTTACTGATGCATCAGAGTTAATCAGCTTGCGGGCAAATGAGGACTTGTAGCTCTGCTTAAACTTTTGGCACACACCCTGGTCCATTGGTTGTATCAGACTAGTCACATTAGGGGGCAAGTAGGTGACAAAGATGTTTCCAGACACTAGTTCGTGGGCAGGGGGATGTGCTCTGCAGTTATCCAGGAATAGGACAGCCTTGGTGTCCTCAGAAAGGCCAATCGACTTGAAGTAGGCCTTGACTTCGGGAACAAAGTGTTTAAAGAACCAATCATGGAATACTTGGGCAGTCATCCATGCATTGCTCTGTGCATCATAGATCACTGGCAACTTCCCTCGCATGTTCTTGAAAGCACGGGGATTCTTAACCTTGCCGATAACAAACAAACGATTGCGACATTTACCGGAAGCATTCCCACTCAGCAGGATTGTGAGACGTTCTTTATTCATTTTCAATCCGGGTGCAGCCTTCTCTCCTCTACCAGCTAATGTCCTTGTTGGCAAACAGCGCCAATATAGCCCTGTCTCGTCGGCGTTAAAGATTTGGTCTGGGGTCAGCTGGTGATCATGAACAATGGTAGCAAAAATGTGTGCAAACCGATCGGCGGCCTCTTTGTCAGCAGAATTCTTTTCTCCGGCGACATCTAGGACCCTAATCCCATGCCTAATTTTAAAGTTTCTCAACCAGCCGTCGGAGAATTTTATATCGTCTTCCATATTCATATCACGCAGGAATTGCTTGGCCTTTTCAATTATCATAAGCCCTGAGATAGGCTTGCCCTCAGCCCGCTTGGCCGTAAACCACTTATGCACTGCCTCGTCAAGTTTTTCATGTTTTGGTTTTTTCATTGTCTTTCTCACATCACCCGTGTAACTTGACTTTCCAAAGGCAACAAACTTCGATAAGTTAGCCTTTGCCTTCACTATGTTTGAAACTGTGGAGGCACCGATATTAAAAGTTTCCATAACTTTACGCCGATCACTGCCTTTCTCTACCATCGCTATCACTCGCAATTTATCAGCTATGGACAGAGTTACGTGCTTCCTCTTATGTTTGTTCTTGTCATTCCTCCCTCGTGCACCTGAACTTGCTGTGGGACCCATCACTAAGTCACTAAGTCACTATATCACAGGATAAACACGGGATAAACAACGTTTCAGGTAGACCGACAACGGCAGACAGTTTAGTCCGGCCTGGCCCGCTAGAGGGCCGATATTTGGAAATATCGCGCGCCCGGGAAATTCAAAAATTCGGACTATTGGGTGAATTCGGATTTGGCCTCAAATTGAAAAATTCGGACTATTGGGTGAATTCGGATTTGGCCTCAAATTGAAAAATTCGGACTATTGGGAGATTCGAATTATCGGTCGTCGGATTAACGGAAGTTTACTGTAGTAATAGTAATGGTGATGATGACAGTAGTCGTGATGATTGTGGCAGTTGTAGTGATGATTGTGATTGATGGTAACCCATCGCAGAGTTGGGTATGCCGTTTTGATTTTGGGAAAAACGGCACGTCTACTTTATTTATAGAAGGTAAAAGTCAATTAAATTACTTGTCATATTTTTTACTAATAAATAGCAGAACAATCAAAGAACTACTAACAAGTAAATCATCATCATCATCATCAGTCTGATGCCCCATTTCCAGAGGAAGCGCCCCAAAAGGGATGGCCATGGCAGAAACTGCCTTGAGGCTCCCAGATATGCTCCCACTAACCCACTCCACAGTGCCATTTCCACTAAGTGGATTATGACCTTTAGCACTGAAAGAGCAATCCCTCACCTGTTCTGCTATTTTATTTACCCCAGTGGGGCCCTGGCTGGAAGCATACCAAGAACAGTAATGTTCTGAAGATAGAAACCAGTGGTCCACTGCTACAGAAGCTAATTTCACCACCAAAGTGGCGGGCGGTGGGTTCACCACATCCCTACGCTAAAATATGAAATATATATAAGAGTTAAGTTAGTGTAGGTTGTGCAGCGCTTGTGATTTTATGTAAGCAATAGTGCGTGTATCTTAAGATCAAACTAGAATTGCTTTTTGTAGAACTGAAGCACATAATATATCCGCAAAGAAGACCAGGTGGTGAAACAGGATGTCGTCCTGGTGTGGCGGTGTCTTCATCGTGGGACCACCCTCGGAGCTGCAAAATCCCCCTGCCCCCATCTCGGGGGCACAAGATCCTGGGAGAGCCTGGACAAGTACCATATATCTCTAGATTCTCTACACAACACAGAATATCACATTTTCTCCACACCGAGATATCTCCTCCGGCGGTAATTTAGAAGATAAGAAGATAAGATCGCGGGAAACTGCATAAGGCCCTGCGGCCCATATGAGGCAGCTCCCATTCACACCCAGCCCATATCATCCATATGGGAATCCAACTTACGCTTAAAGCTTTCAACTGTTCCTGAGCTAATCGATCGATCACTGCTCTGGGCAGTCCATTCCACATGTTAACACTCTCACGCATTTAGGACGCAATCGCGTCATATCGACATATGCCGAAGAGCGAAGTTAGGACGCAAGTGCGTCATATTGCCACCCGCAACTTAAAAGTATTCCCCAAAAATAAGTTTATGACGCGATTTGGACGCAATTTGGACTGGTAAGTTTGGTAACTTAATTCTACAAATGAAAGTATCTAGCAACCCCATGGCATCCCTAGCAGAGGAGCGCGGTCCATTGTCTTATCAGTAGGTTACCGGCCGCCAGTCTGTGAGGTAGGGTCCCGTCCCTTTAACTCTTGTGTCTCTCCCTCTCTTCCGGCATGCCTAGCTTATAGGCGGGCAACCATGGATTATTTATCGACCAAGTGGAAGTGTTTACAAGTTTAGTTAATAATTCTAATCACATATGTGTATAATCTTTTATTTGTGACTTTTTGTGACTCGTTTCTCGTCTCTCGTCTGCCACAAAGGATTATATATTTAGCCAGTGGAAGTGTTTACAAGTTTTGTGAATAATTAGAATTATATATTTGTACAATAATTCATAGGGTTAGTGTAGTAAGCATTCGTAGTCACACTCCTAACTATTGTTAGGTTTGTGACTACGAGTGTATACGTGTGTCGTATATATATTGCCCTAAACCTGTGCGATTCTATGCATTTTCGCTTGAAAGACAAATATATTTGTCAATAAATACTGCCTACAAAATAAATAAATTACAATTACAAAATATAGTTACGTGTTTTGCCCATTTTGGGCAATTTTTTAGTGAATAGGCCTACAATTTTATTTGAGTGACTAGCCTAGTTGACAGTGTAGTGTGGAAACTTATTTTATATAAAAGAAAATATGTCACGGTAAGTACTCTATGGAAAATATATAGGCTATATACCCTCACCACCCATCGACCCATCGTGTGACACCGTCCTCTGAGTCAACAACAGGCCTCGGACACGGTAAAATACTAATTTCCCCCCATATCCCATTACTTGACCTTGGTGATAGGCCTGTCTTTGGGACACTTGGCCTAAATCAACAGCATCTCATCTCTTGCCCCTTCCCGGTTGTATTATATGCCTATATTATATGTATGTAAATGTATATATATATATATATATATATATATATATATATATACGGTATATATATTTATATTTTTATATACAGTAGAACTCCGTTTATTCAGCATTCAGAACAGCGGCACGCTCAAAACAACGGCACCAATCGGCCAGGCATTAATTAGGTATAAAATCAGAGAAAATGCGGCGAAAATGAATTCAAACTGCCCGCCATGCGCATCGTCGATCGCCGACACACTCGGCGCCGTCTGCTTACTCTTTTTTGCTAGAAGACATAGGCGTAGCCTTTATATCCACAAAGAAATTACCTAACCTAGGTTAGATGTATATCAGGCAGCAGAACTCATTGTTATCTCTTGTTTGGCTTTGTTTACTACTGTGCCCAACGGTCCGCAACACCCAAACACACACACACATCAGCTGACTAGAAGCAGTGACCACGGGTCCAAAACAACTTTTATTATTTTGCTCAATCGAAAATCACTTGGTATAGAAAATTCTAGTCTTCACCATTCACAAGGTAAAGGTGATCTCTGCCTTCTTATTGATAAGGAATGACCACATAACCTTAGCAACAAGTTGCCAAATCACTAGCTAGCCAGACCAAGAAATGGTCTGCTGATGGTCTGGTGATGCGTACAAGTTGTTGGTGTTGTTGTTGTTGTTCCCCAAGCTGCCTGGCCGAACAGCCCCAAGGCCCCGAGCAATTCCAAGGCCATAACCGAGCGCCCCCACAGAACCCTCCCTGCCGACCACAATAAAGCCTGGGTGACCGAAGCCACTCCATAGCGGGGAGCTGAGGAGGGTGCGGAAACGCCCGGGAAACCAAAGCCCCACCCAGGGCCCTATGCCCCTCAGCAATTATGAAGAGAAAGTTGAGGGGCAAGGGAAAAATGTGACACTTTGGCTTCCAATCTTGGTAGATTGGGAGGTCAATCCACGGAAAAGACGCCGTCACTTGAGATCTAGAAAATATATAAGTTAAAGGAACAGTCAGAGTAAGCTATGGGTATGGCAGAGATCGCTCAGTTCTCACTCTGATAGACCAGCCCATCACCACATGACTAGAACCCAATCCTCTCAGCATCAGCTAGGAAAAGCCCTAGAAAGCCGCCTTTGGCGGGGGGGGATAGCTCCCCTATTTCAACCCCTTTCGGGGTCAGGCACCCGCCCACTGATATAGTTAAAACTGTATATAGTTATTTTGTGATAGCTATGGCTTCCAGTAACCAGCTATGCCTATTTCTAATGTGACTCTGTAGGTGAACTTTTTGAGTAGAGCGATAGGGGCAGTATTTGCAGGCAAAGGGTTTTTCCCCAGTGTGAGTGCGGATGTGGGTTTAGAGGCTGTCCATCTGAGCGGCACGGAAGGGGCAGTGAGGGCACGCATACGGCTTCTCTCCAGTGTGGGTACAAATGTGGTACTCCTAATGGTGGTATAGGGACAGTAGGGGCACTGGTGGATCTTGGCGCTACCTCCGCAGGGCCGCCGCCCCCTTTCCCGACCGCTCCACCACCACCACCTCTGCCAGTCCACGAACCTCGGCCATGCCCTGCCTGTTGGGGAGGCCTTTCTTACTTATCCTCATAAACATTAAATAGACCATATAAATCCTCCAACTAGCAAGCGAATGAATTTATCGCACACATCCTCATCAACATTAAATAATACAAGCTCCATTTAAATCATCAACTGTCAACTGCGTACAAGTAGACTGGGATGGTATGGACATGTGGAGAGAATGGATGAACAAAATTGGGTGAAAAAATGCAGGTCTGTGATTGTGGAGGGAGCTGCACCAAGGGGTGGACCGAGGAAGACCTGGGATCGGACTATACGCGCCGATCTCAAATCCAAGAACTTGACATGTGAAGCAGCCCTTAACAGGGTTGCCTGGAACGCCACCATTAGGACAAGAGACTGAAACTGCACATATGTGTGGAACACTCAGTCTTAAAATTTTATGTATGTATGTATGTATATATAGCTTATATGTACAGTATATCAGAAGGCAGAAATAACTTTTACCTTGTGAATGGTGAAGACTAGAATTTTCTATACCAAGTGCTTTTCTATTGAGCAAAATAATAAAAGTTGTTTAGGACTCGTGGTCACTGCTTCGAGTCAGCTGATGTGTGTTTGTGTGTTTGTGTGTTGCGGACCATTCGGCACAGTAGTAAACAAAGCCAAATAAGAGATACGAGGTTCACAAATCGGTTTGGTCAAGATTACTCTGTTAATATACGTTTATGAAATACACCTGGGATATTCTCGCTATCCAAGCAGCTCAGTTGGTGTTTTGTGAGTAGGCCTAGGCCTATCTACTGTATAGCCTAGGCCTAAGAGTAACTCTCGATGCAACGGAATTATGGGTTATTCGGCATGCTCTCCCCCCCCCCGAGCATGCCAGGTAAACAGGGTTCTACTGTATACACTCGACCCTCGGTTTAACGGATCTCGATACAACGGATTTCGGATTTAACGGACTCTGTCTGTAGGCGGACAATCCATGTGGACCGGACCAAATGTCCGGTGCTGGATGATTTGTCCACTAAGTGGCAGGGCGAGTGACTCTTAGGCCTAGGCCTAGGCTATAGATACTCACAAAACTTCAACTGAGCTGCTTTGATAGCGAGAATATCCCAGGTATATTTAATAAACGTATATTAACAGAGTAATCTTGACCAAACCGATTCATATTTCTTGTGTAATGCTTTGTTTACACTGTACTGGTCTGACGAACGATCCGCGACACACACACACACCAGTAAAGAGAAACTAAGCAAGAAAATGAGGGTAGGGAACAGACTGCCGCAGATAAGGCACTTGGAGCAGGTAATGGGGGACTAGAAAGTATAAGGATTCTATATAGCAATGTCGATGGGCTAATCTCTAAGAAATTAGAACTAACAGACTTACTCAATACTAAGAAACCAGAAAGAGTATGTCTCACTGAGACAAAACTAAGAGAGGAACTTGATATAAATCTGCTAGGATGGTCTGAATACAGGATTTGGAGGAGGGACAGAAAATTTCGACATGGAGGTGGAGTGTGCATCCTTACTAGGAAAGATTTGATTGTGTCTGAGATAAAACTAGAAACTTCAACAGCAGAAGTTTTAGCACTAGAAATTGGTGGAAACGAAAAAATAGTGGTGATAGTAGCGTATGTACCTCCCAAGACGAAGACATGGAGTAAGGAGGAGCATAGCCTAATGCGTAAGGAAGCAATTAGTGTGCTAGAAAATATCTTGGCTTCAAAGGATGAAATAGTCATGTGTGGGGACTTTAACTGCAAGGAAGTGAATTGGGAAGAACTTGAACCCGGAACAGGAGAGGAAAGTTGGGGCTATGAATTTTTAAGTATGGCCATGGAAAATTCTATATACCAACATGTAAAAGAGTCAACAAGAGTAAGGGGAAGTGATCAACCAGCTAGATTGGACCTCTTCACAAGAAGGGAGGAGGAGGTTCAAAGTGTTCAGTACCTATGCCCACTAGGAAAAAGCGACCATGCAGTTCTCGACATAGACCTACTATTGAAGCATAATCTACACAAGGAAAGGGAAAAGCACAAGGAAAATCACTGGATGTATTCCAGAACCGATATCGCAGGACTACGAGATTTTTTCAAGTCACAAAATTGGGATCAGGTGCAAGTGAGGTAGACAAAAAACTCAAGGCATTCATGGAGATCTATGATACTGGTATAAAAACTTTTGTCCCAAAGTACATTAATAACAGAAAAAAAGGAAATTGCAAAGAATGGTTTAACCGCGAATGTAGGCAGGCACAGGAAGCAAAAAACAAAGCCTGGAAAAAGATGAGAAACTGGGATTCGGAAGATAACAGGCAAAAGTATAAAGAGGAGAGAAACAAATACACAGAAATGAGGAGGAGGTCAGAGGCAAACCATGAGAAAGGGATAGTGGAGAACTATGAAAAGAATCCAAAAATGTTTTTCAAGTTTGTAAACGGCAAAAGGAAGATAAAAGCCACAATCGTAAAGATTAAAAGTGGAAAAAGAATCATAGAAGAGGATACAGAAATTGCGGAAGAACTAAATAGAAATTTTGCATCAGTATTTACAAAAGAAGGAGAATTCATTGCACCAGAAACCAATGAGATAGGTACAGAGGAAATGCCGGAAGTCACATTTAACAGAGCAGAGCTCATAGACATAATGAGTAAGGTGGATCCAAACAAAGCCGCCGGACCGGACGGAGTATCAGGCTGGATTATTAAAGAAAATGCCAAGGAACTGAGTATACCATTATATGATATAATGACCAAATCATTGGACACAGGGATAGTACCTACAGAATGGAAAAGAGCAAACATTATTCCTATATTTAAGGGAGGAAGCAGAGATAAACCACTGAACTATAGACCTGTATCACTATTGAGCATCCTCATGAAGATTCTGGAAGGATTAATAAGGGACAAATGGGTGAACTACCTGGAATCCAAAAGATTAATTACTGACCGACAATTTGGATTCAGAGGAGGCAGATCATGTGTAAGCAACTTGTTGAGTTTTTACTCTAGAGTAATAAACACAGTGGACCAGAGGGAAGGACGGGTAGACTGTGCCTACCTAGACTTTAAAAAGGCATTTGACAAAGTTTCACACGAGATTGCTGTGGAAATTAAAACATGAGGGAAAAGTAGGAGACAAACTGCTGAAATGGATGGAAAGCTACCTTAGCGGAAGACAGATGAGAACAACAGTAAGGGGGAAATCGTCAAACTGGACTCAAATTACGAGTGGAGTACCACAAGGATCTGTCCTAGCCCCAATCATGTTTCTAATATTTGTAAATGACTTACCTGAGGGACTAACAAGCTACATGAGCATGTTTGCGGACGATGCTAAGCTGCTTAAAATGATCAGAACCCAGGAGGATTGCCTTGAACTCCAAGCAGATTTGCAAAAGATCCATGAATGGAGCATCAAATGGAATAGGGAGTTCAATGCAGGGAAATGTAAGACTCTAGAAATGGGTAAAAGCAAGTACAAACCTAGAAAAGATTATAAACGAGGAAACAAAGTGATTCCCAAAGCAGAAAAAGAAAAAGACTTGGGGATAGAATTTAAGGATAACATGTCTCCGGAAAGCCACGTAAATAAGATAGTGAGAGAATCACTAGCACTATTGACAAATATCAGGATGTCTTTCAATTATCTTAATGAAAACACCATGAAACAAATAATAATGGCAATAATAAGACCCAGGATGGAATATGCATCTGTAGTGTGGTCCCCTCACATGAAGAAACATATCCACAAAATTGAGAAGGTACAGAGAGCAGCTACGAGGATGATCCCAGGTTTGGAAAATTTGGAGTACCAAGAGAGGCTCAAGAGATTGAATCTACCTACACTGGAACAGAGAAGGAAACGAGGACAGCAAATTCAGATATGCAAATGTTTTAGAGGTATTGACAAAATCGACCAAGAAAACTTCATAGAGAGGGATGGAGGTGAGAGAACAAGAGGTCACAGCTACAAACTGAAAGTGCCTAATAGTAAATCTGATCTGAAAAGTAAAAGATTTCCTACCAACTCGATTAGTGGGTGGAACAAATTGCCAGCTGAAGTAGTGTCTGCACCATCAGTGCATAGTTTCAAAGCACGGTATGACAAACATATCTTAGGAGGCGGGATTTAACGAGCATGCTCACTCCCGCAAATACAACTAGTGTAAGTACACACACACAGTGACCACGGGTCCAAAACTACTTTTATTTATTTTGCTCAATCGTAAAACACTTGATATACTGTACAGGTAGAACATTCTGGTCTTCACCATTCACAAGGTAAAGGTGATTTTTGCCTCCTGATATATTATCTAAGCTAGGTTAGACCATTTCTTGGTCTGGCTAGCTAATAATAAAAGTAGTTTTGGACCCGTAGTCACTGTGTGTGTGTGTGTGTGTCGTTCGTCAGACTAGTAAAGTGTAGAACATTCTAGTCGTCACCATTCACAAGGTAAAAGTGATTTTTGCCTCCTGATATATTATCTAAGCTAGGTTAGACCATTTCTTGGTCTGGCTAGCTAATATTAAAAGTAGTTTTGGACCAGTGGTCACTGTGTGTGTGTGTGTGTCTCGTTCATCAGACCAGTAAAGTGTAAACAAAGCATTACACAAGAGATATGAATCGGTTTGGTCAAGATTACTCGGTTAATATAAGTTTATTATAATTATATACCTGGGATATTCTCGCTATCAAGCAGCTCAGTTGAGGTTTTGTGAGTATCTATAGCCTAGGGCTAGGTCTATTAATAGATTTCCGGCCCCTTTATATGAATACAATACCCAGCAACGGACTAGTAACGGTCCCATTTAGTCCGTTAAATCGAGGTTCGAGTGTATATATATATATGTATATACAGTATATATATATATATATATATATATATATATTAGATATTATAATTATATATATTTATTAGATATATATTATATATAGGCGCTATATATATATATATATATATATATATATATATATATATATATTATATATTATATATAAAGTATATAGATATATATATATTATACCGGTATATATTATATTTATATTATATATATGCCTATATAATGTATATATATTTTTATTTTGTTTGTTTTTATTTTAGTTTGTTTGTTTTTGTTTTGATTTGGTTTTTATTTATTGATTTTGATTTTGTTTTTGTTTTTCTATCTATCTATCTATCTATTGCCTGACGCCGTGATCCCCGAAGGGGTGGACACGAATGAACCACCCCCATGCACTTCTGTCCCCAGTCAGTCGACGCCCCTCCTCCCAACCAGCACCGCCTTCATTGATATACTTCCTCACTCCATCCTTCCACCTCTCCTTCGGTGCACCTCTCCCTCTCTGTCCTTCCACCTTGCTCTCGTACACCCTCTTAGTCATTCTCTCGCTTCCCATACGTTCCATATGGCCGAACCATCTCAAGTTGTTCCTTTTCACACTTTCCAGCACATCTACCTCCATGTTATGCCCGGTCCAAATTGGAACGCGAGATATTCTGAGTGCAATGATTAACTCTCTAACTGGAGAAGTATACCTTTAACTTTAATAAAGAGACAACACGGCAGGAGAATAAGTACACAGGCGACAAGTTAACATGGGTTTTATTCACTTTACACCTGGTTCATGGAGGAGCAATATATTTAATCCTGGAACACTGAGATCATCAAATGGCAACAATGGTAAATAGAGCATACAATAATAATAGGATTAGCAATTATAAGGCAAGAGTCGAACAATGGGTCCGGACTTAATTTAACAATAACGCCTCGGATACAATTATTGAGTATCCAAAATAGTGGAGGCTTACCTCCTACCCAACTAGATCTCAAGTAAGACCTCAGCAAGGTAACAAGAGTGCAGTAATGGCAGATGTTGTCTGGATCATACTATGATGTCCCCGGCAATAGTGACGTTAACTGACTCTAAAGCAACAATGACCAAGTGGTCATCAACAATAAGGTGGGCTCTGAAAGGCTCACAAATGAACTGAATTCTACAGGTGTGCTAGATCTCACCTGGCAAGATTATTTATTCTAAAACTACTTGTGTGGGCAACTAGCAAGATGCGGAATGCTGATACAACAATCGTCGGGAGCTGAGATAGAGTGAGATCTATTCGAGTTATGAACCTGACAGAATGTTAAGTGAATGAGGTTAGAAGTTATACAAGGGAACAAGGTTACGTGTAAATATGTGTGTATGTCATAATATATGCTGTGGGTCTTGTATAGGCACGCCCCCTCTGACGGGCTATGGGAGACCAATAATCCGGGAATGTGCGTATATAAGGATCCCCTGATAGTTATGGCTAATGTGTCCTGGCAAGTGGGCAGATTAACGTCAATTTAAGTAGAGAGAGGAAAGCCCTCTCGTGAGATGTTAATTAGTGAGAACCCCTGAAGATAACTTCAACCACTACCCTGAGACAACTCTATACCCATAAACCGTAGTAAGGCACTTAAAGGAGAGCGGGAGTGAAGAGGTGCCGTAGATCGAGGGAGAATCCAGTGGTCCAGGAGGGCGGCTGGGCGTGGTACTTCCGGATGTTGGTCCGGGATTAGGCTGCACTCCAAGGTCCTTACAGCTCCTTGTCCCTCTGCGCCTACCACCGGAGACACCCGGGTTCCTCTTGCACTCCGTGTGAGCAGGGACTTACTAAGAGTATGCCGGAGTTCTGCTACAGGGTTTGGTGGGGGGTTATGGCGACTAGCATAATGGTCTGTATAGAGGTGCAAGCAGTCTATCCAGTGACACTATGGTTAGTCTAAGGTTTGGGACAATTAAATTACTCCCTTGCAATCTCCTCTGGAACCACAGGACTAATACAGTAAATAGAGGTCAGTGAAGGTGGGGCCCAAAGTGGGTTGCACAATCTAGTCCTCTTCCTGAAGGGGGGAACCCGACCTGGTCGTCTCCGATCACTGCACACAGCTTCAAGTGTGAACACCAGCTATTCTGGCTACTTTTACCCAGATAAATTAATACCAAAGGCAAGCTTAGTTACTGATGTCCAGACTGGCTGAGTACTTGTGAATATTCTTGCCCAGACTTAAGGCGCCCGGCTTGAGAGGATGAAAGGCGCTGGGGTGGTGTCCGCGCGTGGTGGTTAGGTCCTTGTAGTCCTGGGAGTGGATCACCTGGACTTTTGGCTGGCCCTTGTAGATGTAGCTGGAGGAAGATTCCTCAGGGCAGATCTGTACACATTATGGGGTGATGGCTTCCTGGCGGGAGAGGAAGCGGATGAGTTTCTTACAATGGATGATGACTGATTCTGGGGGTTAAGACTTATTGTTGGCTGGAATGATAGGCAAGTTTTGGTTTATGAGTGACTTTAACCCGGGACAATGGTTTAGATTGAATGGATGCAAGAGCTTTAGGTTCCTTGATAGGGGATATGAAAGGTAATCTGGGGAAGAGAGGTTTTGGTTCTGAAAGAGCTTTAGGTTCTTTGATAGGGGATATGAAAGGTAATTTAGGTAACAACCTGGTACCACCTGTGGTTGTGTAGCTAGGGTGAGGAGTTACTGGGCTGGCTGAGGGGGGTTTGTAATAGTTACCCCTGCGATGGTCATTTTCTTTGGCTCTGGTGATTAAAGAAAATGACTCGGCGTGGGTGACTGGTGTGGTCCACTCGGGACGGACGTGTCCCACTCGTTCCACCGTTATCTTGGCTATACGGGCAGGGGCAGGGTTGTCGTGGGTCTGGATGGCAGGGGGGAGGCTGTCCGAAGGCTTAGTTGGTTCTGTCGCATGGCTGTGACAAGCTGGAGATGCGGTAACACCGTTCCTAGACCGCATCTCACTACCGTCGGGCAGAGAAAAGTCCCGACCCCGGGACTGAAGGTGGTAGTGTCTAGAGGTAGCATCCTGGATGACGGGGGTCAGGTGTTGGAGGAGGTGGTGGTAGATAATCCCCCTGTTGTTCGGTGTGGCCCTCTGGTCTCCGGTGAGGGTGAGGAGAGAAGAGGAGTCGTAGTATCTCAGCTGGTCGAGAAGTTGGTGAGGTGATCTGATAGGGATGGTTGGAGTCCTTCCGCACTAGGGCTATCTGGTCAATTCTCATATTGGTGAGAGAGGTCAGCGAGGGTGTCGTCGTGGTGGGAGGTGGGTGGTGAGTGAGGACAGAGATCCTGGCTGGGCCCTTGTCATTCGGTGGTGCGGACGCCGAAGTACCAGGCTGGGGGGAGGAGCTTGGAACCGGCTTGGTGACGTGGCTCCGGGCAGCTGAGTTTTGCCCTTTTCCTGTTTTTGGCTGGGAAAGGGCTGGTTCCCATTTGGTGGGTGGCTTGACTGGTCTCCCACAGCGGGTATGAGAAGGCAGTCTGGGGAAGGGGGGAGAGGGGGTTAATGGTGTCATTGGGCGAAATTTAGGTATGGTTTTACGCCTAGGAAGTTGAGATGGAGGGGAAATAGATTTAGGAGAGGAAAGTAGGTTTTTAGAGTCAGGAGGGACAGGTGAGGGATTACAGAAAGGGGTTTTAGGGCGAAGACTGGGGGTGATAGGTAAAGCGGGGGGTATGTTGGTGAGTTTTGGTGGAGATGGGGGAAGGCTAGAGGAGGTATGGCTGGTTAATGGTGACTGGTCAGAAAGGGGTTGCTGAGGTGAAGTGAGGCGAGAGAGAGGGAAAGGACGGAGGTTTGAGCTTAGGGAGAGGTAAAGGAAAAGAGGGGAGGTTTGAGTTTGGGTAGAGAGGGTAGGAGGAGGTTGGTGTTTAGGGAGGTGAGAAGGGGTGAACTGGGTGAGGCGAGTGGGGAGGGCGACAGGCGGCTGAGGAACAGGAGAGTTAAAGGCAGGCAAAGGAGAAATGAGGGGGGGTGTGAAAGGAGGCTGAGGAGGAGGTACGGAATGGTTGAGGGGGTCAGGTCTGGGAAGAAGGGAGGTTTGAGGGTGAAGATTTGAAACAGGAGTAGTACATTTAACATCCTGGTCTGGTTCAGCGACTAAAGTTACATTTTTGTTAAGAGGTTGGAACCTTCTGACAAATCTATTCCTATAAGTGCGAGATTCCCCGTGATAGTTAATTATGACCTGGAAACAGTTAGGAATTTTTAGGACCTCAAATGGACCCTTGTACCGTGGCTTCAGTTTGGAGGGTACAGGCAAGATGGCTACCATTACCAGGTCGCCTACTCGGTGAGGGTTGTTTTTGGGGACTTCATCAGGCTGGAGATCTTGCGTGAATTGGAGCTGACGTAGGCGGTTTCTAAGATGGACGAGGTTGGTGTTTAGACCTGGCGAGGGTTCAGTAGGGGCAGCTAGGTGACGTAGAGGTAGTAGGAGAGGTGGGCTTCCAAAAACCATCTTGTGAGGGGTGATCCCGTTGTCTCTGGGACAGGTGTTTATTCCCCATTGTATGATGCGAACTTGGCTGGTCCAGTCCGAGGAGTTCATCTGTTGCAGGCGGGTCCGGATTTGATTGGCGATGGTTCGATGGGAACGCTCGCATATGGAGTTCCCTTTTGGCCAGTAAGGTGAAGAATGGCTAATGTGGAACCCGAATATTTCTGAGATCTGTGTCCAAATTTGTCCGGTAAATTCAGGGGCATTGTCGGAGTGGATTGCCTGAGGCAATCCAAAATATGGAAACACATGTTGTAATAATGCCTCTGTTACGGCCATAGCTGTGTGTTCTCGGGCAGGGCAAGCGATGACGTATTTGGAGTACGTATCCACAAAGGTGATGATGTAGCGGTATCCCCTGTCATTTTGCAGAGGCCCCATGACGTCGACTGCCAGAAGTTGCCAAGGTTTAGAAGCGATGAGTTTGCCGGAGGGTCCTGGAGTGCGTGTTTGATCTTTTCCCAGGGCGCAGGCGCGGCAGGCTTCGGTGATCTGTTTGGCAGTGGTGTATGGGCGAAGAGTAGGTGTCCTTGAAGGTGTTCACCAATTTCTTCTGTCCTAGGTGGATCCCGTTCTTGGTGTGCAGGGAAGACATCATTTGCTCTGCATCTTCGGGGCCTAGTACAATCTGACCTTCGGGTGTGAAGAGTACATCTCCCCTTCTTTGCAAGAGGCCAAATAGTCGAGTGGAGATCCACTTAGGTTTTTCGTTCCGGAGGTACGCCTGTATGAGAGGGGGAGTGGTGGTAGGTGGGGGTCGTGGGTCTTGAATGGCTTTGAGTTGTTCTGGTGCAAGAGGTAGCCGGGATAGGGCGTCTGCATTGGTGTGGAGTTTTCCCGGCCGATAGGAGATTTCAAAGTCGAACTCCTCCAGTGACTCTCGCCAACGGACTGTCAGGGCGTTTTTAGTGTCTGATCTTCTGAGCCATTGTAGGGCTTGGTGGTCCGTGATGATGGTGATTTTGACGCCCGCTAGGTAGGCCCGGAAGTGTTGCAGGGCCCAAATGATGCCTAAGCATTCTCTCTTGGTTACGGGGTAGTTGGTCTCTGCAGGGGTTAAGGTCCGGCTGGCACAAGCAATGATGTGCTCGCGTCCTTCTCGAATTTGGGAGAGGACTGCACCGACGCCGAGGAGGGACACGTCGGTGTAGAGTCGGAATGGAAGTTGGTAGTCCGGAAAAGAGATGACGGGGGCAGACACGAGCAGGTCCTTGAGGGAGTTGAAGGCTTGGATGCGGTCGGGGGTCCACACAAAAGGTTCTTCTTTCCGGGTTAAGTCGTGCAGGGGTCTGGCAATTGTAGCAAAATTCTTCACAAATCTCCGATAGTAAGATGCTAACCCCAGAAAAGCCCTCACTCCTTTCACTGACTTCAGGGGTTGGATCTCTTGGATGGCTTATAGTTTCTTTGGGTCGGGGGCGAGTCCTTCTTCGGATACCAGATGTCCTAGGAATTGTACCTGATGTCGAGCCATGGTACATTTGGTGGGTTTCAGTTTCAATCCGGCTTGCCGGATCCTCTGGAAAACTTGGCGGAGGCGCTGGAGGTGTTCTGCCCAGGTGCGGCCAAACACGATGATGTCGTCTAAGTAGGCCAAACATGTTTCCCAAGTTAATCCCTGAAGTACGGATTCCATCAGCCGGGAGAAGGTGGCGGGACCGTTACACAATCCGAACGGTAGTACAGAGAACTCGTATAACTTTCCTTGACTGCTGGAAAAAGCCGTCTTTTCTTGGTCCGCGGGGGCCATGGGGACTTGCCAATACCCTGATTGCAGGTCCAGAGTGGAGAACCATCTGGCCCCTAGTAGGGAATCCAGGGAGTCGTCGATGCGGGGCAGAGGGGTGGCATCCTTGATGGTGACCTCGTTGAGTTGTCGATAGTCGATGCAGAAACGAGAGGACCCATCCTTCTTCTTGACTAGTACCACTGGGGAGGACCAAGGGCTAGTTGAGGGGTTGACGATGCCTGCTTCTAGCATTTCTGCAACTTGCTTCTGTTCTTCTTGGCGCTGGAGGGGGTTCTTTCTTCGTATAGCTTGTCTCACTGGGGGTCCGACAGTATGTATGTGATGTTCTAGTACATGGGTGTGGCCTACATCTTGGGAGTTGGTGGCGAAGATGTCCTGGTATTCTGTCATTAACTGACACAGATCGTCCTTTTGCTGAGGGGTGAGGTGAGCAGGAATTTCCGGGAGTGTTGGAGTTGATGAAGGAATGGTGGTGGTGGTAGGAGAGGGCTGGTCATCGTAGGTCTCCAGTTCTCCAATGGTGAGACCCCTGGGTAAGGTGATAGGGTGGTCGGAGATGTTGGCTATACGTACTGCGTTTTGTTTTAAGATGGCAGGTGCAGTGAGGCAATCCCTGTTAAAAGGGCTCTGAAGAGAAGGAGTGTGAATGAGTTCTCCTGTCAGGGATGGATGGATGGATACCCAATGTTCATGATGTGGCAGCAAAGTGATGGATTGAGTGGTGATGGCCGATACAACATGGATGGCTTTCAAAGGTTGAGGGGGGTTGTGGAGCGGTGTTGTAGTCTTCGGAGTGGTGAGTCCTGGGTGGTCGGTGGAAAATAGCAATCTTCGTTCCACACACTGGATGGTAGTGCAAAGGACAGTAAGAAGATCGAATCCCAGGTATCCGTTGTAAGTGGTCTCTTGGGAGGGAAATACCATGAAAGCGTGGTGATGGCCGTGGTTGGGTTGAGGGGTGGCCACATATAGTGATGCAGTGATGCCAGTACTTAGAATGAGGTTGTCGTTGGCATCAATAAGGGTGGTGGAAGAGCGTTGAAGAGGTCCAAAAGTGTTGTGATGTCTCTGGTGATATGAGGAAAAAATACATGATCTTGAGGCTCCGGTGTCGACGAGTAGTCGAGATTTGACTCCTTGGATGGTGAGGTGGGTGTAAATGGGAGGTTTCATCATAGTAGAGCTATCCTTATCTCGAGCCCCTGCCAGTCTCCAAGTTGGTGGGCGGGGGCGGTCTAAAAACCCGGTCGGATGACTTCTGGCTCGACTGTGCTGTGGTCGTCCGGGTCACCAACCTCTGCAGCTTCCTCGCCGTGGTCATCAGCTCCTGCAGTGCCGTCCTCCAGGATTGTGGCAACTCGTCTGGACGGTTTCAACCAGGGAATCTGTCCCCAGAATAAAGGAATCCTTGAGCGCTTGGCCAACAATTTGGAGAAGGAACGTTTCAGCCCGTTGATAGGGCACTGGGATCCGCAGGGCTTCCAATCTCCAGGCTTGATCCTGGCCCACTCTTCTGGTTTATCCGGGCTGCGGCTGGGGTGGAAAATTGGTCCGGAAGGAGCTCCTTGGGGTTTAGTCGGAGCTCTGTTGATGCTGGCGATTTTCCCTTGCTCGGGACTTCTGCAGGGCCAGAATGCGGCGTATGACAGGGAGATCCGCGTCATATCCGGCCGGTTCTGTAATGGCGAAGTGGTCCCGGACTGCAATAGGGAGGATCCTCATGAGGGTACGTCGGACGTTTTCTTTCTTCTCCGCAGCTGTAGCCGTCGTAAAAGCGGTGGAAGCCAGCCTGTTGAGCTTGTTGATGGTGGCGTCGAGGTCCCCGTCGTATGTGATAGCGTGGAATTGCTGGTCAGCTATTACGGTACCTAAGACGGGGTTAATGGCAGCTTTAGTATAGGTCTCAAACTGTTCCCAGGTCATCCCCGGGTTCTCTTTCACATAACTGGAAACTAGGGCCATGTGTCGCCCTAGCTTCATTACTACTGTATGAATTTCATCTTTAAATATGATGTCAAGAACTGGCTTGACGACCTCTAAATAGGTGGCTATGTCATTTTCCTCCGGTTTGAAAGGAATAATATCCAGTGCTCTCCCCGTCATCCTGACTACTCGCCCCTGTCGCGTTACTCTCAGAAATATTAAAGCAGGAAAAACCCTGAAAGGCTACCCTCGAGAAAGAGACACCGCTGCCACCAGTGTTATGCCCGGTTCAAATTGGAACGCGAGATATTCTGAGTGCAATGATTAACTCTCTAACTGGAGAAGTATACCTTTAACTTTAATAAAGAGACAACACGGCAGGAGAATAAGTACACAGGCGACAAGTTAACATGGGTTTTATTCACTTTACACCTGGTTCATGGAGGAGCAATATATTTAATCCTGGAACACTGAGATCATCAAATGGCAACAATGGTAAATAGAGCATACAATAATAATAGGATTAGCAATTATAAGGCAAGAGTCGAACAATGGGTCCGGACTCAATTTAACAATAACTCCTCGGATACAATTATAGAGTATCCAAAATAGTGGAGGCTTACCTCCCACTCAACTAGATCTCAAGTAAGACCTCAGCAAGGTAACAAGAGTGCAGTAATGGCAGATGTCGTCTGGATCATACTATGATGTCCCCGGCAATAGTGACGTTAACTGACTCTAAAGCAACAATGACCAAGTGGTCATCAACAATAAGGTGGGCACTGAAAGGCTCACAAATGAACTGAATTCTACAGGTGTGCTAGATCTCACCTGGCAAGATTATTTATTCTAAAACTACTTGTGTGGGCAACTAGCAAGATACAGAAGGCTGATACAACAATCGTCGGGAGCTGAGATAGAGTGAGATCTATTCGAGTTATGAACCTGACAGAATGTTAAGTGAATGAGGCTAGAAGTTATACAAGGGAACAAGGTTATGTGTAAATATGTGTGTATGTCATATGCTGTGGGTCTTGTATAGGCACGCCCCCTCTGACGGGCTATGGGAGACCAATAACCCGGGAATGTGCGTATATAAGGATCCCCTGATAGTTATGTCTAATGTGTCCCGGCAAGTGGGCAGATTAACGTCAATTTAAGTAGAGAGAGGAAAGCCCTCTCGTGAGACGTTAATTAGTGAGAACCCCTGAAGATAACTTCAACCACTACCCTGAGACAACTCTATACCCATAAACCGTAGTAAGGCACTTAAAGGAGAGCGGGAGTGAAGAGGTGCCGTAGATCGAGGGAGAATCCAGTGGTCCAGGAGGGCGGCTGGGGCGTGGTACTTCCGGATGTTGGTCCGGGATTAGGCTGCACTCCTACGTCCTTACAGCTCCTTGTCCCTCTGCGCCTACCACGGGAGACACCCGGGTTCCTCTTGCACTCCGCGTGTGCAGGGACTTACTAAGAGTATGCCGGAGTTCTGCTACAGGGTTGGTGGGGGGTTATGGCGACTAGCATAATGGTCTGTATAGAGGTGCAAGCAGTCTATACAGTGACACTATGGTTAGTCTAAGGTTTGGGACAATTAAATTACTCCCTTGCAATCTCCTCTGGAACCACAGGACTAATACAGTAAATAGAGGCCAGTGAAGGTGGGGCCCAAAGTGGGTTGCACAATCTAGTCCTCTTCCTGAAGGGGGGAACCCGACCTGGTCGTCTCTAAGTACTGCACTATCCTTATGATCCCTTGAAAGGAACAAGACAGGAATCCTTATTTACTTGGTCTATGCACAGCATCGAAGGCCAGGAAGGTGGGGCCCAAAGTGGGTTGCACAAGCTAGTCCTCTTCCTGAAGGGGGGAACCCGACCTGGTCGTCTCCAATCACTGCACACAGCTTCAAGTGTGAACACCAGCTATTCTGGCTGCTTTTGTCTCTGGAACCACAAGGCTAATACAGTAAATAGAGGCCAGTGAAGGTGGGGCCCAAAGTGGGTTGCACAATCTAGTCCTCTTCCTGAAGGGGGGAACCCGACCTGGTCGTCTCTAAGTACTGCACTAGCCTTGTAATCCCTTGAAAGGAACAAGACAGGAATCCTTATTCACTTGGTCTGGGCACAGCATCGAAGGCCAGGAAGGTGGGGCCCAAAGTGGATTGCACAAGCTAGTCCTCTTCCTGAAGGGGGGAACCCGACCTGGTCGTCTCCGATCACTGCACACAGCTTCAAGTGTGAACACCAGCTATTTTGGCTGCTTTTACCCAGATAAATTAATACCAAAGGCAAGCTTAGTTACTGATGTCCAGACTGGCTGAGTACTTGTGAATATTCTTGCCCAGACTTAAGGCGCCCGGCTTGAGAGGATCAAAGGCACTGGGGTGGTGTCCGCGCGTGGTGGTTAGGTCCTTGTAGTCCTGGGAGTGGTGCACCTGGACTTTTGGCTGGCCCTTGTAGATGTAGCTGGAGGAAGATTCCTCAGGGCAGATCTGTACACATTATGGGGTGATGGCTTCCTGGTGGGAGAGGAAGCGGATGAGTTTCTTACAATGGATGATGACTGATTCTGGGGGTTAAGACTTATTGTTGGCTGGAATGATAGGCAAGTTTTGGTTTATGAGTGACTTTAACCCGGGACAATGGTTTAGATTGAATGGATGCAAGAGCTTTAGGTTCTTTGATAGGGGATATGAAAGGTAATTTAGGTAACAACCTGGTACCACCTGTGGTTGTGTAGCTAGGTTGAGGAGTTACTGGGCTGGCTGAGGGGGGTTTGTATTAGTTACCCCTGCGATGGTAATTTTCTTTGGCTCTGGTGATTAAAGAAAATAACTCGGCGTGGTCCACTCGGGACGGACGTGTCCCACTCGTTCCACCGTTATCTTGGCTATACGGGCAGGGGCAGGGTTGTCGTGGATCTGGATGGCAGGGGGGAGGCTGTCCGAAGGCTTAGTTGGTTCTGTCGCATGGCTGTGACAAGCTGGAGATGCGGTAACACCGTTCCTAGACCGCATCTCACTCCACACCACACCTTCTTACTTCCTCATTCGTCTGTCTATCCCTCCATGTAACTCAGCACGCACTTCTCAAGTAACTCATTTCCACCGCTCTCACTCTTGGTCTGAGTCTCTTCCCGAACGTCCATGCTTCGCTTCCGTAAGTTAGTGTCGGTATTACCACACTGTCATGCAAGGACTTCTTCACTTCCATACTGACCACCCTATTTCTTGTTACTGCCTTCAACGTTCCTACAACCCTCTTCCCCTGTTGCACCCTCTCCCGCACTTCTTCATCCATAGTCCCATCTTTACTCAACACACTGCCCAGATACTTAAAAGAGCTGACGATCTCCACAGCCTGACCATTGAACTTCACCTCACACTGTGACTTCACCCCTTTCGAAGACCATAACCTTGCTCTTCCCCGCATTTACCTTCAAATTCCGTTTTTTACACACTGTTCCAAACATGTTTACCTGACCCTGCAACTCCCATTCATTATCGCTCATCAGAACTGTATCATCCGCAAACAGCAGTATAGGCAGCTTCCACTCATTTCCCTCCCTTTTTAGCGATACACCAACATCCACTGCTCTTCCTAGTATTTCTTTCATGACTCCATCCATATATACAGCAGACATGGGCATGATTATGATTATTAATCAAAAAAATCATAATCAAAGGCTGTGATTACATAATCATAATCTAATCATAATCAAAAGTTAAGCAACAGGTATAATCATAATCAAATCATAATCAAATATGAAGCTGCAGCTTTAATCATAATCAAATCATAATCATATTTTTCTTCATAATAATCAATGATTAAAATGTGATTATTGTGATTATTTCATTGTATTTTCCATGTACCAATTCTATTTCTCCTAAATAAATTATCCAATTTCATATATATATGTTCCAGGTCCATACAAAATATATGTTTTGTTTATAACAATAGTTTGTAAGTGATTTAAATACAGTGTAGTTATTTATATTACTCAAATATAAAGAAGCAAAATGCACTAATTAGATGTGGTTTCCTTTAAGCTAGTGTCAATTGCAATAAACAACACTTTACTAATGTATAACTGAACAAAAAAATGACCTTAATAATAATCATTACTGTGTACAAATAATCACAATAAAATGTGATTATAATCATAATCTAATCATAATTAAGCAATAATAGAAAATATCTAATCATAATCAAAAATACGTAAAGCAAAATAATCATAATCAAATTATAATCATAAAAAAGGAAAAAACGAGTAGGGTAAGACGGGGTAATAAACGAGTAGGGTAAGACGGGGTAATAAACGAGTAGGGTAAGACGGGGTAATAAATGAGTAGGGTAAGACGGGGTAATAAACGAGTAGGGTAAGACGGGGTAATAAACGAGTAGGGTAAGACGGGGTAATAAACGAGTAGGGTAAGACGGGGTAATAAACGAGTAGGGTAAGACGGGGTAATAAACGAGTAGGGTAAGACGGGGTAATAAACGAGTAGGGTAAGACGGGGTAATAAACGAGTAGGGTAAGACGGGGTAATTTCGCCGAAAATCGCGTATTTTGACGAATAGAAACTGCCACAAATGGAATTTTTAAATTTTTATTTTGTTATCTATACATTCAGCCTTTCTGCTATAGATGCCCAAAAAACGAAAACAAAATATAATGTTTTGGTCATGCTGCCGAATTTTTGAAAAAAGTCACTCTCGCGGCGAAATTACCCCGCCCAGCGGGGTAATTTCGCTGCGACCTATTTTACGCATCATCTAGCTAGTAAACTAGATAACATTATATGATTAATGGCCAGACAAAACACTAGCGCACAGGTAAAAGCAATGAAAACATTCACAAACCCAAACTGACACTAAACATGCCAATAGAAAAACGTTGCACGCACACATACACAACTGAACAGGGCGAGCAGAGATGCAGGTGTGTCACACGTGTAGGCCTAGGCGCCACTGTGTCTAGTGCGGCTGTAGACGTGTCTAGTGCGGGTGTGGAGTTGTGGACATGTAGTGCGTGTGTGGACGTGTCTAGTGCGGTTGTGGACGTATTTATTAGGCCTACGGATGTGGAAGTATTTAGTGCGGGTGTGGACGTGTCTCGTGTGGGTGCAGCGTGTAGGTTGCTAGTACAAAGTACCAGGCAGCAGCTGATGGCTACTGCCAACACTGTGTCACACGCAAACATACACACATACAAACCACCCACAAACACCGCCCCACACACCCGACCATACCGTCAGATGTGCCGCTAGCCCCGGCTCCAGGCCCCGCGAAACTGCAACAAAACCTAAGTCAAACTAGATCTACAACCTAAGCCAAACTACCTATACAATCTAAACCAAACTTGCTCTACAACCTAAACCAAAACTGCTCAACAATCCAAGCCAAACTGCAGCCGAATCCATGCAATAGTTTCGGAGATATCGGCATTTGAATGCAAATTATTAGTGCCGCGGCGAAATTACCCTGTCTTACCCTAATCATAATCAAAAATTATTCCGGATAATGAAAATCAAATCATAATAATTTTTTTATAATCATGCCCATGTCTGAATTATACAGTAAACAACCATGGGGACATCACACACCCCTGTTTCAACCCAACATTCAGGTCAAAGAACTCGCTCTGCTCATTCTCCACACGTACTGCAGCCTTTGCACCCTCATACATGCTCTTCACTGCTTTCAGCAACTTGCCATCTACTCCGTATATTCTAAGTACTTTCCATAACTTTCTTTATCCACTCTGTCATAGGCCTTCTCCAAGTCCATAAAGGCAACATACACCTTTTGTTGCTCCTCCAGATATTTCTCCACAACACAATTCAGGGTAAAAATCTGATCTACACATCCTCTTCCCTTCCTAAAACCTCCCTGCTCGTCGCCTATCCATTTCTCCGTTCTCACTCTCACTCTCTCAGTCACTATCCTACTGTACACCTTCCCTACTACGCTTAGAAGACATATTCTTCGGTGGTTACTGCACACTCCTCTTTCCCCTTTGCCCTTATATAGGGGGACTATTATGCCAGTCTTCCAGTCATCGGGTGCACTCCCCTTCTCCCATGCTAGTTTGCACATTTTCCATACCCATTCGATCACTATCTCACCACCATACCTCAACATTTCCCCACACACTCCACCTGTTCCTGGTGCTGTCCCCAACTTCACTCCTTCCATGGCTTCCCACACTTCTGACCTCCTGATCCCCACCTCCTCCTCCACTACTTCTCTTCTTCTCCCTCCCATGCCATATCCAACTTTGTTTTGATTTTTTGATTTTGTTTTTGGTATATAGGGTACGAGTACCAATGGAGACGCATTGCCCAAAGGAGACGCACTTGAAACAAAAAAAACTTGCACAGGCATAGGATGAGTAGATAGATGCATGAATGGTGGGCCAAAATATTCTTTAACTATCACCTAATATGCTCACATAGTACCAGCTTATTATTTTCATATGTTATTGTGTGAGATGAGATGAACTAAAAAAAAATAATGTTTTCGCAAATTCCTTACGAAAACCTAAGGATTTTTTTTTTTTAAAAGATAAATTTCTTACAGTTCCCTAATTTGAATCTTGTTTATATTACTGCAGATTGATAGTGCATGAGTTGAAGTATAACACTGCATGATCAAAAGGCTTTTACTTGCACGGCTGAAGGGGGGTGAGGGTGCGTCCCCATAGGTCCAGCAAAAATAGTAAAATCCAATGGAGACGCATTTTTTCAAATTGATGCCAGAAGGTCGTACACCACACTGGTAACATAGCATACTCTCCTCTATGTCTGGTATAAATAAGGTTGAGTTTCCTTCACCATTGACGAAGCTGCCTTAACTAGAACCCTGGGCCCTTTATAGAGACGCACACGTCTGCTTAGGGTAGCCGGGTTGCGTCTCCTTAGGTCCTTGTAAATGTGTGTTTATTTTGTTAACATTATTAAACATAACCTTTTCTTTTATCCTGGGTGAAGGAAACTCGACCCTAATTACACCATACATAGTGGGGAGAATGGCTTTCTACCAGTGAGGTATGGCAACAGTTTGAAAAATGCGTCTCTATTGGACCTCCAGAATTTTTTGCTGGCCCTAAGGAGACGCACCCCTTTTACCCCCTCAGCAATTCAAAATCACATTAACACCTAACGAGCGGCCTAGGCGGTAAATAATATGTAGCCACCAGCGGGGTGTTTTTACCCAAAATAGGGCTGTTTACGTGATCATTTTCATGCCTAAATAAGACCCAGAGCGTAAAACAAGTATCTATCCCTGAAAGGGCATAAACAGAGCTTTCCAATGACACCACAACGATCCTTGTATGACCGCTAGTTTTCTTGCAACAACCGCGCAACACGAGTGCAAAAACCATGTAATTCGGTACTTTCCCCATACATTTCACTATGTAGCGAGTGTGAGAGGGTGGAGGAGGGTGGGATTCATGTCAGTTGGTCCACCGCGGTGGTCTGGAGCAGTCATACGCTCGCTACTCTCCTGCCACCACTTGTCTCTCTCTCTCAGCAACATTACGTGCTGAAATTGCCACACGACTTATGGTGTGAGCCGCCACATAGTCCAAATTTCTTTCACTCGACATATGATGCGCGCCGCTAATAAAGGGTTAAGCATGTTCTTGCCAGCAGTCAAATGTTTGTGTGGGCCCTGTCACCCTAGTGATGAAAAAATAGACTATATTTCCAGGCCCTCCGCCCATTTCCTATCCCTATTTTCCCCAAATATGCCCGGGTTGGCGACTGGTGCTTGATTTAAACCTCGTATTAGCATGAATGTTACATATATAACTTCCCTGCATCCTCTAAACTGTTTTGTTATTGGCCTACAATGAACACTTAGTATGTTTAGTAATATTTTATGTCCCTCTAATAATATATATTATAAGGCCTATGTCAGTCCGTTTTATTGCTTTAGCATTGTCAACTTACAACCAAAAGTACCATGCTTTGTTTCTGGTACCCATGAGGTAAGTACTTATATCATTTTATGTGTGTTTTTGTGTTTTAAACATACCTGCGTCTCCTTAGGTCCAGGGGCGTCTCCTTATGGTTTTGTGAAAAAATGGAGACGCATCTCTTATTTGTCTTCTCTCTCTTAACCTGACAAGCGCGATATAGACCTAGGTGCTAGGGTAGTTATTTGTGCATTTGATATTGGCCCCCCGGTCATAATCTCAGGCGAGAGAGAGACACAGGCAGCCCTCCCCTCTCGCTGTCTGGGAGTCAACTGAGACGAGCGGGGCGGTGTGTGCCGGTGTCTGGGTGTTGCATAACGATCTTTTATGCAACCCACTTGTGCTACATTATCGCGGGAGAGAAAAATAACCGATAAATGATGATAATAAGAGTAGGTGATAATTGAGGAGGGGAGGGAGGGGGAATAAGGTGGGGAAGGAGGGGAGGGGGGTGGGTGAGATTTACATGGATGAGTACTGGAGGGGAATTATCTCACCTAGAGACAAATTCCTTTGTTTTGATAGGCCCTTTTTTTTATGGAAGGCTTTTTTTATGGTCCTGCTTCCGTGAGGCCTATCGCGTTCCCTATAGGAAGCCTTCCGTGAGGCCTATCGCGCTTGCCGGGTTAAAGAATAAGAGATACAAGAAAATTGTTGATTTGCTTTAAAAATATATCCTTTTTGCTATTTATCCCCCCTACCCCCAATTTTCAATCTGTTATAGGTTGACAGAAGCAACTCGATAAAAAAAAATAGTGCCCATTTTTGAGTCTGCATTGGGCATTGTACCCTATTATTATTATTATTATTATTATTTTTATTTTGTTTTATTTTTTATTTTTTTTGCATGGAAACAATTGCGCATGGCTCGCGAACCAATTATGCTATAGTATTTTGGTTTTCACCATTAGAAAGAGCATACATTTCCGATTCCGGTGATATATACAGATATATACGTATCCAAGCAAATAGCGCAACGCCGAGGTGGGGAATTGCTCGGAGCCCAGCTTGTGTCCGCGGAACGGGGACGGGTGAAGCGTAACTATTCCCATTTTGGCCCTTTATTTCAAATATTCATAGAGCAAAAAGTATTTGTCATAAGAACTTCTAGTTTTTGTTATTCTCTTCAACATTATCTACTCTATTCATACAGACTTAATTGAAACCCATAGACCACGTAACAACGAAATAATTCAAACATTTTTTAAACCATATCATGCAAAATCATACTTTTTTTGTTTTTGATTACTGCTTGAGAACTATTGAAGATAGACAATTTCTGTTTTCAGATCTGGAAAGAGCAGAAAAAATACTATTATTTTTTGAGCATATACAAATATATGGTCATCACTCCCAATTTCGAGATAGGACGGTGTGAACACAATTGCGCGGGAAATAATTTTATTCCGGACTCGTTTACACTTTCATATTTCGATATATTTACATTTTATTTTATTTTTGTATTATGTAGTATAGGCTAGTCATTCCTCTTTCCATTGACATATGATACATCACAATAAACAGCATTCTGGTGGATGGGAATACAGAAATACACAAGGCTTCAAAAACGCTCCCGGGCGAAATATTCCTCCCAAAACCAATTGTGCCTGTCCATGGGTAACTTTCTAACTTGGTGTCTGAGAGTGTTAACAACTCTATTCCCAAACCAGTGTTTTTCTATATCTTTCTTAAATCTAAACTTATCTAACTTGAAACCATTTGAGCGGGGTATGTCGCTGTTCTTTAGCTTTAATACCTCATCTATATCGCCCTTATTTATCCATTTTATCCATTTAAATACCTCTATCATGTCTCCCCTACATCTTCGTCTTTCTAGTGAGTGAAAGCCTAAGGCTTTCAACCTCTCCTCATACGATAAGTTTCTAATATTATGTATCATTTTCGTCATTCTTCTTTGGACTGCCTCTAAAAGGACGATATCCATTCTGTAATAAGGGCACCTAAATTGGACAGCATTGTCTAAATGGGGTGTTACTAGTGCTAAGTATAGCTTTAAGAAAACTTCAGCAGTCCTGTTGCTAACACTCCTAGATATGAATCCTAGAACTCTATTTGCCCTGTTCCTAACACTTATACAATCTTTTCTGGGTCTCAGTTCATTCCTAACGAGCACCCCCAGATCCTTCTCACACTCTTGAGTTTTCCAATTCTATATTGTCTAGCTTGTATTTCGCTTCCAAAATACGATTTCCAATTCTTAATACCTTACATTTGTCTACATAGAAACTCATCTGCCAATTTATGGACCACTCATGCAAATGATCGAGATCCTTTTGAAGACATTCCCTGTCGCTAGCTGACTCTATTATCCTACCCATTTTAGTATCGTCAGCAAATTTACTGATCCTACTCTTTATGCTTGAGTCAAGATCATTTATGTAGATAATGAACAGAAGGGGCCCCAAAACCGACCCTTTGGGGACCCCACTTTTAACTAATCCCCAGTCTGATTTTACACCATTGATACTAACTCTCTGCTTCCTACCAATCAGCCATGACTTAATCCACTTGAGTAGGATCCCCCCAATACCATGTCCTTCTATCTTCCTTAACAGCCTTTCATGTGGAACTTTATCAAAGGCCTTACTGAAGTCTAAGTAAACTATATCATATGACTTGTCGTTATCTACTACTTCATAAACCTCAGAGAAAACACTAAGTAAATTTGTTAGGCAGGATTGTCCTGGAGTGAAACCATGTTGAGAGGGTTTTATTAACTTGAATATTTCCAAGTGATTTCTAATTTTCCTGGCAATAATTGATTCTAGCAATTTCCCTATACCGGTAATTAATGTGAGACTAATAAGACGGTAATTTGATGCTATGGACTTATCACCTTTTTTAAATATCGGAATTATATTTGCAAGCTTCCATGAATCAGGAACTAAACCTAAATCTAGTGAATTATTAAATAGATGAGTTAATGGGTAACTTAATTTGTCCTTGCATTCTTTTAACCCTTAATTAGCGGCGAGCAACATAAGTCGAGTTAAATAAAGCTGGACTATGTGGCGGCGCTCGACATAACTCGAGTGGCAATTTCAGCACGTAATGTGGCTGAGAGAGAGAGACAAGTGGTGGCAGGAGACTAGCGAGCGTATGACTGCTCCAGACCACCGCGGCGAACCTACCGACACAAATCTCAGCTCCCTCCTCCCTCTCTCACTCGCTACATACTCAATTATGTACCGAAAGTACCGAATTACCTGCTTTTTGCACACGCGTTGCACGGTTATTGCAAGAAAACTATCCATCATACAAGGATCGTTATGGTGTCATTCGAAAGCTCTGTTTATGCCCTTTCAGGGATAGGTACTTGTTTTACGTTCTGGGTCTTATTTAGGCATGAAAATGATCACGTAAACAGCCCTATTTTGGCTAAAAACACCCCGCTGGGCGGTACACATAAATAAACCGCATAGGCCGCTCGTAAGGTGTTAATACCCTAGCACACACCTCATCTGCACCTGGAGATTTCTGAGGTTTTAGTCTATAATAATAATAATAATAATAATAATAATAATAATACTTTATTTCAGACTCACACAGTACAGAGGGGACCATACTGGGGTCCATATATACCTTACAGTAACATAAATATATATAAATATATATAAGCTACTGTACATAGGCTACATAAAATAAAAAGAAATTAAATAATACCCAGCTTGCTATCATGTAGTTCACAGCACTGCCTCAACCAAAAACAGTGGTCATCAAACTACTGTGTTACCAAAACCACTGTCCTAATTGTATACAGTACCATGCCTCACATCATTTAGCTTCCGGTACAGTATGTTGCTACAGTACAGTATAGGAATATCGGTACTGTACTGCACTATGAGGATCAGTACCGGTATGCTAATTCTGTAGAGTAGCAGACCTGAAATCATTACTTAAGGTTAAATATAGAGCAACTTCCTCCAGTGTGCCTGGATCCTGGAGGTGTACACTATGCTTGGAGTTTGTAGCATTTTAATGATCCTGTTCTCAGAAGTGTTAAGGCGCTGAATGAATTTATATGTTAGCTTTCTAATGAGTGATTTGTAACAGTGTAAGTTCATATAGGCACATAGCGTACTTGTACTCTCATATTTTGAGAGCCCCAGAAACATTTTCATGATATTGTGATATGAGATACTTAGTCTATTCACTGTAATTTTCTTATAGTTCCACCATAGTTGTGCTGTATACATTGGTGAGCAGTAGGAGTTGAACAATGTTATTTTTGTATCCCATGTGCACATATGAAATTTTCTTAACATTGAATTTCCCTGCATGTAAAGTTGCCTTCGCTGACGACCCATATCCTCATCATCTGAGCGATCACATGAAATATAGTGTCCTAGATACTTTACTTTACTTACTTCTTCTATAGTTTCTTCATACAAATGGAATTTAGGTAGATTTGATTTCAATAGGTTAGATTTCAATATTATGATATTGCTCTTTATAGGATTAAATTTGACTGAATGTTCGATTCCAAATTTTTCACATACTCTTAATAATTTATCCAGTCCTGCTCCAGAGGGCGCGATTAAGGCTAGGTCATCAGCATACATGAGATGATTTACAATGGTGCTGCCAATACAGCACCCAGTGCGAGTCTTGTTCAGCTCCAGACTAAGATCATCCATGTAGACGTTGAAAAGATACGGAGACAATATCCCCCCCTGCCTAACACCATTGGTTACGGCGAAAGATCCTGACAGGATGTTGCCCCATCTTACACACATTTTTTGATTAGCATACCAGAAAATAAGTATCCTAACAATATAGCTAGGCACTCCCCTGTTAACTAATTTTTCAAATAAGGTTTTGTGACACACCCTATCAAAAGCCTTACTTGCATCAAGAAAACAAGAGAAAATTGAGCTATTTAGTTTGTTGTATGTATCAATCACTTCTTTCAGCACATATATGCATTGGTCTGTGCCGTGATTTTTCTTAAAGCCAAACTGATTGCTGCTGGTGACAATATATGCAGACATTCTTTCTAGCATTATCATTTCAACTACCTTACTCACCACACTAGCAAGTGCTACTGGGCGGTAGTTGTCTTTTGCTGTAATTTTACCTGATTTATCTTTAATGACAGGAACAAGTATTACGGATATCATAGACTCCGGCAGGACACCATGCGTAAATAGACTGGTGATGCAAGAACTAAGTTTATCTATTAACAACTTATCTGCATATTTAAGATGTTCTGCATATATACCATCCAGCCCACAAGCTTTATTTAGGTTAAGTTTTCTTATGGCATTCTCAAGATCACTTTCATCACTTTAATGTCTTCATAATTACTATCTTTCACATATTGAATTGCACCATTAGTAGACCTTTGGTTTACACTGTTAAGTAGTTCCTTAAAATGAGTTTTCCATAAGTCAGCAATGTTCTCTTCACCCGTAACCCCCTCAACACTGACAGGTAATGGTGTGTTACAATTTTGCATGGATCTGATGTCCTTCCAAAAACAGTTAGTATCCTTTTCTGCCAGACTCTTTGCAAGGGCTTCCTTCCTCTATGTATTTCCTTAATTACTTCGTCACTAGTGACCTGAACTGTGCTTAATATTTCGTATATACAGTACTACCGTTAAAAACTTGGTTGACTACTGGAACTTGATCTAAATTTTCGTTTGTAAAAACAGAAAGGAAATGACTATTTAAAGTATTGCACATTTCTAACTCATCATCTGTAATCTCCACTATCACATTCTTAAGGGGACCTACTGTATCCTTTACCTTAGATTTATACAATTGATAAAATGCTTTAGGGTTATTTTTGGATTCATTTACTACCTTGATTGCGTAGTTTCTTTTTTCCTTCCTAATTTCCTTTTTTACCTGCCTCGACAAGTTATGGTGGTATCCTATTAGGTGGAATTAGCTTGTTCGCTCTGTAAGGCAGAGATGAACTGATTATACCCACTATTTAAATTTTCAGTTGATTTTCTACCTATCTCAGCTGTGTGACCTACCTGGCCTTGACCTATCTGGTCTGCTGGAACTAATTGGCATACTTGAACTAAATTTCCTGCCTTACCTTTAATTTTGAGGGACCTTTTTAATCTCCTAACATTCACCTTTCTAAAGTCAGGGATAAGAACCTTATTTTCCTTTGGTTTATAATTTAATTCTATAGATAAATATATTGATTTATGGTCACGGTTCCCTAGCTGGTCGCCCACTTCTAAATTTGTTATCCAATGTTCTCTGTTGCTAAAAACTAGGTCCAGAATATTATAACCTCTAGTTGGCGAATTTACAAATTGAAAGAGAAAGTTGTCTAGTACTACTTCAAGACAATCTTCGGATTCGTTATTGCTAGTTTGATTAACCCAGTCTATACCTGGAAGATTAAAGTCGCCTAAAATGCAAACATTATTATTCTGAGATGCCCTACTGATTTCTTCCCATAATAATTTGCCTAAATTTTGACAAAGGCTATAAATGGTTCCCAAAATGATTGCCTCACATTCCCCACTAATTTCACCCATACACTTTCATTATCGCTATTTGTTTTAATATCTAATCTAAGGCAACATTTTAAAGTATCCCCAACATAAATTGCAACTCCACTTCCCCTTCTGTCGTACTTAAATAAATTGTATCCAGGCATATAAAATTCTGCTAATAGATGCCTAAAGTCAGTATTTATCCAAGTTATTGTAATTGCTACAATGTCTATATTATCCTTGCTAACTATTGTCCTAAGCTGATCCATTTTGTTACATAAACTTCTACAATTTGTTTAATATATCCTCAACCCCTCTAAATGCTCTGAACCACGGCCTGTCACTCTTACTATCAAGTTTTCCAACATTCGCGGCCTTTCCTCTAATTTTCACTCTGTAGAACACCACCTCTCCTCCTACAAACCTGACCTTCTTTTCCTCACTGAAACTCAGGTGTCTGAAGCAACTTCCAGCAGCCCTTTCTCTGTATTCTCCAACTTTCTCTATCCTAGTTTTAAAGCCAAAGGCTTTCTGTGCTGTCTATCTTTCCCCTAACTATACCGACTTTCCCAAATTCTTTGACTATCTAAACTCTAAAGTGGAACACATTCTATTCATTTCTCCTTTCTCAGAAATCTCCATCTTAGGAGATTTCAACGTTCACCACTCCCAATGGCTCTCCTCTCATATAACTGACCAACCTGGTGAACAAGCCTACGTCTTTTCTATCCTAAATTACCTAGAGCAGTTGGTTCAGCAACCCACCATTATCCCGGATCGCTTCGGAAATCGGCCCAACATTCTTGACTTATTTCTAACTTCTAACCCTTCTTATACTGTCGATCTTTTCTCTCCTTTAGGGTCCTCCGACCATAAACTTATATCTGTCACCTGTCCTATCTCTCCAGTACGGCCACCCGATCTTCTCATCCGGCGGCGCATGTGGCACTTTGGCGCTGCCAACTGGGAGGCTCTCCGGCAGTACTTCCTTGATTTCCCATGGCATCATTTTTCCTTCCGTGGCCGGGGACCCTCTGAGAGTGCTGAATGCATTACTGAGGTAATCCTATTGGGAATGGAGGCATACATTCCATTTTCTTTCTCTCAGACTAATGCAAAAAAATCTTGGTTTACTCACGCTTGTTCTACTGCTGTCCGCAATAAGATGGAAGCATTCAAACGGTACCGACGCCTTAAAACTCAAGAATCTCATTCTTCCTACGTTTATGCCCGGAATCTAGCCAAATCTGTCCTTCGATTTGCCAAACACTCTTTCATCAATAATAAATGTACTGAACTATCCAACTCTAGCTCTTCCCAAGCTTTCTGGCATCTAGCCAAAAACCTCTCCAACAATTTTTCTTCCTCGTCTTTCCCTCCCCTTTTCCACTCTGATGGCACAACCATTATTTTTCCTCTGACAAAGATGAAGTCTTCGCTCAAATTTTCGCTAGAAACACCACCTTGGATGATTCCGGTGCTATTCTTCCCTCTCCACCCCCTCTCTCCTACTTATGCCTAATATCCTAATCTCTTCTAAAGATGTACTTTCTACCCTCTCTTGGCTTAATAACATAAATTCAAAAAATCTTTTTTGACTGACGTTTGTATTCACGCAACAAATGTTTGTGTGAAATTTGGTGAAAATCCGTCCAACGGTCTAGGAGGAGTTCCGAGACAGACGGACGACAACGACGACGACGACGACAGACATTTTGTTCGTGTGGTACCCACTATACGGGGGGGCAATACCAAACTCTGCTTACGCAGAGTTGATAATTTTCGAAACTTGCAAGTGAGTAAGTTTAGGCCTATGCGTTGTTTTTTAATGTTTATTGTCTAATCATCATACCAGTGTCATTTTGAGCGAATTTTTTACACCATTTATGGCTTCATAATTAGTATTGTGGTCACAGGTCAGGTTGACAAATAGTAGGCTATAGTCTATTTTTTTCAGCTGATGGTAGGCCTAAATTGACATGCTCCCATCTTGACCTTGTTTAATCAGTTATCACGAAAATTGTGTAGCTACTTATGCTGTTAATTATGAATAACTTGGTGTATATATTATATATACAGTATATGATGCAATTAAGACATGGTAGTTACATATGTTACCATTAACCCCTTCTGTACCCGCGACGTCTTTTTAAGTTTATTCTAGCTATATTTAGAAGATTTTATGCAGTTTAAGAAGGATATGTGGTAGTAAAAATGGTCAAGTGGGATAGTTCGAAGCCTGTTAATTGCTGGAGGCCGTTTTCAACTGAACAATAGCGTCTAATAGTAGCCAGAATAAAGTTAAAAAGACGACACGGTAATGAAGGGGTTAAGTATCGATAAATACAGTTGGTAAGGGATTCAATTTACCGTCAGCTGGAAGTACTATAGTAGGCTACTGTGCCCTCCCCACATGTGTACCCCTAGTGAGTACTCAGACAGACTAGTACACCACACTCCACAGGCTGCAAAATCTGCTGTGGCCCACAACAGGTGTTACAGCTGCTGCCCTAACTGTAACTACAGAGGCAGTCCAATCATTATAGTAGGCTACTGTGCCCTCCCCACATGTGTACCCCTAGTGAGTACTCAGACAGACTAGTACACCACACTCCACAGGCTGCAAAACCTGCTGTGGCCCACAGCAGGTGTTACAGCTGCTGCCCTAACTGTAACTACAGAGGCAGTCCATTCATTATAGTAGGCTACTGTGCCCTCCCTCACATGTGTACCCCTAGTGAGTACTCAGACAGAGACTAGTATGCCACACTCCACAGGCTGTAACTACAGAGGCAGTCCATTCATTATAGGTAGGGCAGAAATCATGACCCCTAGGGCCCTAAACTATGTAACTAAAAAAACACTATTCCTTATTCCCTGGCTGACCCTTCCTAAATGGTAAAAATATTAAATCAATTCCTCTAGTTCTTTATTATTTATAGAGGTTGTAGTGGTCAAAGTTTTTGGCCTACCTTGTACCTATAATGAATTAATTATAGCCTAGTAACTAGAAAACCAATAAATCAAATAATCGATTACCTAAACCGCAAATTGCTGTAGTATAAAATATAGTCACAAAGTTCTTTGTGACTATAACATTTCATATTGCAGTGAATGGAGGCTATATCCATAATATCATATATCAACTGGTACAGTTACACAGTAGTTAGCCTAAGTTAGGTAACGCGTAACAATAATTTGTGTTAGTTATATATTAAATTATTTCTAGTTATGTAACTTGTTTAGTTAGTTTGGTTGCCCTCTGACCCGTGACTAGTGTGGACGTCCCCAGTGACAGCTAGTGTACCGGTTTACCCTTAGTGAGGTCCTAGTGAACTTTCATAGTGATGGCTGTTGTTGATGAGTCTGCTGTCTCCTCCCATACTCTCCAGCTTTGTCTTGCTTTGCAAGAAAGACTGGAGAGTGTGGAGCAGGAGATTCAGTGTCTCAAAGATGAAAATTTGGCCTTGAGACTAGCTATGGCGGAGAAGAAGTGTGAGGCTACCGGAAGTGTTCCCAGGGATCGTGAAGCCCCTTGGAAAGTGGTGTCAACTAGTGCAACGGCCTGCAAGCTGAAAAGGCAGCCAGTCAAGACCCACAACAACTTCAGCACCTTGGCTGATGAGAGTGATGGCGATGAAGTGGCGATCATCGAGGCAGTGAGAGGGGAGGGGGGGGAGTCTGCTGCTGTTGCTGCAACAACTACTACTACACGCCGACAAAAGGAAAAAAGCTAAGTCTGTTTTCATTGTCGGTGATTCATTGGTTAGATACCTTGGCAGGGCAACAAACACTCAGGTTGGTAAAGTTGTCTGCGTGCCTGGTGCCGGAGTCGGGAGGGTGGCTGAGAAGATAGATGCTGTCATGGAAGTGAGTGGGGAGGACCCCATCATCTTCCTCAACGCAGGGAGCAACGACATATGGAGATGCAGGACTGAGGAGTTGCTCTCCAAGTATCAGGAAATGTTGGAGAGGATCAAGGAAAAAGGTGGAGTTCCTGTGGTAAACAGTATCCTGCCTAGAAGAGGGGTAAGGAAGGAATGGTCCTCCAGGGCTATTGGTGTAAATAGCCGGCTGGAGAAGTATTGTAAGGCAAATACTATTCCATTCCTGGATAACTGGTCCCTCTTTTATGGTAAGGATGAACTGTATGCCCAGGATGGAGTACATCTCTCTCGACTAGGAGTTTCGACCTTGGCCAGCTCACTCGACAAGATTGTTGCGGGGTTTCGTTAAAAAAACCTGGGTGTGTAAGTAAAATACTGTCTCCATATGGAGCAGGTACTTCATGTGACAAACCAGTGAGTAAAATAGAAATAATCAGTCAAGATAGTGCGGATATAGTGATGTGTAATAGTAGTATCGATAACACTACACATGTAACTGATAGTAAAGATGAGAATACTGATAGAGTAGAATTTCCGTCTAGAGCTAGTAGTTCAACAGGAAATAATAAGTTAGCTAAACACAATAGAAAATTAGTTGCAAATAAAAGTAATAGGTTGAGGGTATATTATACAAATTGTAGGAGTTTATGTAACAAAATGAACGAACTTAGAGCACTCGTTAGCACAGAAAATATAGACATAATAGCGCTAACTGAAACGTGGATTAATACAGAATCTAGGCATTTTTTAGCAGAATTTGATATTCCAGGATATAGTTTGTTTAAATATGACCGAACAAGTAGGAGGGGCGGGGGTATAGCAGTGTTTGTCAGGAGTACATTAAAAAGCTGTATTAAATCAGGTATTATACTAAATAATGATAATGAAAGTGTTTGGGTAGAGGTTAACGAAGGTAGTGAGACCATAGTTATTGGAGTTATATATAGACCGCCTAATATGAGTAGAAATGGCGGAAAATCGTTATGGGAGGAAATTAAAATAGCATCAAGGTTTAGCAATGTGTGCATTATGGGGGATTTTAATTTTCCGAACATTGATTGGCAGCACCAATTAGGCGACTCCGATTCAGTAGAGTTTATTGAGGTAGTACAAGATAGTTTTTTATTTCAATTCATAGATACGCCGACTAGAGGTATTAATATTCTTGATTTAGTTTTCAGTAACAATGAACATATGATAAATAATGTAGAGATTGGTGACCACCTAGGAAATAGCGATCATAAATCTATTTATTTTAATATACAATGGACAGGGAATGCTAAAGAGAATACGACACTTATCCCAGATTTCAGAAAAGCCGATTATGGTGGGCTAAGAAGAGGCTTAAGGGTGGACCCTATTGTTAAGCAATTAAGTCAGGATATGCCAGAGTTAAACTTGCCACCTACATATAACCAGTTTATTGCTTCACTCCACAATGCTCAAAATAAATATATCCCTAAAAGAAGATTTAGATCGACGCAGAACCAACCAAAATGGATGACTAATAAGCTAATAGATCTTATAGGAAAAAAGAAAGGAATATATCGAAAAATAAAGAAAGGTGAAAATCATTTACATATATACTATCAGACTCTATCAAGACAGGTCAAAAAGGAAATCAGGAAAGCAAAAATTAATTATGAAATAAGGATAGCCAGCGACTCAAAAAATAACCCTAAAGCTTTTTACCAACTATATAAATCTAAAGTTAGAGATGTAATAGGCCCCCTAAAAACTTCAATAGGAGAAAATAACAGAAAATGATTTAGAAATGTGCAGTACATTAAATAGTCAGTTTCTTTCCGTTTTCACTAATGAAAATTTGGCACAGATTCCAGAAGTCAATATGGTATATAGTGATAGTATAGAAAATATGTTAAGTACAGTTAGTATAAGTAGAAATGATGTGCTTAAGGAAATTGACAGACTGAAACCTCAAAAATCGCCTGGTCCTGACGAGGTATATGCTAGAGTATTAAAAGAATGCAGAGATGAGTGAAGTAGTCCATTAGCATTTATATTTAACAAGTCATTAGAAACAGGTTTAGTTCCAGAAGCTTGGAAGCTTGCAAATGTAGTTCCGATCTTCAAAAAAGGTGATAAATCGATAGCATCCAATTACCGTCCCATTAGTCTCACATCAATCATAGGAAAGTTGCTAGAGTCCATTATTGCTAGGAAAATTAGAAGCCACTTAGTAAAATTTAACTTAATAAATTCTTCTCAGCATGGATTCACTCAGGGACGTTCTTGCCTTACTAATTTGCTTAGCTTTTTCTCAGAGGTATATGAAGCAGTAGATAGTGACAAGTCATATGATATTATATTTTAGATTTCAGTAAAGCTTTCGACAGAGTCCCTCATGAGAGATTGATGAGAAAGGTTGAGGCACATGGAATAGGAGGGTCGTTGTTGGGATGGATTAGGTCATGGCTAATTGGTAGGAAACAGAGTCATCATAAATGGTACCAAGTCAGAGTGGGGAGCAGTCAAAAGTGGTGTCCCCCAGGGATCGGTATTAGGTCCCCTGTTTGTTTCTTATATACATAAATGACCTAGATTTAGGTATAACTAGTAGGATAAGTAAATTCGCAGACGATACTAAAATGGGGAGATCAATTGATTCAGATAGCGATATAGAGTGCCTCCAAAGGGATCTAGATACCTTACATGAATGGTCAGTAAATTGGCAGATGAAGTTTAACATTGACAAATGCAAGGTATTAAAGATAGGGAAGATGCAAACAAATGTTAAATATAAACTAGCTAATTTAGAATTAGAAAATTCAGACTGCGAGAAAGATCTAGGTGTGTTTGTTAGCAATGATTTGAAGCCTAGAAAACAGTGTATAAGCGTTCGTAATAAGGCAAACAGGATTCTCGGGTTCATCTCTAGGAGTGTGAGTAACAGAACTGCTGATGTTATCTTAAAACTTTACTTGTCATTAGTGAGACCCCATATGGATTATGCTGTCCAATTTTGGTGTCCTTATTACAGAATGGACATAGATTCATTGGAGAGAATTCAGCGTAGAATGACAAAAATGATCCATAATATTAGAAATTTTCCGTATGAAGAAAGTTTGAAGAAATTAGGTTTACATTCGTTAGAGAGACGCAGAGTTAGAGGGGATATGATAGAGGTGTTCAAGTGGGTTAGTGGGATTAACAAAGGGGACATGACAAATGTACTAAAGCTCAGTGATAGCGAAAGAACTCGTACCAATGGTTTCAAATTAGATAAATTTAGTTTCAGAAAAGATATAGGCAAATATTGGTTTGGTAACAGAGTTGTAGATGGGTGGAATAGGCTACCAAGTGATATAGTGGGATCAAGAACGATAGGGAGCTTTAAGAAAAAATTGGATAAGCATATGGACGAGAAGGGTTGGGTGTGAAGGGGGATCAGCCGGGTTGGGCCAATCAGCGCTCTGCATACCCCCGTAATCCTGCGTTAATCTCTAACCGGTTTGGTAAGATGATCCTCAGGGTATTAGAGTGTTGAGCCTATAATTGGGCTTTGTAATTGGGGTTGTGTGGGACAGGGATCTGCCTTGCTTAGGCCAATCGGCTTTCTGCAGACTCCCATTTTCTTATGTTCTTATGTTCTTATGTAACGGTTAGAGTGGGTGTGGGTTTCTTGAGGCACAATCAGTCAAAATCGCCTGGCATCACTAGCCATACTGACTGCCGAGCACGAAATATTCAGGAGAGTCAGTCAGTAGGCTACATGTGAAATTATTGATGAGTTTGCCCGCATCAAATCCAGGCGAAAGATATAAGTTTAGATTGATGATCATGCTGCTAGTTATAATTATGTATTTAGCTCTAATTGTTTTGTTTTATATTTGCATATCTCACATCACCTGCATTATATTTAGTAAATTGTAGAAATACTTTCACAATTCTTAACTAATTTTGCGCAAGATATAAGTTTAGGATTGATGATCATGCTGCTAGTTATAATTATGTATTTAGCTCTATTTGCTTTGCTATATACTTCCTTATCTCACATTGCCTGCATTATATTTAATACATTGTAGCTATACAGTCTATACTTTTACAATTCTTAACTAATTTTTGTATTATAAAATTCCTATCAGTATTCCAAAAAGTTAACCATTTATTTTTACTTTCTACATTAAGATTTATGAAAGAAAACATGCGAAAGTAACTATATATCTATTGCTGTAGGCCTACATAGGATCACTGATTCACTGCCGTATACAATAGTTATGGGATAAAGCACAAACTCACATGCACAGCACTCACATATACGCACACTATACTCTACATTACAATACTCTAATGTCAATGTCTTAACCTCTGAAGTGCGCATGGGGGTAATTAGACACCTCTCCCTGTGCGCATGTATTTGAGGTGTTTCCGTCACTAAAATATTCATTGTACCATTATTAGCATAATATATCCATATGCGCCTATTATGGGTTGATTATAAAGGTATTAACCTGAAACAACAATAAAACGAGTGAAAACAGCGTTTGGATGGTCAAAATCGGAGATATAGCCCGCGAGTTGTATAATGTATGGCTGAGGCAAGCTGCTTTCCCGCCAATTTCCCCCAAGGCCACTGAGACACAGTCGATCGATACTCTCTCTCTCTCTCTTGCATTCGCTTGCTATCAGTGATGACCACACCCTGCAACCGGATTTCTAATGTTAGCACGAAAATATACCTCAGAATAAGGGAATAACAGGGAAAATAGGTGATAACTGAAGGAGAGGAGGACAGTGGGGAAGGAGGGGAGGTAGAGGACTGAGATTTTGCATGGCCCAGGGGCCAAAAAAAATAAAAAAAATTAAAATAAAAAAAATATTTTGTTTTCGATGTCAAAAGTTGATTTTTGTTTTCTCTGACTCTTAAGAGTCTCCCCGCAGTCCGCCGGGGGAACTCTTAAGAGTCTCCCCGCAGTTCCCGGGTTAATGGGTGTGTGACTGTGTGTGCATTTTGATTTCTGAAATATATGTTTTATCACAAATTACACAATGTTTTGCTCTTGCCATGCCTATGATGCCTAATTAGGTACAGTTACATGTGTATAACTTTATATTATAAATTACAGGATTTCACTCTCCATAGCCCTCAAAATGTCCCTAAAAGTGCTTATTTTTCAAAAATAATTTCGGGGAGGGGGCTTACACCGCCCCCCGGACCCCCCAGCGGCAAAGGCTCGCTTCGCTCACCTCCCACCCCTGCTTAGGGGCCCCGCATATCCTCAGTGCCCAGGGCCCCATAACATGTAAATCCGGCCCTGGGTGCAGTGGGCTATGAAAAAACTTGGGAGTGGAAGAGTGGTTGGTGCATGTGAAGAGTTCCCAGTGAAAATTGGAGTTCACCAAGGTTCAGTTCTGAGCCCATTACTGTTTGTCTTATCCCATGGGAGATGTTATATGCCGATGATCTAGTTCTTATCGCAGATAGTCGCAAGCAGGCGAAGTTCAAAAGATGGAGGGAAGGTATGGCAAATAAGGGTCTAAGTGTTAACATAGATAAAACAAAGGTCATGATTAGTGGAGCAGGGCGTGGAGCTATGGAAAGAAGCGGCGACTATCCATGCGCAGTATGTGGGAATATAATTCAATTCAATGTTGTGTCTGTAGTGACTGGGTATACAAGAGATGTAGTGGAGCTAGAGGACCTTTGACAAGAATCATAGACTTTGAACAGTGGCAAGGGAGACTTGTATTAAATGACCCGCCTGTCAGTGTTGATTTCGACAGTGTAACGCTGGAGTGTGTGAATAAGTTCTGCTACCTGGGCGATACAGTTTCCGCTGGAGGTGGCGCTGAAGCTAGCTCCATTGCTAGAGTCAGAAGTAGCTGGGGAAGTTTGAGAGCTGTTGCCACTCCTGACTAATGCTCTCACCCCACCTTAAAGGGAAAGTGTATGCCTCGTGGGTTAGGAGCGCGATGACCTATGCCTCTCAGACGTGGCCGGTTAAAGCGGAGGATGTCAATAGAATGGAACGGAATGAGAAGAGAATGGCGAGATGGATGTGTGGGGTTAATCTTAGGGACAGGGTATCGAGCGAGGAATTGAGAAGGCGTCTGGGCATTAGTAGTAATTCACTTGCTTTCGTCAAGGGGAATCCACGCAATGCGAGCTAAGCTATTAACCCTCCTTAACTGGGAATGTATTGTGTGAAGTGCAAGTTAAGTGTTTATGTATCGTTGGAATGGCTGTGGATGTGTGTGTAGTCTGTATTTTTAGCCAATTGGCGACATCTGGAAATGAAGGCTTTGGGTTAATCTGTACGGTACCATTCTCACTACGGTACCAGTCTCACCCGAAGGCTTAGGTTGACCAGTAGCTTAGATTGACCAGTACGATACCCATTTCACCTTGTAACCAATCACCAACCCCAGATGGGACATCACAACTTCGTCCACTTATACCAGGTTCCTATTTATACTGCTAGGTGAACAGAGGCTACACCATTAGGAGACTTGCCCAAATGACTCTTCCCCACCCGGGTCTCGAACCCGGGACCTTCTGGTTGTGAGCCAGACGCGCTATCAGTTACGCCACGGGGAGGTGTAGTATCAGTGAAGTGATGCGCACGAGCCAACTTGGTTGGTTTGGACATGTGGAGAGAATGGGTGATCAGAACTGGGTGAAGAAATGCCGGACTGTGAACTTGGGGGGAGCTGCGCATAGGGGTGGACCTAAAATGACGTGGGCTCGGGTAATCCAGTCCGATCTCAAAATAAAGAACTTGACAATAGAGGCAGCCCTTGACAAGGCCGCCTAGAAAGCTGCCATTTAGGACGGGAGACTGTAACCACAGTCTCTGTGGACAAACGGTCTTTAACACCTTATTGGCGGGCTAGGCGGTCTAGCGGACCGTAGCGCCGAGCGGGTTTTTTTTTACCCTAAATAGGGTTGTTTACGTGATCATTTTCATGCCTAAATAATACCCAGAGCGTAAAACAAGTATCTATCCCTGAAAGGGTGTAAACAGAGCTTTCCAATGACACCCGAACCATCCTTGTACGATCGCTGGTTCTCTTGCAACGATCGTGCAACACGAGTGCAAAAACCCTGTAATTAGGTAATTTCCCTACATAATTCCCTGTGTAGCGAGTGTGAGAGGGGAGGGAAGGGTGGGATTCACTTCAGTTGGTCCCAGTGTTGCCAGATTCTAAATGCAGAATTATCGTATTGTGACCACAAAATTATGGAATTTGCACCAAAATTATCGTACACACTAATATATATATATATATATATATATATATATATATATATATATATATACCGGTATATATAAAAGGAATGTTAAGCAATTATTAATTTAATTCGTAATGCCCAAAATATATTCAACATAAAGATAAGTAAAATGCCCCAGAACGAGAAGCCCAACACAGAAGCCATGAACGAACACCACACAGAAACACCAAAGGAAAGGTCCACAGAACGAAAGGACCAGCTGACCGAGCCCGCCATTCCAGACAGGCCCAAGCCCGCAGGGCTAAACAGCTCCAGGACACACCCATTTACCTTTTCTAAAACTGACCATTTTCCACACCTCACGTACACTAACCCCCTTGTGTCCTACACTCCTAACTACAAAGATGATGAACAGGAATATACATTCATATTAAAAACACCCATGCCTGTCCCGACGTTGAGCCAATGCCAACACATCAGACAGCCATAATTATATCTATGTATGTTCTTGCATCCGAGAAGTAGATGTTATATATCTTAGAAGTTCAAACACCCACGCTTGTCCCTAGACCTCGTATATCATTTTCCATGACGAGTATAGATATATGTAACCCGTGCTCAGTCGCCCCTTGCATTGCTCCTCTAGTAACTAAGTATTAATATTAACATTCCCTAACATCTTGTCTTGCCAGACTAAGCTTCTGAAGACCCATCGCCCCATAAATCTATGTATGCAATCCTTAGGTTAAGTATTTTTATCCGCCATTTGTGTTCACCTTTTTTCCATTTACTTTCCACAATTGTCATACGTCTTCCCCTTGCCTCCTTCGTATCCACAGCCCACACTACGGCCAATTTATTTCGTGTCTTACACCTCTTACCCCAACCAGAGATTGTATAAGATAACCTGGTTACCAGTATCTGTCATAAGTACCACGAAACAATAACTAAGTACCCCTACGCACTGCCGCTGTCGGTGGTATTTTATATTTAATAGAAAACGCAGTTCCCAGGGCCAACTAATAGTATCCATAACCCTCTGACTGATCACATAACTCTATCTTTTCCAGACTCATATACCACCCCATAGTTGCATTCCCCGGTAGCATTTGGCTAACGTATTCTACTGCCTTTTCAAACTTCCATATCAATTGTAGCCTAATGCCACCCCCACGCCCAGGGACCCTTAGGGGCAAAATTTCCCTGTAGCCCTTGAACTCCCCCCCCCCTCTCATTAAGACACCCGCGCTTCTCGACTCTTGTCCGACCTAGCCTCTCTCTCATACCTCTTGAAGATCCTTGAATTGTCCGTTACTAACGCTCTCCAACCTTTTATATATATACTCCTATCCAGCCTACCTTCACTTAGTAGGCCAGAACAACATTAGAACTTTACTAGCCCCTTGCATGCCATCTATTCTCTTACAACACATTCACAACCCTGCACCCAATGGTCGTCGGTGCGAGGCTAGCCGCCCCCCCAGTAACTAACTTCTATTGCCATACTTCCAGATAAATGTGGCAGAGTTAGCAACCCAGTCTCCACCATATCCAGCAAACCCTACAATTAACAACCAGCCGAGTAAAACCAGCTAGCTAAGGCACCTTCGGTTTTGGTATTAAAGACACTCCCATCTGTCTCATACACAGAGGGTTATTACAAACACTGGTGATATGGCAAGCCCCTAGCCACAGCCGCCGGACGACTATATCAGAGAGAGGGCGCCCAGCTCCCCCTTTTTGCCCACCCGAGGAGGGAGACCCCCACCCCCGCGGAGGTATACCTGGCCCCTGTTTTGGCTTTCGAGTCATTGCCAGGTAGCACAGGAATTCTTCCTATCGATGAACTAACCATGAATGACTAACACCCTTTACTAACCTCTATTAACTCACAATAAAACCAATTACCTTTCTTGCATGCTCTGATCACTAAATTAGCACCTCAGCTATACCATAGAATGAAGATTGAACAATCTAGAGAGACGCTCCTATCACAGCTGTCCCCATCCTCCTCGCAAAGTAGATCCAGTCTCTCTCCCCTAAATACGTCCAGTATAGCCAAAATAGTACCTCTTACTAAGGCTCAGTTATATGAAAATATAAAGGCTTCCTATCGCCCTGTGCCACAACAGTAAATACCATCTTACCTAGTCCCCCATATCTATTGAGAGCTCAATTAAGTCCATAAGACTCGAGATCCCTACTGGCTACAGGGTCCAGAACCGAGCCTATAAATCTAACTCCCGCCCCCAGTCAAATCAGTTGAAAGCTAGACACCAACCAGGGGTCACTACCCTGCAGTTAATTTCTAGCTCTGCCCTTGTGTTGTTCCGGAGTGAGATCCCAGAACCGGCAGACTCCGTGGCAGATTTGGATAGAAAGGGCCTGCCCACGTATTGAAGAACTTCACACATATGGCCCCCCTGGAACGGCCGCGGAACCAGTCCGTTAGCCCCCAACAGCATGGACCGCAAGATAACCAGGACCAGACCCATCAGATACTACCCCAAGATTTCCCTTTAGCAGTTACTACATATTACTGTGCTGTTTTAGATTCACTAATTAATATTTCTACGAAGTGGCTAAGACCTTGCCCAGTGTAATTCATACTTAACCATTCCATTTGGGACGTACTAAGCGATCAGTTCTCTTTAATTAACAGGCGACCTTGACTCTCGTAATTACCTTATTCAGATATTAAAACTCTAGTGATATCTAACGTTCGCCCACTGATTTGCGTTCTATGTATTTCTGAGACAAGGATATAAAACTTAGATCAGTACCCCCTGAGGGTACTAGAATTCCCGTGCTCTAAAAATGCGTGTCTAATCTAGTCTGTGAACTACTACTTGTGCACCAGAGCTACCAGTAATAAATCTAACAGTGAATATGAATCTATAAGTAACATTGATGGTCTTCGGTATATAAACCTGTGAAATCAAAGCCAGTGATCAGAAGATTAATACCTGAACGTTGGAAGTGGGAGACCAGGCTCCATCCAGATCCACTTATGCTAGTGTTGTTCAATTCTATTATATTGTCTTACACAAGTATGTCTGCAGTGGTATATCAATAAACGTGATCATGTAACTTGCTACCATGTGTTTCTTTGTGTTCTCTATTCCTCATATCTTGTATTGTGCATGCAGCCTTATATACCCAGTCAATTTAGAACTCACATTACCCAAGTTAAACCTGTAGAAAAACAGGGCATAACATTGGCGGCAGCGGTGGTTCTTGATTCGGATAAAAGGTTGCATTACACTGCAAGTTTGGAACAGTAGAAGCATGGCAACATCGCGAAATCTTCACCCACTCGCACACATTCCCAAGTATGATGTAAACACATATGATATCACCAGTTACTTAGACATAATAAAGCCAGTGTACGATGTGGTACTTCATAATGACCGCGAAAAAATCGCCCATGGCAATTTTGCATATTGTACAGTTGGGAGAAGCCGTTTCCCAACTTGTTGATAAGCCTACCTTTAAAGAATTTATTCACCAAATGGTGACACAGAATACGCCAGAGAGTACCTGGAACCAGTTCGATCCTTCGTGATCCGGACTTTAGATCCACTTTTAGGTTCCCCCGTCGCCCCCAAAATAATAAAAGTCGCCGAGATCAAGTATGAAGGGGATATAAATGTGACCCTCATACAACTCTACAGATACGTGAGGACCACGTATAGCTATGAAGATTACGACCAACAAAATGAACTCTTATTCACCGCATTGTTAAACATCCTCCCACCCCACATCACCGCCCATCTCGACCCGTATGGCTTATTCGAAGAACATATGCTCGCCATCAGAGAAGAATGCCTACGCAGTTCGATGAATCCCCTATCCAACCTTTTAGCCCCTATCCAAGACTCCGTGCACCCTTCACAAAATGACTTCCGGTGAAAGTCCAACCCCAGTGAACTCTTCCCCCCCCAACCCTCCGCAGCCCCCCAACAAGCCCCGTATTCTAGCTATGCCTACCTATGTAGGCCTACCACAACATATTTTCCCCATGACCCCAGAAATGTTCAGCTATCCCCCCACCAACAAAATTTCCCTTGTGACAGTTTTCCGTCGGTAGCTTGTGACAGTTTTCAGTCAGTAGCCCCTTCCACCCCCACACAATTCACACCCCTAGAAAACTTCGAAACCCCACACTGACTCGCCATCTCATGTTCAAACAAACTCACCAGTCCCAGATAAAACCTCTAACCAGACCGAGACTGCCACCAAGAAATTCCCCAAACTCGTCCTGGAATGTCAAACAA
>CM064582.1:31268475-31408644 GCA_032716605.1 Paralithodes platypus
GCTGGAGTTCTGCTACAAGGTTTGGGGGGTTAGGGTGACTAGCATAATGATCTACCTAGAGTGGCAAGCAGTCCTAGATATTGACATTATCGGTAGTCATAGGGGGTTCAAGGTAAGTGTCTTCCTTCCTTGCTAGTTCGTGGAACTATCAGAACCATGTAGCAAAAAGAGAATCCAGAAAGGGATCCCAAAGTGGGTTGCCCAAAATTAGTCCTCTTCCTGATGGGGGGAACCCGATCTGGTAGATCTCTAGTTTTACACTATCCTCATAATCCCTTGAACAAAACAAGGTAGGAATCCTTTGGTACTTGGTTTGTGCACCGCATTGAAGGCCAGAAAGGGGGAGCCCAAAGTGGGTTGCCCAAGCTAGTCATCTTCCTGATGGGGGGAACCCGACCTGGTAGATCTTCGATCACAGCACACAACTGACAAGTTGAACACCAGCTATCTCTGGCTGTTCTTACCCTGAACTAAATAATACCAAATGGCAAGCTTAGTTAATGATGTTCAGGCTGGGTGAGTATAAGGCAATCTTCTTGCCCCTACTTAAGGCGCCCGGCTTGAGAGGATCAAGGGCGTTTGGCGCGTGGTGGTTATGTCCTTGTGGCTCTGGGGGTGGCGTGCCTGGACTCTGGCTGGCAGGAGTAGGGTTGGCTGCAGGTTTTAGTGGCAGCTAGAGATGCGGTCCTTTCAACCTGAGACCGCATCTCACTACCGTCTGGTAGAGAAAAGTCCCGACCCCGGGACTGGAGATGGTAATGTCTTGAAGTATTATCTTCGTAGACAGGGGTCAGGTGCTGGAGGAAGTGGTAATAAATGACTCCCTGGTTGTTAGGGGTGGCCATCTTGTCTCCGGTGAGGGTGAGGAAAGAAGAGGAGTCATAGTACCTCAAATGGTCGAGGAGGTGGTGAGGTGACTTGATCACTTTGGTGGAGTCCTTCCGCGCCAGGGTTATCATGTCAATCCGCATCTTGGTGGTGGTCGTCAGCGAGGGCGTTGTCGTGGCTGGAGGTGGTTGGAGAGTGATGACAGAGAGCCTGGCTTGGCCCAGGTCATGAGGTTGTGCGGACGCCGAAGTACCAGGCTGGGGGGAGGAGCTTGGAGACGCTTGATCCTTAACCTTTCTCGCTTTAGGTTGAGACAGGGCTGGTTCCCATCTGGTGGGTGGCTTCACAGGTCTTCCACAGCGGGTATGAGAAGGCAGTCTGGGAAATGGGGGAGATGGAGTTAGAGGTGACATTGAGCGAAATTTGGATATTGTTTTTCGCCTGGGAAGTTGAAAAGGAGGGGAAATAGATTGAGGAGAAGGAGGTAGGGTTTTAGTGATAGGAGGAGTAGATGAGTTTTTTTTTAGGACGGAAGCTGGGGGTGATAGGCAAAGTGGGGGGTATGTTGGTGAGTTGTGGTGGCGAGGGGGGAAGACTAGACGTGGCAAGGTTAATTAAAGGTGATGGTTGAGAAGGTGAAACGAGAGGAGAGGAGATGTGAGAAGATTTGGGCTTAGGAATGTGGGAAGGGGTGAAAGTGACAGGAGGTGAAAGAGAAGAGGGGGAAGTTTGGGTTTGAGTAGAGAGAACAGGAGGAGGTCGATGTTTAGGAAGGTGAGAAGGGGTGAACTGGTCGAGGCGAGTGGGAAGGGTGACAGGAGGTTGCAGTACATGAGAGTGAAGGGCAGGCAAAGGAGAATTGAGAGGGGGAGTGGAAAGAGGTGGAGGGAGAGGGACAGCATGGTTGAGAGGGACAGGTCCGGAAAGACAGGAAGTTTGAGGGTGAAGATTTGAAACAGGGGTACAGTCAACATCCTGATCAGGCTCAGCTACAACAGTAATATTCTTATTAATAGGTTGAAACCTTCTGACAAACCTATTCCTATAAGTGCGAGATTCCCCATGATAGTTAATTATGACCTGGAAACAGTTTGGGATCCTAAGGACCTCAAATGGACCCTTGTACCGTGGCTTCAGTTTGGGGGTACAGGTAAGATGGCGACCATGACTAGGTCGCCTACTTGGTGAGGGTTGTTCTTGGGGGCTTCATCAGGCTGGAGATCTTGGGAAAACTGGAGCTGACGTAGGCGGTTCCTGAGGTGGACGAGGTTGGTATTTAGACCTGGTGAGGCCTCAGTAGGGGCAGCTAGGTGACGTAGTGGTATGAGGAGGTGGGCTCCCAAAAACCATCTCATGAGGGGTGATCCCGTTGTCTCTGGGGCAGGTGTTTATTCCCCATTGTATGATGCGAATTTGGCTGGTCCAGTCCGATGAGTTCATCTGTTGGAGGCGTGTCCGGATTTGATTGGCGATGGTTCTATGAGATCGCTCGCAGATGGAGTTTCCTTTTGGCCAGTAGGGTGAAGAGTGGCTGATGTGAAATCCAAACATTTCGGAGATCTGCGTCCAAATTTGCCCAGTGAATTCAGGGGCATTGTCGGAGTGGATTGCCTGTGGCAATCCAAAATAGGGAAAGACATGTTGTAATAATGCCTCGGTGACGGCCATAGCAGTGTGTTCTCTGGCAGGGCAGGCGATCACGTATTTTGAGTACGTGTCCACGAAGGTGATGATGTAGCGGTATCCCCTGTCGTTTTGTAGAGGTCCCATGATGTCTACTGCCAAAAGTTGCCAGGGTTTAGAAGCGATGAGTTTACCGGAAGGTCCCGGGGTGCGTGTTTGGTCTTTTCCCAGGGTGCAGGCACGGCAAGCTTCAGTGATTTTCTTGGCCGTGGTGTAGGGGCGAGGAGTCCAGTAGATGTTTTTGAACGTGTTCACCAACTTCTTTTGGCCTAGATGGATCCCGTTGTTGGTGTGCAAAGAAGACATCATTTGTTCAGCATCCTCAGGCCCTAGTACGATCTGACCTTCTGGGGTAAAGAGGGCGTCATCCCTTCTTTGTAAGAGGCCAAAAAGTCGGGTGGAGATCCAAGTTGGTTTGTCGTTCCGGAGGTAGGCCTGGATGAGAGGGGGAGTGGTAGTAGGTGGTGGTCGAGGTTCTTGGATGGTGTTGAGTTGTTCTGGTGCCAGTGGGAGCCGGGATAAGGCGTCTGCATTGGTATGGAGTTTTCCCGGCCTGTAGGAAATCTCAAAATCAAACTCCTCAAGTGATTCTCGCCAACGGACTGTTAGGGCATTCTTAGAATCAGATTTCCTGAGCCATTGTAAGGCTTGGTGGTCAGTGATGATGGTGATCTTGACGCCAGCTAGGTAGGCCCGGAAGTGTTGGAGGGCCCAAACGATGCCTAAGCATTCTCTTTTAGTTTACCGGGTAGTTGGTTTCTGCTGGGGTTAAGGTCCGGCTGGCACAAGCAATGATGTGCTCTCGTCCTTCTCGATTTTGGGAGAGGACTGCACCGACGCCAAGAAGGGACACGTCGGTGTAGAGTCTAAAGGGTAGTTGGTAGTCCGGAAAAGAGACGACAGGGGAAGACACGAGTAGATCCTTGTGGGAGGTGAAGGCTTGGAGGCGGTCGGGGGTCCACACAAAAGGTTCTTCCTTCCTAGTTAAGTCGTGTAGAGGTCTGGCAATGGTGGCGAAATTCTTCACAAACCTCCGATAGTAGGAGGCAAGGCCTAGGAAAGCTCTTACTCCTTTTACTGACTTCGGGGGTTGGATCTCCTGGATGGCTTGGAGTTTCTTGGGGTCAGGTGCAAGTCCTTCTTCTGACACCAGATGTCCTAAGAATTGGACCTGATGTCGAGCCATGGTGCATTTAGTAGGCTTCAGCTTTAATCCGGCTTGTCGGATCCTCTGGAAAACTTGGCTGAGGCGTTGGAGGTGTTCTGCCCAGGTACGACCAAATACTATGATGTCGTCCAAGTACGCCAGACATGTTTCCCAAGTTAATCCCTGAAGTACGGATTCCATCAGTCGGGAGAAGGTGGCGGGACCGTTACATAATCCGAATGGCAGCACTGAGAACTCGTAAAGCTTCCCTTGGTCGGTGGGGGCGACGGGGACCTGCCAGTATCCAGATTGCAGGTCCAGTGTGGAGAACCATCTGGCCCCTAAGAGGGAGTCTAGGGAGTCGTCGATGCGTGGTAGTGGGGTGGCATCTTTGATGGTGACATCGTTGAGTTGTCGGTAGTCGATGCAGAATCGAGATGACCCATCCTTCTTCTTGACCAGTACCACTGGAGAGGACCAAGGGCTAGTTGAGGGGTTGACAATGCCAGCTTCTAACATCTCTGCAACTTGCTTCTGTTCTTCTTGGCGCTGAAGGGGGTTCTTTCTTCGTATAGCCTGTCTGACTGGGGGTCCAACAGTGTGAATGTGGTGTTCTAGGACATGGGTGTGGCCTACATCTTGGGAGTTGGTGGCAAAGATGTCCTGGTATTCGGCCATTAACTGGCACAGATCGTCCTTTTGTTGAGGGGTGAGGTGAGTAGGAACGTCTGGGAGTGATGGAGTTGATGCAGGAATGGAGGTGGTGGTGTCGGTTGAAGGCTGGTCATCATAAGTCTCTAGTTCTCCGATGGTGAGACCCCTGGGTAGGGTGATAGGGTGGTCGGAGATGTTGGCTATTCTTACTGCATTTTGTTTTAAAATGGCAGGAGCAGTGAGACAATCCCTGTCAAAAGGGCTCTGAAGAGAGGGAGTGTGAATGAGTTCTCCGTTGAGGGCTGGATGGATGGGTACCCAATGTTCATGATGTGGCAGCAAGGTGATGGGTTGAATGGTGATGGCCGATGCAACACGGATGGCTTTCAAGGTTGAGGAGGGTCATGGAGCGGTGTGGCAATCTTCGGAGTGGTGAGTCCTGGGGGTTTGGTGGAAAATAACAATCTTCTTTCAACACACTGGATAGTAGTGCGAAGGGCCGTGAGAAGGTCGAATCCCAGGTATCCGTCATAGGTGGTTTCTTGGGAGGGAAATACCACGAAAGCGTGGTGATGGCCGTGGTTAGGTTGAGGGGTGGCCACATACAGTGGGGCCGTGATGCCAGTACTAGGAATAAGGTTGTCGTTGGCATCAATGAGGGTGGTGGACGAGTGTTGAATCGGTCCAAAAGTGTTGTGATGTCTCTGGTGGTAAGAGGAAAAAATACAGGATCTTGAAGCTCCGGTGTCGACAAGGAGTCGAGAGTTGACTCCCTGGATGGTCAGGTGGGTGTAAATGGGAGGCTTTATCATATCATAGCTGCCCCTATCTCGAGCCCCCGCCAGTTTGCAAGTTGGTGGGCGGGGGCGGTCTAAAAACCCGGTTTGATGACTTCCGGCTCGACTGTACTGTGGTCGTCCGGGTCACCAACCTCGTCGTAGTCCTCAGCTCCTGCGGTGCCGTCTTCTAGGATGGTGGCAACTCTTCTGGAGGGCTTCAGCCAGGGAATCTGTCCCCAGAACAGTGGAACCCTCGAGCGTTTGGCCAGCAACTCGGCAAAAGACCTCTTCAACCCATTAATAGGGCACTGGAACCCGCAGGGCTTCCAGTCTCCAGGCTTTACTCTGGCCCATTCTTCCGGCTTGTCCTGGTTGCGGCTAGGGTGGTAGGTTGGCCCGGAATGAGGTCCTTGTGGCTTAGTGGGAGCTCGTTGGATACCCGCGATCTTTCCTTGCTCCTGGGATTTTTGCAGGGCCAGAATACGGCGTATGATAGGGAGGTCTGTATCATATCCGGCCGGTTCTGTGATGGCAAAGTGGTCCCGGACTGCACGCGGAAGGATCCTCATCAGGGTCCAGCGGACGTTCTCCTTCCTCTCTGCAGATGTAGCCGTTGTGAATGCGGTGGAAGCCAGCCTGGTAAGCTTGCTGATGGTGGCGTCGAGGTCCCCGTCGTAGGTGATGGCGTGAAATTGCTGGTCGGCTATTACAGTACCTAAGACGGGGTTAATGGCAGTTTTAGTGTATGTTTCAAACTGTTCCCAGGTCATTCCGGGGTTCTCTTTTACAAAACTGGAAACTAGGGCCATAGACCGCCCTAGTTTCATGACTACAGTATGTATTTTAGGGGCAACTTCATCTTTAAATATGATGTCAAGCACTGGCTTGACCTCTAAATAGGTGGCAATGTCAGTTTCCTCTGGTCTGAAAGGAATAATATCCAGTGCTTTCCCTGCCATCCTGACTACTTATCCCTGTCGTGATACTCTCAAAATATTTAAAGCAGGAAAAACCTGAAAGGCTACCTTCGAGAAAGAGACACCGCTGTCACCAGTGTTATGCCCGGTCCAAATTGGAACGCGAGATATTCTTTGTACAATGAGCAGCTCTCTAACTGGATAGGTATACCTTAAACTTTAAATAAAGAGACAACACGGCAGGATAGTAAGCACACAGGTAACAAGTTAACATGGGTTTTATTCAGTTTAACACCTGGTTCATGGAGGAGCAAGACATATATTTTATACCTGTAACCTGGAGATCATCAACAACAATAAGAATAATTAAGACATACAATACTCAGGTTATCAAGTAAGCAATAGGAGTCGGACAATGGGTCCGGACTCAAGGTAATAATAATACTCCTAGGATACAATTATAAGGTATCCAAAATGGTGGAGGTACACCTCCTACCCAAATAGATCTCAGAGAGGATCTCAACAAAAGACAAGAGTGCAGTAATGGCAAATGCCGTCTGGATCATGCAATGATGTCCCCGGCATATAGTGACGTTAACTGACTCTAAAGCAATAATGGCCAAGTGGTCATCAACAATGAAGTGGGCTCGGAAAGGCTCACAAATTATATTAATACTATAGGTGTGCTAGATCTCACCTGGCAAAGATTAATCCTTAACTCTAATTGTGTACTAGCAAGGTGCTGAAGGCTGAGGCAACAATCGTCGGGAGCTGAGATAGAGTGAAATCTATTCGAGTTATGAACCTGACAGAATGTTAAATGAATTAGGCTAGAAGTTATACAAAGGGACTAGATTACGTGTAAATATGTGTTTGTGTTTGATGCTATGGGTCTTATATAAGCACGCCCCCTGTCGGGCTATGGGAGACCAATAACCCGGGAAGGTGCATATATAAGGATCCCCTGATAGGTATGTATAATGGGTCCCGGCAAGTGGGCTAATTAACGTCAATTTAAGTAGGGAGAAGAAAGACCTCGCAAGACGTAATGTTAATGAGAACCCCTGAAGATAACTTCTACCACAACCCTGAGTCAACTCTATACCCATAAACGGTACAAAAGCACTTAAAGGAGAGCTGTAGTGAAGAGGAGGGCCCATAGATCGAGGGAGGATCCAGTAGTCCGGAGGGCGGCTGGGCGTGATGACTCTGGAAGTTGGTCCAGGGGGGGGGGGGGGGGGGGGGGGGGCGGCTGGGGGGGGGGGCGGCTGGGCGTGATGACTCCAGCTACTGGTCCAGGGTGAGTCACAAGATGATTCCTTAGACCTTGGCGCCTACCACGGGACAACCGGGTTCCTCTTGCACTCCCACAGTGCAGTGATCCCCAAAGGATATGCTGGAGTTCTGCTACAAGGTTTGGGGGGTTAGGGTGACTAGCATAATGATCTACCTAGAGTGGCAAGCAGTCTAGATAGTGACATTATAGGTAGTCTAAGGGGGGTCAAGGTAAGTGTCTTCCTTCCTTGCTAGTTCGTGGAACTATCAGAACCATGTAGCAAAAAGAGAATCCAGAAAGGGGAGCCCAAAGTGGGTTGCCCAAAATTAGTCCTCTTCCTGATGGGGGGAACCCGATCTGGTAGATCTCTAGTTATTACACTATCCTCATAATCCCTTGAACAAAACAAGGTAGGAATCCTTTGGTACTTGGTTTGTGCACCGCATTGAAGGCCAGAAAGGGGGAGCCCAAAGTGGGTTGCCCAAGCTAGTCCTCTTCCTGATGGGGGGGAACCCGACCTGGTAAATCTTCGATCACAGCACACAACTGACAAGTTGAACACCAGCTATCTCTGGCTGTTCTTACCCTGAACTAAATAATACCAAATGGCAAGCTTAGTTAATGATGTCCAGGCTGGGTGAGTATAAGGCAATCTTCTTGCCCCTACTTAAGGCGCCCGGCTTGAGAGGATCAAGGGCGTTTGGCGCGTGGTGGTTATGTCCTTGTGGCTCTGGGGATGGCGTGCCTGGACTCTGGCTGGCAGGAGTAGGGTTGGCTGCAGGTTTTAGTGGCAGCTAGAGATGCGGTCTTATCATCCTGAGACCGCATCTCATAATGTATGGGTGAGGCAATCTGCTTTCCCGCCAATTTCCCCCAAGGCCACTGAGACACAGTCGATCGATACTCTCTTTCTCTCTCTTGCACTCGCTTGCCATCAGTGATGACAACACCCTGCTTGCAACTCGCTAATGTTAGCACGAAAATATACCTCAGAATAAGGGAATAACAGGGAAAATAGGTGATAACTGAAGGAGGGGAAGGAGGGGAGGTAGAGGACTGAGATTTTGCATGGCCCAGGGGCCAAACAAAATAAAAAAATAATATTTTTTTTTTTTTTTTTCGATGTCAAAAGTTGATTTTTTTTTCACTCACTCATAAGAGTCTCCCCGCATTCCGCCGGGGGAACTCTTAAGAGTCTCCCAGCAGTTCCCGGGTTAAGAGCTGTGCCACTTGTCAGGTTCTTTGATTTAAGATCAGACCTTGCGGTCTGATCCCACATCTTTCTTGGTCCCCCCTTGGTGCAGCTTCCTCCACAGTCAAGGACTTGCATATTTAATTCACCCAGCTTAGTTCATCCATCCTCTCCACATGACCATAATTTGAATATTGTAAGCTACTGTAGATCAGTTAATCTATCAAGCTAACTTATATAATTATGTTACCTCCACCAACCGACTTTACTCCTAAACTCAATTAATGAAATCAACAAATACATGTGGCAGTCCAGGGATTCGAACCTAGGATGCTCACACCGAAATTCAGTGCATTTATCCATTGCGCTACGAAGACAGTTAAAGAATGGTAGACAAGCCTACGATTTATTATGCAGTTTCGAATCCTGCATATCAATCTAAGCATGTAGGGTGAGGTGGGGGTGATCCGAAGTATTAGTGGAAAAAATAATCACCAAAAATCAGGTAACAAACTTTATTGAAAAATAGTTATATCACAATAAACTATGGGTCAAGGCCTATCATGATGATTTTTACTAATCATGTAAGTAGTAGTTAAGGTCAACTTATTGAATTTAAAAAAAAGGGTACCCCTTGTTCGGACCATACCCACCATATGGGGTGGTCCGAACAATGCATGGGAGTGATCGAAACACCACCCTTTTCACTATTAAAATGCTTAGTGAGATTGTAAAAACTGGTAATCTCAAATAAAATATATGTTGAAAGTGACTTTATTGCCAATTTTAGAGCACATTCTCAAGAAAGAAATATTATATTTCATACTGTCACAACTTATGATTTTACCAACATAAAACACCTTACATCCGACATTCTTCCCTTCTTCTAACTCCAGCTCAACACAACCAAGTACTTTTTGTATTATTTGGATTTTTTTTTTTTTTGAGGGGTCTTTAACCCGGGAGCTGCGGGGAGACTCTTAAGAGTTCCCCCGGCGCACTGCGGGGAGACTCTTAGCCTCTGAAGTGCGCATGGGGGTAATTGGAAACGTCCCCCTGTGCTGACGTATTTGAGGTGTTTCCGTCACTAAAATATTCATTGTGCCATTAATAGCATTAATATTTATCCATATGCGCCTATTATGGGTTGATTATAAAGGTATTAACCTGAAACAACAATAAAACGAGTGAAAACAGCGTTTGGATGGTCAAAATCGGAGATATAGCCCGCGAGTTGTATAATGTATGGGTGAGGCAATCTGCTTTCCCGCCAATTTCCCCCAAGGCCACTGAGACGCAGTCGATCGATACTCTCTCTCTCTCTTGCACTCGCTTGCTATCAGTGATGACCACACCCTCCAATCGGATTTCTAATGTTAGCACGAAAATATACCTCAGAATAAGGGAATAACAGGGAAAATAGGTGATAACTGAAGGAGAGGAGGAAAGTGGGGAAGGAGGGGAGGTAGAGGACTGAGATTTTGCATGGCCCAGGGGCCAAAAAAAAATAAAAAAAAAAAAAAAAAAAAATATAAAATTTTTTTTTTTTTTCGATGTCAAAAGTTGATTTTTATTTTCTCTGACTCTTAAGAGTCTTCCCGCAGTGCGCCGGGGGAACTCTTAAGAGTCTCCCCGCAGCTCCCGGGTTAGGAGTCAGAGAAAACAAAAATCAACTTTTGACATCGAAAAAAAAATATTTTTTTATATTTTTTTTTTTTTATTTTTATTTTTTTTTTGGCCCCTGGGCCATGCAAAATCTCAGTCCTCTACCTCCCCTCCTTCCCCACTTTCCTCCTCTCCTTCAGTTATCACCTATTTTCCCTGTTATTCCCTTATTCTGAGGTATATTTTCGTGCTAACATTAGAAATCCGATTGGAGGGTGTGGTCATCACTGATAGCAAGCGAGTGCAAGAGAGAGAGAGAGAGTATCGATCGACTGTGTCTCAGTGGCCTTGGGGGAAATTGGCAGGAAAGCAGATTGCCTCACCCATACATTATACAACTCGCGGGCTATATCTCCGATTTTGACCATCCAAACGCTGTTTTCACTCGTTTTATTGTTGTTTCAGGTTAATACCTTTATAATCAACCCATAATAGGCGCATATGGATAAGTATTAATGCTATTAATGGCACAATGAATATTTTAGTGACGGAAACACCTCAAATACGTCAGCACAGGGGGACGTTTCCAATTACCCCCATGCGCACTTCAGAGGTTAAACGCCATTTAAATTTGTGGTGTACCGAACAGTTCGGTACACCCCCTTCGTGTCATCAATGTTTACACATGCATGATGCTGAATGAAATGTCTGAATGGAAGCCTTTCTCACCAGATATCATTGCAGCTAAGTACATTTCACTATTAAGCATCACACCACTAGAATCAGCACATTTTCAGTCAAGAAGCACTATATTAGAACGCGAAATATTACATCGATCACCTAAAAAATAGAAAAACTGCCCTGAAAACTCTGTCCGTCGTGATGTATACAATAGTTTCCTGTCATCCTCAAGCACTCCGTTTTCTTCTTTTGAGGTGTTGAGGAAACTATTTTATTATTGATAGGGCAGAAATTATGGACACTCGTTCGTTTCACCCCCATGTTCGTTACACCCCACCTTCACCCTACACACTTTCCAACTGCACTATCATAGGCTATGTATAGATGTATGGAAGGAGTAATTAATAGGGCCTTAACCCTAAGGAAGGCCTCTCTATAAACTACCCCTGAACCTGAATGAATTATCTTACCTCCACCAACCGACTTTACTCCTAAACTCAATTAATGAAATCAACAAATACATGTGGCAGTCCAGGGATTCGAACCTAGCATGCTCACACCGAAATTAAGTGCATTTATCCATTGTGCTACGAAGACAGTTAAATTAAAGAATGGACAAGCCTACGATTTATTATGCAGTTTCGAATCTTGCATATCAATCTAAGCATGTACACACTTTCCAACTGCGCTATCATTGTTTCTCTACTGTGTGGGGTGCCTCAGGGTTCTGTGCTGGGCCCTATTCTATTTGCTGTGTACACAAGCAGTCTGGCATCTCTTCTTCGTGCCCATGGATTATCATATCATTTTTATGCTTGTTATGCCCTGTTTTTCTACAGGATTAACTTGGGTAATGCGAGTTCTAACTGACTGGGTATATAAGGCTGCATGCACAAAACAAGGTATGAGGAATAGAGAACACAAGTTAAACACACGGTAACAAGACACACGATCACGTTTATTGATGATGGTTAATAGGAAGCATAAGACGGTATGAACACTCGTACAAGATAAATGATAGAATTGAACAACTAGCATTAAGTGGATCTGGATGGAGCCTAGTCTCCCACTTCCAACGTTCAGGTATTAATCTTCTGATCACTGGCTTTGTTCGCAAGTTTATACTGGAGACCCTCAATGTTACTTATAGATTCAATTTCACTATTTAGATTGATTACTGGTAGCTCTGGTGCACAAGTAGTAGTTCACAGACTAGATTAGACACGCGTATTTTAGAGCACGGGAATTCTAGTAACCTCAGGGGGTACTGATCAAAGTTTTATATTCTTATAGCAGAAACACGTAGAACGCAAATCAGTGGGCGAACATTAGATATCACTAGGGTTTTACTTCTATGTAATAATATCTAGATATATGGGTAATTACGAGAGTTAATATCGCCTGTTAATTAACCCGTTTAGCCCCGGCTAGTTATAATATTTTGTTCACCCCAGTCCCAAGCCATTTTCACTTATTTTTTTTGTTTGCTAAAATGGAAGACAAGGATGAGAAATGATGAAAAAAAAAAAAAAAATCACCTCTGACATTTTTTTTTGGGGGGGGGGGAAGCCTCAAAAAAATTTGTTGAGACAAAATGGAAGAGAATGGTGAGAAATGAAGACCAAAATAAAAAAAAAATCATTTCGGTCATTTGGGGGGCGGGGGGGGGGGGGTTTCAATAGTTCGTCTCCCCTGCATGACCACCCGCCCGGGAGCACTAGGGTAAAAACTGAGTATGGCATTGTACGGCATACATCCTAAGGAGTATCTCACATAAATCTCAAGCCTCTAGCTCCCATACGACCGGAGTAATGAAGGTTCAAAGTGGCGGTGAACTAGGGGTGTAAACTATCCCCACTAAGCCCACCACAACCAGCCGCGCGGCTGTCTCGGCCCGCTCACACCTACTGGCCCGGCTCCCACACACACTACGGTACCTCCCCCTCCTATTCTCCCGCCATTTCCTACCTTACGAGCCACGTAAGTGTTTTTTATATGTCGGACGCACGTGATGCGTCGCTGGGAGTTGGTGATCAAAGACTGCCGACGCAACACGTGCGACGCTGGGTCTCACCGGGTTAATAAACACTGATACGCTTAGCACTTCCTAATGGAATGGTTATATATGAATTATACTGGGGCAAAGATATAGCCACTTCGTAGAAATATGAATAAGTGAGTCTTTAAATAGTACTGTAACACTGTAGTACTGATAGAGTGAATCTGGGGTAGTATTTGATTGGTCTGGTCCTGGTTATCTTGCGTCCGTGATGTTGGGGGTTAACGACTGGTTCCGCGGCCTTCCAGGGGGTCCATATGTAGAAGTTCTCAAGACGGATCTCTTGGCGATCGTTGCTGGCTACACGCTTATATACCCACTGGTTTGTGAAGGTTATAAGGTGCACATAGATTTCTTGTACGTGGACAGATGCTTCTATCTCAATCTGCCACGGAGTCTGCTGGCTCTGGAACTCAATTCTCAGGAACAACACAAGGGCAGAGCTAGAGGTCAACTTAAGGGAGCCAGCCACTGGTTGGTGTCTACCTTTCAACTGATTTTACTGGGGGCTGGAGCTTGGTTTATAGGCTCGGTTTTGGACCCTGTAGGCCATAGGGATCTCGAGTTCTTATGGATTTATTTAAGCTCTCAATGGATACGGGAACTAGGTAAGGTGGTGATTACTGTTGTGGCACATGGCTATATGGAGCCTTCATAATGTGATATAACTGAGCCTTAGTAAGAGGTACTATTTTGGCTATACTGGAAGTATTTAGGGGAGAGAGACTGGATCTACTTTGCGAGGAGGACTGGGACAGCTGTGATAGGAGCGTCTCTCTTAGATTGTTCAATCTTCGTTCTATGGTATAGCTGAGGTGCTAATTTGGTTATCAGAGTATGCAAGAAAGGTTAATGGGTTATTGTGGGTTAATAGAGGTTAGTAAAGGTGTTAGTCATGCATGGTTAGTTCATTGATAAGAAGAATTCCTGTGCTACCTGGCAATGACCCGGAAGTCAAAACAGGGGTCAGGTATACCTCCGCAGGGGTGGGGGTCTCCCTCCTTGGGTGGGTAAAAAGGGGTAGGTGCGCGCCCTCTCTCTGTGATGGTCATCCGGCGGCTGTGGCTAGGGGCTTGCCATATCACAAGTGTTTGTAATAACCCTCTGTTTATGAGACAGATGTGGGTGTTCGTAATACCAAAACCGAAGGTGCTTTGACTAGCTGGTTTAATCGGTTGGGTTGTTAATTGCATGGTTTGTTGGATGTGGTGGAGACTGGGTTTCTAACTCTGCCACATTTATCTGGAAGTATGGCAATAGAAGTTAGTCACTGGCGAGGCGGCTAGCCTCGCACTGACGATCATTTGGTACAGGGTAGTGAATGGGTTGTGAGGGAATAGATGGCATGCAAAGGGTTAGTAAAGTTCTAATGGTGTTCCTTCCTACTGGGGGAAGGTAGGCTGGATAGGAGTATATATACAAAAGGTTTGAGAATGTTAGCAATGGAAAAATTAAGGATATTCAGGAGGTATGGTGGAGAGGCTAGGTCGGAAAGGAGTCGAGGAGCGTGGGGGGTTAACGAGAGGGAGAGGGTTAAGGGGGGCTACGTGGAAGTTTGACCCTAAGGTCTCTGGGCGTAGGGGTGGCATTAGACTACAGTTGGTATCGTAGCTTGGGGGTTAATAACAGGGAAAGTATGTTAGCAAAACGCTACCGGGGGATGAGCAATATGGGGTGGTATATGAGTCTGGAAGGGATAGAATCATGTGGACTGTGGGGCTGTGGGGAAGAGGAGGTTAACTGTAGGTGTGTGCTTGACTGTGGATAAAAGTAGAGAAAAACATGGTGTATTATTACTCGTCAATACGATGGTTATGGACACTGTTAATCTGACACTATTTCTTGCTGACCTAGTTGTTCCCGGGAACTGCGTTTTCTATGACATATACACCAAAGAAAGCGCAGTTCGTAGGGGTAGCTTCGGTATTGTTTCATGGTGAAAATGCGTCGAGACAATGGTAAAAGAGGGTTGTATAATTATACAATCTCTGGTTGGGGTAAGAATTAGAGTTACTGTATGGTGGCTAACATCTTCAGTCATTTCTGTCTAGGTCTTACAGGAACGATGGTTATATATATACACTGGTGTACCCGTGGGTATCATAGTTTCTTATCAATTAGGACATGGGGTTTTAACATACTACTTTCTCGGATGGAAAGAACATACATAGATTTATGGGGCGGTTGGTCTTCAGAAACTTAGTCTGGCAAGACAGGGGGTTAACATGTTACTTCTTGGATGGAAAAAAACATACATAGATTTAGGCCTGTCTGAACTGGTTGGCATTGGCTCAACCTAGGGACAGGGCATGGGTGTATTAACCTGGGAAGAACATACTGTACATAGATTTATGGGGGCGGTTGGTCTTCAGAAACTTAGTCTGGCAAGACAGGGGGTTAACATATTACTTCTTGGATGGAAAAAAAACATACATAAATTTAGGCTAGTCTGAACTGGTTGGCATTGGCTCAACCTAGGGACAGGGCATGGGTGTATTAAATTAAGGTGTATTCATGTTCATCATCATGTAGGTAGAGGTGTAGGACACGAGGGGTAGTGTATACGCGAGGTGGGGGAAAGGTCAGTGGTTAGAAGGGATAGGCAAGTGTGGTTTGGAGCTGCTTAGCCCTGCGGGCTTCAGCCTGTCTTAACTGGTTGGCTTGGTCACCTGGTCCTTTCGTTCTGTGGGCCTTTCCTTCGGGCGTTTCTATTCCCGTTTCCTGGTGGTGTTCGCTCGTGGCTTCCGTGGTGGGCTTCTCGTTCTGGGGCATTTTAATGCTGATGACACTCAAGTCTATGTTAAGATAAATGATGTAGGAGATATAAAGGACAGAATGAAAATTTTGATGTCGGATAAAAAGATCTGGATGGTTCGCAGAAAGCTGAAACTGAACGATGGAAAAACTGAACTAATTGTTATCCATGGAAACAGGAGGACTGGTGTCAACGACTTTGGATCACTTAACATTGGTGAAGCAGAACTCTCTCCTGCTGTATGTGTCAAGAATCTAGGTGTGTTCTTTGACTCAAAACTTAGTTTTAAAAAGCAAATTGATCAAATAGTTAAAACTTGCAACTACCAGATTCGTAACTTATATGCTGTCCGAAAATCGCTGGACAGTGTCTTTTAACACTGATTCACTCTCAAATCATGTCTCGCATAGACTATTGTAACGCTATGGTTTGACCTACCCAAATATTTGCTACGAAAACTGCAGTCAGTAATAAATCGTGCTGCTCGACTGGTTTTTGGCCTCCCACCTAGAACGCCTACTACATCGAGTTTGATTGAGTTGCATTGGCTCCCGATCAAGGCCAGAATTTAGTTCAAGCTTTGTCTTATGGTTTTCAAAGGGGTTAAGTTTGGTGAGCCTAAATACCTGGCTGAACTTTTGCTCCCCCAACGGGATCAACCTTGTATGTCTCTGTGCAGTGGGGATGATCTTTTGAGATTGGATGAGCCTACCGTTGCTTATCAGTCGGCTTTTGTATCTCGTGCTTTCTCCCACACGGCTCCAAGGTTGTATAATCGGTTGCCGGACTGTATTAAGCAGTCTATATTATCTGTTGAGTCCTTCAAGAAGCATTTAAAGACCTTTATGTTTCAAAAGTGTTACGACCTGGGGAATGGTGTAGTGACAGATGATTATAGAGTTTAGTGGTTATAATTATTGTATTAATAACTGTGTAAAATGTGTTGTAAATATGTTAATATAGTTTTATTGAAATTATGTTTTGTGTTCGAGCGCTTGCGAATTCATTTTGAAGATTGAGCGCTCTTTTAAATAAGTAAAATTATTATTATTATTATTATTGATTATTATTATTATAGATGTATGGAAGGAGTAATTAATTGGGCCTTAACCCTAAGGAAGGCCTCTCTATATACTACTCCTGAACCTGAATGAATTATTGTTACCTCCACCAACCGACTTTACTCCTAAACTCAATTAATGAAATCAACAAATACATGTGGCAGTCCAGGGATTCGAACCTAGGATGCTCACACCGAAATTCAGTGCATTTATCCATTGCGCTGAAGACAGTTAAAGAATGGTGGACAAGCCTACGATTTATTATGCAGTTTCGAATCCTGCATATCAATCTAAGTATGTACACACTTTCCAACTGCGCTATCATAGGCTATGTATAGATGTATGGAAGGAGTAATTAATGAGGCCTTAACCCTAAGGAAGGCCTCTCTATAAACTACCCCTGAACCTGAATGAATTATTATGTTACCTCCACCAACCGACTTTACTCCTAAACTCCCGAGGCTGCCAACCGCGGATGGCTGCCGACCCTCCACGGCCGAAGACAAAATCAACGACCAGTGGAGGAAAACCGGATGCCGGCCGCGGGGAGCAGTTTCGGGAGCCAAACCGTCACAACCATCCCCTGCCCCCTCCCTGGGGGCACGGGTCCTTGGAGCGGCTTCGGTCGCGCCGGGAATTTCCACACCTCTCACACCACACACACACACATCACACAGTTTTTCCTACACCGAGAAATGACTCTCCGGCTGTCATTTCTCGAAGACTTCTTCTAGCCGGAGACATTGAGAGCAACCCAGGACCCACGTACACATACATATGTCCAACTTGCTCAAAACCCATCACTTCGAGTCGCCATACTAAGGGTTCAGTTCTCTGCAATTCATGCGGGAACTGGACCCACTTCACCTGCACAACACTTGCCTCCAAGAAACACTACACAAACACCTGGACCTGTTCCTCATGCCCCTCCCTCTCCCAGTCAAATCCCTCACCTAAAACCCGTCCACCTCTCCTCCCCAACCCACCTAACCTTCCCATATCATCCACTCCCCCCCCTAAAACCCGTCCACCTCTCCTCCCTAACCTTCCCATACCATCCACATCCTCAACTCAACACACCACACCCCATCCTAATCCATTCCAACCCCCATCTCCTGCTCCCCAATCCCCACCCCCACCTCACCCCCCCCCCCCACCCATCCTCGTGCAGCAGCACCCAACATACATCGTGCACATAACATTAACATTCTTCAACTGAACATAGATGGCATCAACACAAAGAAACACAAACTCTCACACTTCATCAAACAACACAACATACACATTGCCATCTTACAAGAAACAAAACTCCGCACAACACAAAAAACACCCACATTTCATAATTTCACCACCATCAGACAAGACCGGGCTGTCGGCGGGGGCGGTGGACTCATCACCCTGGTACACAAAGAAATATCATACATAGTAACCAGTGTACAAACCAAATCACTCCTCCCCCCAAATGATAACACAACAGAAATACAGTCAATTAAAATATGCACTGGCAACAACTCCAACATAACCATCATAAACACATACATCCCTCCCCAAACATCCCCTACAGTACCAAATGAATACAGACCACATTTACAACACATCACAAACACCCCACACCCCACACATCATCCTGGGTGGCGACTTCAACGCCAAGACGTCGGCCTGGTTTGTCGACAACCCCGACACAGACAGAGGGCTGGTACTACAAAACCAAACCGATAACCTCATCATCCTTAACGACATCCATCAACATACCCATATTCCTCACCAAGCCCTCTATAACCCATCATCTCCAGACATCACCTTTTGCTCCCCAGAACTCGCCCCCACAACATCCTGGAGGGTGGTCAGAACCTTAGGCTCTGACCACCTCCCGATCATTATCACCACCAAAACCAGACTCACCCCAGCTAGCCACAAACACACATACACCACTTATAAAAGAGCTAACTGGGAAACATTCACAAATGAGACAGAACAACACTTCACAACTCTAAACAGTACACCCATCACTAACATCAACAATGCTGTACACATACTCAATAAAACTATCCAAAACGCTGACAAGAAACACATTCCAAGAGGTAACAGAAAAAGACACAACCCCAACTTCACACCAGAAATTCAAAACCTCATCAGACAACGCGACATACTGAAACACTCCCCAGCACCCGACACACAAGACATCACACAACAAATTCAAGCACTCAACACCCAAACTAACAACAAAATACAAGAACAACAAAAACTAAATTGGAATAACTTCCTACAAACACTTGATCACAAAACAAACCCCAAAAAACTCTACAAAACACTAAACAGCATCACACTTTCCAACAGCAACACAACACAATCACATGCTGCAATCACAACAACAGACTCTACCCCTTCATGTAAACAACAAGCAAACACTCTCATCAATCACTTTTCACATGTCAGCCACCTAAAACCTCACAAAGATGACCGACGTGTCATCCGACGTAAGAGACAATTCCCCACAGACCCTGACTATACACCCTTCACCAATCACCAGACAAAGCATATCATCAACAATCTCAAGCACTCACCCGCCTGTGGCCTAGACAACATAAGCAACATACACCTCAGACACCTGGGACCACAAGGCATACAAGCACTCACTAACATATCAAACTACAGCTATTCACACAACACAATACCAGACATTTGGAAGCATGGTATCATCATCACATTCCCCAAACCCAAAAAAGACCCCACGCTACCCTCCTCGCACCGCCCCATCACACTCCTTTGCTCCCCCTCCAAAGTCATGGAACGCCTAGTATTACAACTAATTACACCTGACCTACCTCTAGCTCCAACACAACATGGCTTTAGGCCACTGCACTCCACAAACACTCTTCTCACAGACCTTACACAAAGAGCTTTCGACGGCATCAACTCAGCTAGACCACCACACAGATCACTATTAGCCACACTCGACATTAGTAAAACCTTCGATGCCATCCCCCGCCACAACCTAACAAACAAAATCTACAACACAAACATGCACAACACAAAAAGGTGGCTGGCCAACTTCCTAGCTGGCAGATGTGCACACGTATCTTTTGCCGGTCAGTCATCTAAAATCAGAAACTTTCCAAACGGAGTCCCACAAGGATCCGTCCTATCGCCCGCACTCTTCAATCTGTACATGCACGATATAACTACACCCAATACGCCCAAAATAAACTTAACCTCCTATGTAGATGACATAACACTCACATGCACACACCATGACCCAAAAAGAGCAACAGATCTCCTTCAACCCTATCTCAACACACTACATGGCTGGTGCACTACAAACAGACTTAATCTAGCCCCAGCCAAATCCACCACAACCCTGCTCACAAGTTGGACAGGAGAACACGAATACATCCCTCAACTCACCATAAACAACACACCCCTAACACATACACACACACCCAAAATCCTAGGAGTAACATATGATACTCATATGACATTCAAACAGCACACCACAAACATTAAAAAGAAACTGACACCCAGACTTAACGCCCTCAGGTCACTTGCTCACACAAAATTTGGACACAACAAAGAAACTACCACCACAGTATATAAACAATACATAAGATGGAATACGCAAGCCCAGCCTGGGCTTCTAACCTAACTGAAACACATCATAAGACCTTACAGACTATTCAAAACAAAGCCCTGAAGATCATTACAGGCTGCACAGCTACTGCACCCACAGATCACCTACATCAAGAAACCAAAATCCTCAAAGTCAAAGACCATCTGGACATGAGAGGCACTCAATTCCTGGCAGCAGCCTCCACGAACCAAGACCACCCACTAAACTACATGGCAACACACCCACAGACACCAAGAAATATCAAAACAACACCCAGCACACGGTATCACACACAATTATTGTCCTCTCTCCCTCCCTGCCCACCCCGAACCAACTTCCAGAAGCACATCCATACTCATATCTCTCACCGATCCATCCACTCACTCACAGACAACACGCAGCTGCATGCACGACCTCCCGAAATCCATCCTTCCGAATCCTCCCTTCCTCGCGAGGACAGAGTCCACCTGGCCAGGCTGAGATGTGGACACCATCCAGCTCTCCTGAGCTATCAGAAGAGACTGGATGACTCCGTTGTCGACGCCTGCCCGGGATGTAACACAGCACCCCATACCATTAAACACATCATAGAAGACTGCATTTCACACAACCACTTACGCCAACAACACAATCTACACTCAATGAGAGCTGTGGGAAAGCCCGATCGTGGCCATGGCCTTTCTCAGGGACTCGGGGCTGTTCGGCCAGGCAGCTTAGGGAACAACAACAACAACAACTCCTAAACTCAATTAATGAAATCAACAAATATGTGGCAGTCCAGGGATTTGAACCTAGGATGCTCACACCGAAATTCAGTGCATTTATCCATTGTGCTACGAAGACAGTTAAAGAATGGTGGACAAGCCTACGATTTATCTATTGATACAAAATATTACTACTCGAGTGTGAATAGGAATCTTGGCCAAGATTGGCAGTATGGTACAGTACGGAAATTGTACAAAATAGAATGATGGTACAGATTTACCTTAAGGTACTGTACTTAGCTTAGTAGAAGAGAAAAGTAAAGATCCTGGTATTAAAAGTGGATGGAAAGGAGGCTTATGAACAATACAATTGAGAATTAGAAGTATATTGAAGAAACACTTCCATGTAGTGGTACAGGAAAAGGAAGCATGTCTTGACAAAGTAGCCTGGAGGTGTTTCTGCCATGGTGATCCTCTAGCGGCGACTTCCCAGGGGGAAGCAAGGCATTAATTATGATAATGATGATAAGCACCACAGAATTTAGCACCAGAAATAAAGTTAATTAGCACCACAGATTTGGATATCTGTAATTATGGGTTTAAAAATGGGGATTTTAAACAATACAATTAAAAATTGGAAGCACTCCAAAATATATAAGATGATAATACTGCCTATTTAACAGTATTAATTAATAAAATATACAAACAAATTAGAAATTTGACAAAATATTATCAATAGTACAAAATGCATAGAGCACTCACAAACGATAGTACTATCGGGTTGTTGTTGTTGTTGTTGTTGTTCCCTAAGCTGCCTGGCCGAACAGCCCAGAGTCCTTAAGGAAGGCCATGGCCACGGTCGGGCTCTCCCACAGAGCTCTCAAATAGTGTAAATTGTGTTGTTGGCGTAAGTGGTTGTGTGAAATGCAGTCTTCTACTATGTGTTTTATGGTATGGGGTGCTGTGTTACAACCCGGGCAGGTGTCGACGACGGAGTCATCCAGTCTCTTCTGATAGCTCAGAAGAGCTGGATGGTGTCCGCATCTCAGCCTGGCCAGGCGGACTCTGTCCTCGCGAGGAAGGGAGGATTCAGAAGGATGGATTTCGGGAGGTCGTGCTTGCAGTTGCGTGTTGTCTATGAGTGAGTGGATGGAACGGCGAGTGATATGAGTATGGATGTGCTTCCGGAAGTTGGTTTGGGGTGGGCAGGGAGGGAGAGAAGACAGTATTTGTGTGTGATAGCGTGTGCTGGGTGTTGTTTTGATATTTCTTGGTGTCTGTGGGTGTGTTGCCATGTAGTGTAGTGGGTGGTGTTGATTCGTGGAGGCTGCTGCCAGGAATTGAGTGCCTCTCATGTCTAGATGATCTTTGACTTTTAGGACTTTGGTTTCTTGATGTAGGTGATCTGTGGGTGTAGTAGCTGTGCAGCCTGTGATGATTTTAAGGGCTTTATTTTGAATAGTCTGTAAGGTCTTATGATGTGTTTCAGCTAGGTTAGAAGCCCAGGCCGGGCTTGCGTATTCCATAACTGATCTTATGTATTGTTTGTAGACTGTGGTGGTGGTTTCTTTGTTGTGTCCAAATTTTTTGTGGGCAAGTGATCTGAGGGCGTTAAGTCTGGGTGTCAGTTTCTTTTTCGTGTGTGTGGTGTGCTGTTTGAATGTCATTTGGGTGTCGTATGTTACTCCTAGGATTTTGGGTTGTGTGTGTGTTAGTGGTGTGTTGTTTATGTTGAGTCCCGGGACGTAATCGTGCTCTCCTGTCCAGCTTGTGAGGAGGGTTGCAGTGGATTTAGCTGGGGCTAAATTGAGTCTGTTTGTAGTGGCACCATTCATGTAATGTGTCGAGATAGTCTTGAAGGAGTCTTGTTGCAGTGTCTGGGTTTTGGTGCGTGCTTGTGAGTGTTATATCGTCTGCGTAGGAGGCTATGGTTATTTGGGGTGAATTTGGTGTATTTATATCATGCATGTACAGATTGAAGAGTGCGGGCGACAGGACGGATCCTTGCGGGACTCCGTTTGGGAAATTTCTAATGCTAGATGACTGACCGGCAAAAGATACGTGTGCACATCTGCCTGCTAAGAAGTTGGCCAGCCATCTTTTTGTGTTGTTGTGCATGTTTGTGTTGTAGATTTTGTTTGTTAGGTTGTGGCGGGGGATGGCATCGAAGGCTTTACTAATGTCAAGTGTGGCAAGTACTGATCTGTGTGGTGGTCTAGCTGAGTTGATGCCGTCAAAAGCTCTTTGTGTAAGGTCTGTAAGAAGAGTGTTTGTGGAGTGCAATGGCCTGAAGCTGTGTTGTGTTGGAGAAAGGGGTAAGTCAGGTGTCATCAGTTGTAGTACAAGGTGCTCTATGACTTTGGAGGGGGTGCAAAGGAGTGTGATATGGCGGTGTGAGGAGGGTAGCGTGGGGTCTTTGTTAGGTTTGGGGAATGTGATGATGATACCATGCTTCCAGATGTCTGGTATTGTGTTGTGTGAGTAGCTGTAGTTTGATATGTTAGCAAGTGCTTGTATGCCTTGTGGTCCCAGGTGTCTGAGGTGAATGTTGCTTATATTGTCTAGGCCACAGGCGGGTGAGAGCTTGAGATTGTTGATGATATGCTTTGTCTGGTTGTTGGTGAAGGGTGTATAGTCAGGGTCTGTGGGGAATTGTCTTTTGCATCGGATGACACGTCGGTCGTCTTTGTGGGGTTTTAGGTGACTGACATGAGAGAAGTGATTGATGAGAGTGTTTGCTTGTTTACGTGAAGGAGTAGAGTCTGTTGTTGTGATTGCAGCATGTGATTGTGTTGTGTTGCTGTTGGAAAGTGTGATGCTGTTTAGTGTTTTGTTGATTTTTTTGGGGTTTGTTTTGTGATCGAGTGTTTGTAGGAAGTTATTCCAATTTAGTGTTTGTTGTTCTTGTATTTTGTTGTTAATCTGGATGTTGAGTGCTTGAATTTGTTGATTGATGTCTTGTGTGTGGGGTGCTGGGGAGTGTTTCAGTGTGTCCCGTTGTATGATGAGGTTTTGAATTTCTGGTGAGAAGTTGGGGTTGTGTTTTTTTATGTTACCTCTTGGAATGTGTTTCTTGTCGGCGTTTTGGATAGTCGTGTTGAATGTGTGTACAACATTGTTGATGTTAGTGATGGGTGTACTGTTTAAGGTTTCAAAGTGTTGTTCTGTCTCATTTGTGAAAGCTTCCCAGTTAGCTCTTTTATAGTTAGTGTAAGTGTGTCTGTGGCTAGCTGGGGTGAGTCTTGTTTTGGTGGTGATAATGATCGGGAGGTGGTCTGAGCCTAAGGTTCTGACCATCCTCCAGGATGTTGTGGGGGCGAGTTCGGGGGGAGCAAAAGGTGATATCAGGAGATGATGGGGTGTAGAGGGCTTGGTGGGGAGTATGGGTATGCTGATGAATGTTATTAAGGATATATAGGTTGTCTGTTTGGTGTTGTAAAACCAGCCCTCTGTCTGTGTCGGGGTTGTCGACAAACCAGGCCGACGTCTTTGCATTGAAATCACCACCCAGGATGATGTGTGGGGTGTTTGTGATGTGTTGTATTTGTGGTCTGTAATCGTTTGGTACTGTAGGGGATGTTTGGGGAGGGATGTATGTGTTTATAATGGTAATGTTGGAGCTATTGCCAGTGCGTATTTTAATTTATTGAATTTCTGTTGTGTTATCGTTTGGGGGAAGGAGGGATTTTGTATGTGCACTGGTGTCTATATGTGTTATATCTTTGTGTACCAGGGTGATGAGTCCACCGCCAATGCCGACGGCCCGGTCTTGTCGTATGGTGGTGAAATTGTGAAATGTAGGTGTTTTTTGTGTTGTACAGAGTTTTGTTTCTTGTAAGATGGCAATGTGTATGTTGTGTTATTTGATGAAGTGTGTGAGTTCGTGTTTCTTTGTGTTGATGCCATCTATGTTTAGTTGAAGGATGTTAATGTTGTGTGTGCGGTGTATGTTGGGTGCTGCTGCACGAGGATGGGGTGGGGGTGGGGGAGGGGGTGATGGTGGGGGTGGGGGTGGGGATTGGGGTGCAGGAGATGAGGGTAGGAATGGATTAGGTTGGGGTGTGGATGGGCTGGGTGGGTTGGAGAGGAAAGGTGGACGGGTTTTAGGAGTGGGAGTGGATGTTATGGGCAGGTTATGTGGGTTGGGGAGGAGAGGTGGATGGGTTTTAGGTGAGGGAGAGGGAGTGGATGGTATGGTAAGGTTATGTGGGTTGGGGAGGAGAGGTGGACGGGCTTTAGGGGAGGGATTTGACTGGGAGAGGGAGGGGCATGAGGAACATGTCCAGGTGTTTGTGTAGTATTTCATGGAGGCAAGTGTTGGGCAGGTGAAATGGGTCCAGCTCCCGCATGAGTTAGAGAGAACTGAACCCTTAGTTTGGCGGCTCGAAGTGATGGGTTTTGAGCAAGTTGAACATGTGTATTTGTAGGTGGGTCCTGGGTTGCTCTCAATGTCTCCGGCTAGAAGGAGTCTTCGAGAAATGACAGCCAGAGAGTCATTTCTCGGTGTAGGAAAAACTGTGTATTGTGTGTGTATGTGTGGTGTGAGAGGTGTGAGAATTGCCCGGCGCGACCGCAGCCGCTCCAAGGACGCGTGCCCCCAGGGAGGGGGCAGGGGATAGTTGTGGCGGTTTGGCTCCCGGAAACTGCTCCCCACGGTCGGCAGCCTGCTGTCCTCCACTGTCGGTGATCTTGTCCCCGGACGGGAGGGTCGGCCGCCATCCATGGTCGGCAGTTCCGGGAGGTGGTCCCACGGCGTAGACGCCGCCACTCCAGGACCTATCCAGTACTATCGGGTAAGTACAGTTTGCTGCACATATTCCATTTTTCAACCATTCCAGCAAATTGTATTTTGGCAGCGCCGCACCCACCTCCCTCATTTCCACCTCCTACCAATAGTGGAAGTTAGGAGGTGGATAATGAACCAGCAGTGTGCAGCAAACTGTTGAGCTGATTACTTGATCTTACAGCCTTTACACGCTGGAGAAACTTGTTGATAGCAGCATCTGTTGACTCATCACCAAAACAGTTTGCTACTTCTACCAGTGCATCTGCCAAAGCACGAGAACTAGCTTTGATAGTATTCTTTACACTGGCAGAAGTTTCTCGGGCATTTTGATCATTAGGTGGAGCCTGAATGTTAGGGATATCTTCCTTAAATTCATCGCAGGTAGGGATTTCTTCCTTAAATTCATCGCAGGTAGGGATTTCTTCCTTAAATTCATCGAAGTCAGGATCTTCGATTGCCTCCATAGGTTCAGCCTGATTTTCTGTTTTTATATTGACTTCCAGCTCCAAGCTTTCTGGCTCATTGGATGGTTTGAAAAAATTCTCCCCAGGGGTGTTGGCTTCACCAAGAGCCAGTGCAGCCAACCAACGACGACTTTCACTATTTAGTACCAACATTTGAGGCACAACTGTCATGTTGTGCTCGGCACACACAATCTGGTGTTTGCAGATTGCACCATTCTCACCCTGGGGACATGAGCACATTCCAATGGCGAGGTCTACACAGTACACCTTTGCTTCTTCAGTCTGGCTCTGCACTTTAAATTTCCCTGTGCCAAGCGAAGTTACTGCTTCCATTGGTATTGTAGCCACACTTACTGGCTTGACACGCCGTCGATTAAGCGCTACATCAACCAACCGTTGACTCATATATTGGTCAAATATTTCAACCATGAATACAATCAGTTGTGATGTATTGTAGGCTTTGCACCTGGAAAAAAATAAATAAATTGTTGGTTTAATTTTTACTTCTACAGTATATACAAATTTTCTGCAGGAATTGGGCACAAATTATTTTCCTAGAGATACACAAACCCTGGCACCTGTATCAGATAATCTATCAGTGTGGTACCCCAGTATATAATTATCTGCAATAGTATCTATCAGTTTAGAACCTACTATAGCTTAAGATTTGTTATATATACCTGTATTATATACTGTATATTTTTAGTACGGTATGGCACTGTGCAGTAGAACCTTGCTAACCAGGGGAAACCCTCTTCAATAAGTCTGAAAAATTGCGGATCTGTTAAAAGTCCAAACTTTCAACTCTGACTACCGGAAAAGTCTTTAACCCTTTGGCGCACGATGACTCGTTCAGAGTCATTAGGTATTTTTTTCCTAGGCGCACTATGACTCGTTAAGAGTCATTAAACTTAAAAATATTCGCCAAAAATTAAGTTTTTGTCTGACGCGCGTCATATTTGGCACAGATATTAAGTATTACGTCTAGTTCAATGGGTATAATTGGCAACCGCCTCAGTTTAACCGTTTACTCACGGCTGGCTGGGAAGGAGTACAGCTCAGTCTGTATTTCGATACTTTCACGTTTATTCGTGTATCTCAGTAACTATTTGGTTTATAGAAATTCTGAAGTTACCAGTGGAATCCTCATTAAATTCCGCTTCCATATTTGTATGCAAATAAAAAATATTGCGGGCAAAACATTGAGCTAGCGCGAGTTAGAGATAAGGTATTTACTTTTTTTTGTACAATTCTTATTTTGGAGTGCCCCAATGTGGTTGTTTTGTATTTATTCTATGTTTTTATTCGCTTATCTTCAAGTTCAATCAATAACGAAGCCGATGGTACCTCATTAATCCAAATACAAGAATTTTTTGGTGGATAAAAACGTCACAGAAACAAATTATCGCCGGGCACAAAACTGGCTCTGAGTGAGCTGAGATATACTTTGGGAGTGGGAAAAACTTTGATTGGAAATTATAGGTGCGCCAAAGGGTTAAGTCTGAGTAATATAGCCCGGATCTTGTATACCAATTTGCCTTTAGATTTAGTATATTCAGAGCTTTGCTTTATTATAGATTTGCACTTTGACAGGTTCGTTTGTAATTATTTCATAAATGTTTATACATATTTTAATAATGCATCACTTAGCTCTACTCCCACTAGTTCTGTATATTTTGATAGAACTAAACTTAAAGATGCCCTTAAATTCCTCCTTTTCAATACTTATGTTAGATTCGGGCTGTACATTTTCAAACAAATATTAGGAATTCCTATGGTGGAAATGCTAGCCCTTTAATTGCAGACTTATTCTTGCTTGCTTTAGAATTTAAATATATAAGACTTAGTTGACAGTAGCAAGAAAAATAAAATTCCAGAAAAATTAGCACTTGCTAAACTGTTAAGTAATAATAGTAGATATATTGATGATATTCTTGTTTGCAATTTGTTAAATTTTAATCAAGTTGCTAAACTTATTTACCCTAATTCTATTCCCCTCACACAATGTAACGTAAATTATAAAGTTGAAAATTTTCTTGATATAAATATAGAGATTGTTAATGAACAGTGCATACTTAAAGTATATCACAAAGTTGATGATTTTAATTTTAACGTAATAAACTTTCCTTTCCCTAGTAGTAATATCGATAGTAAAATAACTTATAATTGTTTTTATTCCTAATTAATAAGATTTTGTAAAATCTGCACTAAAGTAGATGACTTTTGGGCTAGAGCTAGGTTACTATACAGACTCTTAGTGGACAGAGGTTTTGAGGCAAGTAAATTGTTCCATAAATTTAATCTTTTTAGGGTCAATTATTGTGACTGTATTCTAAAATTTGACATCAATAATTTTAATCAAGCATTTTTAACTTGAAGTTTCTTGTATAACCTCTGCTTACTTTTTGTCTGTATTTATTGTTTATCTTTTTCTTTTTCTATTATTATTATTATTATTATTATTAATATTGATGATTTTTTAAATTTATTGTTCTTGTTAAAAGAGTACTTTTTGTTTAACCCTCCAGCCCCAGGGGCTATAGCTTGCGACTGTGCTCCGGTACCGGGTGTTTTGACGATCTTTGGCCTATGTTAACTACTCTGTAAGTCAATGAATATGGCATGTAATGTTGTGAATAAAAAAGAATAATGTTCCACAAACCTTCCTCTGTCGAATGGCGTTGAGTAGAGGTCTCTAGCCCCTCTGGTTGCATAATGGTGAGCGCGGGAAGACGAGTGCTTTTCGGCGGCAAATTCTTCCCGCGTTCGGACGCGTCGCCCCGGCCATGGCTACGACGCACCTAGCCGCTCGTCGCGCCAAAGTATTTATCTCCCTTAGACGATTTTAGTGTTTGATATTGAGAATGTGATGTTTATTTGATATTTTCTAGTTATTTTGAGGCCAATTATATAAAATATGTTTATTAGGGTATCACTGTCACTGATATTGCTAATTTTCACTCGATACCGTACATTTTATTAGTAATTGAGGTAGCTTATTGTTGTATTAGGCACTGATTATTCGTTATCACAGGTGTTTATTATACTTTGGCCATCATATATTAGGTCTTGTGTCACTTTCACTTTGACAAATATGCTTTAGAGAGTGTCACTGTCACTGATAATGCTCATTTTCACTCGATACCGTACATTTTATTAGTAATTGAGGTAGGTTATTGTTGTATTAGGCACTGATTATTCGTTATCACAGGTGTTTATTATACTTTGGCCATCAAATATTAGGTCTTGTGTGACTTTCACTTGACAAATATGCTTTAGAGAGTGTCACTGTCACTGATAATGCTCATTTTCACTCGATACCGTACATTTTATTAGTAATTGAGGTAGGTTATTGTTGTATTAGGCACTGATTATTCGTTATCACAGGTGTTTATTATACTTTGGCCATCAAATATTAGGTCTTGTGTCACTTTCACTTTGACAAATATGCTTTAGAGAGTGTCACTGTCACTGATAATGCTCATTTTCACTCGATACCGTACATTTTATTAGTAATTGAGGTAGGTTATTGTTGTATTAGGCACTGATTATTCGTTATCACAGGTATTTATTATACTTTGGCCATCAAATATTAGGTCTTGTGTCACTTTCACTTAGTTATATGATTTGTAAACGTTTTATATACAATTTATTGTGTCTTTTTTCACTGATTTATATATTTCTATAGGTTCTAATCATATGAATGTCACTTGGTATATACATATGGGTCACTTTCACATATTATTATGGTGTAATTGTATTTGTATCAATGTTCTCATAATACATGACTTTTGTATTACAATAAATTGGTTTTCTTCCACTTTTTGCCTATATATAATTATAGTGTACATATTGTCATTTTATTTGGCAATTTCAGTATGATTATTAGAACTCCAGCTTGGAGTGGTAATCAAAGAAGCACTCTAAAGCACAGAGTGCCACCTTGCACTCCACACACTCCATGGTTGACTTTTTACCTGACCTCGGCCTCACCCTGCTGTTGTAGCAGACATGGCACCGCTTCTGCTGTGTTCTTCCTGATTCATTCTGAGGCAGGGAACCAAGCCTGTGCCTAATCAAGTATTGAGCACACTGCAAGCGGTCAATAACGGCGGGCCCAGGATGTGCCACTGCCCTCTGTGGCGTAGCATACTTCTCCAGGAGCTCCGTCAACACCTGCTTTTGGAACCTCCGCAGGCTATTGAACTTCATGGGTGTGTTCACATTCCGAAGCTTGTATATGTTGTAGGCATTCAGAACTGACATGTCTACCATATGCAGAAAGAACTTTTTGTACCATCTGCACGAGGTACGCAGGCAGTCAATGAAGCCTATCTGCATGTCGGACTTGTCCACCAGCCTCATGTTGATGTTGTAGTCCAGGACAGCATCGGGCTTGGTCACCCTGGCCTGGGTGCGGCGATCCACCTTGCCAGTCTCCACCATTTCCCCCTTGTGGATGGTGGTCAGGAGGTTGACCTTCCGCTGGTCGTGCCAGTGGATAGCCAGAATGGGCCCCGACTTCTTCTTGAACACATCACCTTTTTTGGTCTTTGGAGGGAAAGGTGGCATGCCCTTCCTTTTCCCTCGTACTGTGCCTACAGTCCCCGTCTTGCGCTCATGCAGGTACTGTGAGAGAGTGGGGGACGTGTAATAATTGTCCGTGTAGAGGACGTGATTCTTGTGAAAGTAGCGGTCCATCATGGCTTGCACCACTGCTCCGCCAAAGCCAATGAGGGGGTCCACAAGCAAGTCCCCTTCCTTCCCGCTGTAGACCAGGAAGTCCAGGACATAGCCAGTTTGGCAGTCGCACAGCACAAAGAATTTTATGCCAAAGCGATGTCTTTTTGAGGGGATGTACTGCCGGAAGCTGAGTTTTCCCCGGAACAGCACAAGAGACTCGTCAATGACGACCTTGCGGAAGGGCTTGAAGTAGGAGGTGAAGCGTTCTCGCATCATCTCGTACAACGTCCTAATCTTCCACAGCTTGTCTGGGAGGTGGACGTCAAGGTTGGTGACAAGATGGAGCGCTGCGAGGATATCAAGGTACCGGTCGCGAGACATATATTTCCCGAAGGCAGGGGTGGATATCAGATCATTGGTGATCCAATAGTCAGGCAACCTATGCTTCTTGACATGAGGCATTAGCATGGTGAGTGCCAGGAACACCATGAACTCTTTATGAGTCACTGGGGTCCACTGCCTCATGTGGCCCTTGGTCACCTTTCCCAAAAAGTGGACCTGGAATTGGTGCTGCTTATTTGTCTCTTTGACAACATAGCCTACCACCTCCTCATCAAAGAAGGCCTCAAATAGTTCGTGTGGTGGAGCATTGGGGCCTGCAGGAAAATTGGGGGTAATGCCTGAACCCTCCAGTACCTCATCAAAAGCTGGCACATCAGGGTTGTATCCATCCTCATCAACTACGTCTTGCCACTGAAAAACGTAGAATGGGTCTTGTCTACGCTGACGAGGAGCTCCAGCTGGTGGGCCAACTCGGGAGGCGCGCGCCCTAGGGCGGCGAGGGCGGCGGCCAGGGCGGTGGGCAGCACGACGGGCAGCACGACGCCGGGCCAAGCGGATGGGTCGAGGGTCGTCGATGTCCATATAGTCATCGTCAGAGTGGTCATCTTGCCCTGACGGTGGACCTATGTAATCATGGCCAGAGTCTTCAGAGAGGTGCCCTTCATCATCAGTGGCCCCCACATAATCTGGCGGGGAACCAGTGATGCGTGGGCGGCGTGCGGGTGGGCGAGGTGGGGAAGGAGTGGCAGGTGAGGCTGTGTCCCCCCGAGGTCCTGGGCTCCTTGGCCTGCGACGAGTGACAGAAAGCAATGTTTCACTGTCACTAGGCCCAGGTATTGGTGATGCGAGCTCAAAGACTTCTTCAGGAAGACATGTTGAAGGCGGGAGAGGTGGGGAAAGTTGCGGGGACGTATGGCTGGGGCCGGCAGGGGTGGACGCCGCGGGAGCCTCGAACAAAACTCTCTTACTTTTCTTAATTTTTTTGGTATATTTCCTACCTTTCCCCTTTTCGGCAGCAGTATGTCTCCTGTCGGGGGACCTAGGAGGCAAATAGGCCGAAAGTGTGGGGTCCTCAGCCCTTGGCAATGGTGGGGGTGGTGGGGAAGAATGCGGGGCATCCGGGTCATCTTGGGTGGCGTGGGTAGATAAGGGAGACAATGGCGGACGAGAAGGGTCACCACGCTGACCCTCACTCACAGCCTCATCCTCACCAAGTAGTTTTGCTTGTTCCCTAGCTGCCGCGGCCGCCTTCTCAAGTATTTTCTGCTTATACAAATGTAGCTTGAAAGGCGATTTACCTGGGGAAGGGCTTGGCGTCGTGTCACTTATGCGAAATTTGGTGAGTGACCTTGAACTCTCCCACTCACTCACTCTCTCAAGTTCACTGTCTTTAGGTAAACCAGCTTCCTCAACAACTGGTACATCACCTTCATCACTCTCATCACTGTCATGTTCTCTCGCAAATCCCAGGAATTGCTCTTCTTTGTCACTCTCATGGCCATAATCACTCGACTTATAATTACTGGAGTCGTCACTGACTTCATCATCAACATTATGCTTGGCATCAGCTCGCTCATAAAGTCTCAATGTCGTCTCAATACCTCCGGGAGATAACACATTTAGGCGATGGCGTCGGGGTAAGGCGCGACGAACTAGCAAGGGCGTCGTAGGAAGCACGGTATCGGACACAGCGGAATCACTATTTGGCGTACTGTCCATGATGGCGTCGGGGTAGATACTGTTGCTGTGGCGTAGTTTACGCCTGGTGGCGCCACCTACCGTCCCACGATACCGAAAATGTACGCGCGGCATTCGAAAGCACGCACGCAAGCAATGGGCGTTCAAGAGCCCTTCCGGGTTGCGCGGGCCGAGGTTGTTATGGGCGTTCAAGAGCCCTTCCGGGTTGGAGGGGTTAAATCTGTTGTTACTTCATATTTTGCAATTATTTGTCTTTATATTATATGTATTCATTGTCGATAGTATCAATTGCTTACTTTTGCGATTTCCTTAGTTTATTTGTGCTATAAATGTAGGTTATTTGTAGGGTAGTTATTGATAGGGGTCACTTGAGGCATGCTATGCTTACAGGTACCTACCCGATAGCACTATCGTTAGTGAGTGCTGTACTGTATTTTATATATTATTTTGTAATAGTATAGATATCTTATCAATATTTGTATTTTGTACTATTGTTAATGTCTTGTCATGTTGCAATTTTGATTTTAAATAATATTTTGACATTTAACATGTAGTTTCTTTATTCATGCAGAGTTTAGTCAAATTTGCCAGAACGTCCCGGACTTCCCAAACTTGACTACTTCCTTTAACGTGACGATAGTGCGTTGTTATATGTGCGATTAGTTTGCTTGGGAAACAGATTAACTTGCTTATGTAGTAATGTACACCCTATGTGGTGGATTGTGTTCTTTTATTTAATAATTTTCATTTTAGTAAGCGTTGTTTCCACATAGCGATTTTGATAATTTAATTTGACTTTATATTGTCCTTGTCCCAATTTTGGTTTGTTTAGTTTGCAAGTTTTACATTTTAATTTCCCGACTATAATACTCAGACCTCTGGAAAAGTACAGAGGTCCGAGTAATATAGTGCAGACAAGATCTCACATTTTCACACATCTATTCACTAGCATTCTCCATTCATTCCTATTTTGTATACAGTGATCACTCCCATAATCGAACTATATGGGCCATGGCCAGTTCGGTCACAGGGAGTATTCGGATACACAGAGTTAATTATTTATTTGTCATTATTATTAGGTTATTAGTCCTTTAACTATTTATTTGTCTCTATTATTATATTGGCAACATACCTTCATACCAGGGGTCATAAATATATCAAAATAAGAACATACATACATACATACATACATACATACATACATACATACATAAAATTTTAAGACTGAGTGTTCCACACATAAGTGCAGTTTCAGTCTCTTGTCCTAATGGCGGCGTTCCAGGCAACCCTGTTAAGGGCTGCTTCACTTGTCAAGTTCTTGGATTTGAGATCGGCGCGTATAGTCCGATCCCAGGTCTTCCTCGGTCCACCCCTTGGTGCAGCTCCCTCCACAATCACAGACCTGCATTTTTTCATCCAATTTTGTTCATCCATTCTCTCCACATGTCCATACCATCCCAGTCTACTTGTACGCATCACCTCGCTAATACTCTTTATACCTAAACGTCTCCTCAGCTCAACATTTGTTATTCTATCCTGTAGCCTGGCCCCACACATCCATCTCACCATTCTCATCTCATCATGCTCCATTCTGTTGACATCCTCTACTTTAACGGCCCATGTTTCTGAGGCATACGTCATTGCACTTCGAACACATGAGGCATACACCATTCCCTTCAGGGGGAGAGGCATTCTTTTCATGGTCAGGATTGGCATAAATTCTCTGAACTTCCCCCAGCCACACCTAATTCTAGCAACAGTGGCAGCCTCGGCCCCACCACCGGCAGAGATGGTATCTCCTAGGTAACAGAACTTGTTCACCAGCTCCAAAGACTCATTTCCAAAATTCACAGCCACAGGATCATCACTTAACACAAGCTCGCCTTTGCACACTACGCCTGTCCTGTGGGAGTATGAAATAGCTATTATTGGACAAGAAAACTATTCTGGTCACCCCTCTACTGGAATATAAACAACAATAACCATCCAATCTTGTTGCCGTCGGCAGTGTGCAGTACTGCCAATACGTATAGCGACTTCCGCTAGATCTAGCAGTAATGATTTACACTAGCGGTTTGTATTTAAACTTTTGTTTAGAAATGTCAGAACAATTTCGAAGTGATATTATATTGATTTTGCCAATTCATATTTCTAGTGGTATTTATAATGTCTTAACAATATATGCTAGCGGCTTTAACTTCAATTGGTAATGGTGGCACTATAGTAAACAGGTGGTAAACATAGCCGCATGCGTATCGGTTTGGCCAAGATTACTTGGTTTATATAAGTTTATTATGAAATATAATTTAGTATTATGGTAAGTTGGCTACCTACTATTATGTTTATAAAATATAATAAGTATCCTACTGTAATGTTAGGTAAATTATTGTAGGCTAGGCTATATCGCCGATTTCGGTCACTCAGAATCTTGGCGCTTCAATTTGAAATGCTTTGGAAGTCATGAACAACAAATTTACTTTATTTATATATCCCATGGCCTGGTCGAGTATTGGCGAGGTTCGGATAGTAACAGGCCGGTTATGGGAGTGATTACTGTATACTGTACCTAAATTTATAGTACAAATAAATTAAGGATATCATAAAGGCAAGCAATTGATACTATCAAAAGTGAATAGATAATATAAAATTAAGTCTAATAATTGCAAAATATGAAGAAGCAACAACAGATTTAAACAAAGAGTACTCGTTTAATAATGCATTATTAACAAAAATCAATAATAATAATAGAAGTAGACAAACAATCAATAAATACAGACAAACAGTAAGCAGAGGTCATACGAGAGGTTTCCTAGAATATCCCTTACCTACTGAGGACGATATCCTTGATAATGGCCATTGTGGATTCGCAGAAGTTGTTGGTATGCCCACGAAGCATTGCACCGGCACGAAAAGCAATGGCCCACTCTTCCTTCCGCTGTACCAGTGACGTTAGGTAGCTGAAATTGTAAAATACCGGTATATTTTACTATATTTTAAGGAGAGTGGAAAGAGGGAAGTGAGAGTGATGGAATGTGTGTAATGGATGAAAACTCTGCAATATGTGGAGATCCGGACAATACTATCCTGATTCAGCTTGCAGATTTTGAAATCATAACATAAACTGATTGTCTTTCATTTTGAGAAAATCAGGTTATCAATTTATACAAATTCTCTCCCTTTCATGAATGTTTATAATTACTAGTATCATAAGATTGTTCAGCCACAGGCCATAGCACGGTTGGTAGAGAACTCACCTGCAAACTGTGAGGTTGACTGTTGGAGTCTCGGGCCAGCCAGTGTGTGTTATTGATGTGGCAACTATTGATTGAAGTCCCTAATCATCAGGGCACCCACCCTAGCCCAGCGGATTGCATGGTGGTAAAAAACACATCAACATGTGGATATGAAGACAAACAAGGAACAACCAGTAACAGGTGACTGAAAACAACTTTTATCTTAGTTTTTCATCTAGGTTGTTGGTGAACTATTGAATATAGCTATACATAATATCTATCTATCTATCTATCTATTGCCTGACGCTGTGATCCCCGAAGGGGTGGCCACGAACGAACCGCCCCCATGCACCTCTGTCCCCAGTCAGTCGACGCCCCTCCCCCCAACCAGCACCGCCTTCGTTCATGTACTTCCTCACTCCATCCTTCCACCTCATATTCGGTCTACCTCTCCCCCTCTGTCCCTCCACCTCGCTCTCGTACACCCTCTTAGTCATTCTCTCGCTATCCATACGTTCCATATGGCCGAACCATCTCAAGTTGTTCCTTTTCACACTTTCCAGCACATCTACCTCCACACCACACCTCCTTCTTACTTCCTCATTAGTCTGTCTATCCCTTCATGTAACTCCGCACGCACTCCTTAAGTAATTCATTTCCACTGCTCTCACTCTTGGTCTGAGTCTCTCAACCAACGTCCATGCTTCGCTTCCCTAAGTCAGTGTCGGGATTACCACACTGTCATGCAAGGACTTCTTCACTTCCATACTGACCACCCTATTTCTTGTTACTGCTTTTAGCGTTCCTACAACCCTCTTCCCCTGTTGTACCCTCTCCCGCACCTCTTCATCCATAGTCCCATCTTTACTCAACACACTGCCCAGATACTTAAAAGAGTTGACGATCTCCATAGCCTGACCGTTCAGCTTCACCTCACACTCTGTGACTTCACCCCTTTCGAAGACCATAACCTTGCTCTTCCCCGTATTTACCTTCAAATTCCGTTTTTCGCACACTGTTCCAAACTCATTTACCAGACCCTGCAACTCCCATTCATTCTCACTCATCAGAACTGTATCATCCGCAAACAGCAGTATAGGTAGCTTCCACTCAATTCCCTCCCTTTTCAGCGATACACCAACATCCACTGCTCTTGATAGTATTTCTTTCATAACTCCATCCATATATACAGTAAACAACCACGGGGACATCACACACCCCTGTTTCAAACCAACATTCAGGTCAAAGAACTCGCTCTGCTCACTCTCCACACGTACTGCCGCCTTTGCACCCTCATACATGCTCTTCACTGCTTTCAGCAACTTGCCCTCTACTCCGTATATTCTAAGTACTTTCCACAAACCTTCTCTATCCACTCTGTCATAGGCCTTCTCCAAGTCCATAAAGGCAACATACACCTTTTGTTTCTTCTCCAGATACTCTCCACAACACAATTCAGGGTAAAAATCTGATCTACACATCCTCTTCCCTTCCTAAAACCTCCCTGCTCGTCGCCTATCCATTTCTCCATTCTCACTCTCACTCTCTCAATCACTACCCTACTGTATACCTTCCCTACTACGCTTAGAAGACATATTCCTCGGTGGTTACCACACACTCCTCTTTCCCCTTTGCCCTTATATAGGGGGACTATTATGCCAGTCTTCCAGTCATCGGGTGCACTCCCCTTCTCCCATGCTAGTTTGCACATTTTCCATACCCATTCTATCACTATCTCACCACCATACCTCAACATTTCCCCACACACTCCATCTGTTCCTGGTGCTTTCCCCAACTTCACTCTTTTCATGGCTTCCGACACTTCTGACCTCCTGATCCCCACCTCCTCCTCCACTACTTCTCTTCTTCTCCCTCCCATACCATATCCAGCTATGTTTGCTGGCTCTTCATTCCTTTCATTTAGCAACTCACTGAAGTACTCCCTCCATCTTTCGACTCTCTCTTGCTTCTCGGCTAGCATTCTCCCATTCTTATCTTTCACACCCTTACTGTTTCCCTTGCTACCTTCCCTAACTTTCTTGACTTCTTTCCAGAACAGTTTCTTACTCTCCCTCCATTTTACACTCAGATTCCTTCCAAATTCCTCATCTACTCTTCTCTTACTTTCCTTCACTACTCTCTTCACCACCCTCTTACTCTCCACGTACCTCGCTCGTTTCTGTCTCTCGGAATCTTCATTCCCTCTACTACCCAACCACTCTCTATATGCTTTCTTCTTTTCTTCCACAGCTATTCTTACCTCTTCTGTCCACCATGCTGTACCTTTCACTCCCCTCCCTCTTCTCCTCACTCCACACACCTCCTCACATGCTGCACAGATCTCATCCTTAAACACCTTGCTCATCTCCTCCACTTCCTCCATAACTTCCAGGTCGAACCCACCTAGTCGTCTTTCCACTGCTCTCCTGTACTCCTCCCTGATTTCCTCCTCCTGCAACCTCTCCACCCTCCTCACCATTCCACCCTCCTCTCGCCTCCCTCCCGCTCTCCTCACCCACTTCTTTTGTATCCTAACCTTAGCTACCACTACATAATGATCAGACAGACCCCCTCCAATACCCCTATACACCCTAGCATCCATCACAGATTTCTTCATTCGTTCATCCACACATACATAATCAATCAATGACTTTCGTTCCACCACTGTCTTATCCTTCATCGTCAACATCCGTTTCCACGTGTACCTGTGGATCATTCTGTGTCGGAAGAAGGTGTTGGCTATCCACAGCCTCCTCCCCACACATACGTCCACAAGTGCACTACCATTCCCATTCACCTCTGATGGTACCCCCCACCCTCCCACCACTCCCTCAACTTTCCTATCACCCACCTTACCATTCATATCCCCAATCAGAAATATTCTTTCGTTCTTGTCAAACTTCTCCAGGCACGCCTCCACATTCATCCAGAACTCCTCTTTCTTTCTTTCAAGTATATCCTCTGTCGGGGCATACACGCATACAATCACCCACGTTTGTATTCCTACTTTCATTCTCACCCACAATCCTTGAACCCACAGACCCATACTCTCTTACACATTCCTTCCATTTGCTACTTACAAACAAACATGCACCTTCTCTCGCTGTTCCTTCACTCACTCCAGCACACACACCCATTCCACACTCCCACTCTCTCACATCTGAACCTTTCCATTTGGTCTCTGTCATTCCACATACATCCAGCCTGGCATTCACTAACACTTCCAGAACCTCTCTCTCTTTTGTGCCATCATTCATGCCACTAACATTCCATAATGTTACATACATAACATAATATATGATTATTTATAGTGTAGTGATCAGGTAAAACAAAACATAATGTGTATGTAATCATAGGAGAGTTGGCATAAGAAGACAAGTTGAAGGTGGTATGATAAGGCAAGTGCGTAAAATAGGAATGGTAATATAATAATAAAACTATTTGTCAAAACTGGGCAGAAGCCCTCATAAGGCTGGGAGGAATGGTAATAATGCAAAATACATACTTACATAACAGTTTAAAGAACACCTCATCCACATTCTAACACATGAGGCATATACCTTTCCCTTCAGGGCCTCTCCCCCTGAAGGGAAAGGTGTATGCCTCATGTGTTAGAAGTGCAATGACGTATGCCTCAGAAACATGGGCCGTTAAAGTAGAGGATGTCAACAGAATGGAGCGTAATGAGATGAGAATGGTGAGATGGATGTGTGGGGCCAGGCTACAGGATAGAATAACAAATGTTGAGCTGAGGAGACGTTTAGGTATAAAGAGTATTAGCGAGGTGATGCGTACAAGTAGACTGGGATGGTATGGACATGTGGAGAAAATGGATGAAAAAACTGGGTGAAATAATGCAGGTCTGTGATTGTGGAGGGAGCTGCACCAAGGGGTGGACCGAGGAAGACCTGGGATCGGACTATACGTGCCGATCTCAAATCCAAGAACTTGACAAGTGAAGCAGCCCTTAACAGGGTTGCCTGGAACGTCGCCATTAGGACAAGAGACTGAAACTGCACGTATGTGTGGAACAATCAGTCTTAAAATTTTATGTATGTATGTAGCCTATGTACAGAAAATGTGATTTGAGTCCTTTTACTGTAGTACAGTACCGTACAAAAAAGTCTTGCCACAGTACCGTACAAAAAAGTCTTGCCACAGCACTTTTCTCTCATGTCATCACTGTGGTCATCACTCATGGTTCAGTCATTATGAAATTGGGTTCTCACTACGAAAAAACTTTGTAAAAAATAAAAACAAAAAGAAAATAAGAATAACTATTCAATAAGCTTTCCATAATATCGTGGATGTACTTGTGTGGATCTTTGACCAGACGCTGACTCAGGCGTCATTCTTCCTTCACTGACATATCAAGTAAACCAAAATCCTTAATACATCAACGAATGGGAAGGGGATGGTCGGGAGGGCCCCAGTCGTCAATGATTACGGGGCCACTACTAAATATTAGGTTTTCTTTATCTCCTTACAGGAGTCAAACCTATAATTTATTAGTGGCCCCTCCATCATTGACGATTATGCCTGATATCTAAGACTGGAGGGGGACATTCGCAATCATATCATAACTCTAGTAAAAGCAGATAATCAAACAACCACATAGTATTCTTACTTCGAAAAGATATATATATTTATTGGCGCAGCACATATATACAAAAAGGGGTACAAGCAGGAGCATGCTTCAAAGAAGCCTGCTTGATAAAAAGGGTTAACTCTTGAGACTCTGCGAACAGATCTGTAAGTTAATAAGGCACCCCACTCAACATAAGTGGTGAAAAATAACAAACTTATAAGTTTACATGTGCACATATAACCCCATAATACTAGTGGATATATCTTGCAAAATATATCCAATGCTTAAAATTAGATTGCTTTCACAGCTAAAACTACTTACAACAACACTGTTGTTTGTACTACCATTGTACTAGCACAATTTCCTGCACTGAATAGTACAGAGAAATTTTCATATCACAATACCCATAACTAGTATCACAGCTCCCATACTCCGGCGGGGTCTAGGGTGTCCTATGTTACACCGACTGCACCCCCCCCCCCCCTTTTTCCTTGAAATTAAACAAAAAGTGACTTAGGGGCCACCTAGACCCTCTGCCTTAAAGCTATACATGGCAAGGAAGGTTTGTCTAGAGCTACTGACAGGTATCGAGTCAAAAACGTATGATTAGAGGCCCACAAATGTGTGGACGTAATATCTTCAACAGAAAAATTCTTAAGGAAACGCAAAGAGGCTGCCCACTTGCGTAAATCATGGGCCCTACCCACAACGCCGGGATTACTCTCTTTAATGACCTCGATCAAGAGAGAAGCCAATCTACGTTTCAACAAGCGCTTACCCGTACTTGCTACCCATAAAGCACCCTGGGGATTTAGAGGAGCTACTCTCAAATATTTGGTTAGAGCCTGCACTGGACATAAATTATGGTGCACCTTTCCCCTTTTCAACGCCGGCACCGTGAACTCTGAAAACACGTGTTCACTGTGCTCATTCTTGGCTATGAACCCTGGGGAAGGTGCAATGTGAATACACTCATTAAGCCTACCAAACCTGAGGCAATTAGGTGTGTTGCTCATCGCCGCCAGCTCAGATACTCTGTTCCCGGTGGCCAAAGCCATAAGGAATACTGCCCTTTTTAAAAGTAATGTAAAATCTGCAGTATTTTGGTACAGACGGGAATGAAGTAACGACAATGCTTTGTCCAGAGACCAAGTAGGCATGAGCTGACGGGGAGGTGGACGGAGTTTAAAACATGCCCTCATAAAACCTGTTTCCTCCGCGACTGGTATGGTGAGACCGGTAAGGTCCCAAAATGGCATCCTAATCGCTGTTAAGTTATTTTTTAACGTTACCACAGATAAACGTTTCTGCTCGAACAGATAATTTAAATAATTAAAAACCAAAGCCACCGAGGGCACAGTTTGTTCTGTCCTAAGGATCCAAGAAGTAAAGGCTTGCCAATGCGATTGATACTGTCGTTTTGTAGACTGGGTATATTGATTCATGAATTTATTGGTCACGTCTCTACCATACGGTGCTAGCCACTTGGCCTCCTGAATGTCCATAATGCAAAAGTCAGCGAGGTCGCTAGGTTGCCAATCGTGTCTAAGTGGAAAAACCCGACCGGGAGCGACACCGGGTGCGGGCACCACGTTTTCAATTGCTGGTACCACAACTGCGCCGGCCACAGGGGCGCGATTAGCGAGACTACGCCCCGATAATCTCGTAGTTTGTTTACTACTTGGCACATTAGAGACGCGTCTGGCGGCGGAAACAGATAAATGGAACTCCACCTGTTCCAGTCTGTCACCAGGGCGTCTGGCCCACCTGCCGGCGTTATCGTCCGGCGGGTGAGGTACATTGGGAGTTTGTGAGTCTCCTCTGACGCAAACAGATCCACTTGTGGATGGTAAGGCTCCGCAATCATTTGGTCGAAAATGGTTTGCTTGAGCGCCCATTCTACTGTTGTGCTCTGTCTCCGAGACAGAGCGTCTGCCCAGACGTTTGCTACGCCTGGGAGATAAGATGCGTGAAGATGAATGTCCAGCCTGTTGGCTAGAATAAAAATCTCTTCTGACACGTTTAGCAACTTCCGAGATCTCGTTGACCCTTGTTTCTGAATACAGTGAACCGCATTCAGATTGTCCATTCTGAAGGCCACCGACTTTCCCCGCAAAGTAGAGCCGTGAGGCTGAAGGAAAAATAAGGGGACTAGTAATTCTTTGACATTGATGTGGGAGATTTCTAAATGGGACCAAAGCCCTTGACCCTGGTGCCCTTGGTTTGACTGAAAACCCCAACCTATCGTTCCTGACGCATCCGTGTCTACCCATACCGTCGGCGGAGGAGAGGTCCATGACATTACTGAGTGCAACATTTCCCTCTTCGCCCAGACCGCTAGTAAGTTGTGGATTAATTTTGGTATGGGCCATAATTTTTCCGCCGGCAATAGCGGAAAATATTTGTTGCCCTCCAATATTAAACGCTTTACTTTCAACCGGCCCAACATTACAGTTAGTTGAATCCAGTTGAGAGAGCCGACCAGAGACTCCCAGATTCTCCGTGTCGTAGTCAGACTGTGAAGGAACAGGAACAGTTTCCTGCGAAATCTGTTTCGATTGTCCACACTCTGACTCAGAGTGAGAGCAGCTGTGTCCCAAACCAGCCCTTTCCACTGAACTACTCGTGAGGGAACAAGGTTTGACTTTACCAGATTTACCTTGAACCCTAGAGTTTTGACATGATTTAATGTTATGTTGACATGATTTATGCATACTTGCTCCGTCTCTGCCACCACTAGCCAGTCGTCTAGGTACCACAAAATCCTGATCCCTTGTTTCAACAATGGGCTTGCCGGACTAATTTCGTGAATAAGCGAGGTGCCAGGTTCAATCCAAACGGCATCCTCTGAAAAACATAATTTTGATGCCTGATCCGTAAGGCCAGAAATCGTTGAAATCTTTTATTTACCGAGACGTACCAATACGCGTCTGTCAGGTCTAAAGAACACATCCATCCTCCCGGTGGAAGTGTTAGCCTGATTTGATGCACTGTCAACATCCTGAATGACACGTTGTGAATGTGAAGGTTCAGATAAGACAGGTCTACGACGAGTCTCATCTGAACACTGTCCCTTTTGGGTACCAGAAATAGCTTGGATGTGAAGACTGGGTAATTTTGAGGGACCGGGATGATGACATTCTTGGTGATCATTTCCTTGATCAGTGACTCCCATCTCTAATGAAACTAGATTCGCCGTTGTCGGCTGACGTAAACGAGGTCGCCGGAGCCACTGCCAGGTGATGCCTTTGCGTGCCACCATCCTTGCCCAAGTATTTAACGGCCATGCTTGGTGACACGTTCGGAACGACCCAGTTAGCAGACAAGGGTTCGCCGGCTGTACTACCCTCGGATCCACCCGCCTTGAGACCGGCCCCGGGAGTGAGAGAGACTTTAGTTTTTTGATGGTGGTGGAGGTGGTGGTGGTGGACGCTTAGCCGACTGGCCGGCGTTGGCAGAAGACGGGCCCTTACCTGGTTTGTTATAGCCTCGTCCTTTCTGACCTGTAAACTTACCCTGTTTATACCTGTACTGACCTTGGGGGGAAGAGGACTTAGGTAGGTGAAAGGGCTTAGATCCCCCCGGCTGCGTTTTTGCGACTGGCTTGGGTTTGGGAAAGTTAAAGGCAGGTTTCTTAGAAGGGGTGGGACTATGCTTAAAGGCCTGAGCCATATTAAAAACAGTTCTCCACACATCTGGGGACATTAAAGAGGGAGTTAGCACCGGTGACATGACCACCTGATTCGCAATTCGATCAGGAAGTTTCCTTACCAGGGACATCCGGAGATCTTGTCTCGCCCGTACCGCCTCAAGCAAGGCTGTGCGGATATCACCCAACGACTGAATCGACGTCTGAAGGAGCAATCGCCGAGATAGTTCAACCGATCTTCTGGCATCCGCGTCCGCGATTGCCTGAGTAGATCTTAGCATCGATTTCGCCACCTGGTGCGTCACAATGTATTGGGAGAAAAGTCTATACGCTTTCCCCCGTAGCCTAAATTCCCGGTCTAGGTGAGTTGGGGAAGGTGTAGTGAAAGGGACCTTGAGTTCACATAAATTGATTTTGGGGGCAGCTAAGAAAGAAAACAAAGCAGATGGGACTCCGCCAGCAGAACACACTGGCATAGAGAACCAAGAATGACTGTCCTGAGGAATTTGGTGGGAAGATTTCGAGGTGAAGGTGGTCGCAAAGTTCTGAGCCTCTGTCTCCCATTCCACCCAAGGTCCCGGGCCCAACTGCCCCACCTTCAACACTGGATTAGCGGCTGTGTCTGTGACAGTTTGCAAATCTAATTCTGGAGTGAGAGCTGACAGTGTTTTTATATCATTAAAACCATCATGCTTGGACCAGTCAGAAAACAGTTTTGAAGCTGAGGCAGGGGGCAGGGCAGGTGTAGCAGTATATACAAAATAGTCCTGGTGATAATAGTTAGGAATGGCCTTAACATTAACATCTAGTACATTACCCAAATTATCCAAGGCTCACAACTTTTTAGATTTATTGCCTTGGATTACCCACTCTCGTGGCACTGGAAGTTCCCCTGACAAGGTGGGCTGTGCGACCTCTGGTTTAGTGGGGATCAATTGTACCCATGACTCGTCTGGACCGTATAATAGGGGCATCGCTACCTTTCTTAACGGTGCTTTATCTAATGGGGGCGGATTCACATCCGTTACAACCCTTACACTAGAAGTAGTCAGTGCCGCCGTAGCAGGCCTAGCGACCACAGATGGTGATATAGAGGGAGGGTGAGGAATCTTAGTTAAGACAATGGAAGTAATCAGAGGCCGAACATTGGAACTTGTCATGGAAGCTCCCAGGTCCACTGTAGGAGTCTCCGGCTGTTGGCCATTTTTTTTTGTTAGAGCATTAACCAATAACCCATCTATTTCTTCTGCCGTGACAAATTTAGTTGATGACGAACTCAGAGGTGAATCATTCCGATCCTGTGCATCGTCTAAAACTGAACCCGACTCCTGCACCTCCATGTCAGAGATTATAGACACCTCGTCTTTGTCATCTGGCTCACCGTGAGAGGATTCCGCCGAAGCCGGAATCCCGTCGTGTTGCCAAGTCAAGTCTGGAATGGATGATGGGATCGCCGCGTCCCGGTGGACATCAGCCACTGCTTGTGTATCTTGAGCCAGACGTGGGCTTTCAGTCCCTGGTCGAGAATGCCGCCATACCCCCAGGCCTTGGCCTGCACTCCCTTGGGAGTCCGATACTCCCTCAATCATGGAGCCCCCACTTGACTCTGCTAGAGGACGATCACTGTCCACCGAACTCTCCAATTCTAAGGTTAGAATACTAATTGGTAAACTGTCTTTTGTTGCTGACACCACACTTGCCCCATTAGATTGGATACTAGATCTGTCGGGAGTAGAGGCATGAAGAGAGGCACTAGACTCCGGTGAACGCCGGGAGGCCTTTCGTTCATGCGAATCTTTCCTGGAAGATTTGTGGCTACGGTGTGACCTAGAACTGCCTTTGGACTTTGTAGACTTCTCACTATAACTACTTGTGGACCCCTCTGCCTTGCTCTTCTTACTCGCCGGCGAAGAAGAGAGACTAGGCGGCTGCTGTCTAAGAGGTGACCTGGACCTGGATCGCGCCCGTGACGAGGAGGCTGCCACCGGGGGCGTAGGTTCTCGCGGTCTCTTAGATGTGCCTGGGGCTGGAGAAAGTGTAATACCCTGTCCAGTCTCTGCCGACTTTCGTACAGTTACTCTAGAGGGACGTTTAGTAGGGGGGTGCTCAATTAGTAACTTATCCCAAAGAGTTACGTTATCGCATTGAAGTGACTTATGAGCCACTGTGGTAGTATAAGTGGTCATCTGCTGCCTAACCTCCCGTAAAGCGACTGCTGCGGTCTTATCATTGTCTTGCAAAACTTTACGGCTTAATTGAGAGCAGAAGGTACAGTTCCGCATAACCCACAGACCCCTTGAGCGGTCGAGACATTTAACACATTTAATGCAAAGGGTGTGTGCAAAGATAGGGATACCTGAACAGGAGGGCGTAATGCACAAAGCAAAAACAGGGGCAAAGGTAGCCATGACAGAGACTGGTGGGAAACTTACTCCAGGTTCTCTATAGACCCGCCGGGACCCAGCTCTGGAAAAAAAAATTGTTTTCCAGGAATTAATGCTCATAAGGTTAACCCAACATGTTCGCACACAAGTGTTAAATAACCCGCCGGGTAACGAGACGCAATACTCAACGACTACAGCTCGCTACGCGGTGGGGTTCCTTAGTAAAGATTTCAGAATATCTTAACCTGTCCAAAAGATTTATGAATACCCTCTGACATGATATAAAGACCAGCATGGCGTTTATAACTGACTTAGTCTTCCCGGTGGTGTTTGTTTCAAGATTTTATTGGAAAAAAAACCCTAACAAGACGCCGGCCCCCGTATTATCTCGCAGATCAAAAACTGGGAAGCCTGACAAAAATACGAGATCTGACTTCTCCCGAAGTGTTTTTTAGATCGCCGTATGTTGAAGGCGGCGATACAAAACGTATCCCTCAATTGTCTGGTCAACTACACTGAATTGCAAATTCGTTATTCCCACCCTTCCAAGGAGCACCCGCCGGGTGTGAATTTAAGTTAAAAAACGTTAACCCCAATTGTGCCCTAAATCGCCGTATGTTGAAGGCGGCGATACAAAATGCATCCCTCAATTGTCTGGTCAACTATACTGAATTTTGCAAATTCGTTAATCCCACCCTTCCAAGGTGCACCCGCCGGGTGTGATTTTAAGTTTATAACGTTAACCCCAATTGTTCCTATCCCCACTTCTTTGCAAAAGATCGCCGGGGAGGAAAACCAAACAACAACAGCCTAGCTTTTACTGGCTTTGCAAAACCGGGAAAAAACTACACACAACACGTGTCCGCATGAACACTGTTAGATGGGTACAGCCATCCCGCCGGGATTCATAGGGAGCCTGAACACAGGCTCCACCACAGAGACGCAGTCCTGGAGAGCCTCAAACAACCACTCGCCGGGGAAAACAAGCCTTTTTTAAAACCACGCGTGGCTAAAACTCGGCAACCAGCCGGGTTTTTCACGGTGTAACCGAGAAAAAACCCGCCGGAAAAGGCAACCCACCCCGTCCAGATTCCATCTGAACGCACCAAATAGACCGTGGAGTTAGCCAAAACACAACTAACCCCGGGCCCACAAAATAGTCTGTGGAATTAGCCAATACACAACTAAACCAGGACACATAAATAGTCCGTGGAATTAGCCAATACACAACTAAACCAGGACACACATGACACAGTAGTACATATTTATAACATAAATCAATAACACTTGTACATGTGGTAAAGCAACGAGAGGCTGGCTAGGCCTAGGCAGACGGACATAAAAGTAAACATGTCGTAATATAAACAAAAAGCACTGAATTATATCACAACAGGAACCACCGTCAACACACCACTGTAGCAAACACTTCCGGCAAAGGGAAGAACTGACTCGGGACCCAGAAAAAACTTCACTAAGTGAAGAAAAATACGCTGGGAACGTCAGCAAAAACAAGCTACCTCATCAGAAAGATAAAAGGAAGCAATAATAACGCATAATGAAAGCCGCCTGCATCACAAAGCTAGCTAACTGTGAAAAAGTTCACATGTCCACAACAGGACCACGAGGGTACACCCGAAATAGATGCCCCCAAAACACGACCCAAAATACACTGCACTGCGGGCAACCCGCCCAGGACACTCCTGCTACGCATATCCTAACCTTACTCGATACATCCCAGAGTAAACAAATGAGAAAAAACTCACTAGGGACGCAGCAAATGCGGAACCAGCGGAGCGTGGGGAGGCACGTCCGGGTCGGTTGAGCGCAGAGCAGAGAAGGAAGAATGACGCCTGAGTCAGCGTCTGGTCAAAGATCCACACAAGTACATCCACGATATTATGGACAGCTTATTGAATAGTTATTCTTATTTTATTTTTATTTTTTACGAAGTTTTTTCGTAGTGAGAACCCAATTTCATAATGACTGAACCATGAGTGAGGTTGCCTGCGCTCATGATGAAGGCTCCTCAAAATTTTTATGCTCTGCGCGGTAGATTCAAACTACGGCGGATGAGTGTTTGAAGAGGGTGCCTTATGTAATAGGCATAATCGTCAATGATGGAGGGGCCACTAATAAATACAGTACATGCATACAGTACTACCTAACTTTCTTGATCTTCCAAAACAATATCTTAAATAGTCCCCCACTTTACATTTAATTCCTTCCATGCCAAACTATATTTCCATACTATTACCATATAAAATTGGAGTATTTCTTCGCAAGTGGTTTATCCTGCAGCCCACTCCACTCTTGCTCAAATTCTGTTTTGGACCCTGCATAAACAAGGGCCTTAGCTGCAGTCATTAGTTCCTGACGATCGTGCTTTTGGATAGCATGCTTAGAATCCAAAAGCCATCGCCACACTTGCTGCAGAAGATGGAAGATGCAGAGGAAGAGCTGTGCTGATGGCCAGGTAGCTGCCAGGGCCTTCCTTTCTGCATCACAGTTATCCGTCATGAATGACTGTGGTGCTCCTCTGCCAAAGAAGGAACTCTCACCTAGAGCTTTCTTGATCATGCCAAAGCCTTGTGTGGAGAAAAAATTACAGTAAATATCGGTATTAGTTTTTGGTGTATGTCTAGTATATAATTAAGTAAAAAATCTGTGTGTGATAACCCGGGTTCGAATCCTGGCGGATCATATATACTTTAATTAATTTCATTGGGGGTGTTTGGTGTTGTGGTGAAAATAATAAAATATAGATTTTTACCTCCATGCACTCCCTGCTCAAGAGCTGAGATAGGGTGGGTGCCCTGATGATCAGGGACTTCAGTGAATAGTTGCCACAGATTGCTAGACTGCGCCATCGACCAACAGCACTGGCGTATGCCAATAACACACACTGGCTGGCCTGAGACTGGAACTGTCGACCTCACTGTTTGCAGGCGAGTGCTCTACCAACCGCGCTACGGCGTGAGTTGTTGGTGTATGTCTAGTATTTATTAGTGGCCCCTCCATCATTGACAATTATGCCTATTACATAAGGCTACCTCTTCAAACGCCCATACGCGCAGTTTGAAACTACCGCCGCAGAGCTCAGAGGAACCTTCATCATAAGCACATGCTAAATCACTCATGGATTCGTCTTTATGATTGGGTTCTCACTACGAAAAAACTTTGTAACAAATAAAAAATAAAAATAAAATAAGAATAACTATTCAAAAGCTTTCCATATTCCGTGGATGTACTTCTGTGGATTCTTGGACCAGACGCTGACTAGCGCATTTTTCCGCCTTCCTTGCTCTGCGCTCACCCCACCCGGACGTGTCCCCCACAGTGCTCCGCTTTGATTCCGCATTCTTGCGTCCCTAGTGAGTTTTTTCTCATTTGTTTACTCTGGGATGTCTTGAGTAAGGTTAGGATTAGCTTAGCAGGGGTGTCATGGGTGGTTTTCTCGCAGAACAAGTGTATTTTGGGTCGTTTTTGTTGGGGCGTCTATTTCGGACGGACCCTCGTGGCCGAGTTGAGGACGCTCTGAAACGTTTTTTTCGTGTTTAGCCATCTTTAGTCCTAGCTTGTTAGGAGGCTTTAACTACGCGATGTCGGGCTTCTAGCTATCTTTCAGATGGAGTTGCCTATTTTGTTTTGTACTGACGTTCCTGGTGTTTTTTTCTTCACGTAGTGGAGTTCTTTCTGGGTCTCGAGTCAGTGTTACCCTTACCCGGGTTTTTTCTACGATGTTGATGTGGCGGCTGTTCCAGTTTTGGTGGGATGGAGTGCTTTTCGATTGTGTTTCGACGTCATTAAGTGTTTATTCCGTTTTCACCAGGCCTAGCCAGCCACTCGTAGTTTTTTTCACATATGCAAGTGTTTTCATTGTTTATTATGATAAAAAATTTATTCATGTGTCATGTGTGTCCTGGATTAGTTGTGATTGGCTGATCCAGGGGCTTCGGACTGTGTGTCTGATTATGTTTATCAGATTGCGTTCTGATTGGTGTGGGTTGCCTTTCCGGCGGTTTTTCTCGATTGCTCCGAGAAAGCCGTTTTGTTTACCGGGTTTTAGTCAAGTTGGTTAAAATCGGTAGTTACCCCGGCGAGTTTGGTAGCTTGAGGGCTCATCAGAAACTGCGTTCTCTGTGGTCGAGCCTGTGATCAGGCTTCCTGTGTTTTTCCCGGCGAGGTGGGCTCCACACATTTATCTAGGTGATCATGCTGACAACTGTTGGATATGGTTTTCTCGGCTTTTCAAAGCCATTGAAAACAATGCTGTTTGTTTGTTTGGTCTTTCCCTCCCGGCAACCTTTTTACAAAGAGGTCTGGGGCAGGTACAATTGGTTTGACATTTAATATAAAACCCGGCGGTTGTACCTTCGGGTGGTTGTATTAACGGATTTGCAATTCGCTATGGTTTGCCAAACAATTGATTGATACAATAGGGTATCACGGCCTTCAAGACGGCGATCTATGAGGGCTTCTGGGAGAAGTCGGATTAGAGATTAAGATAGGCTTAGACTTTTTATGGGATAAAAAGATGCCTGAATCTTACTAGTGTTTCAAGTGTAAAGGGATACTTGAAAGACTTCATCATTAATAAAGATATGCTTCATCTTTATGAAGATTCAGAAGATATGCTTAAATCTTTTGGACAGGTAAAGATATGCTGAAATCTTTAATGTAAAACTAAAGGAAAACGAAAAGTAGTGGTACGGTTCGTTGACCAGCGGTTTTGTGACACATGTTTTTGAAACATTTTGGGGAAACCTTATGAGCATTAATTCCTGGAAATTTTCTCTTTCCAGGGCGGAGTACCGGCGTGGCGTCAGATGACCAGGTAGATCCCGGGGGTGGGGTAGATTTCCACCAGTCTCTGTCATGTCGGCACTAGAACCTCAACCTCTCATTGCTTTATGTTCAACGCCGTTATGCTCAGGTATCCCTATTTTTGCACACAAGCTTTGCATTAAATGTGTTAAATGTCTCGATCGGTCACGGGGGATATGGGTGACAAAGAATTGCACTATTTGTAACCTCTTAAGTGTTAGTTTTACTTCAAAAGGATAATACTGCGGCGGTGGCTTTGCAAGAAGTGAAACAACTTCTCGCTACTTATTCAACGAATGTAGCACATAAAGCATTGCAATGTGATAACCTTGAGCTTTGGGAGCTTTTAATTATCAAACATGCCCCCCCTAAGTGTAAGATAAGTGCACGTAAGACCTCAGAGACTGGGCGGGGACAGGTTACCACACCCTCCCCCGGCAAATCTAAGAGGCCTCGCTCACCGTCACCCTCGGCGAGGTCCAAATCAAGGTCACCCCTGAGGAAGCAGGTGAAAGCTTCGGGCCACTCTGCTTCACCTGCAAAGAAGAGGAAAAAGGAAGAGAGTAGGGGACCTAAAGACATTAATAGAACTAAGCATAAGTCTAGTGGGAGTCATAAATCATCCAAAAGGGATCCTCCGGCGCGAAAGGACTCACGGCTGTCGCCGGAGCCTTGTACCCCGCTTTCTGCCTCTACCCCCACCAAGTCTAACGTCCAATCTGACAGGTCGGGGGTGGAGTCAGAGACTGTGGTGGAGGATGCCCCGGCGGACATTTCATCACCTGATATTCATGCTTTTTCTACCAGGTCACGTGTGTCAGCCTCAGATTTAGAAGTATCTTACAGAAACTATAAACCTCTAGGGTGCTCGGGTGAGGGCTCCCAATTGGAGAGTATACCAAGCTCGCAAGCGAGTAACAGCCACAGCCAAGGTGTATGGCGATACTCACAGCCCTGGCAGGACAGAACACATCCTTTTGTGACTCAAGTAGTGGCTGACGTCCACCGGGATGCCGATGTACCATCTTCTATCCCAGATTTAACATGGCGGCATGTGGAGGTCCCGGCTTCGGCGGGATCTTCCCATGATAGGCCAGACTTAAGGGATGAAGAACAGCGTTCTCTGGTCTCAGAGATGGAAGTTGAAGAGTCAGGTCACCATCTAGACGACTCTCAGGGTACTGTCGAATATCCACGGAGTTCGTCATCTGCTAGGTATGTAACTACAGAAGAGATTGATGAATTACTATTAATGCACTTAATAAGTTCTTTGGCCCTACGCCGGAAACTCCTACAGTTGGTATGGGAGCTCCCGCGACGTCTGGCTACATCCATTGCTTTAGCTAAAATACCTAACCCTCCTCTTGTGTCAGATCCAATTTCCAATGTGCCAGGCACAGCAGCTCTCACTACTTCCAATGTGCGAGTCATATCAGACATAACTCCCCCCCCCCCCCCTTTAGACAAGGCACCAGTAAAAAAAGGAGCTATGCCTCTTTTATACGGGCCTGATGAGTCATGGGTAGCAATGTTACCAACTAAGCCAGAGGCAGCACAAGCTACGATTTCGGGGGAGCTCCCTGTACCACATGAGTGGGTAATCCAAGGCAATAAGTCTAGAAAACTCAGAGCATTGGATAGTCAAGGAAATGTTTTAGATGTTCATATTAAGGCCATTCCAAGTTATTATAACCATGACTTTTTTGTGTATGCATCAACACCAGCCCTACCCCCTGCCTCAGCTTCCAAGCTATTTTCAGACTGAACTAAGAATGATGGCTTTAACGACATCCAAGATACTTTCTGCTTTGACGCCGGAGTTGGATATGTTTCCGATCACAGACTCAGCCTCTAATCCAGTCTTGCAGTTGGGTACGGGACCTTGGGTGGAATGGGAAACAGAGGCTCAAAATTTTGCCACTACTTTCACTTCAAAATCTTCTCACCAAATCCCTCAAGAACACCATACGTGGTTCTCTCTTCCGGTTTTTAGTGCCGGAGGAGTCCCCTCTGCTTTGTTTGATTTCTTGGCTGCCCCTAAAATCAATTTGTGCGAATTAAAAGATCCTTTTAGCACGCCTTCCCCAGCTCACCTAGACCAAGAGTTTAGGTTAAGAGGAAAAGCGTTTAGACTGTTTTTGTAATACATTGTTACCCAGCAAGTAACAAAGTCTATGTTACGCTCTTCTCAGGCGATCGAAGCTGCGGAAGTCAGGAAGGCCATTGAACTTTCCCGGCGCTTGCTTCTCCAAACTTCCATTCAGTCTTTAGGAGATATTCAGACAGCCTTATTAGAGGCAGTTCGAGCACGGCAGGATCTGAGGATGTTCTTAGTGAAGAAACTTCCTGACCGTATTGCAAGCCAAGTAGTTCTGTCTCCAGTTCTAACCCCTTCTTTGATTTCACCAGCAGTTTGGAAGACTGTTTTCAATATGGCACAAGCATTCAAACAAAGTCCCTCTCAACCTAAGAAGCCTACCTTCACTTTCCCTAAGCCCAAACCAGTTTCGAAAGCTCAAGCTAGTGGGTCTAAGCCTTTTCATCAGCCAAAGTCCCCTTCCACCCAGGGTCAGGCTCAGTTCAGGTATAAACAGGATAAATTCTCAGGTAAAGGCCACAGGTTTCACCAACGACCAGGTCAGGGCCCACCTCCAGCCAAACCCGGCCAGTCGTCCAAGGGTACACCACCACCAGCAAAAACTAAGGTCTCTCTCACTCCCGGGGCCAGTCAAAGGCGTGTTGGAACAGAGGGTAGTCCAGCCGGCGAACCCCAGTCTGCTAACTGGGTCATTCCGGGCGTGTCATCAAGCATGGCCATTAAGAACATGGGCGAGGACTGTGGTACGCAAAGGCATCACTTGGCAGTGGCTCCGGCGACCTCGCTTACGTCAGCCGACAAAGGCCAATCATGTTTCTTTAGAGGTGGAGTCACTAGTTCAGGAGATGATTACCAAGAGTGTCATTATCCCAGTCCCCCCGACTTACCCGGTGTTTACATCCAAACTATTTCTAGTACCAAAAAGGGACAGTATTCAGATGAGACCGGTCGTAGACCTGTCTTATTTGAATCTCTACATTCACAACGTGTCCTTCAGGATGCTGACAGTGAATCAAATCAGGCTAACATTTCCGCCGGGAGGGTGGATGTGTTCATTAGACCTGACAGACGCGTATTGGCACGTCCCGGTAAACCAAGAGATTTAAAACATTTCTGGCTTTAAGAATAATGCATCAGACTTATGTCTTTCAAAGGATGCCGTTTGGATTGAACCTAGCGCCACGCATATTCACAAAATTAGTCCGGCAAGCCCTGATGCCCATTTTAGAACAGGGGATCAGGATCTTGTGGTATCTGGACGACTGGCTGGTGGTGGCAGAGACAGAAAAGTTATGCAACACTCATGTCAACATTACGTTAAACCATGTCAAATCTCTAGGATTCAAGGTCAACTTGGTAAAGTCAAACCTTGTTCCCTCACGAGTAATTCAGTGGATAGGGCTGGTCTGGGACACAGCATCTCTCACTCTGAGTCAGAGTGTGGACAATCGAAACAGATTTCGCAAAAAAATGTTTATGTTTCTCCACAGTCTGACTACGACACGGAGACTCTGGGAATCTCTAGTCGGTTCTCTCAACTGGGTTCAACTAACTGTGAAGTTGGGCCGGTTGAAAGTCAAACGTTTAATCTTGGAGGGCAACAAATATTTCCCACTATTTCCGGAGGGAACATTATGGCCTATCCCAACATTAATACACAGCTTACTAGCGGTCTGGGCGAAGAGGGAAATGTTGCACTCAGTCATGTCATGGACCTCTCCTCCGCCGACGGTATGGGTGGACACGGATGCGTCAGGGACGATAGGTTGGGGCTTTCAGTCAAACCTCGGGCATCAGGGTCAAGGGCTTTGGTCCCATTCAGAAACCTCCCACATAAATGTAAAAGAGTTACTAGTCCCCTTGTATTTCCTTCAAGTTCACGGCTCTACTTTACGGGAAAAATCGGTGGCCTTCAGGATGGACAATCTCAATGCAGTTCACTGCATTCAGAAACAAGGGTCAACGAGGTCTCGGAAGTTGCTAGACGTGTCAGAAAAGATTTTTGTTCTAGCCGACAAGCTGAACATTCATCTTCATGCATCATATCTCCCAGGCGTAGCAAACGTCTGGGCAGACGCTCTGTCTCGGAGACAGAGCACAACAGGAGAGTGGGCACTCAAGCAGAACATTTTCGATCAAATGATTGCAGAGCCTTACCGTCCACAAGTGGATCTGTTTGCGTCAGAGGAGAATCACAAACTCCCTCGGTACCTCACACGCCGGACATTAACGCCGGCGGGGGGGCCCGACGCATTGGAACATGTGGAGTTCCATTTATCTGTTTCCGCCACCAGACGCTTCTCTAATGTGCCACGTAGTCAACAAACTACAGGATTATCGAGGCGTAGTCTCGTTAATCGCGCCCCTGTGGCCGGCGCATTTGTGGTACCAGCAATTGATAACGTGGTGCCCGAACCCGGTGTCGCTCCCGGTCGGGTATTTCCACTTAGACACGATTGGCAACCTAAAGACCTCGCTGAGTTTTGCATTGTGGACATTCAGGAGGCCAAGTGGCTAACGCCGTATGGTAGAAATGTGACAGATAAATTTATGAATCAGTACACACAATCTACCAAGAGGCAATATCAATCTCATTGGAAGTCCTTTACTTCTTGGATAGTTAGAACAGAACAGACAGTACCTTCGATGGCGTTAGTTTTTAATTATTTAAACTATTTGTTTGAACAGAAACGTCTATCTGTAGTGACTCTAAAAAATCACTTAACAGCTATCAGGGTGCCATTCTTTGACCTTACAGGTCAATACCATATCACAAGCGGAAGAAACAGGTTTCATGAGAGCATGCTTTAAACTCCGCCTACCTCCCCGTCAGCTCATGCCTACCTGGTCTCTTGACAAAGCGTTATCTTTGCTTCATTCCCATCTGTATCAGAATACGTCAGATTTTGAATTACTATTAAAAAAGGCTGTGTTCCTTATGGCTTTGGCAACTGGTAACAGGCTGTCCGAGCTGGCGGCGATGAGCAACACCCCTAATTGCATGTTTGGTAGACTCAATGATTGCATTCATATTGCACCTTCCCCAGGGTTCATCGCCAAGAATGAACATAGTGAACATGTTTTCTCAGAGTTCACGGTGCCGGCGTTGAAACGGGGTAAAGTGCACCATAATTTGTGTCATGTACAAGCTTTAACCAAATATATGAGAGTGGCACCTCTTAACCAACAAGGTGCTTTATGGGTATCGAGTACAGGTAAAAGATTAATGAAACGTAAAATGGCTTCTCTGCTAGTAGAAGTCATTAAAGAGAGTAATCCCGGCGTAGTGGGTAGGGCCCACGATTTACGCAAATGGGCAGTATCTTTACGTTTTCTCAAAAAAATTCTGTTGAAGACATAGCTACTACTCAACTATGGGCTTCAAATCATACGTTTTTGACTCGATACCTGTCGGTAGCACTAGACAAACCATCAATGCCATGTGTAGCGTTACGGCAAAGGGTCTAGATGGGTCTCTAAGTCACTAATTGTTTAGGTTAAGAAAGAGGGGGGGGGGGGGGGTGCAGTCAGTGAAACATAAGACACCCTAGACCCCGCCGGAGGATATGTACAGAGTATACGAGCTGTGATACAATGCATAAGTGTTGTGATTAAAATTTCTCTGTAGTAATGACTACGGGAAATGTTGTTGAGGTACAATGGATGTAGTACAACAATTGTTTCTTTAAGTGGGATACACTGTTGAAGCAATTTACTTTTAAGAGTTCTCGGTAGTTGCAACTACGAGTAGCATTTTAGTAAGTACATCTGCGATAGTACAAGAATTTATTCTATTTTTTGTGTCTAATTTTAAGGAATATACACATTAGAATAATGGGGTTTATATGTGCACATGTAAACATAAAGTTTTAGTTTTCACCACTTAATTTAAGTGGGGTGCCTTTAACTTTCAGATCTGTGAACAGATTCTCATAGTTACCTTTTTTCCTCAAGCAGGCTTCTTTAAGCACGCCCCTGCTTGTACCCCTTTTTATATGTTGTATAAAGTTTATACATAAATATATCATTTTTACAAAGTAAGAATACTATGTGGTTGTTTGATTATCTGCCTATTCTATTTGCAATGGTTATGATATGATTACGAATGTCCCCCTCCAGTCTTAGATATCAGGCATAATCGTCAATGATGGAGGGGCCACTAATAAATTATAGGTTTGACTCCTGCAAGGAGATAAAGAAAACCTAATATTTAGTAGTGGCCCCGTAATCATTGACGACTGGGGCCCTCCCGACCATCCCCTTCCCATTCGTTGATGTATTAAGGATTTTGTTATACTTGATATGTCAGTGAAGGCGGAAAAATGCGCTAGTCAGCGTCTGGTCCAAGAATCCACAGAAGTACATCCACGGAATATGGAAAGCTTTTGAATAGTTATTCTTATTTTATTTTTATTTTGTATTTGTTACGAAGTTTTTTCGTAGTGAGAACCCAATCATAAAGACGAATCCATGAGTGATTTAGCGTGTGCTTATGATGAAGGTTCCTCTGAGCTCTGCGGCGGTAGTTTCAAACTGCGCGTATGGGCGTTTGAAGAGGTAGCCTTATGTAATAGGCATAATCGTGAATGATTACGGGGCCACTACTAAATATTAGGTTTTCTTTATCTCCTTGCAGGAGTCAAACCTATAATATAGTCTAAAATAACCAAATTAAGCCTATGCCCCCCAAAAAAATAAAAATAAATAAATAAATAAATAAATATTATAAAATAAATACAATACTGTACAATGATTTACTACTACTACTACTACTACTACTGATAATAATAACAACAACAGGTGAATAAGCTAAAGAGAACTAAACATTGTCTGTGTGGTCATGTTCAGAGAATTGATGAAGACAGAATGCCAAGAAAGATATATGGGAGTCAGGTGAGTGGAACAGCTAGTAGTGGAAGACCACCTATGGTATGGGAAAAGAAAGTGGAAAAATATATTGAAGTAAAACTTCCACGTAGTGGAAGGGGCATTGTGGCAAGGCCAAAGGAGGCATGTCTAGACAAAGTAGCCTGGAGACGTTTCTGTCATGGCCATCCTTTAGCGGGGGTTTCCCAAGGGGAAACAAGGCGTCGGAGATGATGATGATGATGAATAATGAAGGGGAAGGCCAATGTAAACTATTGAATTATTATCTACCACATTTTTCTAGCAATGCATTGGTAACCTTCAATAATATAACAATACCGGTACCCTGGTACATCATTAACATCATAACACTTGTAATAATCAATACTGGCTGAGCCCATTACTGTTTCTATTATTTAAAACTTGCAAAATAAACAAACCAAAACTTGGACGAACACAGTAAAAAGACAAAACAACTTATCAAATTCGCTATGTAGAAACAACGCTTAAGAAAAATAATAATTCTTTATAAATAAAAGAACACAATCCACCACATAGGGTGTACATTACTACATGAGCAAACCAATCTGTTTCCCAAGAAAACCAATCGCACATACAACAACGCACCATCGCCACGTTCAAGGAATTAGTCAATTTGGGAAGTCCGGGATGTTCTGGTAAATTTGACTAAATTCTGTATATATAAAGAAACTACAATTAAAATTGAAATTAAATATTTAACTAAATTTTCAATTTGACAAGATATCAACAATAGTACAAAGTAGCCTACAAACAGCACTCACTAACGATAGTGCTATTGTTTTGGTCCTGGAGGCTCCGTCAAGGGACTTTAACCCCTCAGACCCGGTAGGGCTCTGAGGCACCCATAATAAACACCTCCCGCGCAACTCGGTAGGGCTCTGAGGCTGTGGCAGCTTGAAAGCCTGTAAGCTTGGTGTGCGAGGCATCCGTCCGACGCATGTGAACAACAGCCGGCTGGACCGACGCCGCGCATCTCCGACCACAAGAAGGAGAGGCGTCCTTGTTCGTGTGTGCCTGTATGTTATTGTTAAGTAGCGAAAAGTAGTGTAAAGTGGCTGATATTGCCACAAAGTTATCTCCACGGAAATCGTCATCACAACTGAACCAGTTGACTTAGAGAGCTCTACTCAACGCCATTCTACAGGTACGAAACACATCTACGCTTGCGGATGCGCGGGAATGTGGAAGCAGTCAAAATAACAAAGATACGGTAGCTTAGGCGTAGAAGTTTTTCGGCCAAAAACCCCGGGTTTCGGGGAATATATATGGAATACAAAGCCGGGGCTGAAGGGTTAAAACAGGACTCACATGGGAGTTATAAGCAGATGATCTAGTTCTTATCGCAGATAGTGCGCAGGAAGCAGAGGAAAACTTCAAAATATAGAGGGAGGGTATGGCAAACAAGGGTCTAAGAGTTAATATACCAGTAGATAAAACAAAGGTCATGATTAGAAGATAGAGGAATAGGCGCGGAACTATGGAAAGTAACGGCGACTATCCATGCGCAGTATGTGGGCAGGGTGGGAAGCAACTCAATTCAATGTTGCGTCTGTAGTAACTGGGTACACAAGAGATGTAGTGGAACTAGTAGACCTTTCACAAGAATCATAGACTTTGAATGTACAGTGTGCAAGGGAGATCTTGTGTTAAATGACCCGCCTGCTAGTGTTGATTTCAACAGTGTAACGCTGGAGTGTGTACGGTAAATAAATTCTGCTATTTGAGCGATACGGTTTCCGTCGGAGGTGGCGCTGATGCTAGCTCCATTGCTAGAGTCAGAAGTGGCTGGGGCAAGTTTAGAGCTGTTGCCACTCTAAGCCATGAGAAGACTCCCACTTCACCTTAAAGGGAAAGTGTATACCTTGTGTGTTAGGAGTGCGATGACCTATGCCGCGGAGACGTGGCCGGTTAAAGCGGAGGATATCAATATAATGGAACGGAATGAGAAGAGATTGGTGAGATGAATATATGGGTTAACCACAGAGACAGGATATCGAGCGAGGTATTAAGTGAAGTAATGCGTATGAGCCGACTTGGTTGGTTTGGACACGTGGAGAATGGATGATGAGAACTGGGTGAAGAAATGCCGGACTGTGAACGTGGGGGGAGCTGCGCGTAGGGGAAGACCTGGAATGATGTGGGATCAGGTACTCCGGTCCGATTTAAAAATAAAGAACTTGACAAGGGAGGTAGCCCTTAACAGGGCTGCCTGGAAAGCCGTCATGTAGGACGTGAGACTGTAACCACATTCTCTGTGGACAAAACGGACTTTAAATTTGTATGTATGTATGTATGTATGTATGTATGTATGTATGTATGTACTGTATGTATGTATGTACTGTCGCCGTCAATAGTTTCCTGGACACCCATCTGACGATGACTGGTGATTTGTTTTGGTAACAGTATTCCCCCCCCCCCCCATCCACCCACTCTGTAGTCATGTCCCTCCCCCTCGTCGGGCAACTGTAAGCCCCTCCCTCTTCACCACCACCGGACTCCACACACAGCACATCCACACCATTATGCTTATGCTTATGCTCTCTCTCATTCTCTCTCTCTCTCTCTCTCATTCTCTCTCTCTCTCTCTCTCATTCTCTCTCTCTCTCTCTCTCATTCTTGCTCTCTCTCTCTCTCTCTCTCTCTCTCTCTCTCTCTCTCTCTCACAACTGATAATTGTAATAAAGTAGACGTGCCGTTTTGCCCAAAATCAAAACGGCATACCCAACTCTGCGATGGGTTACCATCATCACTACTAATACCATCATCAATCACAATCAACATAATTACTACTACTGCCATCATCACTACAACTGCCACAATCATCACGAGTACTGTCATCATCACCATTACTATGATCATCATCACTACTACTGCCATCATCACCACAACTATCGTCATCATCACTACAAATTTCACCATCCTCACTACTACTCACCATCATCACTAATACTCACACCATCGTCACTACCATCATCACTTCTGCCATTATTATCACTACAACTATCATCATTACTTGTCACCATCATCACTACTATTATGACCATCATTACTACTACTGTCACCATCATATCTACTACTGTCATCATCATCACTACTGTCATCATCATCAATACAACTACAGCCATCATCACTACAATTATCACCATTATCACTACTATCACCATAATCCAAATATTACTACCATCACTTCTAATGCCAACTAAACTAACTTAACCTAGCAAATGCGTAGCGAGATGTTTTCGCTCCCAGAACGCCATCATTGCTGGGGGGGGGGGGTTCCAGGAGGGGGGGGGGGGCAAAACCGTATTTTGGACCTAAAATCATAACTATTGCATAAATTCAAAAAATCTATTTTGACTGACATTTGCATTCACGCAACAAATGTTCGTGTGAAATTTGGTGAAAATCCGTCCAACGGTCTAGGAGGAGTTCCGAGACAGACGGCCGACGACGACAGACATTTTTTTCGTGTGGTACCCACTATACGGGGGGGGGGGGGGGGGCGATACCAAACTCTGCTTACGCACAGTTGATTATTCAGCACCATGATTACGTTATATATTTTAGGATCATATTTACACTATTAAAACGTAGAAATGTATAATGTTTCGTATTCGTTAACAGAATTAATATACCAATATTGCATTCCCTTGGCCATATAGTGAGATTTGTTTACCAAATGTGTTTTTATGTATTTTCAACGATCAGTGTAGGTATCTGAGGCAGACGTCAGTGAACACAAATTAGTCAATGTAAGAACATGAAGCTTTGAATATTTTTAAGAAGCGTCAGTTACTCTCCCGATAAAATCCCGAAACAGAGAGTAATGTGTATTCTCCCCTTAAAGAAGCTTCTAAACCTCATAGCAGTTATAATTAATTAATATTTCGGAGATAGTAATGCGAGGGATGTGTTGGTGGACGAAGCGAGGGGGCAGAGCTTACAGTAGGAGACGACGTAGGAGAATGAGGGGGAGAGGGATGAGAAACCATACAGAGGGGGTGGATGGCGAAGAAGGGGGGGGGGGGGGGCAACAGTGTTACCAAAACAAATCATGACTCCTTGTGAGTTGGGTGTCCAGGAAATTATTGACGGCGACAGTACATATATATATACCGGTAGCCATTTGAAGGGTGAGCAGAAATTTATACCTGGGCAAACAAAACATGGTACGGTACTGAAGTAATATTCGGGATGGACATAAATGCACATACTCAATATCAGCTAAGGAGATCAATACTGTATAATTTGAATTAACCCCTCCACCCCACACCACCCATAAACAAAGACAATGAGCAAGATTAAAGTAATAAAGGGAGTTTGGTCAAGATAAACAGCTCCAAATATTTTGAACTAATCGTCAGTAAATACAGTACGGTAGATAGACAGTGAGATCAATTAAGATTAAGTAGGAAAACAAAATTATAGGATAACAAATCATAGGCAAACTCAGTGGCAGCTCGCCGAGGTGCTCTCAGGAGAAAACTTGTCGATGGAACAAAGGTAAATACAGCACATATGGTAGCTTACCTTTCGTCAGCGTTACTCCATCCTGAGAGGATGCAAACAATATTGCTAGAGGTACTGCTCCAGTTGGTCCTGCGCAGAGAAAGGGAATGACCGCAGTATTCAGCTGATCCACACACCCTGTTGCGTCCACGAATACTACTTCTCCGGCTTCTCTCAGCTCCTTGTGGGCTCTCCTCATGAATGGGGTTATGAGCACAACACAAAAGCCATGATCATCATGATCTATCTCCAAGGTGATTTGGGAATTATCTTTGGCATATTTTTGGATTGCATCAAACATAGATGCATTGTTCAATCCACCATGCTCCTTAAGCCACAGCCCTCGCATATACGCTATGGACCTTGATGTTGGATTGATGCCATGGTTGGATTGAGCAGTCAGATCATTATGCAAGTCCATTTTGCATATGTGATGTCTGTGTGCTTGAGCTGTTGTCATGCCTGAATAAAGAATCTTTAATTAATCAACAAGTAATTCCCATTAATAGTCATCAACTACATACATACATATATACATACAATTTTTTTAAGACTGAGTGTTCCACACATAAGTGCAGTTTCAGTCTCTTGTCCTAATGGCGGCATTCCAGGCAACCCTGTTAAGGGCTGCTTCACTTGTCAAGTTCTTGGATTTGAGATTGGCATGTATAGACCGATCCCAGGTCTTCCTCGGTCCACCCCTTGGTGCAGCTCCCTCCACAATCACAGACCTGCATTTTTTCACCCAATTTTGTTCATCCATTCTCTCCACATGTCCATACCATCCCAGTCTACTTGTACGCATCACCTCGCTAATACTCTTTAAACCTAAATATCTCCTCAGCTCAACATTTGTTATTCTATCCTGTAGCCTGGCCCCACACATCCATCTCACCATTCTCATCTCATTACGCTCCATTCTGTTGACATCCTCTACTTTAACCCTTCCAGCCCGGGTGTCATTTTAAAATGACACCAAAACAAAAGGGCCGGAACCCGGGTGTCATTTTAAAATCTTTGTGCTTGAAAGCGTGCTTCAAAATTTGCGCGGCCAATTTTGGCATGGTAGGAGCGACCGCAGCGCCACCAAGCCTCAACTACTAGTGTTATCAGTTCGTACGTGGCCGCCATAGCGAGTAATACTGAAAAATGTTTTCCGACGTGTCCGATTCGTTGCAACCTCCCGCGGGCCCCAGTGCTACCCCACTCGCAACTTCAACGCCTGTTCCAACCGAGAAGAGAGCTCAACAAAAGAAAGTTAAGCGTTTGTCGAGTGATAGCGCTATACAGCGACAACTTTTTGAAAGTGATGAAGAGAGCAGTGGCGAAAGCTTGGTGGACAAGGTACAATTTATAAGTGAAAGTGAAGACGATTTCGTGGGCTTTGGAGACGACGATAATGTCGATTTATTTGAGGGGGGAGACAGTAGTGATGATCCTGATGTGGAAGTGTTTCAGGAAGGTGCCATTGAGCTTCCCAGTGTGCTAGAACCTAGGCCTACCCCCTCGCCATCTTTGCTAGGTCAGCCTAGGCCTAGCCCTACCCCAGGACCTTCCCCTTTGCCTGCCCGTACGCCCTTGAAAGTGGGCAAATATTTCTACAAACAATCATTGATCAAAAGTGCAGCTAAAAAAGCACGCAGGGCAGCCGCAGAAAAGCATAGGGAAGCTGAAGATAGCGATAATGACGCCGACCCTGGCCTAGCAACCACCCGCATTCCATTGTCCCGACGCCTTGACACGGGACGCCGCGTGGGTCACCCACAGCCCTCGCCTTCATCTCTCGTTCAGGATGACCAAAGGGCCTCTTCAAGTGGTATTGGTGATGTGCCACAGGCCTCAACACACCGCAGAGCATTATTTCCTGCTGAAAAGCCCTCGGCTCGCCGCAAAAGGAGCCCAACTCCCGAGGCCTCGGCTCCCATTCTTGAAGCTCCCGCAGCCTCCCGCGCTCCACACCGCCGACGCCCGGTCACTTCTTCACCAGAATTGTCTCCTGAGGAGGATGCTGACGACCCCAACATTGCCCCAGATGACCTGACGTCGCCTGAGGAGGAAAAGGAAGAGGATGTGCCGACAAATCGAGGGAGAGGGCGAGGTCGTGGACGTGGTCAGCCTGCCGACGCCGCTGCCCCTGGGCCTGGGCCTGGGCGTGGGCGTGCAGGGCGTCCGCCTGGGCGTCCGCCTGGCCAAGGGCGTGTGCCAGGGCGTCCAGGGCGTGTGCCTGCTGCAGCACGACCTCGAGCATCAGCATCCGACCTGTTTGTGTGGACAGATGGAGCTGATTTTGAGCCAGATTGTCCTGCCTTTGACGAGGTACAGATGGGTTCTGGGGTGTCACCAGCATATCCCTGTGGCCCAGATGCTACCCCCAGTGAACTTTTCTGTGGCTTCTATGACAATGAAGTCATGGAATACCTCGTCAAAGAGACAAATCACCACCATGCTATCTGTGCCAACTTTCTTGGGAGGAAGACCAGTGCCAAGATGGTGGCATGGAGAGCTCTCACTGTGGCAGAACTATATGTGTTCTTGGCACTTACAATGCTGATGACTCATATAAGGAAGCACGTTCTGGCTGACTACTGGATCACTGGCGACATCATAACGACTCCATCATTTGGCAAATACATGTCCAGGGACAGGTACTTCGACATCCTCTCCTATCTCCACCTGACAAACAACATGGCAGTCCACCTTCCCGACTCATTATGGAAGATCAGGAAGCTGTATGACATGATACGTCATCGGTTCACCACATACCTGATTCCTTTCCAGAAGATGTGCCTCGACGAGTCTCTGGTCCTGTTCCGTGGTAGGCTGCACTTCCGACAGTATATCCCGTCCAAGAGACACCGCTTCGGCATCAAGCTCTTCGTCCTCTGCGACTGCTTGACGGGGTATGTGCTGGACTTTATAGTCTACAGCGGCAAGGCTGGAGAAGTTGTGACTGACCCTCTCATTGGTTTTGGTGGCGCTGTAGTGAAGAAGATGATGGAGAGGCACTTCAATAATAACCACATCCTCTACACAGATAATTATTACACGTCGCCTCTCCTGACCAAGTACCTCCATGACCGCAAGACCGGAACTGTCGGCACAGTCAAGGGCAAAAGGAAGGGCATGCCAGGCTACCCAACCAAGACGAAGAAGGCTGACATCTTCCACAAGATGACTCCATCCACTGGCATGACCAGCGCAAGGTCAACCTCCTCACCACATGCCACAAGGCCCAGATGGTCGCCACAGGGAAGGTGGACCGAACAACCACGAACCCCGTCCAAAAACCAGCTGCTGTCCTGGATTATAACATCAACATGCGCCTCGTTGACAAGTCCGACATGCAGATGGGCTTCATCGACTGCCTGCGAACATCTTGCAGGTGGTACAAGAAGTTTATCCTGCATACGGTAGATATGTCGATCCTCAATGCCTACATCTACCGTCTGAGGACTCCAGGAGCCAAGAAGTACAAGTCCCTGCGGAAGTTCCACAAGCAGGTGCTACTTGAGCTCCTGGCTAAACATGCGGGTACACCAGGCAGGCCAATACAAGGACCAGGCCACCTTGACAGAACGGGGTGTGCTGAATTCTTCAGGAAGCACCAGCTCAGCGCCCTTCCTTTCAAAGCACCAGGTAGTAATGTTAGGAGTCAGAAGAGGTGCCATGTGTGCAGCCACACAACTCGCAGACCCCGAAAACCCACAAAAACCACTTGGGAATGCCTCGAGTGTCAAGTTGGACTGTGTGCTGGCACCTGCTTCAACGACTTCCACACTCTAACAAACTTTTGAAGTGGAAGTGACAACAGTGAAAGTGACACTCAAATGTAGGCTAAGAATAATAATATAACTAAGTATAAGTGAAAAGGACACATAAGTAATAATAAGTGCCTTCAATAACAATATGAACAAGTGAAAGTGACACTAAAATATATATTTCTAACAATAAATAAGTGAAAATGACACTCAATAAGCCTAGGCCAGTCAAAGTGACAGTATAATAATAATAAAACTAAGTATAAGTGAAAGAGACACACAAGTAATAATAAGTGCCTTCATAACAATATGAATAAGTGACAGTGACACTATATATTATTAGCTTACCTAACAATACATAAAAGGGGAAATGACACTACCAATTATCAAAGTCCAGTGAAAGTGACACTAATAATCATAATAATAATAATAAAACGAAGTAATAAGTGACAGAGACACAAATAAGTTCATATAAATAACTTTATTGAGTGAAAATAACATAATAACTATAATAAATGACAGAATAACCAATAAAACACTATCAAATCGCATCCTGGCATAATTGCGGGTGGAGCGACGAGTGCAACTGGGCGTCGTAGCCGGGGCCGCGGTTGAGTGTTCGGACGCGCCGAGGTAAATACGCGGCAAAAGTTACCTCCACTTCCATCACCATCACTCCGGAACCAGTTGAGCTAGAGAGCTCTACTCAACCCCATTCTACGCAGGAAGGTAAGGCGCTCATTTCTATATATGTTTGATTAATGTAGGTCATATATTAAGCGAGATTAGCCTTAGTTTACTTTTGTTGATATTCGACCAGATCGCCCGGATACGAGCTCCGTCATTAGGAGAGCCTGCCCGGGCCAGGAGGGTTAACGGCCCATGTTTCTGAGGCATACGTCATTGCACTTCTAACACATGAGGCATACACCTTTCCCTTCAGGGGGAGAGGCATTCTTTTCATTGTCAGGATTGGCATCAGTTCTCTGAACTTCCCCCAGCCACACCTAATTCTAGCAACAGTGGCAGCCTCGGCCCCACCACCGGCAGAGATGGTATCTCCTAGGTAACAAAACTTGTTCACCAGCTCCAAAGACTCATTTCCAAAATTCACTGCCACAGGATCATCACCTAACACAAGCTCGCCTTTGCACACTACGCACTCAAATTTCTCTATTTCTGACTTATCCTTCGGCAGGGGTCCCTTTATTCTACTACAGTTCTTACTCCCATGGTGTACCCAACATCGACAGATGCTACATTGAATTGAGTTAGCGCCCACTCCCTTTCCACACACTGAACATGGGTATGCACCGCTCTTTTCCACATTGCCTCGTCTGAATCTACAATGCATAACCTTGGTTTTGTTAATATTGACTCTTAAACCCTTGCTCACCATGCCCTCTCTCCACTCTCTGAATTTGGCCTCAGCATCTTGCACACTGTCAGCTATTAGGACTAAATCATCTGCATAAAACAGTTCCAACGGGAATCCGCCTCTAAAAACTCTAGACAGTGCCTCCAGGACCATAATAAAGAGGAGGGGGCTTAACACTGAACCCTGATGGACTCCAACACGGACTGCGAACTCATCTACACCCTTCACCCTCACCGCACTTCGCGAATCCTCATACATCTTCATTATCACACGCACCAGCCACTCTTCCACACCAAGTTTCCTCATAGCCCACTGCACAACATCTCTAGGCACCCTATCAAAGGCCTTCTCCAGGTCTACAAACACAAAGTAAAGATCCTTGCCTTTTAGTAAGTATCTTTCCTGTATCTGCCTGACTATGAAGATAGCATCGGTTGTACCCCGTCCGGGCATAAAACCAAACTGAATATCATCAATAGAGATGCTTTGCCTGATCAAACCCTCAAGGACTCTCTCACAGACCTTCATGATTTGGTCAAGCATTTTCAGGCCCCTATAATTTCCTCTATCTAGCGCATCCCCTTTTCCTATGTATATATTTACTATTACACTTTTGAGCCAATCCTCTGGGATTTTCTCATCTTTAATAATGGTGTTTATCAACTCAGTGACAATGTCAGAGCAACCTGGAGCTTTACCGTCCTTCATTATATTGATTGCGTCGCTCACTACAGCTGGTGGTATCAAAGGAGGGGGCCCAGATATTGGTTTTTCGATACTAAGCTGTTCCTTATCCCATTCAAACTCTACATTTAGCAATCGTTCATAGTGTGCCTTCCATGCTTCTCTGACTTCATTTTCTGCATACACAATCTTCCCATTATCGTTTCTAACACACTGTTCACCTATAATATCCCTACTGTCATTTTTAACTCGCCTAGCTAGGTTGAAGATCCCATTGGGATTGTCAGTGTTACACACTTGTTCGAGGACCAGGTCCTTAACCCTTCCTGCCCGGTTGTCATTTTAAAATGACACCACGAAATAAGGGCAGATGCCCGGGTGTCCTTTCAGGACTTGTAAGCTTGAAAGCCTATTCAGATTGGTCTGAACGCTGTGCGTCCGACGCATGTAAACAAAGCCGATCGTTGCGTCACCGCACCTCCGAAAACAAGAAGGAGAAGACTCGTTTGTTATTGTATGTCTGTATGTCGTTGTTTCAGTAGTGAAAAGATCGTCGTATTGCTAACATCGCCTGATAATGCTCTCCACTGAAATCGTCATCACAACTGAACCAGTTGACTTAGAGAGCTCTACTCAACGTCAGTCTACAGATTGGAAACCGCACTACATTTATAGATGCGTGGGAAATTTCTAGCAGTTAAAATTAACAAAAATACGGTAGCCTAGGCCTAGACGTTTTTCGGCCAGATCGCCCGGGTAGGCCACCCTGTCCTTTGGAGATACAGCCCGGGCCAGGAGGGTTAATGCGATTTTTAGCATTGTAAATAACTCTTTTGGCAGTTGGTTTAGCTGCCTGGTATTCCTCCCTGCTGCCTCCTTTCTTCCATGCTTTGAAGCATCTCCTTTTCTCTTTCACAGCATGTTCTACCTCATCGTTCCACCACCAGGAGGTCGTATTCCTGGGGTGACCCTTTGTTTTCCCACAGACTTTGTCAGTGGCAGCGATAAGGCTATGCTTAAGAAAGTTCCATTGACTATTTACATTGTTAGGCCAAGCTTCCTTATTTCTATTCATTTCCTCCAGTTCACTATGAAACCTATCCCTAACTTCCTTGTTCTTCAGCAGCCACACTTTCCTTTTGGGTATGTATACCTTCTTGCGCTTAGGATCTCTGTATAAGCTCATGTCGCACACAAGTAGCTTATGCTGGGGGATACATTCTTCGCTCGGGATGACCTTTACATCTCGAACTAGTTTCCAGTCTTTCCTGTTAACCAAGATGTAATCTATCTGGCTACTGGAGACCCCAGAGTTATATGTGATCAGGTGGCTCTGTCTTTTCTTGAACTTTGTGTTACACACAACCATGTTGAGTGCAACGCAGGACTCCCAATATATATTCGCCTTCCAGATTTCTCCTTCCGTAACCATTTCCTCCATGTACCCCCTCGTATCCATCTGCAGATGCTCCCACGTGACCATTGAGGTTCCCCCCCCCCACAATTGTTATTTCATTCTCCGAGAGGCCTGAAATGACACTGACTCTGTCATTCCAGAAGTCCTCTTTTATCTCTTTCTGTAAATCAGCCTGTGGGGCATATGCAGATATCACATTCAGAATTCTTTCACCAACTTTCAACTTCAAAACAATCAGCCTTTCACAAAATCTCGTAATGAATTTAGAATGATTTGTTCCACCTCTCACTTATATTACAACACGCATGCTCACAGATGTGGATATTGTGTTCAATTAAATGGCTTGACATGAGGCACAGGTGAAAGTGTGAGAAATATAGTCCAGACAAGATCTTACATCCGGACTATAATACGCACACTTCCAGACTTTTCCGGAAGTATGCGTAATATAGTCCGGACAATATCCCGCAATACTGGATTACCGGTATAATATTCAGACTTCCAGAAAAAACTGGAAGTTTGCATACAGTAATATAGTCCAGATGTGATCGTTTCCGGAAGTCTGAGCTTGGAGTTCGAATTTAAATGCTACTCTGGAAGTCACAGGTTTCTGGATTGGTGGGTCTGAAAGGGCGAGGTTTTCCTGTACAGTCCATCCTCCTATAACACAAGCTCCTACAACGCGATCCTCCTTTAACACGAGGGGGGGGGTTCCCGAATTACCTAAACCTCTTATAACACGAGCCGAAACATATAACGCGAAATGGCCTTGCAGAGTGCTTCAAATCCGGCGCCTCCTCTTACTGCGTGACCCCCCCCCACCTACAGCGCGATGACGTCGATGCACAGTGTGACGACAGAGGGTTCTGCGTCGGCAGCCAGGCTGCTAGACTCGTTTTGTACCTGCCTGCCTCGTGTTATAGTTGGACGTTTTGTGGGTGTTTTGCCACGTTCTGTGTATCACCATGGCTCCCAGGAAGTTTATCAGCCATCGAGTCAAGAAGGAAATCATAGAGAGGAAGGAGAAAGGTGAAGGAAACTCAGCTATAGGCCGGGACCTGGGTTTATCTGAATCCACTGTCAGGACGGTTTGGTCAAATAGAGCCAAAATTCAGGCCACCATCAAGAGCTATGGTGCGACGGAGTTAGATGGAAGGAGTAGGACCAGTAATCAAGCTATGATTATAATGGAACGATACCTCTCAGTTTTCATAAATAGAAAACAAAGGGAAGGCATACCCCTTGATTCTCGTTATCTGAAATCTCAAGCCAGGTTATTATACGCCACAGCCTGCAAGCGACTTAACCAAGCAAATGATCAAGCATTTAAGGCAAGCAACGGATGGATGCAGAAATTTCTACGGCGCAAGGACTTAAAAAATATTAAATTAACAGGGGAGAGAGCATCGGCAGACGAGGTGGCCGGTAATGAATATCCAAAGGTGTTGCAGGGGATCATTGAAGAAGGAAATTACACCAAAGATCAAATCTACAATGTTGATGAAACTGGCCTAGTCTACAAAACCATGCCTAAGTCCACCTACATTTCTAAACATTGCAAGGAGGCACGGGGACGGAAAGCTGACAAGACCCGAATCACTGTTATGTTGACTTGCAACGTTTCTGGGACACACAAAATGAAACCTGTGGTTGTCCATACTGCTGCACATCCCCGATGTTACCGGAACTTGAGGAACATGGATGACAGTGGAGTCTACTGGTACAATTCAGGTAAAGCTTGGGTGACCTCATCAATTATGAGTGACTGGCTTATTCAACAATACATTCCTGATGCCAAAGCCAAGCAGCGGGAACTAGGACTGGATTTTAAGATGATTTTGCTGATGGATAATGCCCCCTGCCATCCTGCCTACCTGCAAAATCTTCACCCTCAATGCAATGTTATCTTCTTGCCTCCAAAAACAACATCCTTAATCCAGCCACTTGATCAAGAGCTAATTTCTACCATGAAATTTTTCTACCAGACTCACCTCTACGATTATCTAAGGGACAAAACAGAAACAAATGAAGAAGTGACAGCGATGGAACTCGACCCTAACTTGGACTTAGATGAAGTTGCACCTGCAATTGAAGATCCTCCTGCATCACCTGAAATGCCAGAAGTGCCTGAAGTTCCTGAAGGTGACGAAGCCACCCAGAAGATGTCTGTCTCAAGTTTCTGGAAAGCTTTCACTGTAAAGAATGCTATCGATTTCCTCATTCTTAGTTGGGCCCAGATTTCCAAAGCCACAATCAACCATGCCTGGAGACAGCTGACACCTCACCTGTGTGAACCCAAGGCCGACAAAGAAAGGCAGAGTGTGCAGACAGCCGAGGCTCAGGCAGTCAATGCAGCAAGGAATATCGCTGGATTTGGTGAGGTGACGGTGGAGGAGATTCGTGAATTCAACAGGGCAGGAAATGAATCTACAACCATAGACTTAATTCAACAGGTAGACGCAGAAGACATTGAACACGAAACAAGAGGCCAGCCATCCCCTCCCCCACCAGTTATGTCTGATTTGCCAGCTCGTCAAGTTAGCCTTATTCTAGCAGCTGTTGATGCATTGAAGGAAGAGTTCAAGACTCGTGAATCATGCCCTCTTAGAACTGATGAAGTTCTCTTTGGCATCGACAGGCTGTTCACTTATTATAGCGACCGCAGCATGGCAGAGTTTAATCAACGAAGGCAGACGATGATAACAAAATTCCTGCCGTCACGACAACCAGCTCCCCAGCCTTCCTCTACCACTGACAACCCTCAGCCGTCCACCTCTGCCAACCCTCAGCGGTCCACCTCTGCCAACCCTCAGCCGTCCACCTCTGCCAACCCTCGGCCGTCCACCTCTGCCAACCCTCAGCCGTCCACCTCTGCCAACCCTCAGCCGTCCACCTCTGCCAACCCTCAGCCGTCCACCTCTGCCAACCCTCAGCCGTCCACCTCTGCCAACCCTCGGCCGTCCACCTCTGCCAACCCACAGCCGTCCACCTCTGCCAACCCTCAGCCATCCACCTCTGCCAACCCTCAGCCGTCCATCTCTGCCAACCCTCAGCCGTCCACCTCTGCCAACCCTCAGCCATCCACCTCAGCTAACCCTCAGCCGTACACCTCTGACATGATGGATGATGCCGAATTCGATGGATTTATGAAAGATGCTGGATTGTTGCAGAGGAGTGGTCGACTCCGTGCTTACCTGCATGATGATGATGAGGTTGACGAGGCTGGGGACGGGGCAGCCTAGCTGACCTCGCCCTGCCATGGGGGTCTGCCTCAGAGCCCCCTACACTTTACAATCATCTTTTTCTTCATTAGTTTTAAGGTAAGCTATGTCTTTTAATATTTGTTTTTGGTTTAAGGTTATTTGGTAAATAATATTGGTGTTTATTAAGCTAAAAAAAATACGGAAAAGTGCCAAAATAGGGGGGCCCAGTCCCATATAGAATTATCTCCATTTAAAGTGTTATTCCTAGAACGCGAAACACCTACAACACGAGGCGCAGTGCCGCCCCTAAACTTGCGTTATAGGAGGATGGACTGTATTTATATCTACTTAACCCCCTCAGTCTGATGATCAAAACTTTTTCATCTGTGGACAGAATAGTGTATTTGCCACTAGTGTCGTGAGGCGCGGCCAACATAATAATCTTAACTCTCGTTTTTCACCCACAAATATCACCCCAACTGCATTTAAATACACTTCACGAGATAGAAGGAAGTCTATACAACAATAGTTCTATAAACATAAAATAGTGTACAGTTGGTCCTCCGGTAACGCGAGCTTTAGAAACGCGGATTTGGTGGCACGCGGTACACCCCAAATATCCAAAATGTTACTAATGCGGTCAATACTTAGACTGGCGCGGGGTCCAGCTGGGCTCCGAACCTTTACTCCCGACTTTCGTAGCTCATATCTCTTCAAATATGTGGCCTAACCAAGTGTTTATGCCTACCAGAGGTAGATATGATCGTTCCCGTGCATTGGGTGAATACTAGCACACTCCACATTGTGTAGTTAATGTGTGAGGTGAGAATAATTACCGAAACACACTTACTGTATGTTATTGTTTGGCTGTCGAGTGAGTGTGTGTGTTGTCATTGTGTGGACCACATGGCTATGCTATCTCGGTCGCCGAATCTTTACTTACGACTTTCGTAATTTACCGATGCTCATATCTCTGCAAATAAATGGCCTAACCAAGTGTTTATGCCTACCAGAGGTAGATATGATCGTTGTTGTGCGTTGGGTGAAGACTAGAACACCCTACAATGTGTAGTTATTGTGTGAGGTGAGAAATAATAAGACGGCGAGTTAGGCGGGAATTCCGAAGCTACGATTTTCGTAATTTACCGATGCTCATATCTCTGCAAATAAATGGCCTAACCGATCGTTGTTGTGCGTTCGGTGAAGACTAGAACACCCTACATTGTGTAGTTATTGTGTGAGGTGAGAAATATGATAGAGGGATTTCAGAGCTTCGATCGAAAAATGTCGGCTACTGCTGTGACTCTCTCTCATTAGCCTAGCTGCCTGGCCTAAATGAAATATTTATTCAGAGGTAAGAGTTGTTGCAATGGGCAAATCAACTCATTGCACATGTCAAATAACCTTTATAATAGATTTAATTACAGTCAGGACCCCCAATACACGATTTCACAATGCGCGAAAACCCTAATACACGAGTTACCCCTCGAAAATAACATTAATTAATTAAACATTAATTACGCGAGGTGGTACCACAATACACGAATCGAGAGCTAAGAAGGGGCCAAATCCGCTATTCCCGCTTGATACGCGAGCACGTCTACGTTTCGCGAGGCCCAGGAGTAGCTCCGAAAAAAGAAGAAGACGGGCATACGCCTGCCTTCCCTCCCGCTTACCCTCCCTCCCACAGTCCCGCTCAAGCGCTCATAGCCGTGCGGAGTGACCAAACGTTTGTAGTGCCTGCCACTTTTTTCGCCATGCCACGCCAATATAAGAAGAAACACAAAATGAAGGTGGAAGTGTTGGATCGCAAGAAAAAAGGAGAAGGAAACTGTGCAATAGGCTTGTCAGAGTAAACTGTTCGTACGATTTGGTCAGGGAGGGAGAAGTTGGAAAAAATCGTGAAGTCCTACGGTCCTAGTCCTAGCCTATCTACTACTAATTTTAAGGTAAGGTTTCATATTTGTATTCATTGTTCTTCTTATATATAAGATATAGACTGTACTGTAGAGCCAAAAATGTCGAAAATAGGCCATAATTGAGAGATGTCACCCAATCTAATTATTCCCATTTAAAGTTAGTTCCACAATACACGAATTCACAATACGCGATGCCTCCTGTCACCCCTATTCTCGCGAATTGGGGGTCCTGACTGTATTATAACATAGGCTTCTATGGAGAAAAAGTGGACTTTGTGGAAATCCCCAGAACACCAAGGTACCTTTAACATGTAAACATATGGGTTCGGTAACGCGGATTTTGCTAACACGGGCGGTAACCAGAACACATTGGCCGCGTTAATGGAGGACCAACTGTATCTATAATGGTTATCGTGTAGGGTGAGGTGGGGGTGATCCGCACTACTAGTGGATAAAATATTCACCAAAAATCAGGTAACAAACTTTATGGAAAAATAGTGGTAGTATCAGTAACTATAGGTCAAGACCTATCATGGTGATTTTTATTAATAATGTAAGAATGAGTTAAGGTCCACTTATTTAAGTTTTACAAAAGGGTACCACTATAGAGGGGGTGGTTCGAACATGGGTGTGGTTCGAACAGGGCATGGGGGTGATCCGAACACCACCATTTTCACTAATAAAATGTATAGTGAGAATGTAAAAACTGTTTGTCTCCAATGAAATATTCAAAGAAAAATTACTAACAACTTTATTAACCACCTGCCCTACAAATATGGCTATAGGGTAAGGAGGGGGTAAAAACCAGAGCTGGGCACTTCCGCCAACACTTTCGCAAATAGCCAATTTCGCCATGGCGGAAGTGTCAATTTGGTGGCGCATTAGCGTTGGCGCCAAAATGGCTGCCTATTTGCGGGTTTGTAGCTCTGAAAAGTACCTCCATGTTGCCAACCTCGAGTCCGCAAAATTTGGTTCCCACCACCTGTGTTAAACACAGACCCGCGGCCCCTACACAGTACACTTCCAGCACCCGCCAAAAAACAAGCCAATTACTTCTTGTTATGCGGGAATCTAGTGTACCTTCTATATTTCGTGATTTTTCGTATGTGATTTGATGTGTGAAAATGCTAAGGAAGACATGATAATACAGATTACTTAACCCTTCCTACCCGGGCTACCTTAGGTAAGGACAGCTCTGCAGAAGGGCCGCTACCCGGCCGTCCTTACCTAAGACGGCAGCTTAATAGCCTAATTAAGCTTGGTCTGAACGCCGTGCGTACGACGTATGTCAACAAACCCAAGCGTTGCGTCACCGCACCTCCGAAAACAAGAAGGAGAAGACTCTTCAATGTTATTGTTCTGACGGCAGACGAAATAGTGTCTGAAAAGCCCCCATATTGGCAACATCTCTGCAATATTTGCTCCACTGAAATCGTCATCACAACTGAACCAGTTGACTTACAGAGCTCTACTCAACGCCAAAATACAGATTGAAAACCGCACTACGATTATAGATGAGTGGGAAAGTTCTAGCAGTGAAAATAAACATAAATACGGAAGCCTAGGCCTAGACGTTTTTCAGCCATTTCGCCCGGGTACAGGCGACCGTCCTTAGGTAAGACAGGCCGGGTAGGAAGGGTTAATAAACATTGCTTAACTGTAAACACAAATATTTGAAGACCTGGAGAGATTCGATCGATCGACTGCGTAACTCTCACAAATCAATCGAATCCACTCCTGAGCTAATATATTTTAATTATCAATAGTCTAGATTATTTATTTTTGGATATGGATATTGTCAAAATATCATTAATACTGAGATGTAGAGAGCCGAGTTACGATAAAGACGAATATTAGATGAAATATGCGAAAACCCTTTAATTAGGATAGCCTATATTGTAGTGTTATTGTTTATCAAACGTCATGTGTTCGTGACCACATGATAAGCGTCGTCTTTATTTATGATTAGATAGGCTATTTGAAAAGCTTATGGTGTATTTAAAGTGAATAGTACATTAGTCTTACCTTTTAAGGCTTTTATAAACGAATATATATAAAATGAAGCGGTTAGGCTATAGGCCTAAGCCTAGGCTAGGCCTAATATTCGTGGCCAAGTTAACAAATTTCCATAGCCTAGCCTAGGCCTAGGCCTACGGTCTCGATTTCAATCGTATGGGTGAGTAATTATATCCTACTGTCTCGATTTATTTATTTCCATTTGAATTGATACTTCTATTTAGGCCTAGTGCGATTTTTATTAGGCTAGTGCGTGATATCATGGTCTCACTTGCGAAATAGGCTAGGCTATAGCGGCGCTTCACTTAAGTTAGGCTAGGGCTAGTTAGTTAATTTGATTTAGCCTATATTAATGTTTTCTTAACCTAAACTAAGTTTATTAGGTTACCCTAATCCCATCAAAATGCCTCAAAGCATGTAGGCTAAATATTGCATATAAGCTGAGGCCTATATAGGCTAGGCCTAGGCCTAATCACCGACTTATTTTATTAGTGTCAAATAGGCTAGTGTTAATTTTGAAAGTATCATATAAATGTACAATAAAATTTTATTTTATTCTGATCTGAAGCTATATTCTGAGCATCATAATGAATATAGGCCTAGGCTACACTACTTTCTATTAAATTACTTAATCTATCTAAAGTAGACCTATCTATTCTATTTATATTGCCATCCCCAAAGGGGTGGCCACAAATGAATCACCTCCTTGCACCTCTGTGATCTGGCGTACCTCCTCCCGAATGGTGCAAATTTGCGAATACTGATTATTACTGAAGGACTCTCCCCAAAACTAAGTCGCCCCAACGTTTAATTGCCTATGCCGGACAAACGAAGTGGCCTATCTATAGGCCTATATATTATATATATATATTTTTGTTGATAACCAAATCTAAGCAAAACGGGGTAAGTTCCTCATACAAAATGTGGGACAAAAGTTTTTTGGGCTCTCCATTAACCTAGACTAAAATAAACTGTAGGCCTATTAAACTTTAGGTAAGAGTTGTGTTTGCGGGCATACCATCCGCTTTGTTTACATAGTCGCACGCTTACAGTTACATACGTTTCTAATTTGACTGTTTTTGTATTGCTAGTTTTGCTACTATTTGCCCTTGCTGATAATATACTGTACAGTATATGATGATGACAATAAGTCATTGGGGATGAGCCCGGTGAGGGGGCAAAGCCCCCCTCATCCAATATTGTAGAATTTGTATCCCACGGCCGTCGGCCGGTAACAAAACAATTTACCCAACACCTGGCCGTGGGATATAATAAACTCAACCCATTGATTTACCCTTGATTCTGTAGTTTAAATAACAAAAATAAAAACAGGTTTGCGTTTGCTGATTTGCATTTGGGAATCGGAAATTTCACGAGGTTTGCTGATTTGTGTTTGTGGAAGTTATGTTCTGGGTTTGCAAATTTGAGTTTGTGGACTAGATTTTTTGTTTGTGGTGCCCAGCTCTGGTAAAAACATGGGTGTGAAACGAACATCCATAATCTCTGCCCTATCAATAATAAAATAGTTTCCCCAACAAATCTAAAGAAGAAAATGGGTAGATTCCAGATGGCGACGGATGGAGTCATCAGGTAGGTATTTTGTTGGGTGGTTATTTAAATTGGGGGTGTTCGGTACACCCCCGTCGTGGCATGAATGTTTAAACATTCATGATACTGAAGGAAATGTCTGAATGGCAGCCTTTCTCACCAGATATCATTGTAGCCACGTACATTTCACTATTAAGCATCACACCACTAGAATCAGCACGTTTTCACAGTCAAGAAATACTATATTAGAAACGAGAAATATAACATCGATCACCTAAAAAATAGAAAAACTGACCTGAAAACTCCGTCCGTCGCGATGTATACAATAGTTTGCCGTCATCCTCAAGCTATCCACTTTCTTCTTTTGAGGTGTTGGGGAAACTATTTTATTATTGATAGGGCAGAAATTATGGACGCAGTTCGTTTCACCCCATGTTCGTTACACCCCACCTTCACCCTACTATTAATATTCGTAAATATTTCTGCTGCAAATTGTGATTTTTGTCACTTTACTTAAAGATATTTCCGAAACTTACTAAATAACTGATTTTTATTTTCATACTAAATCACAGCTATTTTTTCCGCTGAACATGATGGCGGTGTTTAGAATATTCTATCAACATTGGATTTTATAGAAATAAATCTATAACGATATTTTTTCGCTCTTATAGAATCCAGGCCGCACCAAAATATTCATTCTGTCGGTTTTCACCCATAATAATTGCTTTTGTTTTTAATTTTATGAATGGCAAGAGGAAAGGTTATTATATAAGATTTCATAAAAAAAAAAAAATATGTTGAATTTCACCGTAGGTGAAGGTAAGTGTTCAGTCCGCCCGTATTTTCCCTCCCCATTTTCACTGATAAAATGTGGGACAATGCATATTTTTTATTTGAGCGGTATTTAGGATTTTTCATTAGCTTTCGGATGGTATCTATATCATCAATGTACGATAAAAACTTCTATTTTCCCCTAATATTTTTTGTCCGTTTGCCGCCGTCACCGACTGGTAAATATTTTCGCTTCGACTGGTAAATATGTTCGCTTAACTTGACGGTCTATTTTCATATCATTTAACGATCGATAGTTTTTAGATATTAATTTTGTATATCGGCAAGGAATACAGATTGTTATTTTCAAAGAACCAGCTCCCTACGACTAAAACTTTATTTTATATGAATATTTTCATATGCGCATACCTTACAACGAAATAATTCGACCGTTACATACCTTAACTGTTGACCGTTGAACGTAATACCTTAACCCCATAAGTATTGAGGATATCCAAGCACATTTCAGTAATTTTCAATGCTATACATTATTACTTATATCACATAAAGCCACTCTTTATCCAGGGGGGCGGCCATTTTTAAATGTCGCTGCCATGCGACCTCCCGGACTGGCTGCCTCAGTCAAACTGAGGTTTTTCCACATTCAGTCCTTACTCGCATATTTTTACCTTACAGTGTTGTAAGTTACCTCACGTAAGTCCTTAGATTTTCAAGGACACGCTGGTGAAAAGATACACGCAACCGCGTGTATAATAAGTTGGCTAGGCTTACATAAGTTTCGCCCCCGATTATACACGCGATTGCGTCAAAATCGGTGTTTGGTCCAAAGTATTTATAGACGCGATCGCGTCATATCAGACTGAGGGGGTTAAGCTATGCATATTTTAGAATACCATTGCTTACTAAACTTATTACCTGTATGGTATGTTTATAAATAGAACATTGCTTACCGGTATTTCAATAAACATTTAATGGTTCAGTGTGCGATGCAATAACATTTATGTCACTTATCACTAATGCTATGCTTATTTCATTGCTTATGGTTATTGCTTAACCCTCCAGCCCCGGCTACGCATTACATAAATATTCCCCGAAACCCGGGTGTTTTGGCCGAAAAACGTCTAGGCTAGGCTACCGTATATTTGTTAATCTGACTGCTTCCCGCATTTCCGCGCATCCCCAAGCGTAGCTGTGTTATTTACCTGTAGAATGGCGTTAAGTAGAGCTCTCTAAGTCAACTGGTTGAGTTGTGATGATGATTTCATTGGAGATAACTTTATGGCAAAAACAGCCACTTTACACTACTTTTCGATACTTAACAACAACATACAGGCACACACGAACAAGCGACGCTCTCCTTCTTGTGGCCGGAGATGCGGGGCATCGGTCCAGCCGGCTGTTGTTTACATGCGTCGGACCGACGCCTCGCACACAAAGCTCACAGGCTTTCAACCACTGGGTGTTCAAGAGCCCTTCCGGGTACCTGTTATATGCTTTTTTATGGGCGTTCAAGAGCCCTTCCGTGTTGTAGGGGTTAAGATATACCGTAACTTACTAAACAATGGACATAATTTTCAAAACATGTCTGTGCTCGAGTCATTGGTAGACATGTATGTAAAGAGGAACACATATTAACCCATGGAATCCGGGAGGCCTCATATGAGGCAGAAATTTGTTTTGGCAGGAATCCGGGAGGCTTCATATGAGGCAAAATCAAAATCAAAGGGTTTAAATCGAGCGGGCGGATTTTTGTTTGTGCGTGGGCTACCGCAGCGCCACCAAGCACAAACTAACAGGCAGCGTCAGTTCTTATCTCACATCCAAGATGGATGGAGCTAATCCAAACAAAATTGCTGTGTCCGAATCGCCGCCCGCCGCCACGGCCCGTACGCCTAAGAAAAGCAAGGCTAAAAAGACCAAGAAAACAGTGGTAAGTCCCGGTGGTGTTGCATGCACTCTGGAAGAGCTAAGTGAATATAGTGAACTGAGTGAATATAGTGAACTGAGTGAACTTGGGAGTGACTTTGACGATGAACAAGTGGTTAGTGAAGATGCGGGTGAAGTGACGGATGAATTAGAGTTTCAGCACTTTTTTAGTACCAATGAGGATGATCACAACGAGGATAATGACGATGGTGAATGCGGTGCTCGTGAATATAGTGAACTGAGTGAACTTGGGAGTGACTTTGACGATGAACAAGTGGTTAGTGAAGATGCGGGTGACCCCGGCGTCGGCTGTCGGCACTCCTTCTCCGGCCAGTAACAATATAACAATATGGGCAAGTGAGACACAAAAATATGTAACAATAACTAACTTTTATTGAAATACAAGTGTAAATTACACTACCGTACGCTTTAGAAATCAGCTACTGTATGCTAGCCTAACCTATTAGAGTAAGTTTCTAAAGTTTTTGAAACTATTCTTGCTTCCAAATTTCTTAAGCATTTCTCTTCTCATAATCTGCTCTCAGATCGCCAGTATGGCTTCCTTAAGGGTCGCTCTACTGGTGATCTTCTTTCATATCTTACTAACTCTTGGTCATCCTCCTTTCGGGACTTCGGTGAGACTTTTTCTATTGCACTAGACATATCGAAAGCCTTCGATAGAGTCTGGCATAAATCTTTAATTTCTAAACTACCCTCCTTCGGTTTCTATCCCTCCATCTGTGCCTTTGTCTCTAATTTCCTTTCCGGCCGTTCCATAGCTGCGGTTGTGGACGGCCATTGTTCACTTCCTCACCCTATAAACTCTGGTGTTCCTCAGGGCTCTGTCCTATCTCCTATTCTCTTTCTAATTTTTATAAATGATCTCCTTAACTGTACCTTAATTCCCATCCATTCATACGCAGACGACTCAACCTTACACTACTCCATTAGTTTTTCAGAACGCCCCAGCCAGCAATCCCTCAACGACAAACGTAATGAAGCCATAGAACTCTTAAATTCTGATCTAAATACTATTTCCAATTGGGGCAGAGAAAACCTTGTTAACTTTAATGCTTCCAAAACCCAATTTCTCCATCTATCTACCCGTCAGGATCTCCCAGTGGACTATCCCTTATTCTTCAACAATACAAAAATCAACCCTTTATCTTCTCTCAATATTCTTGGTGTCTCTTTTTCTTCTGCTCTCATTTGGAAGGACCATATTACCAGTCTTGCTAAGGCAGCCTCCCAGAAGCTGGGTGTGCTCAACCGCCTTAGGGGGTTCTTTTCCCCTGCACAGCTTCTTGCTCTGTACAGGGGCATAGTGCGCCCTTGTATTGAGTATTGTTCACATGTGTGGGGAGGTTCCTCTCACACCGCTCTCCTAGACAAAGTTGAAAGGAAGGCCTTTCGTATCATTAACTCCCGTCCACTCACCAACTCTCTGCAATCTCTCTCTCTCCGCCGCAATGTTGCATCTCTCTCGCTATTCTATCGCTACTATAATAATCAGTGTTCCTCAGAGCTATCCCAGTGCATACCACCTCCTTTACGTAGGGCACGTGGTACCCGTCTTGCAACTCAATCCCACCCCTACTCTGTGCAACTCTCCAACCCAAGAGTGAAACGTTACTCTCAAACTTTCTTCTACTCAACATCTGAGCTCTGGAACTCTCTCCCAGAATCAGTCTTTCCCTCTTCCTATGACTTAAATTGCTTCAAACTCCGTGTGTCCAGGCATTTTGGCTCGAACGTCCCTTGATTTTGGCACTGTCACTCTTTCAACTATGGGGGAGGCACTCGCTATAGGCAGTTATGCCTTTTGCCTCCCTCAATCACATAGAAAAAAAAAAAAAAAAAAAGTGAAAGTGACACACAGATGTATAACAAGTAATAATAACTCAATAATAACAGCGTGACAATAATTCATAACAAGAAGAGTAATAACAGTGAAAGTGACACAATAATATCCAATAACAGTGAAAGTGCCGAAAATATGTTATACAAAAATTCACATAACTCCATAATGGTTGTAAAAGTAATAAATGCCACAATAAATATGACATTATCACCATAAAAACATAATATCGTCTGCAGTAGAAAAGCCACCGAAGCAACGCGTGACTTGGTGCGTGCTAGCCAGGGTCGCGGCGGAACATTCGGACGCAGGCAAAAATATGCGGAAAAACCGCTCCATTCCCATAATCATATCTCGGCAACCACTTGTCGTAGCTATGTCAACTCAACACCAGTCTACAGACGAAGGTTAGTTCTATAATATGCAATTAAGTTGACTGCTCTAGGTGGTCTCAATCAGTAGACATTGAATTATGAAGATTGCTGTTTTTCCCAAATGGCCCTGGACACAGCGATCGGGATCATATGAGGCTCCCCGGATCCCATAGGTTAAGTATATCATATTTGCAAATACATATAGAAACTTCATACAGTATTATAGGTTTGATTCCGGGAGGGAAGAAAGAAAACTTAATATTTAGTAGGGGCCCCGTAATCATTGACGATATGCCTATTAGTATAATAGCCTCCATTCAAGCGCCCGCGGTAGTCAGTTTGAATATACCACCGCGGGGAAGAACGGAGTATCCGTCATAAGGGTAACACTTATTCTCTTATGGAATCGTCTATGATTGGGTACTCTCTACGAAAAAACCTTCGTAAAATATAAAAAAGAAAAATATACTTAATAATTGTTATACTATAGCTTTCCATCTCGTGGATTTCTTGTGTGGGGTTCCTTGCCGCTGCTCCCTGAGCCGCCATTCCTTTTTCACTGACATATTAAGATAAAGTAGACGTGCCGTTTTGCCCAAAATCAAAACGGCATGCCCAACTCTGCGATGGGTTACCATCATCACTACTACAATTACAATCATAACTACTACTCTCACCATCATCACTACTACTGTCACTACCATCTTAATCACTACTATCATCATTGATACTACAACTATCAACCATCATTACTACTATCATCACCACCATCTTACAATCATCATTACTACTGTAACATCACCACTACTACTATAACCATCATCATTACTACTGTCACAAGTATTACCATCATGTATCCTACTGTCACCATCATCACTACTAATGCCATCATCACCATTACTATGATCTTCATCATCATAACTATTGTCATCATCACTACAACTTTCACCATCATCACTAATACTCACACCATAGTCACTAGTCATTATTATCACTACAATTATCATCATTACTTGTCACCATCATCACTACTATTATGACTACTACTACTGTCACCATCATATCTACTAGGGTCATCATCATCACTACTGTCATCATCATCAATACAACTACAACCATCATCACTACCATTATCACCATCAATCCCACTATTATTACCATCACTTCTAATGACATACTAAACTAACTTAACCTAGCAAATGCGTAGCGAGATGTTTTCGCCCCCAGAACGCCATCATTGCTGAGGGGGGGGGGGGGGGGGGGTCGGTCCAGGAGAGAGAGAGAGAGGGGGGGGGGGGTAAAACCCTATTTTGGACCTAAAATCATAACTATTCCATAAATTAAAAAAAAAAAAAAAAAATTGACTGACATTCGCATTCACGCAACAAATATTTGTGTGAAATTTGGTGAAACTCCGTCCAACGGTCTAGGAGGAGTTTCGGGACAGACGGACAACAACGACGACGACAGAATTTGTTTTCCAGTGGTACCCACTATACGGGGGGGGGGCAATACCAAACTCTGCTTACGCAGAGTTCATTAACCTCAAGACATCAAGCGAATGGGAAGGGGATGGACGGGAGGGCCCTACATCATCAATGAATACGGGGCCCCTACTAAATATTAGGTTTTCTTTCTTCCCTCCGGGAATCAAACCTATAATTTATTAGTGGCCCCTCCATCATTGACGATATGCCTGATATCTTAAGACTGGAGGGGGACATTCGTGACAATATCAACACACTAACAAATTACCTCGGGTAGAGACAAAGAATCCGTATAACAATTTAAGTGTTTATTGTTTACATACAATGTTTATAAAAATGGAAAAAGGGGGAAGCAGTGCGTTACTTCAAAGAAGATCTGCTTATAGTTGACTGGATTTGCACTCTGTGATCCGTCTAAAAGATTGCTTAGGGACATATTCTTATTCCCTTTCAAACAGGTACCGACCTATAATACTTTGGATTACATACTGGCCTTAAAACTATTTGTACATTCTATAATTGTTTGTACATCTTGTTTATACTATATATTTAGAACATAAGAACATAAGAAAATGGGTCTGCAGAAAGCCGATTGGCCTAAGCAAGGCAGATCCCTGTCCCACACAACCCCAATTCAATTACAAAGCCCAATTATAGGCTCAACACTATAATACCCTGAGGATCATCTTACCAAAACGGTTAGAGATTAACGCAGGATTATGGGGGTCTGCAGAGCGCTGATTGGCCCAACCCGGCTGATCCCCCTTCACACCCAACCCTTCTCGTCCATATGCTTATCCAATTTATCTTAAAGCTCCCTACCGTTTTAGATCCCACTATAGCACTTGGTAGTCCATTCCACCCATCTACAACTCTGTTACCAAACCAATATTTGCCTATATCTTTTCTGAAACGAAATTTATCTAATTTGAAACCATTGGTACGAGTTCTTTCGCTATCACTGAGCTTTAGTACATTTGTCATGTCCCCTTTGTTAATCCCACTAACCCACTTGAACACCTCTATCATATCCCCTCTAACTCTGCGTCTCTCTAACGAATGTAAACCTAATTTCTTCAACCTTTCTTCATACGGAAGATTTCTAATATTATGGATCATTTTTGTCATTCTACGCTGTACTCTCTCCAATGAATCTATGTCCATTCTGTAATAAGGACACCAAAATTGGACAGCATAATCCATATGGGGTCTCACTAATGACAAGTAAAGTTTTATGATAACATCAGCAGTTCTGTTACTCACACTCCTAGAGATGAACCCGAGAGTCCTGTTTGCCTTATTACGAACGCTTATACACTGTTTTCTAGGCTTTAAATCATTGCTAACAAACACACGTAGATCTTTCTCGCAGTCTGAATTTTCTAATTCTAAATTAGCTAGTTTATATTTAACATTTGTTTGCATCTTCCCTATCTTTAATACCTTGCATTTGTCAATATTAAACTTCATCTGCCAATTTACTGACCATTCATGTAAGGTATCTAGATCCCTTTGGAGGCACTCTATATCGCTATCTGAATCAATTGATCTCCCCATTTTAGTATCGTCTGCGAATTTACTTATCCTACTAGTTATACCTAAATCTAGGTCATTTATGTATATAAGAAACAACAGGGGACCTAATACCGATCCCTGGGGGACACCACTTTTGACTGCTCCCCACTCTGACTTGGTACCATTTATGCTGACTCTCTGTTTCCTACCAATTAGCCATGACCTAATCCATCCCAACAACGATCCTCCTATTCCATGTGCCTCAACCTTTCTCATCAATCTCTCATGAGGGACTCTGTCGAAAGCTTTACTGAAATCTAAATAAATAATATCATATGACTTGTCACTATCTACTGCTTCATATACCTCTGAGAAAAAGCTAAGCAAATTAGTAAGGCAAGAACGTCCCTGAGTGAATCCATGCTGAGAAGAATTTATTAAGTTAAATTTTTCTAAGTGGCTTCTAATTTTCCTAGCAATAATAGACTCTAGCAACTTTCCTATGATTGATGTGAGACTAATGGAACGGTAATTGGACTAATATGGTACTAATACGGTAATGGGTTAATATTATTAATAGTAGACTTAGTATGGTTTGATGATGCGCAGAAATGTAGGCTATATTTGACTTGAAATAGATACATTGAAGTATTACAAACCTTTGCAAATCCATAAACAGGGAACGTGAGCAGGGTTTAGACCGTCGCGCACCCATAAACAGGAAACGTGGGGGGGAGTTTAGACCGTCGCGGAGACGGGTTACTTTTCGGTTAGGTTAGGTTAAGTTAGGTTAGGTTAGGCTAATGTTAAAAATACTAAAATGCGACAGTCCTCGGTATTAAAGGCACCTGGCTATAACTCGATCTATCAAAATGCAATTGTATATAATATACTTAGTCACAGCTATGTGCCCTGGGAACTATGTGTTGTAAAGAATTTTTCTAACTTCGAAAAGGGATGTACAGTGGAATCTCGTATCTAACGAATAATAGGTGCCGAAAAAATTGTGTGAGATCCAGATTCGTTAGATATGAATACATAAACTAATGGGAAAAATGGTAATTGGTGCCAAAATTTAGACAGAGTCCCCATTTTTACCTATTTTTGCCCTTCCGAGTTCTATTTTGTGACATCAAATATATTAAAATCATGTAATATATTAATTATAAGAAGAATTAATAATAAACCAACCTGTGAGTGAATAATGAAGTGTGTAGGTTAGACGATGTCGAAGATATCCGAGCAGGGAGGCTAGGCTAACTGGGATGCGCCGCGCACTTCCTCACCTCCACCACGGCCTGCCTCTCTTAACATTGCCACTAAAACACGTCTTTGCAACAGATAGGCTGGCTTTAATTTTAGTTTTCTGACTCTTAAAGTTACGCACTGTCCCCTCGGGAAACCCAGTTATTTTCACTATCTCGCAGTTCTTGAGGCCTTTTTCAATTAGTTCAATCACTTTCGCTTTATCCTCTGCCGTATATTTATTCATTTTTTTTCCAACACGCGTAACCCTCTTCACTGGTACTTTTGTATTTCTTTCATGCATATTTCCATTCTCACCACTCCCCTCTCCAGTACCTGAGGATTGGGTCGACATCACAAAAGGCGTAACACAACAAAAGCTTAAGGTTGGGGCGAGTAACACAACAAAAAATTGAGTTGGGTTGAGTAATGTAGGCCTAAGGCGCGGCGCGGACTGGACTGACGACAGTGACGGGGAGGGAGGGAGGAGGGAGGGACGCCACTTAGCTCAGTACGGTAGGCCTATTTGGCGGGAAATTTGTAAATTCGATACCGGGCACCCAGAATAATTGCCGTTAGATATGGATTTTGGTTAGTTAGATTGAGATCGGGTAGAGCTCCAATAGGGTCGTTAGATGCAAATTCGTTAGATCAAAATGCGTTAGATGCGAGATTCCACTGTATGTAGGCAAAATATAATAAAATAAAACCAATTATATTAATGGTGATTAACACTGAGGTCACACTCACTTCCCAGAGTTCACAGCTGATTGTTTTTTATCACAATTACCCATTTAATACCATTTACAAAAATTTAATACTGTATATATAACATACATTGTACAACTATTGACTTGGTGTTCAAAGGCCATACTCGCAATTATACCCACAATTCGACACAAAGACACAGTCATACCCTTCCCTAACAGTATATGCCTAATTAGTAAAGGACATAAACTTTGTTGTGCATGGAGTACACACTTACACCATTCATTTAGACCTATATATGAGAACATGGTAAATAATTTACTGTAGACTATATATCCATTTCTATTAAAAAAAAAAAAACAAAAAAAAAACACACTTTTGTATACAAATGCCACTACACATACATTATATACACCTTTACAGACAAAAATAGAAGCATGTTTATTACAAAATAGTATTCAAGCTCATTCAACCCTTTACGTGACTCTACACATATATACACGCACAGTCAGCGTAAATATTGTAAAAGGTTATACATTTGTCGATCTAGGTGATAGGGATGTTGTAATTATTGGTAGTATAATTGGTGATATACCTATTTTAGTAGTCACTGTTGATATTGTGTTAATAGATTTTTTTTTAATTGTCTCTTAAACCGAGATATTTCCTGTATATTTCTGAAATTTTGAGGTAATCCGTTCCACACCTTAACTCCATGATATTTTATACATGTCTGAGCTTGACTAGAAGTCATGAGAGGAATTCTTAATAGATCAGCTCACCTTAAATTGTACCTTTCATTGTTACTAGGTGTAAACAAATCAATGCTATCAAGGTTATGCAGACATTTAAATACAAAAAGTGCACTGCAGTAAGTATATATTGATAACCTTAAATTTAAATAATTCAAGTTTACTAAAAAAGTTCATTTGTGTGGGCATATCTTGATTTATGTGATATAGTTCTAATTATTCTTTTTTGTGATTTTTCAATAGTTAATAATTTGGTTTTACTAGTTGCACCCCAAATTGTTTGGCAATATAACAACTGTGGATAGATAAGACTATAATATAATTGTTTTAGAGCACTAATATTAAAGCAGTGTCGTGTAAGGTAGAGTATGCCACATTGCTTATTAAGTTTGTTTTTCAAATCATGTATATGTATGCCCCACGACAGCCTGCTATCCACCATAACACCAAGAAACTTTATATGTTCCTCCTCCTTTAGTACATTATTTGCAATCTTAATTGGTGCTAAATTTTGAGCGATAGCTTTATTCCTCTTAAAAACTATATACTTAGTTTTGTCAATATTAAGAGTAAGCTTATTAGCTTGTATCCACCTTGCTGTTACTTAGCTCATTATTGACTAAATCTATTAGGAAACGTAGATCCCTGTGTCTGGCATACAAAGTGCTATCATCGGCAAATAACAGGAAGTTAAATATAGTGCTAGAGTTATTAAAATCATTAATATATAAAATGAAGAGCAGTGGGCCCAATATGGACCCCTGTGGGACTCCATATGTTATAAACTGTTGTTCAGATTTGCAGTCCTTATATTGCACATATTGCCTCCGATTACTTAAGTATGACTGAAACCAAGTGTGTGTAATATCTCTAATTCCATAATGTTTGAGTTTATCTAACAAAATCTGATGGTGAACTGTATCAAATGCCTTTCTAAAAATATTCTTATTAAATAATCTTTATTGTCAAAGGAACTGAGGATATCACTTTTGAATTTTGATAAGGCTAATTCAGTGGAACGTCCTTTCCTAAATCCATATTGGGCATCTGACAAAATACCATTAGTAGTGCAATAATCCATGAGCCTATCAAACATAACTTTTTCTAATATTTTACTTATGGCAGGTAAAACAGATACTGGTCGATGATTTTTAAAAAGACCTACATCTCCTGACTTAAAAATAGGTATTATTTTGGCAACTTTAAGATCCTCAGGGAAAATCCCAGTCGCAAATGAACTATTACATAAGTGTAAAATAATAGGTGACAGTATATGGATGACCTTCCTCACTATAGACATACAGTAGGTATGTCATCATAACCCGGAGAAGAATCCCACAAGTTTTCTATGGCATGCAATAATTCATCTTGTGTAATAGGTGACATATTAAATACAGTTTCTTGCCTGTTTAGTAAGTATTATAATCTACATTTTCATCAGTAATATTTTCTGCAAGAGATTTCCCCACATTGATAAAGTAAGAATTGAACTTATTTGCAATCTGTTGTGGGATATTTAATTCTACATCATTACATGTGTCGTTAATCTTATTTTGTTTGTCTTTATAGAGAACAGAATTAATAATGTTCCAGACTTTCTTGGTGTTCCCTGAATTTTCTGTTAGTTTAGTTTTGTAATAATTTCCTTTTGCTTGTCTAATTTCTTGGGAGACTTTGTTGCGTAATGTGCGGAATTCCTCCCCGAACGTGATGGGCCTTAAAGCGTATTTCCGTGCCAGTTTATTCTTCTCTTTGATCAATGATTTAATATTATTCGATATATATGGCTTATTTATGTGATTTGCTTTAATACGTTTCGTAATTATGGGAAAATATTTGTTGAAACACGCACTGAATATACTTATGAAGTTGCTGTAAATAATATTAGGATTGGAAGAAGAATAAACCATGTCCCATGATACACTCTCCATGCATTGCTTAAAAATATCAAGATTTTCAGCATTATAATGCTGATATTGTTGTATAATTTTCCTCTTTAAATTTCGATTTAGAAATATTAGAATTATACACCGAATATACTGCAAAATGGTCAGATTTTATTGTAAACAATTCCACTTAATCTGTTATTAATATAATTATTAGACCAAATATGGTCAATGATTGTTGCTGTGGAGTGAGTGACTCGTGTTGGTTTGCATATTGTATTATATAATATCTTTGAGTGACATGAAGTAGTGAAATCTGCTACTGCATTATCATCTTCATGTCTTAATAGATTGATATTGAAGTCTCCACCAATATAGCCAATTTTCTTTTCGTCGCTAATAACGGAAATAATATGATTGAATTTCTCTAGAAAATAATTAAAGTCAGAATGAGGCCTCCCATATACAATCATCACAATTACGTTATCTGCATTCTCCGCACATATTTCAATACCTATAGTTTCTATACTGTTGTGCTGCATAGTTAGGTCATTTCTCATAATGTATCTATAACCGGTCTTGAGGTATAATGCTACACCGCCACTGGTGCGGGAAAAACTGTTGGTAAACATTGTGTAATTGGGTAGCTGAAATAAATGTTCTATATCCTTAGTTAATTTGGTTTCACAAAAACCCAAATTATCGAAGTCAAGGTTAAGCGGTTTTAATGTTTGTTCTTTAAAATCTTCGAGATGTGATGGCATACTGTTAATATTGTAATATTGTGTTAGCTATGTCGTCCACTGAATAATTTTGCACGAATCTAAAAGAAACTGCCCACTTTCTTATATCATGAGCTCTGCCCAATACGCCAGGATTACTTTCCCTGATTACATCTACGAGTAAAGAAACTAATTTCCGTCTCGTGATGCGATTCCCTGTCCGGTTGACCCATAGGAAGCTTGGTTGTTGAGGCTATGCCACCCTCATAAACTTAAGTAAAGTTTGTACCGGGCATAAAAGATGGTGTGTGTGTCCTCTTTTAAGCGCCGGAACAGTAAATTCTGAGAATACATGATCACAATGTTCATTCTTTGCAATGAACGTGAGAGACGGAGCGATTTGTAACTGTTCGTTCAGTCTCCCAAACCTAAGGCAGTTGGGTTCGTTGATCATCGCCGCCAGCTCCGACACTCTGTTTCCTGTCGCTAAAGCCATCAGGAATACAGCCTTCTTTAACCCTTTCGCTGCGGGTGACGTTCTGGAACGTCCTGGCAATTTACAGCAATTTCCAGGCTTCAAAAACCTGTAAAAAACGTAAAAATCGAGTGTCAGTGGGCGGGAGCATGAGGGGCCCACCTCCGTTCCTCAAAGCAGCGAGCGGCCCACTGAGGTAGACTGTGTCTCGCGCGGGTCTCTCACTGCCTCTCACAACAGTGTTGCCAAGCGAGCGAGTGCTAACAAATAGCGGGTTTCCCGCGTTTCTATGGCACCGCTGCGGGTGAACCAGACCACGTACGAGGCCCGTTCTGGTCTCATTTTAAGCTATTTTCGCCTAGTTTTCGGCAGAATACAGTTCATTTAATGCAGATGCTTGATTCATCATTCAGGAGTGCCTGAATATGCCCTAAATAGCCCAAAACAGCCCGCAGCCAAAGAGTTAACTCCCTCAGACATATTATGTTCAAGTAAGTCCGAGGAGGCGGGAGCCCCAGGATCATTGCCCCTGCCTCGCACTACACTCACAACAACACTGCAGCCGTTAGAATTATCGCAGGAGGCTGAGGTTGCCACCAACGGTTTTATCGTATGGTAACTTATCGGACTTACTGAGCTCATATGACGCAAAATCGCGTTATAAACTTATTGGAGAGGTATAGAGATAAGTCCATATGACGCAATCGCGTCATATGAGTTTTTGGTGGACTTATTCATATGACGCGATCGTGTCATATATGTCGCAAGGAGTTAATACTGAATCAAAATCCGGCGCATGGTTATATTTGCGTGAGTGAAGCAATGATAAGGCTTTGTCAAGCGACCAGGTAGGCATGAGCTGGCGTGGTGGTGGGCGTAGCTTGAAACATGCCCTCATGAAGCCTTTTTCTTCTGCCTGCGGTATGGATAGACCAGTGAGGTCAAAAAAGGGGTTTCTAATAGCTGACAAGTGATTCTTTAGGGTCACTACTGAGAAGCATTTATGTTCAAACAAATAATCTAGGTACTTAAAAATGAGAGCCACTGAGGCGTCTGTTTGTGCTGTCTCCACTATCCAGGTTGTGAATGTTTTCCAATGTGATTGGTACTGTCTCCTGGTGGACATAGTATACTGATTAAGAAATTTGTTTGTAACACTCTCTCCATACTGGGTTAGCCATTTGGCATTTTGAATGTCCATAAGGCAAAAGTCAGCGAGGTCTTTAGGTTGCCAATTGTTTCCAAGTGGAAGGACGAGACCGGGAGTAATACCGGGTTCTCGCACCATGTCTTCAATTGGTGATACCACAACTGAGCCGCCCATAGTGGCGCGATCATCGAGACTAGACCTCGGTAACCACGTAGTTTGTGAACTACTTGACACATGAGTGAAGTGTCTGGAGGAAAAAGATAGATGGAAGTCCACTTGTTCCAGTCCTCTGATAATGTGTTGGGATCTCCCGGCGGGTTAGGTAGAGAGGAAGTCTGTGGTTCCCTTCTGACGCAAATAGATCCACTTGTGGACGGTATGGCTCTGCAAATAATCTTGTTGAAGATGTTTTGTCTGATTGCCCATTCTACTGAGGTGCTCTGTCTCCAGAACAGAGCATCTGCCCAGACGCTTGCTACGCCCGGGAGATAAGATGCATGCAGATGAATGCTCAGCGATTCGGCTAGAGCAAAAATCTGTTCTGACAATTCCAGCAACCTCCGAGACCTTGTTGACCCTTGCTTTTGAATGCAGTGTACCGCATTCAAGTTGTCCATTCGAAACGCAATTGACTTCCCCTGTAATGAAGAGCCGTGAGTTTGTAGGAAAAATAGTGGGACTAAGAGCTCTTGTTGGTTTATATGAAAATTCATGTCTGGGGACCAAAGACCTGGCCCTGGTGGCCTAGGCTTGACTGATAACCCCAGCCTATTGTCCCTGAAGCATCCGTGTCTACCCATACCGTAGGCGGAGGAGAAACCCACGTCATTATTGAGTGCAGTATTTCCTTCTTTGGCCAAACCGACAGTAAGTTGTGAATTAATGGAGGAATGGTCCATAATTTTCCCGCCGGCAAAAGCGGGAAGAATTTGTTGCCTTCCATGATTAACCTCTTTACTTTCAGCCGGCCCAACTTCACAGTTATTGGATCCAATTGAGAGAACCAACCAGGGACTCCCATGTTGTTCTCGTCGTATTCAGACTGGAGAAAACGAAACAGTTTCCTGCGAAATCTGTTGCGATTGTCCACGCTCTGAGTGAGAGTCAGATTGGCCGTGTCCCAGACCAGCCCTATCCATTGGATTTCCCTTGTGGGTACAAGGAGAGAATTTGCCAAGTTGACCTTGAACCCTAGGATCTGTACATGATTTATGACTTTGTTTACATGACTCTGCCATAAACTCTCTGACTCTGCCACTACCAGCCAGTCGTCTAGATACCACATCACCTTGATCCCTTGAGCTAATAAAGGTATAAGGGCTTGCCGGACTAATTTTATAAAGATTCTCGGTGCCAGGTTCAACCCGAAGGGTTGACGCGATCGCGTCATATGAGTTTTTGGTTATAAGTTCCATATGACGCGATCGCGTCATATATGTCGCAAGGAGTTAACTGTCTCAAACATGTCCAAAATAGAGGTGGCTCAGACCATAAAAACCCACCTGTTCCCTGTAGAAGGCGGGGAGGGAGACGGAGCAGTTGGTGGGATCCCGAGTAAACCTAGCCAACTTGATGAACAATTACCACCTGGTTTGACCGGTGATCAATTATTCGAACTAGAATTAGCCAGAATAAAATATCGTACGGCTCAACTAAATGTCAATACAAATGCTCCCTTAATTGCTCCCCCTCTGGGATTGACTATGACCAGTGTCATTCCACCTTTCACTGAGGATAATGTGCAGGATTTCTTTGTTTTGTTTGAGGAAGTTGCTGGAGGTATGAGGTGGACAAGAGATCAATGGCCTTTTATGTTACAAACCGTTTTGACAGGGCAGGCTCGAGCCACGTATTTGTCAGAAGTAGCAGAGGTTAGGCAGGGTTATGACAATCTCAAAGAAGCTATCCTAAAAACCTATCAATTACAGCCTGAGGCTTACAGGCAATCTTTCCGTAAAAACCAGAAGAAAGTACAGTAGAAGAAACCCATAAGGTATTTGCCAGGACCATGACTAAAACTTTCAATCTGGGTCAAGAGTAAGAAAGTCCCAAGCTACAACGATCTGAAGGAGTTGGTCCTGTTAGAAAATTTCCTATGGAAAATTGATTCTTCTGTAGCCTATCATTTGAGGGGGGAAAAGGTAGATTGTCTTGCCGACGCCGCTGACATGGCTGACACATACGTGCTCAACAAATTTCGTGGAAAGAAGCCCTACGATAATTCTAGTTCTAATTCTAAGTATCCCAATCACAAATCTGACAGACCCAGTCACAAGCCTGTAATGTCTTCCCCAGCTAGCCAAAATAGAATTGTTCCCCCAACTAAAAATGCGACTCATGGCAATGGTAACAGAGGTGGGGCCCAAGGTAATAGTAATGCTCAAAGAGGGAACGTTCCCGTATCCCCTAAAGTATGTACTTTTTGTGGCAAGAGAGGCCACCTAGCTTATCAGTGCTGGGCCAAGGAGAAAACCGAGAGATCGGGGCAGACAGTTGCCGCCGTATCTCAAACTCCATATGTGCCTTTAATGCAGGACTCCCGACAGAAGGAGTACCTAGCACCAAAAGTTCCTTTAATGCAGGACTCCCGACAGAAGGAGTACCTAGCACCAAAAGTTCCTTTAATACAAGACTCTCGACAGAAGGAGTACCTAGCATCTAACGTAAACCATCTAGACAGGGGTGTAGTAGCATGCGTTGTGCAACCCACTAGGGTTAAGCCGATAATAATTTCACCATCAGTGCAGGACAGTTATCGTCCCTTTATTTCATCTGGCAACATGAGATTAAATGGTTGCATGCATGAGGTAAACATTCTGAGAGACACAGGTTCTACTAGCACCCTCATGGTGAATCCTTACACTGAGTGCCCACCTGGCGAACCAGTTATAATGAGAGGTGCTGGAGGCCAATTTTATGCATACTTGGTAAAAGGCGAAATTGAATGCGAGTTACTACAGGGTGAGGCCACCATAGCTTTGTGTAGGTCCCAAGATATCCCTGTGCCTGGGGTAACACTCCTTTTGAGGAATGATGTAGCAGGTGAGAAGGTCCGACCAGACCCCATTTTGTCACTTTCCCCTGTTAACGAGCCACTAACCGGGGAGCTCGAAAAGGAGATGCCAACAGTTTTCCCTGTGTGTGCTGTCACACGTTCAATGTCTCAAGTAGCAGTTCCCTCAGACAGAAATGTACCGAATGTAAGAGTTGATGAAAGGAATGATGAGAGTGTGAATGACGCTCCAACTGTGCCTGATGATGTGACTGAGGTGGATTATCTGACACCTTTATGGCTCATCTTGACCCTAACGATGACCATGAAACCCCTCCAAATTGTCCTAGTGGCCTGGTAGAGCTACAGAATGATGACAGAGAATTCAAGGAGTTAGCTGCCAGGGCCGTGAGTGAAGAGGAATGTGAGAAGGAGGGTGGTGAATGTTTCTACCTCAAAGGAGGAGTATTGTGGCGTAGATGGAGACAGCCACACAGACCAATCGATGACGGGGCCTGGGACGTCCATCAAGTAATAGTCCCCAAACCTTGTCGTAGAGATATCTTGGAAATGGCACATTGTATACCATTGGCAGGACACCTAGGTGTGAGAAAAACTCTAGACAGAATCAGAGCCCACTTTCACTGGCCAGGAATGCGTGCAGAAGTAGTGGAGTTTTGTAGAGTGTGTCACACCTGCCAGATGACAGGAAAACCCAATCAGAAGGTGCCTGTACATCCTCTGGTGCCCTTGCCCGTCTTCGAGAATCCTTTTACTCGGGTGGTAGTGGACATTGTAGGCCCATTGCCTAAGACTTCCCAAGGTAACATTTATTTATTAACGATTATGGACATGGCAACTCGCTACCCAGAGGCTACCCTTAAGGACTACCTCTGCTCCAACTGTCATCAAGGAACTGCTCAAATTCTTCACCAGAATGGGTTTCCCCCATGAGGTGCAAAGTGATCAAAGAACTAATTTTACCTCTAACATTTTTCAGCAGTCCCTGAAGGAGTTGGGTATCGAGCATGTTAAGTTGAGCACCTACCACCCAGAGAGTCAAGGGGTTCTCGAACGGTTTCATCAAACTTTGAAAGCCATGTTGCGTAAGTATTGTACAGAGACCGGAGTTGAGTGGGATAAGGGGGTACCTTTTCTTTTATTTGCTACTCGTGAGGTTCCAACTGAATCCCTGGGTTTTTCCCCTAATGAGCTAGTTTTCGGTCACCAGGTAAGAGGTCCTTTGCAACTATTGCAGGAGAGCCTAGTTGGCCAGGAGGGGAACCAAAACCTCCTCAAGTATGTTTCAGATTTCAAAACCCAGCTGAGATCCTCATGGGAGTTTGCAGCTCAAAACTTGACAGTGGCTAAAAGCTCCATGAACTGATATGACAGAAAAGCCTGTGAGAGGGAGTTTCAGCCCGGTGATGAGGTTTTGGTCCTGCTCCCCCTTTTTGGCCAACCTTTATCTGCCAAGTTCAGGGGCCCATATAAGATCATTCAGAGGGTGAGCATTACGGATTATCTAGTAACTACCCCAGACAGGAGAAAGACCACGCAAATATTCCATATAAACATGTTGAAACCCTACCATAGGTCCCCTGATTCCTCTCCTCCAGATTCTCCCACTGTGGCAGTGAATGTCAGGACCTGTGGACAGCCTGGTCCGGACGAAGTCTTCAGTTCTCTTACTGACCCGCAACAGACTGTTCCAGAGCCTGAAGGTATCCATGCAGACTTTGACTTGTCATGTAGCCTATCCAACTTTAAGTATAACTCAGTAGCTTGGGGGGAATTACCATCTAAACTATGTCATCTTCCCTCTAATCAAGCGAACCAACTAATCTCTGTTTTATCTCAGTCTCCCAGTGTGTTCCGTGATACTCCAGGGCTCACTTCTTTGGTCGTGCACGACATCGACGTAGGGGATGCAACACCCATTAAACTATCCCCCTACCGTGTCTCACCACAACGCAGGAGTATACTGCAGGTCGACCTTGATTTCATGTTGTCAAACGAGCTGATCACTAGGGCCTTAAGCCAGTGGAATAGTCCGGTCATACTTGTGCCAAAGCCAGACGGGAGCCATAGGTTATGTATGGACTATAGGCAATTTAATGCTGTCACAAAGAACGATACCTACCCACTGCCACGGATCGACGACTGCATTGATCAGATTGGTACAGCCACCTATATCAGCAAGATTGACTTAATGAAGGGATATTGGCAAGTAGCTCTCACCCCTAGAGCGAGGGAAATATCATGCTTTGTAGTCAATAATCAAGCCTTCTGCTGTAACGTAATGCACTACGGCTTGAAAAACGCTCCAGCTACATTCCAGCGCCTCATGAATTTGGTGACTGAAGAGGTACCTGGATGCGTTGTCTACATCGATGATATTCTTATCTTTTCACAGTCATGGGAGGAGCATCTTTACCAACTTAGATTGCTGTTCTTAAAGCTTGCTGATGCCAATCTGGTGGTTAATCTTAAGAAATGCACCTTTGTAAAGAGTACGGTCCAGTATCTAGGATATACGGTAGGTCAGGGGCAGGTTGCACCTCCTCAAGCAAAGGTAGAGTCTATTCTAGAATTTCCAACTCCTAGCACTAAGAAACATATCCAAAGGTACCTAGGAATGATTGGTTATTATAGGCGTTTCATCTTAAACTTTTCTAGGTTAACAGCTCCCCTGACAGATCTTCTCGGTAAGGATGTGAAGTTTGAGTGGTCCTCCGAATGTGAGGAGGCCGTTAATGCTACCAAATATATTTTATCAAATCATCCTGTACTCCAAGCTCCTGATTTTAACAGATCTTTTTCCCTAGCAGTGGATGCGAGCAATACCGGGGTTGGTGCAGTATTGCTACAGGAAGACGACTGTGAAGTATTGCATCCTGTGTGCTATTTTAGTAAAAAATTAAATTCTGCTCAACGTAACTATTCAGTCATTGAGAAGGAGCTGTTAGCATTAATTTTATCCCTTCAATACTTTGCTGTCTATGTGCAATCTGCCTCTGGTGCCATCACTGTGTATACTGACCATCACCCCTTAAAATGTGTGCATAAGTTCCAAAATAAAAACCAACTACTGACCAGGTGGAGTTTGTTGCTGCAGGAATACTCCCTGGATGTTAAACATATTAAGGGGGTCCAGAACGTGCTAGCCGATTGCCTATCACGTATCTATTAAAGATTGCATTTACCAGGTTGGCCTCATACAGCAGTAAGATTAACTTAATGAGAGGATTTTGGCAATTAGCTCTCCCTTGTAGCGAGGTAAATATCATGCTTTAGTAGTGCGCTTTCAAGCCTTCAGCTGTGAGATAATGCCTTGCAGTTTGAATAACGCTCCAGCTACGTTCCGGCTATGTTCTGATGTGGTACCTGGAGACGTTGCCTACTTTGGGTGATATCCTTATATCCTCATTATAATTTTACTGTTGCCAATCAGGTGGTGAAACTATTTATGTATTATGTATATTATGTACTATACTCCTTAAACTCTTTTCTAGGGGGGAGGTCTGACATACGGAGCCCTGTATGTGTTTATTTAAGAGTTAGAATTAAGAGTTGAAGGAGTGCCGAATTACCCAGGCGGCGAAGCAGACCAGTGAGCGAACCAGCGAGTGAGAAACCAGCTTGTCTGCATACCAGCAAACAAGCCTTCACACCTGCATGCGTCTTATGGGACCCTGCAAACTACTTCGATGACCCGACGCTATGACGATGATCGACGCCAATCAACGCCATTGGACCACGCACCTGCTACGCAACTAGAGGAGCTGTGATTGGGGCGCGCACCATCCCCCGCCTCCTGATTCGTTCCTACACCATCATTGCATAGTATATAAGACCCGAGTAGTGGGCATTCAAATCAGTCTCATTTGGAGTTGGGAAGGTGAACTTGCAGCTGGAGGAAGACGGGGTGAAGTATTATAATGGGATTGTGACTGACAGTCAGATTATATAAGTGTGTGTTAAGTGTCGGAGTAAACACTTACGTTATGTTGGTTAGTGAGATATGTGATTGGGAATTAACGTTAATGATACTATTATGTACTTAACTATTTTAGTTGACTGACTTGTGGACTAAAGCAACTCTTCAAGTAATTGTGTTATGATAAAAGCAATACTATTGTTTTATATTAATACTTGCGAGTTCTTTAATTTTCTTTTAATTAAGCTTACAATGCTGGTAAGAACAACAACGGTGATACTATTGTCTCATATTAGTAATATCGCCTTAGACTAACATGGCTGTTTTAATGTTACTTCTAGTGATTTCCTAAGCTGAAGAAAATTCTTTTAGTTTCAAAATATTATTTTTGCATTTCATATTATTTGAGTGAGACCTGAATCTAATCTATGAAGCGATCCTGTAACTTAATTTACTCATAATCAAACCTCAATGTTACGTGGTTAAGAAAATAAATTCATCTAATTATTAAATATATATCTAACTTTTTATGTGACGTTGATATTAATCCTGATAATAATATAATACTATTAACGTAAGACAAGAACCAAGAATAATAACTACATTAAATATAAATAAAAGGACATGATATAAGAAAACTATCTTCATTTCAAAAAGGGTAAGAGACAGGAATATTCTTACCTTAATATTTATCTTTCAAGACTTGATATATAATTAATAGTCCTGCTTTAGATTATAGGTTTGACTCCTGTAAGGAGATAAAGAAAACCTAATATTTAGTAGTGGCCCCGTAATCATTGACGAACATGCCTATTACATAAGGCATCCTCTTCAAACACTAATCCGCCGTAGTTTGAATCTACCGCACAGAGCATTTAAAATCTGAGGAGCCTTCATCATGAGCGCACGCGACCTCACTCATGGCTTCAGTCATTATGAATTGGGTTCTCACTACGAAAAAACTTCGTAAAACATAAAACAAAAAGAAAATAAGAATAACTATCCAATAAGCTTTCCATCATATCGTGGATGTACTTGTGTGGATCTTTGACCAGACGCTGATTCAGGCGTCATTCTTCCTTCACTGACATATCAAGTAAACCAAAATCCTTAATACATCAACGAATGGGAAGGGGATGGTCGGGAGGGCCCCAGTCGTCAATGATTACGGGGCCACTACTAAATATTAGGTTTTCTTTATCTCCTTACAGGAGTCAAACCTATAATTTATTAGTGGCCCCTCCATCATTGACGAACATGCCTGATTTCTAAGACTGGAGGGGGACATTCGTAATCATATCATAACTCTAGAAAAGCAGATAATCAAACAACCACATAGTATTCTTACTTTGAAAATATATTTAAATATGGCGCAGCCCATATATATATATACAAAAAAGGGGTTCAAGCAGGTGTGTGCTTCAAAGAAGCCTGCTTGACAAAAAAGGGTAACTCTGGAGATTCTGTGAACAGATCTGTAGTTACAAAGGCACCCCACTCAACGAGTGGTGACAAAAATAACAAGTTATAAGTTTACATGTGCACATAATAAACCCCATAATATTCGTGGAAATATTTTGCAAAAGATCTCCACTGTTTAATACTAAATTGCTTTCACAGCTAAAACTACTATAACAACCCTGTTGTTTGTACTAACATTGTACTAGCACAATTTCTCGCCCTGAATAGAACAGAGAAATTTTCATATCACATTATCCATAATTTGTATCACAGCTCTTACATTCCGGCGGGGTCTAGGGTGTCCTATGTTACACTGACTGCACCCCCCACCCCCTTTTTCCTTGAAAGTAAACAAAAGTGACTGAAGGGCCACCTAGACCCTCTGCCTTAAAGCTATACATGGTAAGGAAGGTTTGTCTAGAGCAACTGACAAGTATCTAGTCAAAAACATATGATTAGACGCCCACAACTGTGTGGACGAAATATCTTCTACTGAAAAGTTCTTCAAGAAACGTAAAGAGGCTGCCAATTTGCGTAAATCGTGGGCCCTACCCACAACGCCGGGATTACTCTCTTTAATGACTTCGACCAGAAGAGAAGCTAACCTCCGTTTCAGTAAGCGTTTACCCGTACTCGCTACCCATAAAGCACCTTGGGGGTTTAGAGGAGCTACTCTCAAATATTTGGTTAGAGCTTGCACTGGACAGAGATTATGGTGCACCTTTCCCCTTTTTAACGCCGGCACAGTGAACTCAGAAAACACGTGTGCACTGTGCTCATTCTTGGCTACAAATCCCGGGGAAGGTGCAATGTGAATACATTCATTAAGTCTACCAAACCTAAGGCAATTAGGTGTGTTGCTCATCGCCGCCAGCTCAGACACTCTGTTCCCGGTGGCCAAAGCCAAAAGGAATACAGCCTTTTTTAAGAGTAATGCAAAATCTGCAGTATTTTGGTACAGACGAGAGTGAAGTAAAGACAATGCCTTGTCCAGAGACCAAGTAGGCATGAGCTGACGGGGAGGTGGGCGGAGTTTAAAACATGCTCTCATAAAACCTGTTTCCTCCGCCACCGGTATGGAGAGACCTGTAAGGTCTAAAAAGGGCACTCTAATCGCAGTTAAGTGATTTTTTAACGTTACCACAGATAAACGTTTCTGCTCAAACAGATAATTCAAATAATTAAAAACTAATGCCACTGAGGGCACAGTCTGTTCTGTTCTGTTCTAATGATCCAAGAAGTAAAGGCTTGCCAATGTGATTGATACTGTCGTTTCGCAGACTGAGTATATTGATTGATTAATTTATTGGTCACATCTCTACCATATGGTGCTAGCCACTTGGCCTCCTGAATGTCCATAATGCAAAAGTCAGCGAGGTCGCTAGGTTGCCAATCGTGTCTAAGTGGAAATACTCGACCGGGAGCGACACCGGGTGCGAGCACCACGTCTTCAATTGCTGGTACCATAACTGCGCCGGCCACAGGGGCGCGATTAGCGAGACTAAGCCTCGATAATCTCGTAGTTTGTTAAAGGAGTGTGCAGAGCAATTAGTGGAGCCAGTGAGGGACATAATTCAAGCTTCCTTAGATAAAGGACAGGTTCCTGTTGAATGGAAAAGAGCTAATATCATTCCGATATACAAGAATGGAAACCCTGAGGACCCTCTAAACTATAGACCAGTTTCACTTACTAGTATTGTATGCAAGATTTGTGAAAAGTTAATTAGGAAGAGATGGATGAAAATGTTGGAGAGAAAGAAGATAATAACCCCAAAGCAATTTGGATTCAGAGAAGGGACATCTTGTGTTACCAGTTTGCTATGTTATTACAGTAGGGTGATAGATGTACTCCAAGAGAGAGGCGGATGGGTGGACTGCGTCTACTTAGACCTTTCCAAAGCATTCGATAAGGTACCACATAAGAGATTGTTATCTAAGCTTGAGACGCTAGGATGTGTCAGGGGGAGTTTGCTGAAATGGATGGAGAGCTATTTAACAGATAGGGAAATGAGGACCAACATTAGAGGAACTTACTCATCGTGGCGGAAAGTTGAGAGTGGTGTGCCGCAGGGATCTGTGTTGGCACCTCTCATGTTCCTTATGTACGTGAATGACCTGCCGATAGGCATAAACTCTTACATGTCAATGTTTGCAGATGACGTAAAAATTATGAGACAAATAACAAAAAAACGTAGTTGTGAGGAGCTGCAAGGGGATTTAGATAAAATATACGAATGGAGCACCAAGTGGAAAATGAAATTTAATATAAGTAAATGCCATGTGTTAAATATGGGAAGAAGTGTGAATAGACCAAATTGGGAGTACAGGATGGGAGATAATATAATTAGCAAGGCCGAAAAAGAAAAAGATTTAGGGTTGATTATACAAGATAATTTGTCGCCAGAGAAACATATTAACAAGCTCTTTAGCGGAATGTATGCAATGGCCGGGAATATGAAAGTTGCTCTGAACTACTTGGATGAGACCATGGTAGCGAAAATTATGAAGAGTATGATTAGACCAAGATTGGAGTATGCAGCAGTGGTGTGGTCCCCGCATCTAAAGAAGCATGTTCACAAGTTAGAAAGAATCCAGAGAGCAGTCACTAGATTGGTTCCAAGTCTCAGAGAACTGCCATATGAAGGGAGGCTAGACAAATTAAATCTACCGAGTCTAAAAGAGAGGAGAGAGAGGGGAGACATGGTAATGATGTACAAATATACCCGGGGGCTGGAGAGGATGGATAGGGAGGATATATTAATTATGGATACAGGAATAACTAGAGGCCACAGCTACAAAGTAAAATGACATACCTGCAAGAACGATATCAGGAAGTTTAGCTTCCCCTATAGATGTATTGACAAATGGAATGGGCTGGAGGAGGAGGTGGTAGGGGCAAGGAACATCCATATTTTCAAGAAAAAATTGGATAAAAAGTAGACTGAGAGACGGGACAACACGAGCTTAGCTCAACTCCTGTAAACAACAATTAGGTAAATACAATTAGGTAAATACTACGTGGCACATTAGTGACGCGTCTGGCGGCGGAAACAGATAGATGGAGCTCCATCTGTTCCAGTCTGTCACTAGGGCGTCTGGCCCCCGTGCCGGCGTTTCCGTCCGGCGGGTGAGGTATAGAGGGAGTTTGTGAGTCTCCTCGGACGCAAACAGATCCACTTGTGGATGGTAGAGCTCTGCAATCATTAGGTTGAAAATGGGTTGCTTGAGCTCCCATTCTACTGTCGTGCTCTGTCTCCGGGACAGAGCGTCTGCCCAGACGTTTGCTACGCCTGGGAGATAAGATGCGTGAAGATAAATGTCTAGCCTGTTGGCTAGAGTAAAAATCTCTTCCGACACGTTTAGCAACTTCCTTGATCTCGTTGACCCCTGTTTCTGAATACAGTGAACTGCATTCAGATTGTCCATTCTGAAGGCCACCGACTTGCCCCGTAAAGTAGAGCCGTGAGCCTGAAGGAAATACAAGGGGACTAGTAATTCTTTGACATTGATGTGGGAGATTTCTAAGTGGGACCAAAGCGCCTGACCCTGGTGCCCCTGGTTTGACTGAAATCCCCAACCTATCGTGCCTGACGCATCCGTGTCTACCCATACCGTTGGCGGAGGAGAGGTCCATGACATTACTGAGTGCAACATTTCCCTCTTCGCCCAGACCGCTAGTAAGGTGTGGATTAATTTTGGGATGGGCCATAATTTTCCCGCCGGTAAGAGTGGGAAATATTTGTTGCCTTCCAATATTAAACGTTTTACTTTCAACCGGCCCAACATTACAGTTAGTTGAATCCAGTTGAGAGAGCCGACCAGAGACTCCCAGATCCTCCGTGTCGTAGTCAAACTGTGAAGAAACATGAACAGTTTCCTGCAAAACCTGTTGCGATTGTCCACACTCTGACTCAGAGTGAGAGCAGCTGTGTCCCAAACCAGCCCTATCCACTGAATTACTCGTGAGGGAACAAGGTTTGACTTTACCAGATTTACCTTGAACCCTAGAGTTTTGACATGATTTAAAATTATGTTGACATGTTTGATGCATAATTGTTCTGTCTCTGCCACCAACTCTGATTCCTTGCTTTAACAACGGCATCAGGGCTTGCCGGACTAATTTCGTGAATAACCGAGGTGCCAGGTTCAAACCGAATGGCATCCTCTGAAAAACAAAATTTTGGTGCCTGATCCGTAAGGCCAGAAACCTTTGAAATCTTTTGTTTACCGATATGTGCCAATAAGCGTCTGTCAGGTCTAGGGAACACATCCAACCTCCCGGCGGAAGTGTTAGCCTGATTTGGTGTACTGTTAACATTCGGAATGACTCGTTGTGAATGTGAAGGTTCAGATAAGACAGGTCTACGACCGGTCTCATCTGAACACTGTCCCTTTTGGGAACCAAAAATAGCTTGGATGTGAATACAGGGTAATTTGGGGGGACCGGGATGATGACATTCTTGGCAATCATTTCCTGGACCAGTGACTCCACCTCTAAAGAAACAAAATTCGCCGTTGTCGGCTGACGTAAGCGAGGTCGCCGGAGCCACTGCCAAGTGATGCCTTTGCGTGCCACCATCCGTGCCCAAGTGTTTAACGACCATGCTTGGTGACACGTTCGGAACGACCCAGTTAGCAGACAAGGGTTCGCCGGCTGTACTACCCTCGGATCCACCGGCCTTAAGACTGGCACCGGGAGTGAGAGAGACTTTTAGTTTTTTGATGGTGGTGGAGTTGGCGGTGGAGGACGCTTCGCCGGCTGGCTGGCGTTGGCAGAAGACGGGCCCTGACCTGGCTTATTATAGCCGCGTCCTCTCTGACCTGAAAACCTACCCTGTCTATGCCTGTACTGACCTTGAGGGGAGGAGGACTTAGGTGGAAGAAAGGGCTTAGATCCCCCGGCTGAGCCTTAGCGACTGGCCTGGGTTTGGGGAAGTTAAAGGCAGGTTTCTTAGAAGGGGTGGGACTGTGTTTAACGGCCTGAGCCATATTAAAAACCGTTCGCCACACTTCAGGGGACATTAAAGAGGGAGTGAGCACTGGTGACATGACCACCTGATTCGCAATGCGATCAGGCAGTTTTCGGACTAAGGACATTCTGAGATCTTGTCTCGCTCGTACCGCCTCAAGCAAGGCGGTGCGTATGTCACCTAATGATTGGATTGACGAATGAAGAAGCAGTTGCCGGGAAAATTCAACCGATCGTCTGGCATTCGCGTCTGCGATTGCCTGACTGGACCGGAGCAATGACTTTGCTACCTGTTGAGACCCTATGTATTGAGAGAACAGGCGAAAAGCTTTTCCCCGTAGCCTAAATTCACGGTCTAGGTGAGTTGGGGTAGGGGTAGTGAAAGGGTCTTTTAGCTCACAAAGATTAATTTTAGGGGCAGCTAAGACAAACAAAGCTGAAGGGACTCCGCCGGCAGAACACACTGGCATGGAGAACCAAGAATGAGTATCTTGAGGGATCTGGTGGGAAGTTTTGGAAGTAAATGTGGTCGCAAAGTTTTGAGCCTCTGTCTCCCATTCCACCCAAGGTCCTGGACCCAACTGCCCCACCTTCAAGACTGGATTAGCTGCTGCGTCTGTGACGGTTTGCAAATCGAGTTCTGGAGTGAGAGCTGACAGTGTCTTAATGTCATTAAACCCATCATGCTTAGACCAGTCAGAAAACAATCTTGAAGCTGAGGCAGAGGGTAAAGCAGGCTTAGCAGTATAAACAAAATAGTCCTGGTGATAATAACTAGGTATAGCCTTGATGTTGACATCTAGTACATTCCCCAAAGTATCCAAGGCCCTTAATTTCTTAGATTTATTGCCCTGGATGACCCACTCACGCGGCACTGGGAGTTCCCCTGACAAGGTAGGTTGGGCGAGCTCTGGTTTAGTGGGGGTCAAAAGGACCCATGACTCGTCTGGTCCGTAAAGCAAGGGCATAGCTACCTTTCTGAGAGGCGCTCTGTCTAGAGGGGGCGGATTGACATCCGTTATAATCCTTACATTCGAAGTGGTCAGTGCCGCCGTAGCAGGCCTAGTAACCACCGATGGTGACATAGAGGGAGGGTGAGGGATCTGAGTTAAAGCAATAGAAGTCATCAGAGGCCGTACCGTAGAGCTTGTCGTGGGAGCTCCCAAGTCCACTGTGGGAGTTTCCTGCTGTTGGCCAAAAAATTTAGATAAAGCATTAACTAGTAGCCCATCAATTTCCTGTGCAGTGACAAATTGATTTGATGTACTCACTGGTGAATCATTAAGATCTTGTGCGGCGTCTAAGCCTGAACCTGACTCTTGCCCTTCCATATCCGATATAATCGAAACCTCGTCTTTATCATCCTGTTCCTCCTGAGAAGATCCCGTCGAAGCTGGGGTACCATCTTGTTGCCAAGATAAGTCAGGAATAGAGGATGGGATCGCCGCGTCCCGGTGGACGTCAGCCACTGTGTGAATAGTTTGAGCCGGAAGTGGGTGGTCAGGCCCTGGACGAGAATATCGCCAAACCCCTAGGCCTTGGCCTACACTCCCTTGGGAGTCTGAAACACTCTCAACCACTGAGCTCCCAGAACTCTCCAAATCCAGGGTTAAAATGTTAATGGGTAAATCATCTTTAGGTACAGGCACTACACTGGACCTTTGAGACCGAACATAAACTCTGTCTGGGGTAGAGGTATGACGAGAAGTACTAGAAACTGGCGAGTGTCGGGAGGCCTTTCTATCATGGGAATCCTTTTTCGAAGATTTATGGCTGCGGTGTGACCGTGAACTACTCTTTGATTTGGAGGATTTATCGCCGTGACCACTGGTGGAGCTTTCCGTCTTACTCTTCATACTCGATGGTGAAGAGGCAAGACTGGGTGGCTGGTGTCTGAGAGGTGACCTAGACCGAGATCTCTCCCGAGACGAGGAGGCTGCCGCCGGGGGTGTAGGCTCACGTTGACATTTCGAAGTAGCAGGGGCAGGAGATGACACAGAACCCTGTCCAGTCTCCGCCGGCTTACGACTAGTTACTCGAGAGGAACGTTTAGGGGGAGGGTGCTCAAGAAGAAGCCTATCCCAAAGAGGGACGTTGTCACATTGAAGTGACTTATGAGCCACAATCGTAGTATACGCTGACATTTGTTGCCGAACTTCTCGTAAGGCAACCGCTGCGGTCTTATCATTATCTTGGAGGACTTTGACACATAGTTGGGAGCAAAAGGAACAGTTGCGCATCACCCACAAACCCCTTGAACGGTCTAGACATTTAACACACTTGATACAAAGAGTGTGCGCAAAAAGAGGGATACCGGCACAGGTTGGATTAATGCATAAAGCAAAAACTGGGGCAAAGGTAGCCATGACAGAGACTGGTGGGAAAACTACTGCAGGTTCTGTATTGGTCCGCCGGAGCCCAGCTCTGGAATAAAAGAAAATTTCCAGGAATTAATGCTCATAAGGTTAACCCAAAATGATCGCATACAAGTGTTCATAACCCGCCGGATAACGAGACGTAATATCACAATGATTACAGCTCGTTACGCGGCGGGGTTCTATAAAGATTTCCGAATATCTAGACATGTCTTAAGAAAGTTAAGAATACCCTCTGACATAATATAAAAGACCAGTATGGCGTTTATAAACAGTCTTTCTGGTGGTGACTGTTTCAAGATTCAATTTTGAAAAACAACCCCCCACAAAGACGCCGGCCCCTGAATTATTTAGCAGATTAACACAGGGCAGGCTGATACGAGATCTGACTTCTAACGAATTGTCACATAGATCGCCGTATGATGAAGGCGGCGATACATAAACGTATCTCTCAATTAATTGGTTAACTAAGTTGAATTTGTAAATTCCGTATTTCCTCCTCCCAGGAGCACCCGCCGGGTGTGAAAAACTTATGAAAAAAGATGTTAACCCTAATTGAGCCTTCGATCGCCGTATGTGTGAGGGCGGCGATACATATAGTATCACTAAAATGGACCGGTTAACTAAACTGAATTACTAATTCGTTCATCCCACCTTACCAAGGTGCACCCGCCGGGTGAGATCTGATGTCTTAAACGTTAACCCCATAAGTTCCTATCCCCACTTCTTTGTAAAAGATCGCCGGGGAGGAAAGCCCACAACAACAGCTAGGGTTTTTCCTTTGGTTTGTAAAACCGGGTAGAAAAACTACATAACATATGTCCGCATGAACAATGTTAGATGGGTACAGCCATTCCGCCGGGAATCATAGGGAGCCTGAAACAGGCACCATCACAGAGACGCAGTCCTGGAGAGCCACAGACACCAACTCGCCGGGGACACAAGCCTGGTTTGAAACCACGCGTGGCCAAACACGGCTCTCGGCCGAGGTTTTCATGGTGTAACCGAGAAAAACCTGCCGGAAAGTAACCCACCCCGTTCAGAAACCATCTGAACGCACATAGGACCCGAGAGATAGCCAAAGCACAACTAACCTAGGGTCCACAAATATAATCCGTGGAATTAGCCAATACACAACTAATCCAGGAAACATACATAGTCCGTGGAATTAGCCAATACACAACTAAACCCGGATACACATGACACAGTAGGACATATTTATAAAATAAATCAATAACACTTGTACATGTGGCAAAGCTACGAGCGGCTGGCTAGGCCTAAGCAGACGGCACAAGAAATGTTGAAATATAAACAAAAAAACTGGAAATATAACAACAGGAACCACCGCCAACACACCACTGTAGCAAATACTTCCGACAAAGGGAAGACTAACTCGGGACCCAGAAAAAACTTCACTAAGTGAAGAAAAATACGCTGGGAACGTCAGCAAGCAACGCTACCTCATCAGAAAGATAAAAGGCAGCAGAAATAATCGCGTAATGAAAGCCGCCTGCATCACAAGCTAACTCAACTATGAAAAAGTTCACATGTCCACAACAGGACCACGAGGGTACATCCGAAATAGATGCCCCAAACACACGACCCAAAATACACTGCACTGCGGGCAACCAGCCCAGGACACTCCTGCTACGCATATCCTAACCTTACTCGATACATCCCGGAGTAAACAAATGAGAAAAAACTCACTAGGGACGCAGCAAATGCGGAACCAGCGGAGCGTGGAGAGACACGTCCGGGCAGGCTGAGCGCAGAGCAGAGAAGGAAGAATGACGCCTGAATCAGCGTCTGGTCAAAGATCCACACAAGTACATCCACGATATGATGGAAAGCTTATTGGATAGTTATTCTTATTTTGTTTTTGTTTTTATTTTTTACAAAGTTTTTTTGTAGTGAGAACCCAATTTATAATGACTGAAGCCATGAGTGAGGTCGCGTGCGCTCATGATGAAGGCTCCTCAGATTTTAAATGCTCTGCGCGGTAGATTCAAACTACGGCGGATTAGTGTTTGAAGAGGATGCCTTATGTAATAGGCATGTTCGTCAATGATGGAGGGGCCACTAATAAATATACTAATTCGGTTCATAACCATAGCCTACTAAGCTTCGGTTGAATAATAATCCTTTATAAATAAATACTACACGACTTTAATTAGTTTCAGTATTTTTCCATAATTAAAGAGTATCAGTCAATAAAGGATACCAAGTCCTTAGATCCAAAAGGAAAGGAAGCAACAACAGGAAATAATTTTTATTAGATTTTACTTTCGTTTTGCCTTCAGCTGACTGATACCTTAATATATATCTCTGTGCTATCTAGTTTCATCAAGTTAACCACTTGAGGATCAAGATACGTAACAATATATATATATATACATACATATACAGTAAAAGTCTGTTAATCCGACGACCGAAGATTCGAATCTCCCAATAGTCCGAATTTTTCAATTTGAGGCCAAATCCGAATTCACCCGATGGTCCGAATTTCAAGAAGTCCCAAAGTCCCCTTTTTGAGGCATTAGTCCACTCAAATGACACATAATGGAGCATACACATATCATATGTTCATGAATTCACTTTAAAAGTTTACCATTGTCATTGTAGCCTATTACCTACTTCAAAACATTCAGATTAATGGTCAAAGGAAGCTACTGATATAAACGTAAACACCTTCTTCTTCTTCTTCTTCTTCTTCTTCTTCTTCTTCCACATCGTCTGCTAGAGTTTGTTTTGCTCTTGAACGCATCCTTGGGACGTTCCGATGCGCTACTGGCTTGCACCGCATTTTCTGCAAGCGCATTCAGTCTTGAGCTTGAAAACGCACCTTTGGACGTTCCGAACCGTACCTATTTATAGTTCAGTAATCGGAGCGTCCCAAGGGTGCTTTCAAGACAACAAGATAAGGGTGCTTTCAATACAATATAATATAACAGAGCACGTCACAAAAGGAAAATCACAAAAGGAAAATTACAAGAACCTCTCAGGGAAGTGCCGTTGTTAAGGCATTACTTCCCGAACCACATCTGATCTGATCTTCAAGAGCAAGACAAACTCGCTAGTAGACGGAAGAAGAAGAAGACGACGATGCGGACATATGGTGTTTACGTTTATATCAGCAGATTCCTTTGACCATTAATCTGAATGTTTTGAAGTAGGTAATAGGCTACAATGACAATGGTAAACTTTTGAAGTGATTTCATGAACATATGATATGTGTGTGTGCACCATTGTGTCATTGGGTGGCCTAATGCCTCAATGTTTTCGTCATACACAGGTTCATAGGGGTAAAGTCCGATAATCCGAAAAATCCACTAATCCGAACGAGGGCCGGTCCGCTGCCCTTCGGATTAACGGAAGTTTACTGTATATCACAAATACATGTGAACTAATAAATATTTAAATACTCTCGGTCGGGATCGAACCTCCGACATTCAGAACGAGTGGACAAACTCACACCAAGGTGTGATAAAGTAATCTTAACCATTTCCTATATATATATTAAGGAGAAGGGAAATCCTACTTGGAGAATCTATTGCATTTCATGCACAAGTCTCAGTTAGGGTCCATATTCCAGGACACAATACAGGGATATTTACAAGATTACCCACTTAACTCGGGTTATAGAGATTTCATTTTTAGTCTCGCCCAGCCAAACACGAGTCATTAATATCAAGTATATCTCATAAATACACGTGAGCTAATACATTTTTAAATAACGGCGGATCCCCAGATTGGCCGTGGACAACAAAAGACACAAAAAAAGTTACTCCCAGCCGGGATCGAACCTCCTACATTCAGAAACGAGTGTCCAACCCGAGTTGCGTGGATAATCTTATATAAATCATTGTATGGTATCCTGGTATATGGATCCTGCAACTAGTGCATGAATGTAAATACATTCTCCAAGTAGGGTTTCCCTTCTCCTTAAAATAAATATGAACAGGTTAAGATTAATTTATCAAGCCGTGGTGTAGTGGATTCAAATCGTTCAGAATGTCTGTCGGAGGTTCGATCCCGGCTGTGTATATATATATATTCTGACATACGGAGCCCTGTATGTTAATTTAAGAGTTAGAATTAGAGTTCAAGGAGCCAAACTACCCAAGTGGTGAAGCAGACTAGCGAGCGAACGAGCGAGTGGGCAAACCATCTCGCCCCATACCAGCTCGCCCCATACCTCGATGACCGATGCTATGACGTATGATCGACGCCAGGAGCTGTGAGTGGACGACACCTGTTATGTGATTCGAGGAGCTATGATTGGAGCGCGCACCACCCGCCGCCTCCTGATTCATTCCTACACCATCATTGTTTGGTATATAAGACCCGAGTTGTGGGCATTCAAATCAGTCTCATTTGGAGTTGGGGAAGGTGAACTTGCAGCTGGAGGAAGACGGGGTGAAGTATTACAATGGGATTGTGACTGTCAGTCAGATTATATAAATGTGTGTTAAGTGTGTTCGGTGTAAACACTTACGTTATGTTGGTTAGTGAGATATGTGATTGGGAATTAACGTGATGTGTTTAATGTGTGTAATGTGTTTAACTATTTAATTGGGAATTAACGTGAACACTACTATTATGTGTTTAACGATTTAATTGGGAATTAACGTGAACGCTACTATTATGTGTTTTAACTATTTGATTGCGAATTAACGTTAACGCTACTATTTATGTACTTAACTATTTGATTGGGAATTAACGTTAACGCTATTATTATGTACTTAACTATTATTATGTACTTAACTATTTTAGTTGACTAACTTGTGGACTAAAGCAACTCTTTAAGTAATTGGGTTATGATGAAAGTAATACTATTGTTTTATATTAATACTTACGAGTTCTTTCATTTTCTTTGAATTAAGCTTACATTGCTTAATGGTGCTTAGTACGGTGATGCTATTGTCTCGTATTAGTAATATCGCCTTAGACTAACATGGCTGTGTTAATATTACTTATAGTGATTTCCTAAGCTGAAGAAAATTCTTTTGCTTCAAAATATTATATTTTGCTTTTCATATTATTTGAGTGAGATCTGAATCGAATCTATGAAACGATCCTGTAACTTTATTTACTCATAATCAAACCTCAATGTTACGTGGTTAAGAAATAAATTTAACTAATTATTAAATATATATCTAACTTTTTATGTGACTTTGATATTACTCCTGATGATAATAATAATAATACTATTAACGTAAGACAAGAACCAAGAATAATTACATTAAATATAAATAAAAGGACATAGAAGAAAACTATCTATTCATTTCAAAAAGGGTAAGAGACAGAAATATTCTTACTTTAATATTTATCTTTCAAGACTTTTTATAAATTTAATAGTCCTTCTTTAGCTATAACTTATTCGGTTCATAACCATAGCCTACTAAGCTTCGGTTAAATAATAATTCTTTATAAATACTACATGACTTTAATTAGTTTCAGTATTTTTCATAATTAAAGAGTATCAGTCCATAAAGGATACCAAGTCCTAAGATCCAAAAGGAAAGGAAGCAACAACAGGAAATTATTTTATTAGATTTTACTTTTGTTTTGCCTTCAGCTGACTGATACCTTAATATATATCTCTGTGCTATCTAGATTCATCAAGTTAACCACTTGAGGATCAAGATACGTAACAGAAGAGTGGCGACCTTGCCAGGATTCGTTTCATACAGTTTCACTCAGTTTCATTAAAGTTTCACTACTTAAAAATCAAATATTAATCATGCCTCAACTAATTAATGAAGAAGATGCTCGAGTTTTCATAGAATCAGAACCCACAGCCCCTGATATTGACTGTCTGTCAAAATCTGAACTGAAAGTGCTTGCCTCACATCTCCAATTATCTGTCTCAAACATGTCTAAAGTAGAGGTGGCTCAGACCATAAAAACCCACCTGTTCCCTGTAGAAGGCGGGGAGGGTGACGGAGCAGTTGGTGGGATCCCTAGTAAACCTAGCCAACTTGATATACAATTGCCACCTGGTTTGACCGGTGATCAAATATTCGAACTAGAACAAGCCAAACTAAAAATAGAACTAGCCAGAATAAATACCGAACAAGCCAGACTAAATGCCGAAGCAAAGACCGAACAAGCCAGACTAAATGCCGAAGCAAAGACCGAACAAGCCAGACTAAATGCCGAAGCAAAGACCGAACAAGCCAGACTAAATGCCAGTGCAACGACCGAACAATGTGAATATCAATATCGTACGGCTCAACTAAATGTCCATACAAATGCTCCCGAAATTGCTCCCCCTCTGGGATTGACTATGACTAGTGTCATTCCACCTTTCACTGAGGATAATGTGCAGGATTTCTTTGTTTTGTTTGAGGAAGTTGCTGGAGGTATGAAGTGGACAAGAGATCAATGGCCTTTTATGTTACAAACTGTTTTGACAGGGCAGGCTCGAGCCACGTATTTGTCAGAAGTAGCAGAAGTTAGGCAGGATTATGACAATCTCAAAGAAGCTATCCTAAAAACCTATCAATTGCAGCCTGAGGCTTACAGGCAATCTTTCCGTAAAAACCAGAAGAAAGTAGAAGAAACCCATAAGGTATTTGCCAGGACCATGACTAAAACTTTCAATCATTGGGTCAAGAGTAAGAAAGTCACAAGCTACAACGATCTGAAGGAGTTGGTCCTGTTAGAAAATTTCCTATGGAAAATTGATTCTTCTGTATCCTATCATTTAAAGGGGAAAAAGGTAGATTGTCTTGCTGCCGCCGCTGACATGGCTGACACATACGTGCTCAACAACAAATTTCGTGGAAAGAAGCCCTACGATAATTCTAGTTCTAATTTTAAGTATCCCAATCACAAATCTGACAGACCCAGTCACAAGCCTATAACGTCTTCCCCAGCTAGCCAAAATAGAAATGTTCCCCCAACTAAAAATGCGACTCAGGGCAATGGTAACAGAGGTGGGCCCCAAACTAATAGTAATGCTCAAAGAGGGAACTTTCCCGTATCCCCTAAAGTATGTACTTTTTGTGGCATGAGAGGCCACCTAGCTTATCAGTGCTGGGCCAAGGAAAAAAACCGAGAGATCGGGGCAGACAGTTGCCGCCGTATCTCAAATTCCATGTGTGCCTTTAATGCAGGGCTCCCGACAGAAGGAGTACCTAGCACCAAATGTTCCTTTAATGCAGGACTCCCGACAGAAGGAGTACCTAGCACCAAAAGTTCCTTTAATGCAGGACTCTCGACAGAAGGAGTACCTAGCAGCTAACGTAAATCATCTAGACAGGGGTGTAGTAGCATGTGTGGTGCAACCCACAAGGGTTAAACCAATAATAATTTCACCATCAGTGCAGGACAGTTACCGTCCCTTTATTTCATCTGGCAACGTGAGATTAAATGGTTGCATGCATGAGGTAAAAATTCTGAGAGACACAGGTTCTACTAGCACCCTCATGGTGAATCCTTACACTGAGTGCCCACCTGGCGAACCAGTTGTAATGAGAGGTGCTGGAGGCCAGTTTTATGCATACTTGGTAAAAGGCGAAATTGAATGTGAGTTACTACAGGGTGAGGCCACCATAGCTTTGTGTAGGTCCCAAGATATCCCTGTGCCTGGGGTAACACTCCTTTTGGGGAATGATGTAGCAGGTGAGAAGGTCCGACCAGACCCCATTTTGTCACTTTCCCCTGTTAACGAGCCACTAACCGGTGAGCTCGACAAGGAGTTGCCAACTGTTTTCCCTGTGTGTGCTGACAAACGTTCAATGTCTCAAGTAGCAGTTCCCTCAGACAGAAATGTACCGAATGTAAGAGTTGATGAAAGGGATGATGAGAGTGTGAATGATGCTCCAACTGTGCCTGATGATGTGACTGAGGTGGATTTATCTGACACCTTTATGGCTCATCTTGACTCTAACGATGACCATGAAACCCCTCCAAATTGTCCTAGCGGCCTGGTAGAGCTACAGAGAGATGATAGTGAATGCAAGGAGTTAGCTGCCAGGTCCGTGAGTGAAGAGGAATGTGAGAAGGAGGGTGGTGAATGTTTCTACCTCAAAGGAGGAGTATTGTGGCGAAGATGGAGACCGCCACACAGACCAATCGATGACGGGGCTTGGGACGTCCATCAAGTAGTAGTCCCCAAACCTTGTCGTAGAGATATCATGGAAATGGCACATTGTATACCATTGGCAGGACACCTAGGTGTGAGAAAAACTCTAGACAGAATCAGATCCCACTTTTACTGGCCAGGAATGCGTGCAGATGTAGTGGAGTGTTGTAGAGTGTGTCACACTTGCCAGATGACAGGAAAACCCAATCAGAAGGTGCCTGTACATCCTCTGGTGCCCTTGCCCGTTTTCGAGAATCCTTTTACTCGGGTGGTAGTGGACATTGTAGGCCCATTGCCTAAGACTTCCCAAGGTAACATTTATTTATTAACTATCATGGACATGGCAACTCGCTACCCAGAGGCTATACCCTTAAGGACTACCTCTGCTCCAACTGTAATCAAGGAACTGCTCAAATTTTTCACCAGAATGGGTTTCCCCCATGAGGTGCAAAGTGATCAAGGAACTAATTTTACCTCTAACATTTTCCAGCAGTCCCTGAAGGAGTTGGGTATCGAGCATGTAAAGTCTAGCACCTACCACCCAGAGAGTCAAGGGGTTCTCGAACGATATCATCAGACATTAAAGGGAATGTTACGGAAGTATTGTACAGAGACCGGAGTTGAGTGGGATAAGGGGGTACCTTTTCTTTTATTTGCTACTCGTGAGGTTCCAACTGAATCCCTGGGTTTTTCCCCTAATGAGCTACTTTTTGGCCAACCTTTATCTGCCAAGTTCAGGGGCCCATATAAGATCATTCGGAGGGTGAGCATTACCGATTATCTAGTAACTACCCCAGACAGGAGAAAGCCCACGCAAGTATTCCATATAAATATGTTGAAGCCCTACCATAGGTCCCCTGATTCCTCTCCTCCAGATTCTCCCACTGTGGCAGTGAATGTCAAGACCTGTGAGCAGCCTGGTGCGGACAAAGTCTTCAGTTCTCTTACTGACCCGCAACAGACTGTTCCAGAGCCTGAAGGTATCCATGCAGACTTTGACTTGTCATGTAGCCTATCCAACTTTCAGTATAATTCAGTGGCTTTGAGGGAATTACCATCTAAACTATGTCATCTTCCCTCTGATCAAGCGAACCAACTAATCTCTGTTTTATCTCAGTCTCCCAGTGTGTTCCGTGATACTCCAGGGCTTACTTCTTTGGCCGTGCACGACATCGACGTAGGGGATGCAACTCCCATTAAACTATCCCCCTACCGTGTCTCACCACAACGCAGGAGTATACTGCAGGTCGAGCTTGACTTAATTTTTTCAAACCAGCTGATCACAAGGGCCTTAAGCCAGTGGAGTAGTCCGGTCATACTTGTGCCAAAGCCAGACGGGAGCCATAGGTTTTGTAGGGTCTGTAGGCAAGTCAATGCTGTCACAAAGAACGATACCTACCCACTGCCACGGATCAAAGATTGCATTTACCAGTTTGGCCTCATGCAGCAGTAAGTATAATTTAATGAGAGGATTTTGGCAATTAGCTCTCCCTTGTAGCGAGGTAAATATCATGTTTTTGTAGTGCGCTTTTAAGCCTTCAGCTGTGAGATGCCTTGCAGTTCGAATAACGCTCCAGCTACGTTCCGGCTATGTTCTGATGTGGTACCTGGAGACGTTGCCTACTTTGGGTGATATCCTTCTTATATCCTCATTTATAATCTTGCTGTTGCCAATCTGGTGGTGAATCTATTTATGTATTATGTTAAATATTATGTACTATACTCCTTAAACTCTTTTCTAGGGGGGAGGTCTGACATACGGAGCCCTGTATGTTAATTTAAGAGTTAGAATTAGAGTTCAAGGAGCCAAACTACCCAAGTGGTGAAGCAGACTAGCGAGCGAATGAGCGAGTGGGCAAACCATCTCGCCCCATACCTCGATGACCGATGCTATGACGTATGATCGACGCCAGGAGCTGTGAGTGGACGACACACCTGTTATGTGATTCGAGGAGCTATGATTGGAGCGCGCACCACCCGCCGCCTCCTGATTCATTCCTACACCATCATTGTTTGGTATATAAGACCCGAGTTGTGGGCATTCAAATCAGTCTCATTTGGAGTTGGGGAAGGTGAACTTGCAGCTGGAGGAAGACGGGGTGAAGTATTACAATGGGATTGTGACTGTCAGTCAGATTATAAATGTGTGTTAAGTGTGTTCGGTGTAAACACTTACGTTAGGTTGGTTAGTGAGATATGTGATTGGGAATTAACGTGATGTGTTTAATGTGTGTAATGTGTTTAACTATTTAATTGGGAATTAACGTGAACACTACTATTATGTGTTTAACGATTTAATTGGGAATTAACGTGAACGCTACTATTATGTGTTTAACTATTTGATTGCGAATTAACGTTAACGCTACTATTTATGTACTTAACTATTTGATTGGGAATTAACGTTAACGCTATTATGTACTTAACTATTTTAGTTGACTAACTTGTGGACTAAAGCAACTCTTTAAGTAATTGGGTTATGATGAAAGTAATACTATTGTTTTATATTAATACTTACGAGTTCTTTCATTTTCTTTGAATTAAGCTTACATTGCTTAATGGTGCTTAGTACGGTGATGCTATTGTCTCGTATTAGTAATATCGCCTTAGACTAACATGGCTGTGTTAATATTACTTATAGTGATTTCCTAAGCTGAAGAAAATTCTTTTGCTTCAAAATATTATATTTTGCTTTTCATATTATTTGAGTGAGACCTGAATCGAATCTATGAAACGATCCTGTAACTTTATTTACTCATAATCAAACCTCAATGTTACGTGGTTAAGAAATAATTTTAACTAATTATTAAATATATATCTAACTTTTTATGTGACTTTGATATTACTCCTGATGATGATAATAATAATAATACTATTAACGTAAGACAAGAACCAAGAATAATTACATTAAATATAAATAAAAGGACATAGAAGAAAACTATCTATTCATTTCAAAAAGGGTAAGAGACAGAAATATTCTTACTTTAATATTTATCTTTCAAGACTTTTTATATAAATTAATAGTCCTTCTTTAGCTATAACTTATTCGGTTCATAACCATAGCCTACTAAGCTTCGGTTAAATAATAATTCTTTATAAATACTACATGACTTTAATTAGTTTCAGTATTTTTCATAATTAAAGAGTATCAGTCCATAAAGGATACCAAGTCCTAAGATCCAAAAGGAAAGGAAGCAACAACAGGAAATTATTTTATTAGATTTTACTTTTGTTTTGCCTTCAGCTGACTGATACCTTAATATATATCTCTGTGCTATCTAGATTCATCAAGTTAACCACTTGAGGATCAAGATACGTAACAATATATATACGCTCGAACCTCGATTTAACGGACTAAATGGGACCGTTACTAGTCCGTTGCATTAAAAAATCCATTGCTGGGTATTGTATTCATATAAGGGGGCCGGAAATCTATTAATAGGCCTAGGCTATAGATACTCACAAAACCTCAAATGAGCTGCTTGTATAGTGAGAATATCCCAGGTAGGCTATATATAATAAACTTATATTAACCAAGTAGGCCTAATCTTGACCAAATCGATTCATATCTGTAATGCTTTGTTTACACTTTACTGGTCTGACGAACGAGACACACACACACACACACAGTGACTACGGGTCCAAAACTACTTTTAATATTAGCTAGCCAGACATACGTTTATTAAATATACCTGGGCTATTCTCGTTATCCAAGAGTTTTTGTGAGTATCTATAGCCTAGGCCTAGGCCTAAGAGTCACTCGCCCTGCCACTTAGTGGACAAATTATCCAGACATTTGGTCCGGTCCAGATGGATTGTCCGCCTACAGACTGCGTCCGTTAAATCCGAAATCCGTTAAACCGAGGGTCGAGTGTACTGTATATATATATAATTAAAACTTTCATTACTAAAATGACATACACTCGACCCTCGATTCTGCGGACCCCGATACAACGGATTTCGGATACAACGGACTCTGTCCGTAGGTGGACAATCCATCCGGACCGGACCAAATGTCCGTTGCTGGATAGATTTGTCCGCTAGGTGGCAGAGCGAGCGGCGAGTCTCCCGCCAAAACACGAGCGGCACTCAGTCAGTCTTCGCCTCTCGACCTAGCCATTTTGTCCGTTCGTGAGATGTGACTGCTTATTATTGCCATAGATACTCCTTATTACCTTCGAAATGGGTCCCAAAGTGCAGAAAAGGAAGCGTGTGAACCTTTGTGTGATGCAAAAGCTGGACATAATACGGAAAGTAGAAGCTGGAACAAGTGTAAAGAGAATAGAGGAGGAGTATGGTATCAAGAAGCAGACGGTATCCGACATCCGCAAGGCCAAAGATAAGTTGAACAAATATGCTACCAGTTATTGTGTAGACGCATCGGCATCCAAAGTGGTAAAGGTGCCCCACGGAAGCATATGAAGACTGGGAAGACAATTCACTGGACGCTGCCGTTATGAAGTGGTACACAACAACGTTCTAGTGGCCTAAATGTGCGTGGGGTGGAAATTCTTGCCGCTGCCACTAAACTTGCTAATCACCTAGGTGTAGCCAATTTCAAAGGTAGTGATGGGTGGCTGTGGCGGTTTAGGAACCGCCATGGTTTATTTAATACAGTTGTGCGAGGAGGCTGGCGACTCTGACACTACTAGTATTGAACCTTTTCGTCTCAAGCTGCAGAAATTAATTGAAGATGAAGGCCTAACTCTAACTCAGGTATATAATGGAGACGAGACAGGCATGTATTGGCGGTCGATGCCTAGGAATCCTCGGACTCGGATTAACCATTCTGAGTCCTATACCCCTGTAAATAGCTGTACATATTAGTTTAAGGTAAGCAAAACAGCAATTTATTTTGTTTATTGTAAAATTATATTTAAGTAGCTAAAAACATGATATGTAAGTGAAACTACCATTGCATTTCTTATTTTATTGTGATTTTATGTGTTCTGTATGAAAAATACAGTACCGTACGGACAGGATATCAAGCAACAGACTTTTTCAGGTAACGGACTAGTAACGGTCCCATTTAGTCCGTTAAATCGAGGTTCGAGTGTAGTTATATTCCTGTTTTCACATCATAAATAATATCGTAGATTTCGTGCGAGCTAATACCACTTCACTACGAGGAACCAGACAGACAGACACAAATTTAATGATGGATAGACAGACAGGCACATGGCCTGTATTTATGCAACACTTCTATATGATATATACCAATTGTTTTAACTTTGTTTTCTGTCAAAGGCTGGAGTAGCAGCCACATTTACCATTTATATACAGCAAAACGCATTAACATAATCGTTGATCAAGTTAGACTGCTTCCCAACCACTGGCAATAGTGAAGTTTGCTCAATCGGCTACCTATTGACGCAAACAGTATATCCCAGGGAAAATACTAATGGATAACAAAATAATAAAATGACAAAGATCTTACTTTTATAGTCACCCTCCATTAACAAAGAGAAGTAAACTATTACTTAATGAAAGTTGATGGAAAACAATACCCAAGATATTGAATTTCAGAAAGTTTGGGGATAAAGAATGGGAGAGAGAGAGAGAGAGAGAGAGAGAGATCTGTGTTTTGCCAGACTCAAAATGTATGCTGGTATTTGGTAACACAGATTTTGTAACTATATTTAATAAATGGACAACAACACAAATGTTATTTCAAACGTGCCTCATATTGAATAGCAGTCCCATAGTTTAAAAAAAATCGACATTAAACATGACCTCGGCACATTATCTACAGTATTGTAATCAGTGAAAATGACGTTACAATATATTTGATAAACGTGTTTAAGCAGAACAGTGAATGTCTTGTTTTATTGCCAAAAATAATGTATGTTTTACCATAACTGAACCTTTATTTGAAATTAAATACTCAGAACTTGATTGGCCAATGTTCATATACAGGTAGTATTATTTACCCTCTTCTCCCTGTCCATATTACTTTTCCCAGCCTGTTACCATTTCCGGACTTGCTCTCTACCCCACCATACACACATTTTCTACACATCTTTCCACCCTCCTAAATATTTGGTTTGTCTCCTATCACTCCCTTCTTACTCTGTGTTCCTGCCCTCCCCCGCTTCCCTTCCCTTTTATTCCTCTACCGCCCCCTCCCTACCTCCGCCACACACACCAACCCTCCCCCATATCACCTTTTGCTCCTGATATCACCTTTTGCTCCCCCGAACTCGCCCCCACAACATCCTGGAGGGTGGTCAGAACCTTAGGCTCAGACCACCTCCCGATCATTATCACCACCAAAACAAGACTCGGCCAGCTAGCCACAGACACACTTACACTAACTATAAAAGAGCTAACTGGGAAGCTTTCACAAATGAGACAGAACAACAATTTGAAATCTTAAACAGTACACCCATCACTAACATCAACAATGCTGTACACACATTCAACACGACTATCCAAAACGCCGACAAGAAACACATTCCAAGAGGTAACATAAAAAAACACCCCAACTTCTCACCAGAAATTCAAAACCTCATCATACAACGCGACACACTGAAACACTCCCCAGCACCCCACACACAAGACATCAATCAACAAATTCAAGCACTCAACATCCAGATTAACAACAAAATACAAGAACAACAAACACTAAATTGGAATAACTTCCTACAAACACTCGATCACAAAACAAACCCAAAAAAACTCTACAAAACACTAAACAGCATCACACTTTCCAACAGCAACACAACACAATCACATGCTTCAATCACAACAACAGACTCTACTCCTTCACGTAAACAACAAGCAAACACTCTCATCAATCACTTCTCTCATGTCAGTCACCTAAAATCCCACAAAGACGACCGACGTGTCATCAGACGCAAAAGACAATTCCCCACAGACCCTGACTATACACCCTTCACCAACAACCAGACAAAGCATATCATCAACAATCTCAAGCTCTCACCCACCTGTGGCCTAGACAACATAAGCAACATTCACCTCAGACACCTGGGACCACAAGGCATACAAGCACTCACTAACATATCAAACTACAGCTACTCACACAACACAATACCAGACATCTGGAAGCATGGTATCATCATCACATTCCCCAAACCTAACAAAGACCCCACGCTACCCTCCTCACACCGCCCTATCACACTCCTTTGCACCACCTCCAGTCATAGAGCACCTTGTACTACAACTGATGACACCTGACTTACCCCTTTCTCCAAAACAACACGGTTTCAGGCCATTGCACTCCACAAACACTCTTCTTACAGACCTTACACAAAGAACTTTTTACGGCATCAACTCAGCTAGACCACCACACAGATCAGTACTTGCCACACTTGACATTAGTAAAGCCTTCGATGCCATCCCCCGCCACAACCTAACAAACAAAATCTACAACACAAACATGCACAACAACACAAAAATATGGCTGGCCAACTTCTTAGCAGGCAGATGTGCACACGTATCTTTTGCCGGTCAGTCATCTAGCATTAGAAATTTCCCAAACGGAGTCCCGCAAGGATCCGTCCTGTCGCCCGCACTCTTCAATCTGTACATGCATGATATAAATACACCAAATTCACCCTAAATAACCATAGCCTCCTACACAGACGACATAACACTCATAAGCATGCACCAAAACCCAGACACAGCAACAAGACTCCTTCAAGACTATCTCGACACATTACATGAATGGTGCACTACAAACAGACTCAATTTAGCCCCAGCTAAATCCACTGCAACCCTCCTCACAAGCTGGACAGGAGACCACGATTACGTCCCGGGACTCAACATAACAACACACCCCTAACACACACACACACACACACACAAAATCCTAGGAGTAACATACGACACCCAAATGACATTCAAACAGCACACCACAAACACAAAAAAGAAACTGACACCCAGACTTAACGCCCTCAGATCACTTGCCCACACGAAATTTGGACACAACAAAGAAACCACCACCACAGTCTACAAACAATACATAAGATCAGTTATGGAATACGCAAGCCCGGCTTTTGCTTCTAACCTAGCTGAAACACATCATAAGACCTTGCAGACTATTCAAAATAAAGCCCTTAAAATCATCACAGGATGCACAGCTACTACACCCACAGATCACCTACATCAAGAAACCAAAGTCCTAAAAGTCAAAGATCATCTAGACATGAGAGGCACTCAATTCCTGGCAGCAGCCTCCACAAATCAACACCACCCACCTGCATGGCAACACACCCACAGACACCAAGAAATATCAAAACAACACCCAGCACACGCTATCACACACAAATACTGTCTTCTCTCCCTCCCTGCCCACCCCAAACCAACTTCCGGAAGCACATCCATACTCATATCACTCGCCGTTCCATCCACTCACTCATAGACAACACGCATTTGCAAGCACGACCTCCCGAAATCCATCCTTCTGAATCCTCCCTTCCTCGCGAGGACAGAGTCCACCTGGCCAGGCGGAGATGCGGACACTATCCAGCTCTTCTGAGCTATCAGAAGAGACTGGATGACTCCGTCGTCGACACCTGCCCGGGTTGTAACACATCACCCCATACCATAAAACACATCATAGAAGACTGCATTTCACACAACCACTTATGCCAACAACACAATTTACACTATTTGAGAGCTCTGTGGGAGAGCCCGACCGTGGCCATGGCCTTCCTTAAGGACTCGGGGCTGTTCGGCCAGGCAGCTTAGGGAACAACGACAACAACAACAACAACCCTCCTCCATACCATTCCTTTCTCTCACCTCTCACTCCCCACTAGCTCCGTCACTGCCTCCCCCACTTTCCCACCCATCTCACCCCCTACTTTCAATGTGCTTCTCCCATGATTCTACCTTGCTTGTTATCGTAGGTATTTGTATAAAAAAACATTAACTAACTCACTTTACGTTCACTCACTTTACTATGTGTATTATTATGCACAGATAATAACAAAAGGATACTTCATGCACCTAGAAAGGTAAATTACATCATACAAGTCGGTAAGATAACTGCTGTTGTTCCCAAGCGCTGTAGTTATTGCCATTTCAAATATCTCTCTCTCAATATATACTGTACTGTACATATCTATCTGGCTCCGCGAATTAATCGAGTCAACTGTACTTGACAATTAAAATATGTAAAGGATAATAAGACTCACCAGTAACATTTTAAGAGTGTATTATTGAATTAGGGCTAGGCCTATTCGTTTGTTTTTTATGCTTCGTCATGCTACTAGGTGTCTGCCGCATTACTGTCCCTCTCGTTATTGTCCGCATCGTTATTCTTCTCCTCATTACCATGTGTTAAGACCGGGGCTCGTATAAAACAAGGGCTCTTAATCATTGGACTAGGAAAGCACACAGCCACAACGGTAACACTAGATCCAACCCCTGAACTTATAATGTCGGCGCACAAAAACACCTATACCCTCCAGAGTTAAATCTGCGATAACGGGGTATCCTATAACTCAGTATAAGTGCACTACTACTACAGGCTGATGATCTCTGATACAGCCTGATCACAACAACATACAATTACGGTAATAAGGTATACTAGGAAAAGATAGAATCTTAATTAAATCACTGCAATGATTTAATGCAAACTAGAAGAAGGTATATTTAAAGTTTCTCTAAACAATAATGAACTGTCACTCCTATACTAAAGAAAGTGAACGAAAGTCCCAAAGCATCGAGCAGGAATCTTCTGAAGAAAGTCTGATGCTGGGGTAAGATGATCGTATCGGATTTTGAACTGTAGTACAGTATAGAGCAGGAACAGGAAATTACAATTGTAAGGACATATAGGGTTAACTGGCACGGGAATAATAACTGCGCAATAGTAGGAACTCAAACAGCAAAAGAAGTACTTCCTCATCAACGAAACAGCCTACTAGGGTTGTGCAACTCAACAACAACCTAGACTAATAAATGCCGTGAATAATAATGCATACATAACAGAAAGAGTTTATAATCTAAATCTGGTGTCTGCTAGGCGAATAAAGTCTAGCTGGGATGTAGTAGGCTAGGAAACAATGGCTGAGCAAGCGGCTCGTAGCCTAGCGAAGTCCTTAAGGCTGTGCGGCCAAATTACGTTAATTGACGGGGTGCTCTCTTGAGAGATCCAGATCGCTAGTATCTGGTTCTCTCCTGGCGACCCTCTCAAAGTCAAAGCAAACGAGTTAGCACAGTGTTGGGTGGCAGAGGCAAAAGCCCTCACTCGCAACACTGTGCTAAACTCACAAGGTACACAGTCAGAAAGACCACCTAGGCTTCCCACGTCTCCGTTGCGATTGTACAGGTTCAACAAAACCTAGTACACATCGGAAATCACAACACCAGTAGCCTTATCCCAGTCTAGCATTAAATCCCCCAGCAGACCACCACGATACAGGAAGGGAGACACTGTGAGTGTGTCAAACCTCTACAGACATAAATGGTAACCCTTCCAAAATGCCTAACTAAACATGTGTTATCTGAGAGCTTCAGCATATAATACGATGGCCGATATATGAAATCGTGCAGAACCAAAGGGAAGTTATGATATTAAATAGAGTAGAAGAATGAGAGGGAAGAAGTTGAGAGAGAGAGAAAGTGCTCTATAGGTAGAAGTCGGGAGACAGGGGGGCAAGGGACATGTGAAGGGTATGCTAGTCAGGAAAGCTCTGAGGATGGAACTCCTCGGGACCCCTCCAGGATCCCACACAAAGGCACGGTGGTCAGCCAATCACAGGCCGCTACGTCACCCGGCAGCAGGCCTGCAGAAGGCGCCAGGAACCACCAGCCAATCAAAACCGAGAGAAAAGACCACGCGGGCGAACAACTCCTCCGGGAGGGAGGAGGGAGTAGGAGGAAAAGCAACACTCACCTCCCCCACCCTGCTCGCTCGCTCTCTCTCTCTCCTTCACTACAATGCATCTTATGTTCAACTCATGATATAAAATACAATGAATTGTCACAGGCGAAAACAAAGACCACTTCTACCCTGCCTGTGACATGACGATTCACAAGAAAGAAAGTACAACATTGTAGACAGACTGTAGCCCATTTCACTGCCCTGGCGAGTGCTAGTGGCTACCGGGAGGCGATTCTGCCAACGCTGGCAGGCGTCAAAAGGATACTTCAACACAATTTACACTATTTGAGAGCTCTGTGGGAGAGCCCGACCGTGGCCATGGCCTTCCTTAAGAACTCGGGGCTGTTCGGCCAGGCAGCTTAGGGAACAACGACAACAACAACAACCCTCCCCCATACCATTCCTTTCTCTCACCTCTCACTCCCCACTAGCTCCGTCACTGCCTCCCCCACTTTCCCACCCATCTCACCCCCTACTTTCAATGTGCTTCTCCCATGATTCTACCTTGCTTGTTATCGTAGGTATTTGTATAAAAAAACATTAACTAACTCACTTTACGTTCACTCACTTTACTATGTGTATTATTATGCACAGATAATAACAAAAGGATACTTCATGCACCTAGAAAGGTAAATTACATCATACAAGTCGGTAAGATAACTGCTGTTGTTCCCAAGCGCTGTAGTTATTGCCATTTCAAAATATCTCTCTCTCAATATATACTGTACTGTACATATCTATCTCGCTCCGCGAATTAATCGAGTCAACTGTACTTGACAATTAAAATATGTAAAGGATAATAAGACTCACCAGTAACATTTTAAGAGTGTATTATTGAATTAGGGCTAGGCCTATTCGTTTGTTTTTTATGCTTCGTCATGCTACTAGGTGTCTGCCGCATTACTGTCCCTCTCGTTATTGTCCGCATCGTTATTCTTCTCCTCATTACCATGATAGCTACTTTGGGCCCTTATTTCCTTCCTAGTCGGGTATCTAAGCTCCTCAGTTCTCATGGCTTGCCCTACGAAGCCTTCAAAGCTGGAATAGTTTATATATACACGTCACCATTTTGCCGATTTTGGTCCAAGTGGCATTCGTTCTTCTTCTTGTTGTCACAGCGCATGTTGCCTCCGAAAGTACATTTCTGGCATAGCTGAACACATGTTCTTTCAAGCCAAACGAATAGGCTATTAACAAAAAATACTGCCGCTTGGGATTATGTTTATAAATGCAATAACATTATATAGCTATATATAAGATTTCTTTACTTAAAGGAAACTGGCTAGATGGTGGTGTAGGCACACACACCATCCTTTAAATAAAGACATCTTATATAAAGCTATATAATGTTATTGCATTTATAAACATAACAATCCCAAGCTGCAGTGGGAATGGACGCGTCATGGAAAACCTGTGTCGGCACACATTCCCTTGACAAGTTGACTCGACATTCGTGTTTACACGCGTTTTTTCGCCACATAGGCGAGGGTCTCCTGGTGTCCTCTGGCTCTTCATCTTTTTCTAGAATTCCGCTCTACAAGCGAATTTTCTACTTTTTTATGTACCCTGTATCTGTATCTGGGAATCGGCCACATCGCCTTTTTCCTTGGTTATTGATGAAGTTGGTGCCCTGTCTAAGCTTGAATGTATTTACAGTCCTGGATATGGCTACTTGGCTGATTTCCTATCCTCTGTGTCCTCCTGTGCCTCGTTTCCGCCCTACAGGCGGCCTTCTAGTGTACTAGGTGGACTCAGGGACCTGTTGAAAAGTCCCAGGACTCTGCTCACGTGGCATTTGTCCTGTGTGTCTTCGATTCCCCCCTCCTTTTTCTATCACAAAGGTGTCGGGTAGCTCACACTTGACTTTTACTGAGAGGGAGGTTCGGCCTTGGCTCCACGTTGTGTTTACATACGTTTTCCGCCAAACAGGCGGGGTGTCCTCTGCCTCTTCCTCTATCTATAGAAATCCGCTCCACTGGTGGATTTTCTACTCTTGAATGTACCCTGTGACCTGTATCTGTAACCGGGAATCGGCCACATAGCTTTTTCCTCTGGTAATTTGTGCCCTTTGTGTTCTTTGGCACCAAGATAATGGCTGCTTGGCTGGGTTTCCCCCTTGATAATGTTCTCTGTGTCCTTCTGTGCCTCGTATCCGCTCCACAGACGGCCTCTTGCTCCTAGATCGACACAGAGACCCGCTGAAAAGTCCCAGGCCTCTGCTCACGTGGCGTTGGTCCTGTGTGTCTTGGATTCGCCCTTTCTTCATTGAAATTTTACCGACCATCCCCACCGTGGCCTCCACTTTTGTGTCTAGCATGCTGCTCCGCTCCTTGGACTTAACTGGGATCTTAAGCCCTATGTTGAATTTGCTTTTCCTACCCGGTCCAAGACGTTCGCCACCCGTTGCCGTCGACAGGTTCGGGTGGTTTTTCTGCTCATCAGCACCTACCGAAGTCCACAGCCACCTCCTCCTGACGGCCCTTTTAAATCCGGGACTGTTCCTGGGGGTGGCTTGGCAGGAGGCTTTCTTGCTTGCGCTGAGCGACACATGTTCCGCACAATGGGAGGTCGTGGCAAAGTCCTCGTCGTCCTCCTCCAACCACGTGAGTGGAGGTCCGTCGCCAGCAAAGAGCCCCGGGCCTTGGGCTTGGGCTATGGGACGGGCCGCGGGGGGCGTTGTGTACACTCCTCCCGTGGCCGTTGGTAACCGGTTTACCGTCCCGTACCGTGGCTGGACTACGCTTGCAGGTTCCGGGACCCTCGTCCTACGCTCCCTTGTTCGGACAGGAGGGGGGCAGGCCGGAGCGCGAGGCCCGCTCTCGGTTTTCGTCGGGACGGGGGGAGGCCGTGGTAGTTCCTTTCTCCATGACGGGTTTACGGGAGGCTATGCTCCGCACAACGCGTAGCTCCTCCTGGCCAATGCCCTCTCCCCTCACCCGGCCATCTCATTGACTTGGTGGTGGGCCTGAGACAAAGTGCCCGCACCGGCTTCTCCCGCCCCCACTTCCGGCACTAGCCACGTCGGTGTTATACAAGGGTCTGGCCTGGAGGTGGAGGTACCAACCTCCTCTCGGGCGCCCCTCCCCGACATCGACACAGTGTCTCAGGAGGTGGCCAAGGTAATCCGGTCCATGTATGGGGGAGGTGCCGTCGCGGTAATATCTTCTACACACATTGTGTACTGGACACACTCGCTGTTGTCGTCTGTGTTGCAAACCTGGGGTTCACAATCGCTATTCCCAAGTCGGGCCTCCCGACTTCCACTGAGGCCATGGGACCTACACGGTGCTACTGTTTCCCGGAGTCAGGTGAACACGTCAACACCTCGCGTGTCGTGTTCTGCCCGTTCTCGTTCACGAACGTGTTCGGGGTTTTCCCTGCTGGGATCTTTACCTTGGGGCGGCACTGACCGTGCCTTTAGGCCACCTCGGCCTCGACCACCTTGTTCTGCTGGTCCCCTAACACTTCCCTGTATCGCCCTCTTCCTGGCTGTGGCCGGTACCGCGCTTGCTACATATGAGACTGTCACACTGGGTTGCTCGGGGCTCGCTCGCTGCGGCGGTGCCCTGGACTGCTCCCCCAGCGGCCATCTGGATGGACACAGATGCGTCGTGTGAAGTGGGGTAGGGCTCCCAGTCTAATATGGGTCATCGACACCATGGCAAGTGGTCAGGGCTCTTACGCTTATACACTGACATAACCGACACAGGATTATGGTCCCCCCGCAGTGCATTTGTCTCTTTGTATCTCTCCATGTCCACGGCCAGGCTGGGTATGCCTTGGATTGCGTTAAACCAACGTGTCACCTGTTTCGTCATGCATCCTGATTCTATTCATGCTGTATTCGTCCCATACTGTATTTTCTTCCTTTCCCTGAAAAAGGGGGGGGAGGTATTTTTTGTATGCTTGTACAAAGTCATTCTTTCAATACATGTATATCCTGTCTGTTTAGTATTGAGGATGTAGCTTTTACGGTTTTTACATTCTGACTCCACTATCTCCGAGTTTTGTGTTGGTATGCTTATACCTCCTACCCATGTCATGTAACTACAGTGTCCTATGATGATATCCGCCAGCTATGCCATGCCTTGTGTTTTTGTGAATACTTTACACCTGGCTTCACTTTATGATTTCGCTCTTACAGTTTTTACATTCTGAATCCACTGTCTCCCAGTTTTGTGTTGGGATGTTTCTGCCTCCTACCCATGTCGTGTAACTACAGAGTATCATATGGTGACGTCCACCATCTCCTGTGTCTCTTTATCCCATACTGTATTTTATTCCTTTCCCTGAAACAGAGGGGGGGGGGGGAGTTCTTTTTGTATGCTTGTACAAAGACTTTCTCTTTCAATACTTGTATGAACAGTACTGTCTGTTTAGTGTTAAGGATGTAACTCTTAATGTTTACTACATTTGGACTATACTGTCTACAGATTTTGTATTGGTATGCCTATGCCTCATACCCATGTCTTGTACTTAACCCTTAAAGAGCGGCGCTCGACTTAAGTCGTGCACCAATTTGCAGCAAGTTAGGAGCATTATTAAGGCTTTTAAAGGGTTAAAATCGAGTGCAAATGGCCGGGAGCGCAGCGGGCCAGACAGCCGACTCCCAGGGCTTACCGCCGCCCATTAACTCATGTTCCCTGTGTTCTCAAGAGGCCGGCAGTGAGCATAGCTGGGAAAAATATGCCGAAATACGCTAAACTCCCATGTTCAGGGTATCACTGTATGAGAACCACGAGTGCTACGTAGCTCGTTCTGGTCTCATTTTGAAGCTTTTAGCGCCTAGTTATTTGGTAAATAATTTTTTTTTCATGCAGATACTTGATTGATCATTCAGGAGGGCCTGAATATGCCCAAAACAGCCCAAAACACCCCGCTAGACAAGGGTTAAAGAGTGTCTTCGGAGGTCATCCACCTGCTGTGCCATGCTTTTTGTTATTGTAATACTTTACAATTGACTTCACCTTTCCCATGTTGGTGTGCCATTCCAAGGTTGACATGACCTATTGCTTTACCTGCCTGTGCATTTTAGACCCTAGGCTGATACGCTAGTAACTGTATTTTCTTAATATGCACCATACTGTTACGCTCTTTTTTCCCAATAAACTAAAATGTTTATTTGTGTCTTTTCTTGGTCCTCTACTTTGCTAAGGCTTGGGTTTTTGTGGTTTATTGGATGTCTGCCTCCAATGTGGGACTCAAGCCCTACGTTGGAAACGTAGAGACTGCTACTAAATTGGGAGGTTTGACGACCTCCCTTATAACCAAATAAGGAAAACCTCGTATTTGGTAACAGTCTCGGAGTATCCCACCCTCATGCCGATCCCCTGCCCATCCAATCTAAACTGATTACTTGGATACCTAGATACTGTTACATGTACTGGTGCAGGCTCATAGAAAATGGAGCATGGCTAAGAAGAGAGCAGCTAGATTAAATTGGTAACTATAACTTCTTTCTCTCCTTCGCTTTCTCTTCCTTCTTTAGTCGTCTCGGAGTGTGTACAACGTACCTAGTAGTGAATTGAAGTGCAACTCTAGAGATTATTAGTACTTCGCGTGAGTACCGATAAATTGGCCCGCTGTGGTAGCGACTGAGATCTTAAGCCCTACGTTGGATACTCCGAGACTGCTACCAAATAAAAGGTTTTCCTTATTATAAGGGAGGCCTTTCTAATTATATTATTTTCCATGTTATTGCCCATGATATTTCAGTACCGTACAGTATTGCCGTACAATAGTGGAAGTTGGCGAACGTTTCCGGACAATTCAGTATACAGTACAGTACTGTAATGGAGGAAATTCCCGCATAATGTCCCGGATATTGGCGGACGTTCCCGCTTTTAGGGACTGTTTTGTGTTCCCGGACTTTTCCGGTCCCCGGACTCGGCTCCCTCCTAAATAATAAAGGCAAATGGAGGGTCGAGTGTATAGTATAAAAGAGTACAAAGTAAATCAAGCAACAACAGTCTAGTGACCCCTCTAGGCTGCTTGTCCTCCACAACTGATGATCAAGTGTCCAAACAGTGGTTTAGAGTGGGTAAGGGAAAATTGGAAAGGGAACTACTGCCCTGGAACTAATGTCCGTGGCAGGATTAGAAGTTAGTAGGGGACAGATGGGTTAGTAACATAACAGAGTTATAAGTGATCTTTCGTATAGCCTATCTGGGAAAACGAGAGTTAACGTCTTAGTAATATATCTACGCAATAATCCTTGATGAATCTGAGGAGATAATAAAATATAAGTTATTCATTTAGTGGTGGGCTGGATCTATCAGAGTGAGGGTTGGTGTCCTCTACTTCCCATAGCTAGGTCTGACTTTACCTTTTTCATCATTCTTATTATATATTTCTTCCTGAGTGGTGAAGGCAGTGGGTCCATAATGGTGTGCCCCATGGTTCCCTAGTGTCCTACTCTCACAGCCCACTGGCACAAGTCGGCCTTTCTCTCTGGCGTAGGGATGCAGCGATCTCACCGCCCGCCACTTCGGTGGTGCAGTTAGCCTCTGTAGCAGTTACGGTGATTTCTTGTTACTGCCTTATTATAGCACGGTTAAGGCTGGTGTGGTGCGATTTTCGCCAGGTGCAGGTGCTTCAGGGGGACATTGTTGAGTTTTGCTGAGACACTGATAGCGCTATACCAACATCAGCCACTGTGATAACATGATGGGGCGTTGTCTTGGTAAGACTTTGTTGTACTGTGCTGCAGTAAAGACTGTAACCACCGTGCTATGATTGCTGTGCACTGTGTGCAGTACTGTGATTGTACCATGGAAGCCACATTCACTGTGGACGGTTGCAGTCTTTAAACCCGTATGTATGTATAAACGCAGTCAGTCGCGGGTTTCATGCAAGATATTTGTCTAGGCGAAGTTTAAAAGAATCAACGGTGATGCAGTCAATAACGTCTCGAGGAAACCCATTCCACAAGTTGACAACTCAATTGAAGAAGAAATTTTTAGAATTGTAATATATAGAATTTGTATATATATAATGCACATTATACATATAAAAAAAATTAATGAAAAAATTTCATATTACTGTACAGTATTTCACTTCAAAGATTCATTGTCATACAAATGTTATTGCAGGCTAACACAACATACAGTGGGATACAATATGGTACTATACCTTGTTCAAAGTACTTTTGGAATGTCTCTTTTGTACTTGTAAGCACTCTTAGTTGACTTAGAGCATCTGCTGATTCTGTGGAGTGATTGTGATGACCCTGGATTTCCACGAAGCAAGGGAAGTCCTTCATCAGTTGCGGAGATTGCCTGTGCACTATCCTGATGGTCACTTCCATGAAAACTTTGCATCTGCCCAAAATATATATGAATTAATCATTACATGAATCAGTACTGGTACAATATACAGACTAGACTAGGCAATTTGTATGCAAAATCAATAAAAATACTACAGTACAGTACCCAAAATCAATAGAGCTTGATTTAGAAATTCAGTAATATAGTGTACATAGGGTAGGATCGTTAGTATCCAATCAAAAAGTGCTATTTACTGATTTTGGCTGCCAATTTCAACAAGAATTAAATACAAAAATACTTTTGTTTACCCTTTAACACCCACACCAGATGTGAAGTTTATATTAAGAGTAATATCAAGTGTCTGTGAAACATATTTTTGTGTATACCGGTATATATTTTTATATTACCTGATTGGACTTAACCCTCCAGACCCGGGGCCTCTAGCTCGTGACTGTACTGTGGTACCGGGTGTTTTGACGATTAACTTACCTGTAACTCAATAAATAGGGCATGTATTGTTATGAATAAAAAACTAAAATGTTGCACACACCTTCCTCTGTAGAATGCCGTTCAGTAGAGGTCTCTAGCCCCAGTGGTTGCATAATGGCGAGCGCGGGAAGTAGAGTGATTTTCGGCGGCAAATTATTCCCGCGTTCGGATGCGTCGGCCCGGCCACGGCTACCACGCACCAAGCCACTCGTCGCGCCAGTGTTTACCTCCCTTACACGATTTTAGTGTTTGATGTTGAGAATTTTATGTTTATTTGATATTTTTATAGTTATTTTGAGGCCAATTATATAAAGTATGTGTATTAGGGTATCACTGTCACTAATATTGCTCTTTTTCACTCGATACCGTACGCTTTGTTAGTAATTGAGGTAGGTTATTGTTATATTAGGCACTGATTATTCGTTATCACAGGTGTTTATTATACTTTGGCCATCAAATATTAGGTCTTGTGTCACTTTCATTTTGGTAAATATACTTTAGAGAGTGTCACTGTCACTGATAATGTTCATTTTCACTCGATACCGTACGCTTTATTAGTAATTGAGGTAGGGTTATATTAGGCACTGATTATTCGTTATCACAGGTGTTTATTATACTTTGGCCATCAAATATTAGGTCTTGTGTCACTTTCACTTAGTTATATGCTTTGTAAACGTTTTATATACAATTTATTGTGTTTTTTCACTGATTTATATATTTCTATAGGTTGTAATCATATGAATGTCACTTATTATATACATATGTGTCACTTTCACATATTATTATGGTGTAATTGTATTTGTATCAATTTTCTCATAATACATGACTTTTGTATTACAATAAATTGTTTTACTTCCACGTTTTACCTATATACTGTATATACATATTGTCATTGTCTTTGGTACTTTCAGTATGATTATTAGAACTCCTGCTTGGAGTGGTAATCAAAGAAGCACCCTTCAGCACAGAGTGCCACCTTTCACTCCACACACTCCAGGGTGGACTTTTTTCTCTGACCTCGCCCTCAGCCTGGTGTTGTAGCGATATGGCACCGCTTCTGCTGCTTTCTTCCTGCTGCTGTCTTAGGCAGGGAAATGAGCCTGTGCATATTCATGTAATATGCACAGTGCAAGCGGTCAGTAACGGCGGGCCCAGCATGTGCCACTGCCCTCTGTGGCGTAGCATACTTCACCAGGAGGCTCCTTCAACACCTACTTTTGGAACCTCCGCAGGCTATTGAACTTCCTGGGTGTGTTCTCATTCCGAAGCTTGTAGATGTTGTAAGCGTTCAGAATGGACATGTCCACCAAGTGCAGAAATAACTTTTTGTAACCATCTGCACGAGCTATGCAGACAGTCAATGAAGCCTATCTGTATGTCGGACTTGTCCACCAGCCTCATGTTGATGTTGTAGTCATGACAGCATCGGGCTTGGTCTCCTGGCCTGGGTGCGGCGATCCAGCTTGCCAGTCTCCACCATTTCCCCCTAGTGGACGGTGGTCAGGAGGTTGAATTTCCGCTGGCGTGCCAGTGGATAGCCAGAATGGCCCCCGACTTCGTCCTGAACACATCGCCTTTTTTGGTCTTTGGAGGGAAAGGTGGCACCCTTCCTTCTCCCTCGTACTGTGCCTACAGTCCCCGTCTTGCGCTCATGGAGGTACAGTTGGTCAAGGATGAAAGTATACAGTTTTTCGTCTGCTACAGCCACATAGTTTGTCATGTTGGCAGCCCTGGTAGCCATATCTCAGAGCCCGCCCACCTTAGACAGGGTGTTTAAAAACGTGTTCCTGGACTTAGTTGTCAGACGGAAATATGAATATATTGCTCTATAATCTTTGACGTGAATATCACTTCGGAGATATTAAACACTTAATGTTTTTGATAGATATACAAGAAATGCAAGAGTGAAAACGAAAATCAAAACGTCTACCTATATACGATATTTCAGTGGAATACAGGTCCATTTTCACACGTGGTAATATGTGGCTAATAATGTAGGGTATGCTGATATCAATGTTGCAGTTGGTTTGCAGGTGTTCTGCTGATAAAAATAATAATAATAAATAAATAAATAAATAAAAATCACAAGTAAAGCCTCATTATGCTTCGAGGACTGACTCATAAAGCAATGGCGCTCGCAAGATGAGTAAAATTGCTGGGTCATTACCCTATTGAACACAGGCTTCCTTACGTCCACGTTTAGGAATTAGATTTTTGTGTATCTAAAGTAGACGAATATGGAGTGGCTATAAAAGATATTAACATTATAACATTCATAATAAATAATGAGTAGAAAGAGGAATCTAATAATACTTGTTAATTAATAAGTAGGTAAATATTGATATTTCACTTTCATCCCCAAGACTGGATTATATGTGATCCAAAGGGCAATGAAACGGAGGCGAGCGCCGCGGCTACGCGCTGTTCCAGCGTATGCCCCCAGCTTTGTTTTGCTATCTCCATAACAGTATTTAGTCACCCTGAAGGTTTATGAATAATTATCTAACTTTTGATATTTATGGAAACGCTTTTCGAAGCACTCCGTATATTAATTAATGTATCAATATAATAAACCCCATGTGTGTTGGGATGGTTTGGGCTAGTGGAAAGGCTGTCATGGCTGCCAACATGACAAACCATGTGTGGCTATAGCAGACGAAAAACTGTATACTTTCATCCTTGACCAACTGTACTTTGAGAGAGTGGGGGACGTGTAGTAATTGTCCGTGTAGAGGACGTGATTTTTGTGGAAATAGCCGTCCATCATGGCTTGCACCACTGCTCCGTCAAAGCCAATGAGGGGGTCCACAAGCACGTCCCCTTCCTTCCCGCTGTAGACCAGGAAGTCCAGGACATAGCCAGTTCGGCAGTCGCACAGCACAAAGAATTTGATGCCAAAGCGATGTCTCTTTGAGGGGATGTACTGCCGGAAGCTGAGCTTTCCCCGAAACAGCACAAGAAACTCGTCAATGACGACCTTGCAGAAGGGCTTGAAGTAGGAGGAGAAACGGTGTCGCATCATCTCGTACAACGTCCTAATCTTCCACAGCTTGTGTGGCTTGTGGACGTCGGTGTTGGTGACAAGATGAAGCGCTGCGAGGATGTCAAGGTACCGGTCGCAAGACATATATTTCCCGAAGGCAGGGGTGGATATGAGATCATTGGTGATCCAATAGTCAGGCAACCTATGCTTCTTGACATGAGGCATTAGCATGGTGAGTGCCAGGAAGACCATGAACTTGTGATGAGTCACTTCGATCCACTGCCTCATGTGGCCCTAGGTCACCTTGTCAAACATGTGGACCTGGAATTGGTGCTGCTTGTTTGTCTCCTTGATGACAAATCCGGTAACCTCCTCATCAAAAAATGCCTCAAAAAGCTCATGTGGTGGAGCATCGGGGCCTGCGGGAAAATTGGGGGTAATTCCTGAACCCTCCTGTACCTCATCAAAAGCTGGCACATCAGGGTTGTAATCTTCCCCGTCAACCAGGTCTTCCCACTGGAAAACGTAGAATGGGTCTTGGCGACGCACACGAGGAGCTCCAGGTGGTGGCCAAGCACGCGCACGGCCAACTCAGGAGGCGCGCGCCCTAGGGCGGCCAGGGCGGGCACAGCACGACGCCCCCGGGCGGAGCGGATGGGTTTGAGGTTCGTCCATGTAGTCATCGTCGTCAGAGTGGTCATCTTGCTCTGACGGTGGACCTATATAGCCCGTACAGCCCCAGCGACGCGTCTGACGCGTCGGCGATGTATGTAACGCACAGCCCCAGAGGTGCGTCTGATGCGTCACCCCTAATTGCGCCGACC
>CM064582.1:31408744-31432013 GCA_032716605.1 Paralithodes platypus
ATCTACACTCAATGAGAGCTCTGTGGGAAAGCCCGATCGTGGCCATGGCCTTTCTCAGGGACTCGGGGCTGTTCGGCCAGGCAGCTTAGGGAACAACAACAACAACAACAACCAATGCGTTCATCCCACCCTACCAAGGTGCACCCGCCGGGTGAGATCTGATGATTAAACGTTAACCCCATAAGTTCCTATCCCCACTTCTTTGTAAAAGATCGCCGGGGAGGAAAGCCCACAACAACAGCTAGGTTTTTCCTTTGGTTTGTAAAACCGGGTAGAAAAACTTCATAACATATGTCCGCATGAACAATGTTAGATGGGTACAGCCATTCCGCCGGGAATCATAGGGAGCCTGAAACAGGCACCATCACAGAGACGCAGTCCTGGAGAGCCACAGACACCAACACGCCGGGGACACAAGCCTGGGTTGAAACCAGGCGTGGCCCAACAAGGGTCTCCGCCGGGGATTTCACGGTGAAACCGAGAAAAACCGCCGGAAAGTAAGCCACCCCGTCCAGAAACCATCTGAACGCACATAGGACCCGAGAGATAGCCAAAGCACAACTAACCTAGGGGCCACAAATATAATCCGTGGAATTAGCCAATACACAACTAATCCAGGAAACATACATAGTCCGTGGAATTAGCCAATACACAACTAAACCCGGATACACATGACACAGTAGGACATTTATAAAATAAATCAATAACACTTGTACATGTGGCAAAGCTACGAGCGGCTGGCTAGGCCTAAGCAGACGGCACAAGAAATGTTGAAATATAAACAAAAACACTGGAAATATAACAACAGGAACCACCGCCAACACACCACTGTAGCAAATACTTCCGGCAAAGGGAAGACTGACTCGGGACCCAGAAAAAACTTCACTAAGTGAAGAAAAATACGCTGGGAACGTCAGCAAAGCAACGCTACCTCATCAGAAAGATAAAAGGCAGCCAAATTAACGCGTAATGAAAGCCGCCTGCATCACAAGCTAACTCAACTATGAAAAAGTTCACATGTCCACAACAGGACCACGAGGGTACATCCGAAATAGATGCCCCAAACACACGACCCAAAATACACTGCACTGCGGGCAACCAGCCCAGGACACTCCTGCTACGCATATCCTAACCTTACTCGATACATCCCGGAGTAAACAAATGAGAAAAACTCACTAGGGACGCAGCAAATGCGGAACCAGCGGAGCGTGGAGCGACGCGTCCGGGCAGGCTGAGCGCAGAGCAGAGAAGGAAGAATGACGCCTGAATCAGCGTCTGGTCAAAGATCCACACAAGTACATCCACGATATGATGGAAAGCTTATTGGATAGTTATTCTTATTTTGTTTTTGTTTATTTTTTACAAAGTTTTTTGTAGTGAGAACCCAATTCATAATGACTGAAGCCATGAGTGAGGTCGCGTGCGCTCATGATGAAGGCTCCTCAGATTTTAAATGCTCTGCGCGGTAGATTCAAACTACGGCGGATTAGTGTTTGAAGAGGATGCCTTATGTAATAGGCATGTTCGTCAATGATGGAGGGGCCACTAATAAATATACTATGGTTCATAACCATAGCCTACTAATTCGTGAATAATAATCCTTTATAAATAAAACTACACGACTTTAATTAGTTTCAGTATTTTTTCCATAAGTAAGAGTATCAGTCAATAAAGGATACCAAGTCCTTAGATCCAAAGGAAAGGAAGCAACAACAGGAAATAATTTTTATTAGATTTTACTTTCGTTTTGCCTTCAGCTGACTGATACCTTAACCCTTAAAAAGCGGCTCACCACATAAGTCGTGTTGAAAAAACTGGCAAAAAACGGGTGAAAAAAGGGTGGAAATAGAGTGAAAATGGGTGGGATAGTAATGATCCATACGTCCGACATCTGTGGCCTCCCGGCCCACACTAACTCCAGTTCCCCCACCGCGCGTGAGGATGACAGTGTAACCAATAGTTCGCTAAAAGTGAGCAAGGTAGCAAAATCTGCTAAACTTCCATCTTCGAGGTAACACTGTCAGTGCTCCACGAGTGCTACGTAGCTGTATCGGTCATTATGTAGCGATTTCCACCTAGTTTTTGGCGCAATACAGTTCCTTTCATACTGATGGTTGATATAGCAGTCAGAACGGCCCAGAAAGGCCCAAAACGGCCACAGAGCACCCGCTAGAGGAGGGTTAATATATATCTCTGTGCTATCTAGTTTCATCAAGTTAACCACTTGAGGATCAAGATACGTAACAATATATATATATATATACATACATATACAGTAAAAGTCTGTTAATCCGACGACCGAAGATTCGAATCTCCCAATAGTCCGAATTTTTCAATTTGAGGCCAAATCCGAATTCACCCGATGGTCCGAATTTCAAGAAGTCCCAAAGTCCCCTTTTTGAGGCATTAGTCCACTCAAATGACACATAATGGAGCATACACATATCATATGTTCATGAATTCACTTTAAAAGTTTACCATTGTCATTATAGCCTATTACCTACTTCAAAACATTCAGATTAATGGTCAAAGGAAGCTACTGATATAAACGTAAACACCTTCTTCTTCTTCTTCCACATCGTCTGCTAGAGTTTGTTTTGCTCTTGAACGTATCCTTGGGACGCTCCGATGCGCTACTGGCTTGCACCGCATTTTCTGCAAGCGCATTTAGTCTTGAGCTTGAAAACGCACCTTTGGACGTTCCGATACGCTACTATTTATAGTTCAGTGATCGGAGCGTCCCAAGGGTGCTTTCAAGACAACAAGACAAGGGTGCTTTCAATACAATATAATATAACAGAGCACGTCACAAAAGGAAAATCACAAAAGGAAAATTACAAGAACCTCTCAGGGAAGTGCCGTTGTTAAGGCATTACTTCCCGAACCACATCTGATCTGATCTTCAAGAGCAAGACAAACTCGCTAGTAGACGGAAGAAGAAGACGACGACGGACATATTACGTTTATATCAGCAGATTCCTTTGACCATTAATCTGAATGTTTTGAAGTAGGTAATAGGCTACAATGACAATGGTAAACTTTTGAAGTGATTTCATGAACATATGATATGTGTGTGTGCACCATTGTGTCATTTGGGTGGCCTATTGCCTCAATGTTTTCGTCATACACAGGTTCATAGGGGTAAAGTCCGATAATCCGAAAAATCCACTAATCCGAACGAGGGCCGGTCCGCTGCCCTTCGGATTAACGGAAGTTTACTGTATATCACAAATACATGTGAACTAATAAATATTTAAATACTCTCGGTCGGGATCGAACCTCCGACATTCAGAACGAGTGGACAAACTTTTAATCCACTACACCAAGGTGTGATAAAGTAATCTTAACCATTTCCTATATATATATTAAGGAGAAGGGAAATCCTACTTGGAGAATCTATTGCATTTCATGCACAAGTCTCAGTTAGGGTCCATATTCCAGGACACAATACAGGGATATTTACAAGATTACCCACTTAACTCGGGTTATAGAGATTTCATTTTTAGTCTCGCCCAGCCAAACACGAGTCATTAATATCAAGTATATCTCATAAATACACGTGAGCTAATAAATGTTTAAATAACGGCGGATCCCCAGATTGGCCGTGGTGATTGCACCTAAACACATACAAAAGTTACAAAAGACACAAAAAAAGTTACTCCCAGCCGGGATCGAACCTCCTACATTCAGAAACGAGTGTCCAACCCGAGTTGCGTGGATAATCTTATATAAATCATTGTATGGTATCCTGGTATATGGATCCTGCAACTAGTGCATGAATGTAAATACATTCTCCAAGTAGGGTTTCCCTTCTCCTTAATATAAATATGAACAGGTTAAGATTAATTTATCAAGCCGTGGTGTAGTGGATTCAAATCGTTCAGAATGTCTGTCGGAGGTTCGATCCCGGCTGTGTATATATATATATATATATATATGCTCGAACCTCGATTTAACGGACTAAATGGGACCGTTACTAGTCCGTTGCATTAAAAAATCTGTTGCTGGGTATTGTATTCATATAAGGGGGCCGGAAATCTATTAATAGGCCTAGGCCTAGGCTATAGATACTCACAAAACCTCAAATGAGCTGCTTGTATAGTGAGAATATCCCAGGTAGGCTATATATAATAAACTTATATTAACCAAGTAGGCCTAATCTTGACCAAATCGATTAATATCTCTTGTGTAATGCTTTGTTTACACTTTACTGGTCTGACGAACGAGACACACACACACACACACACACACACAGTGACTACGGGTCCAAAACTACTTTTAATATTAGCTAGCCAGACATACGTTTATTAAATATACCTGGGCTATTCTCGTTATCCAAGCAAGTTTTGTGAGTATCTATAGCCTAGGCCTAGGCCTAAGAGTCACTCGCCCTGCCACTTAGTGGACAAATTATCCAGCACCGGACATTTGGTCCGGTCCAGATGGATTGTCCGCCTACAGACTGCGTCCGTTAAATCCGAAATCCGTTAAACCGAGGGTCGAGTGTACTGTATATATATATAATTAAAACTTTCATTACTAAAATGACATACCGTCATTCGGGGTGACTTCGGACCTAATTGACCTAATTTTAAGCCTAACTCAATAGGTAAAGCCTTAATAATGCAATCTTTTGCATCTACACTCTAACCTCCATTTAACGGATTCCGATTTAACGGATATCGGCAATAACGGTCAAAAAATGTAGGCCGGACAATGGACCCAGCAACGGACATAGTCCGTTGCTATACAAAAGTTGGAGCAAAGTCCGTTGCTCTATCTATTTATCTCTCTAATGCACCTACCTAAATCCCTTATACATTAACATAACTATGTCTTATTTGGACTTTTTGTAATCTTTGAATCATTTCTAATATGATGGAATTGAAAAATATAATATCTTCCAGCACATAGATAAATAATAAATAAGATAGTCAACAAAATATTTCAACTCTCCCCTCCGTGCCAGCAGAGACGGAAGATTTACGTTTGATAGATTTTTTGTTTTGTTTTTTTTCCCTCGATATACACACTCTTTCTATCTATCTATCTCTCTAATTCATCTACCTAAATCCCTTATACATTAACATAACTATGTCTTATTTGGACTTTTTGTAATCTTTGAATAATTTCTAGTGTGATGGAATTGAAAAATATAATATCCTTCCAGCACATAGATAAATAATAAATGAGATAGTCAACAAAATATTTCAACCCTCCCCTCCGTCTAGGCGCCGAGCTTCCCAGACGGGAGATTTACGTTTGATAGATTTTTGTTTTTTTTTTGTTCCCACGGTATACACAAAATGATGGGGCAATATTATAACATGTTTTTAATTGACATTTGTGTCGTTTTTGCTGATTATGAGTTGGTGGAAAATAAAATCTTTAATTCTATCATATCGGAAATGATTCACAGATTATATAGAGACCAAATAATATACACTTTTAAGTGTGTTCAATAGTTTTGCATTATCAATAGGGTGTAGCACAAGGGATTACCAGGATTTATTTCAGGTACAGTAAAAAAAAGGATGCATAACAGTTAAATGTCATGATCCGGACACCTGTACTCAACACCGAATTTTTCTCAAGGAATTTCCGGATTACATCCGGACTGGACAGTATTTAGCAGCAACGGACATTTAGCAGGAACGGACAGGTGCTTGCACGCATTTGTCCGTTAAATGGAGGGTCGAGTGTATATGTATAGCTTAGAAACGTAGAATAATCTTGTGTACAGTGGAAAAATTATAGGCCTTTGGCTTAATTATAACTAATATTTATAATGGTGTCCGAAGTCATCATCGATATGAGGTGACTTCGGACTGGGGTAAGGTGACTTCGGACATTAATGGTTTTCCCCTTTAAATCTGAGTGTGTGTATTGAACGACGGCTTCGGACAATGCAGAGGCGACTTCGGACACAAGACGGAGTTTTAAAAAATAATACAAACTGAAATGCTTACATTTGTAGCCCTTAGAGTAGCATATACATTAGATTCCAAGTTTCTGTGCATTTTAGCACCTTCATATAAATTGTTATGTATTCTCAATAACAAGAGCAATTATATTATTATCACTAATGCATTCAGGTACACCGTATGTATAGGCACTTTTCTAATACCAAAAAAATACAATTAATTCATTCAAATTACACATAATGACTCCTTGAAAACGTATTTCACACTTGTGACCAAACTTCTAAAAAAATAATACTGATATCATTAAAGCTTAGCAATAATATCTTAATGACTGCATATTAAAGGAATACTAATGGCACACAGCCGACTAGATGCCATCTTGGCTAATTAATGGCCCGAAATACTAATTAACCCTTTCAGGGTATATACCTTAAAATAATCATAATATGAAATAAAAAGGACCTTACAAAAAATATAACTTTGTATCACATTATTGCCTCTTTCCTTATTCATCCCCCCTCTCTCACTTGGCCCCGCCCTCTACCACCTCTCGCTCTCGATATCGATCTCTCTCCCACCCTTCTGGCCCCGCCCTCCCCTGGCCCCACCCTTCTCCTGGCCCCGCCCTCTCCCACCCTTCTCCCGGCCCCACCCTCCCCTGGCCCCGCCCTCTACCACCTCTCTCTCTCTCTCGCTTTCTCTCCCACCCTTCTCTTGGCCCCACCCTCTCTCGCTTTCTCTCCCACCCCTCTCTCTCTCACTTTCTCTCCCCCTGCTCGCTCGCTTTCTCTCTCCTCTCTATAGCTCTTCAACCCTCTCTATTTCTCTCTCTCTCTATTATTTTGGCCATTTATTTACATCAACACTGAACAGCATTCTGCACTTCTTGTCTAGTATTGGTTCTGGCAGGATTTGTACTATCTCACCCTTGTCTATATCACTGTAATCATCAATAACTGGGTTAATGAAGACGTTACTTGTGCCCTTCACATGCTTTAGGAAACGAACATGTATTTCTGGTAGAACCTTTACTATGACTGCAATATAATGTCGATGTTTCTTCTTACCATCAAACGGAACTTTAACAATAACCAGCAGGTTTACTATGTTTCCCTTTTATATAGTCATGTAAGGTGCTCTTACTTAACTTCCACTTTTTAGCAGCCTCACGTACACTCATGTTCTTCTTTTGTATATCATCTTTTGCTTTCTTTAATTTGTCTTTACATACATGACTGTTGTATTTCCTTTTCTCGTTGTGTGGCTTTGGTTTATATATCCGTGGCATTTTTACTCCTGTGAATGAAAAGCAATGTAATATGATACTCTTACCTAACCTTACACAGCAAACATCCACCAAATCATGTCAACATCTGACACCTTACTCAGTCTTAAGCATCCTTTAATTGGCGTTACTCAAACGGGAGCAAGATGACAGATGATAAGAACATAAGAAAATGGGAGTCTGCAAAAAGCCGATCGGCCCATACAAGGCAGATCCCTGTGATGACATGATTCGACAGATGCTCGCTATGTATGGCTAGGTAAGAGTACCATACACTTAGGTACTAATTGTTGTTCATATTGGAAGGACCTTGTAACTAATATTAGATGTCCGATGTCACCTCATGTCCGAAATCACCCCAAACTATGTCCGAAAACACCCCAATAAATATGGAAAACAATAAAAGTAAATTGTTAGGGCTATAGGCTGTGTATTATGAACTTTGGGGAAAGAGTTACTGTGTGTATGGTCTCACAGATAATTGTAGAACATTCTGGTGTAGGTTAATTGTCTTCCTCACATCCCATTAATTATGCTCAGTAGAAGTTTGACACACTTACAAAAACATGTGTTTTCTTTGTTACATATTCACAAATATTTACCACAAATTAAATTAATTAATTTAAATTATTAGTTCATCCTACATATAGTTACAACATTCCTCTTGAATGCTACACATCTATTTTTCAAAACCAAACTCCTCTTCTCTCTATTTTTATTTGTTTTAATTTTTATCCAAAATGTCCGAAGTTGTCCACTTGTCCGAAGCCACCCCAGATGACGGTACACTCGACCCTCGAATCTGCGGACCCCGATACAACGGATTTCGGATACAACGGACTCTGTCCGTAGGCGGACAATCCATCCGGACCGGACCAAATGTCCGTTGCTGGATAGATTTGTCCGCTAGGTGGCAGAGCGAGCGGCGAGTCTCCCGCCAAAACACGAGCGGCACTCAGTCAGTCTTCGCCTCTCGACCTAGCCATTTTGTCCGTTCGTGAGATGTGACTGCTTATTATTGCCATAGATACTCCTTATTACCTTCGAAATGGGTCCCAAAGTGCAGAAAAGGAAGCGTGTGAACCTTTGTGTGATGCAAGAGCTGGACATAATACGGAAAGTAGAAGCTGGAACAAGTGTAAAGAGAATAGAGGAGGAGTATGGTATCAAGAAGCAGACGGTATCCGACATCCGCAAGGCCAAAGATAAGTTGAACAAATATGCTACCAGTTATTGTGTAGACGCATCGGCATCCAAAAGTGGTAAAGGTGCCCCACGGAAGCATATTAAGATTGGGAAAGACAATTCACTGGACGCTGCCGTTATGAAGTGGTATACACAACAACGTTCTAGTGGCCTAAATGTGCGTGGGGTGGAAATTCTTGCCGCTGCCACTAAACTTGCTAATCACCTAGGTGTAGCCAATTTCAAAGGTAGTGATGGGTGGCTGTGGCGGTTTAGGAACCGCCATGGTTTATTTAATACAGTTGTGCGAGGAGAGGCTGGCGACTCTGACACTACTAGTATTGAACCTTTTCGTCTCAAGCTGCAGAAATTAATTGAAAATGAAGGCCTAACTCTAACTCAGGTATATAATGGAGACGAGACAGGCATGTATTGGCGGTCGATGCCTAGGAATCCTCGGACTCGGATTAACCATTCTGAGTCCTATACCCCTGTAAATAGCTGTACATATTAGTTTAAGGTAAGCAAAACAGCAATTTATTTTGTTTATTGTAAAACTATATTCAAGTAGCTAAAAACATGATATGTAAGTGAAACTACCATTGCATTTCTTATTTTATTGTGATTTTATGTGTTCCGTATGAAAAATACAGTACCGTACGGACAGGATATCAAGCAACGGACTTTTTCAGGTAACGGACTAGTAACGGTCCCATTTAGTCCGTTAAATCGAGGTTCGAGTGTAGTTATATTCCTGTTTTCACATCATAAATAATATCGTAGATTTCGTGCGAGCTAATACCACTTCACTACGAGGAACCAGACAGACAGACACAAATTTAATGATGGATAGACCGACAGGCACATGGCCTGTATTTATGCAACACTTCTATATGATATATACCAATTGTTTTAACTTTGTTTTCTGTCAAAGGCTGGAGTAGCAGCCACATTTACCATTTATATACAGCAAAATGCATTAACATAATCGTTGATCAAGTTAGACTGCTTCCCAACCACTGGCAATAGTGAAGTTTGCTCAATCGGCTACCTATTGACGCAAACAGTATATCCCAGGGAAAATACTAATGGATAACAAAATAATACATTGACAAAGATCTTACTTTTATAGTCACCCTCCATTAACAAAGAGAAGTAAACTATTACTTAATGAAAGTTGATGGAAAACAATACCCAAGATATTGAATTTCAGAAAGTTTGGGGACAAAGAATGGGAGAGAGAGAGAGAGAGAGAGAGAGAGAGAGAGAGAGAGAGAGAGAGAGATCTGTGTTTTGCCAGACTCAAAATGTATGCTGGTATTTGGTAACACAGATTTTGTAACTATATTTAATAAATGGACAACAACACAAATGTTATTTCAAACGTGCCTCATATTGAATAGCAGTCCCATAGTTTAAAAAAAATCGACATTAAACATGACCTCGGCACATTATCTACAGTATTGTAATCAGTGAAATTGACGTTACAATATATTTGATAAACGTGTTTAAGCAGAACAGTGAATGTCTTGTTTTATTGCCAAAAATAATGTATGTTTTACCATAACTGAACCTTTATTTGAAATTAAATACTCAGAACTTGATTGGCCAATGTTCATATACAGGTAGTATTATTTACCCTCTTCTCCCTGTCCATATTACTTTTCCCAGCCTGTTACCATTTCCGGACTTGCTCTCTACCCCACCATACACACATTTTCTATACATCTTTCCACCCTCCTAAATATTTGGTTTGTCTCCTATCACTCCCTTCTTACTCTGTGTTCCTGCCCTCCCCCGCTTCCCTTCCCTTTTATTCCTCTACCGCCCCCTCCCTACCTCCGCCACACACCAACCCTCCCCCATATCACCTTTTGCTCCTGATATCACCTTTTGCTCCCCCGAACTCGCCCCCACAACATCCTGGAGGGTGGTCAGAACCTTAGGCTCAGACCACCTCCCGATCATTATCACCACCAAAACAAGACTCAGCCAGCTAGCCACAGACACACTTACACTAACTATAAAAGAGCTAACTGGGAAGCTTTCACAAATGAGACAGAACAACAATTTGAAATCTTAAACAGTACACCCATCACTAACATCAACAATGCTGTACACACATTCAACACGACTATCCAAAACGCCGACAAGAAACACATTCCAAGAGGTAACATAAAAAAACACAACCCCAACTTCTCACCAGAAATTCAAAACCTCATCATACAACGCGACACACTGAAACACTCCCCAGCACCCCACACACAACATCAATCAACAAGTCAAGCACTCAACATCCAGATTAACAACAAAATACAAGAACAACAAACACTAAATTGGAATAACTTCCTACAAACACTCGATCACAAAACAAACCCAAAAAACTCTACAAAACACTAAACAGCATCACACTTTCCAACAGCAACACAACACAATCACATGCTTCAATCACAACAACAGACTCTACTCCTTCACGTAAACAACAAGCAAACACTCTCATCAATCACTTCTCTCATGTCAGTCACCTAAAATCCCACAAAGACGACCGACGTGTCATCCGACGCAAAAGACAATTCCCCACAGACCCTGACTATACACCCTTTACCAACAACCAGACAAAGCATATCATCAACAATCTCAAGCTCTCACCCGCCTGTGGCCTAGACAACATAAGCAACATTCACCTCAGACACCTGGGACCACAAGGCATACAAGCACTCACTAACTGGTAGACTGGAGCCGGAGTTCTGGGGGGGGGTGATGCTCATCTGCCAGCCAAACCTACCTAACTATGACTAAAATCAAAGAAAATAAACGTAAGTCCGATGAAACAAAACCGCACAGGACAATGACAAATGCCCCCCACAAACTCAGACTTGCTAGTGTGAATGTTGGTAGTTTGAATCTGCGTGCGAATGAAGTGGTTGAGATGTGTGAGAGGAGGCGAGTGGACATCTGCTGTACCCAGGAAACACTCTGGAAGAGGCATGGGGTACAGTGGATTGTCGGAAGGAGGAAAAGATATAGGATATACTGGATGGGTGTGGAGACTGATAAAGCGAAAGGAGGAGTGGGTGTTCTGGTGGCTGAAGAGCTGGCGGAAAGTGTGCTTCAGATTACGAGAGTTAGTGAAAGGCTGATTGTTTTGAAGTTGAAAGTTGGTGAAAGAATTCTGAATGTGATATCTGCATATGCCCCACAGGCTGGTTTACAGAAAGAGATAAAAGAGGACTTCTGGAATGACACCGTCAGTGTCATTTCAGGCCTCTCGGAGAACGAAATAACTATCGTGGGGGGGGACCTCAATGGTCACGTGGGAGCATCTGCAGATGGATACGAGGGGGTACATGGAGGAATTGGTTACGGAAGGAGAAATCTAGAAGGCGAATATATATTGGAGTCCTGCGTTGCACTCAACATGGTTGTGTGTAACACAAAGTTCAAGAAAAGACAGAGCCACCTGATCACATATAACTCTGGGGTCTCCAGTAGCCAGATAGATTACTTCTTGGTTAACAGGAAAGACTGGAAACTAGTTCGAGATGTAAAGGTCATCCCGAGCGAAGAATGTATCCCCCAGCATAAGCTACTTGTGTGCGACATGAGCTTATACAGAGATCCTAAGCGCAAGAAGGTTTACATACCCAAAAGGAAAGTGTGGCTGCTGAAGGACAAGGAAGTTAGGGATAGGTTTCATAATGAACTGGAGGAAATGAATAGAAATAAGGAAGCTAGGCCTAACGATGTAAATAGCCAATGGAACTTTCTTAAGCATAGCCTTATCGCTGCCACTGACAAAGTCTGTGGGAAAACAAAGGGTCACCCCAGGAATAAGACCTCTTGGTGGTGGAACGATGAGGTAGAACATGCTGTGAAAGAGAAAAGGAGATGCTTCAAAGCATGGAAGAAAGGAGGCAGCAGGGAGGAATACCAGGCAGCTAAACGAACTGCCAAAAGAGTTATTTACAATGCTAAAAATCGCATTAAGGACCTGGTCCTCGAACAAGTGTGTAACACTGACAATCCCAATGGGATCTTCAACCTAGCTAGGCGAGTTAAAAATGACAGTAGGGATATTATAGGTGAACAGTGTGTTAGAGATGATAATGGGAAGATTGTGTATGCAGAAAATGAAATCAGAGAAGCATGGAAGGTACACTATGAACGATTGCTAAATGTAGAGTTTGAATGGGATAAGGAACAGCTTAGTATCGAAAAACCAATATCTGGGCCCCCTCCTTTGATAGCACCAGCTGTAGTGAGCGACGCAATCAATAAAATGAAGGACGGTAAAGCTCCAGGTTGCTCCGACATTGTCGCTGAGATGATAAAAGCCTCAGGGGAGATTGGTGTAAACTTAGTCACTGAGTTGATAAACACCATTATTAAAGATGAGAAAATCCCAGAGGATTGGCTCAAAAGTGTAATAGTAAATATATACAAAGGAAAAGGGGATGCGCTAGATAGAGGAAATTATAGGGGCCTGAAAATGCTTGACCAAATCATGAAGGTCTGTGAGAGAGTCCTTGAGGGTTTGATCAGGCAAAGCATCTCTATTGATGATATGCAGTTTGGTTTTATGCCAGGACGTGGTACAACCGATGCTATCTTCATAGTCAGGCAGATACAGGAAAGATACCTACTAAAAGGCAGGGATCTTTACTTTGTGTTTGTGGACCTGGAGAAGGCCTTTGATAGGGTACCTAGAGATGTTGTACAGTGGGCTATGAGGAAACTTGGTGTGGAAGAGTGGCTGGTGCGTGTGATAATGAAGATGTATGAGGATTCGCGAAGTTCGGTGAGGGTGAAAGGTGTACTGAGTGATGAATTCGCAGTCCGTGTTGGAGTCCATAAGGGTTCAGTGTTAAGCCCCCTCCTCTTTATTATGGTCTTGGAGGCGCTGTCTAGAGTTTTTAGAGGCGGACTCCCGTTGGAACTGTTTTATGCAGACGATTTAGTCCTAATAGCTGACAGTATGCAGGATGCTGAGGCCAAATTCAGAAAGTGGAGAGAGGGCATGGCGAGCAAGGGTTTAAGAGTCAATATTAACAAAACCAAGGTTATGCATTGTAGTTTGAGACGAGGCAATGTGGAAAAGAGCGGTGCATACCCATGTGCAGTGTGTGGAAAGGGAGTGGGCGTTAACTCAATTCAATGTAGCATCTGTCGATGTTGGGTACACCATGGGAGTAAGCGCTGTAGTAGAATAAAGGGGCCCCTGCCGAAGGATAAGTCAGAAATAGAGAAATTTGAGTGCGTAGTGTGCAAAGGCGAGCTTGTGTTAAGTGATGATCCTGTGGCTGTGAATTTTGGAAATGAGTCTTTGGAGCTGGTGAACAAGTTTTGTTACCTAGGAGATACCATCTCTGCCGGTGGTGGGGCCGAGGCTGCCACTGTTGCTAGAATTAGGTGTGGCTGGGGGAAGTTCAGAGAATTGATGCCAATCCTGACCATGAAAAGAATGCCTCTCCCCCTGAAGGGAAAGGTGTATGCCTCATGTGTTAGAAGTGCAATGACGTATGCCTCAGAAACATGGGCCGTTAAAGTAGAGGATGTCAACAGAATGGAGCGTAATGAGATGAGAATGGTGAGATGGATGTGTGGGGCCAGGCTACAGGATAGAATAACAAATGTTGAGCTGAGGAGACGTTTAGGTATAAAGAGTATTAGCGAGGTGATGCGTACAAGTAGACTGGGATGGTATGGACATGTGGAGAGAATGGATGAACAAAATTGGGTGACAAAATGCAGGTCTGTGATTGTGGAGGGAGCTGCACCAAGGGGTGGACCGAGGAAGACCTGGGATCGGACTATACGCGCCGATCTCAAATCCAAGAACTTGACAAGTGAAGCAGCCCTTAACAGGGTTGCCTGGAACGCCGCCATTAGGACAAGAGACTGAAACTGCACTTATGTGTGGAACACTCAGTCTTAAAATGTTATGTATGTATGTATGTAACATATCAAACTACAGCTACTCACACAACACAATACCAGACATCTGGAAGCATGGCTTCATCATCACATTCCCCAAACCTAACAAAGACCCCACGCTACCCTCCTCACACCGCCCTATCACACTCCTTTGCACCACCTCCAAAGTCATAGAACGCCTTGTACTACAACTGATGACACCTGACTTACCCCTTTCTCCAACACAACACGGCTTCAGGCCATTGCACTCCACAAACACTCTTCTTACAGACCTTACACAAAGAACTTTTTACGGCATCAACTCAGCTAGACCACCACACAGATCAGTACTTGCCACACTTGACATTAGTAAAGCCTTCGATGCCATCCCCCGCCACAACCTAACAAACAAAATCTACAACACAAACATGCACAACAACACAAAAATATGGCTGGCCAACTTCTTAGCAGGCAGATGTGCACACGTATCTTTTGCCGGTCAGTCATCTAGCATTAGAAATTTCCCAAACGGAGTCCCGCAAGGATCCGTCCTGTCGCCCGCACTCTTCAATCTGTACATGCATGATATAAATACACCAAATTCACCCTAAATAACCATAGCCTCCTACGCAGACGACATAACACTCATAAGCATGCACCAAAACCCAGACACAGCAACAAGACTCCTTCAAGACTATCTCGACACATTACATGAATGGTGCACTACAAACAGACTCAATTTAGCCCCAGCTAAATCCACTGCAACCCTCCTCACAAGCTGGACAGGAGACCACGATTACGTCCCGGGACTCAACATAACAACACACCCCTAACACACACACACACACACACAAAATCCTAGGAGTAACATACGACACCCAAATGACATTCAAACAGCACACCACAAACACAAAAAAGAAACTGACACCCAGACTTAACGCCCTCAGATCACTTGCCCACACGAAATTTGGACACAACAAAGAAACCACCACCACAGTCTACAAACAATACATAAGATCAGTTATGGAATACGCAAGCCCGGCCTTTGCTTCTAACCTAGCTGAAACACATCATAAGACCTTGCAGACTATTCAAAATAAAGCCCTTAAAATCATCACAGGATGCACAGCTACTACACCCACAGATCACCTACATCAAGAAACCAAAGTCCTAAAAGTCAAAGATAATCTGGACATGAGAGGCACTCAATTCCTGGCAGCAGCCTCCACGAATCAACACCACCCACCTGCATGGCAACACACTCACAGACACCAAGAAATATCAAAACAACACCCAGCACACGCTATCACACACAAATACTGTCTTCTCTCCCTCCCTGCCCACCCCAAACCAACTTCCGGAAGCACATCCATACTCATATCACTCGCCGTTCCATCCACTCACTCATAGACAACACGCATTTGCAAGCACGACCTCCCGAAATCCATCCTTCTGAATCCTCCCTTCCTCGCGAGGACAGAGTCCACCTGGCCAGGCGGAGATGCGGACACTATCCAGCTCTTCTGAGCTATCAGAAGAGACTGGATGACTCCGTCGTCGACACCTGCCCGGGTTGTAACACAGCACCCCATACCATAAAACACATCATAGAAGACTGCATTTCACACAACCACTTACGCCAACAACACAATTTACACTATTTGAGAGCTCTGTGGGAGAGCCCGACCGTGGCCATGGCCTTCCTTAAGGACTCGGGGCTGTTCGGCCAGGCAGCTTAGGGAACAACGACAACAACAACAACCCTCCCCCATACCATTCCTTTCTCTCACCTCTCACTCCCCACTAGCTCCGTCACTGCCTCCCCCACTTTCCCACCCATCTCACCCCCTACTTTCAATGTGCTTCTCCCATGATTCTACCTTGCTTGTTATCGTAGGTATTTGTATAAAAAAACATTAACTAACTCACTTTACGTTCACTCACTTTACTATGTGTATTATTATGCACAGATAATAACAAAAGGATACTTCATGCACCTAGAAAGGTAAATTACATCATACAAGTCGGTAAGATAACTGCTGTTGTTCCCAAGCGCTGTAGTTATTGCCATTTCAAATATCTCTCTCTCAATATATACTGTACTGTACATATCTATCTGGCTCCGCGAATTAATCGAGTCAACTGTACTTGACAATTAAAATATGTAAAGGATAATAAGACTCACCAGTAACATTTTAAGAGTGTATTATTGAATTAGGGCTAGGCCTATTCGTTTGTTTTTTATGCTTCGTCATGCTACTAGGTGTCTGCCGCATTACTGTCCCTCTCGTTATTGTCCGCATCGTTATTCTTCTCCTCATTACCATGTGTTACGACTGGGGCTCGTATAAAACAAGGGCTCTTAATCATTGGAATAGGAAAGCACACAGCCACAACGGTAACACTAGATCCAACCCCTGAACTTATAATGCCGGCGCACAAAAACACCTATACCCTCCAGTTAAATCTGCGATAACGGGGTATCCTATAACTCAGTATAAGTGCACTACTACTACAGGCTGATGATCTCTGATACAGCCTGATCACAACAACATACAATTACGGTAATAAGGTATACTAGGAAAAGATAGAGATCTTAATTAAATCACTGCAATGATTTAATGCAAACTAGAAGAAGGTATATTTAAAGTTTCTCTAAACAATAATGAACTGTCACTCCTATACTAAAGAAAGTGAACGAAAGTCCCAAAGCATCGAGCAGGAATCTTCTGAAGAAAGTCTGATGCTGGGGTAAGATGATCGTATCGGATTTTGAACTGTAGTACTGTATAGAGCAGGAACAGGAAATGACAATTGTAAGGACATATAGGGTTAACTGGCACGGGAATAATAACTGCGCAATAGTAGGAACTCAAACAGCAAAAGAAGTACTTCCTCATCAACGAAACAGCCTACTAGGGTTGTGCAACTCAACAACAACCTAGACTAATAAATGCCGTGAAAAATAATGCATACATAACAGAAAGAGTTTATAATCTAAATCTGGTGTCTGCTAGGCGAATAAAGTCTAGCTGGGATGTAGTAGGCTAGGAAACAATGGCTGAGCAAGCGGCTCGTAGCCTAGCGAAGTCCTTAAGGCTGTGCGGCCAAATTACGTTAATTGACGGGGTGCTCTCTTGAGAGATCCAGATCGCTAGTATCTGGTTCTCTCCTGGCGACCCTCTCAAAGTCAAAGCAAACGAGTTAGCACAGTGTTGGGTGGCAGAGGCAAAAGCCCTCACTCGCAACACAGTGCTAAACTCACAAGGTACACAGTCAGAAAGACCACCTAGGCTTCCCACGTCTCCGTTGCGATTGTACAGGTTCAACAAAACCTAGTACACATCGGAAATCACAACACCAGTAGCCTTATCCCAGTCTAGCATTAAATCCCCCAGCAGACCACCACGATACAGGAAGGGAGACACTGTGAGTGTGTCAAACCTCTACAGACATAAATGGTAACCCTTCCAAAATGCCTAACTAAACATGTGTTATCTGAGAGCTTCAGCATATAATACGATGACCGATATATGAAATCGTGCAGAACCAAAGGGAAGTTATGATATTAAATAGAGTAGAAGAATGAGAGGTAAGAAGTTGAGAGAGAGAGAAAGTGCTCTATAGGTAGAAGTCGGGAGACAGGGGGGCAAGGGACATGTGAAGGGTATGCTAGTCAGGAAAGCTCTGAGGATGGAACTCCTCGGGACCCCTCCAGGATTCCACACAAAGGCACGGTGGTCAGCCAATCACAGGCCGCTACGCCACCCGGCAGCAGGCCTGCAGAAGGCGCCAGGAACCACCAGCCAATCAAAACCGAGAGAAAAGACCACACGGGCGAACAACTCCTCCGGGAAGGAGGAGGGAGGAGGAGGAAAAGCAACACTCACCTCCCCCACCCTGCTCGCTCGCTCTCTCTCTCTCTCCTTCACTACAATGCATCTTATGTTCAACTCATGATATAAAATACAATGCATTGTCACAGGCGAAAACAAAGACCACTTCTACCCTGCCTGTGACATGACGATTCACAAGAAAGAAAGTACAACATTGTAGACAGACTGTAGCCCATTTCACTGCCCTGGCGAGTGCTAGTGGCTACCGGGAGGCGATTCTGCCAACGCTGGCAGGCGTCAAAAGGATACTTCAACACAATTTACACTATTTGAGAGCTCTGTGGGAGAGCCCGACCGTGGCCATGGCCTTCCTTAAGGACTCGGGGCTGTTCGGCCAGGCAGCTTAGGGAACAACGACAACAACAACAACCCTCGCCCATACCATTCCTTTCTCTCACCTCTCACTCCCCACTAGCTCCGTCACTGCCTCCCCCACTTTCCCACCCATCTCACCCCCTACTTTCAATGTGCTTCTCCCATGATTCTACCTTGCTTGTTATCGTAGGTATTTGTATAAAAAAACATTAACCAACTCACTTTACGTTCACTCACTTTACTATGTGTATTATTATGCACAGATAATAACAAAAGGATATTTCATGCACCTAGAAAGGTAAATTACATCATACAAGTCGGTAAGATAACTGCTGTTGTTCCCAAGCGCTGTAGTTATTGCCATTTCAAATATCTCTCTCTCAATATATACTGTACTGTACATATCTATCTGGCTCCGCGAATTAATCGAGTCAACTGTACTTGACAATTAAAATATGTAAAGGATAATAAGACTCACCAGTAACATTTTAAGAGTGTAATATTGAATTAGGGCTAGGCCTATTCGTTTGTTTTTTATGCTTCGTCATGCTACTAGGTGTCTGCCGCATTACTGTCCCTCTCGTTATTGTCCGCATCGTTATTCTTCTCCTCATTACCATGATAGCTACTTTGGGCCCTTATTTCCTTCCTAGTCGGGTATCTAAGCTCCTCAGTTCTCATGGCTTGCCCTACGAAGCCTTCAAAGCGGGAATAGTTTATATATACACGTCACCATTTTGCCGATTTTGGTCCAAGTGGCATTCGTTCTTCTTCTTGTTGTCACAGCGCATGTTTCCGCCGAAAGTACATTTCTGGCATAGCTGAACACATGTTCTTTCAAGCCAAACGAATAGGCTATTAACAAAAAATACTGCCGCTTGGGATTATGTTTATAAATGCAATAACATTATATAGCTATATATAAGATTTCTTTACTTAAAGGAAACTGGCTAGATGGTGGTGTAGGCACACACACCATCCTTTAAATAAAGACATCTTATATAAAGCTATATAATGTTATTGCATTTATAAACATAACAATCCCAAGCTGCAGTGGGAATGGTCGCGTCATGGAAAACCTGTGTCGGCACACATTCCCTTGACAAGTTGACTCGACATTCGTGTTTACACGCGTTTTTTCGCCACATAGGCGAGGGTCTCCTGGTGTCCTCTGGCTCATCTTTTTCTAGAATTCTGCTCTACAAGCGAATTTTCTACTTTTTTATGTACCCTGTATCTGTATCTGGGAATCGGCCACATCGCCTTTTTCCTTGGTTATTGATGAAGTTGGCGCCCTGTCTAAGTTTGAATGTATTTACAGTCCTGGATATGGCTACTTGGCTGATTTCCTATCCTCTGTGTCCTCCTGTGCCTCGTTTCCGCCCTACAGGCGGCCTTCTAGTGTACTAGGTGGACTCCGGGACCTGTTGAAAAATCCCAGGACTCTGCTCACGTGGCAATAATTGTCCTGTGTGTCTTCGATTCTCCCCTCCTTTTTCTACCAATAAGGTGTCGGGTAGCTCACACTTGACTTTTACTGAGAGGGAGGTTCGGCCTTGGCTCCACGTTGTGTTTACACACGTTTTCCGCCAAACAGGCGGGGTGTCCTCTGCCTCTTCCTCTATCTATAGAAATCCTCTCCACTGGTGGATTTTCTACTCTTGAATGTACCCTGTGACCTGTATCTGTAACCGGGAATCGGCCACATAGCTTTTTCCTCTGGTAATTTGTGCCTTTTGTGTTCTTTGGCACCAAGATAATGGCTGCTTGGCTGGGTTTCCCCCTTGATAATGTCCTCTGTGTCCTTCTGTGCCTCGTATCCGCTCCACAGACGGCCTCTTGCTCCTAGATCGACACAGAGACCCGCTGAAAAGTCCCAGGCCTCTGCTCACGTGGCGTTGGTCCTGTGTGTCTTGGATTCGCCCTTTCTTCATTGAAATTTTACCGACCATCCCCACTGTGGCCTCCACTTTTGTGTCTGGCATGCTGCTCCGCTCCTTGGACTTAACTGGGATCTTAAGCCCTATGTTGAATTTGCTTTTCGTACCCGGTCCAAGACGTTCGCCACCCGTTGCCGTCGACAGGTTCGGGTGGTTTTTCTGCTCATCAGCACCTACCGAAGTCCACAGCCACCTCCTCCTGACGGCCCTTTTAAATCCGGGACTGTTCCTGGGGGTGGCTTAGCAGGAGGCTTTCTTGCTTGCACTGAGCGACACATGTTCCGCACAATGGGAGGTCGTGGCAAAGTCCTCGTCGTCCTCCTCCAACCACGTGAGTGGAGGTCCGTCGCCAGCAAAGAGCCCCGGGCCTTGGGCTTGGGCTATGGGACGGGCCGCGGGGGGCGTTGTGTACACTCCTCCCGTGGCCGTTAGTAACCGGTTTGCCATCCCGTACCGTGGCTGGACTACGCTTGCAGGTTCCGGGACCCTCGTCCTACGCTCCCTTGTTCGGACAGGAGGGGGGCAGGCCGGAGCGCGAGGCCCGCTCTCGCTTTTCGTCGGGACGGGGGGAGGCCGTGGTAGTTCCTTTCTCCATGACGGGTTTACGGGAGGCTATGCTCCGCACAACGCGTAGCTCCTCCTGGCCAATGCCCTCTCCCCTCACCCGGCCGTCTCATTGACTTGGTGGTGGGCCTGACACAAAGTGCCCGCACCGGCTTCTCCCGCCCCCACTTCCGGCACTAGCCACGTCGGTGTTATAGAAGGGTCTGGCCTGGAGGTGGAGGTACCAACCTCCTCTCGGGCACCCTCCCCGACATCGACACAGATTCTCAGGAGGCTGCCCAGGTAATCTGGTCCATGTATGGGGGAGGTGCCGTCGCGGTAATATCTTCTACACACATTGTGTACTGGACACACTCGCTGTTGTCGTCTGTGTTGCAAACCTGGGGTTCACAATCGCTATTCCCAAGTTGGGCCTCCCGCCTTTCCACTGAGGCCATGGGACCTACACGGTGCTACTGTTTCCCGGAGTCTGGTTTTATACGTCAACACCTCGCGCGTCGTGTTCTGCCTGTTCTCGTTCACAAACGTGTTCGGGGTTTTCCCTGCTGGGATCTTTACCTTGGACGGCACTGACCGTGCCTTTAGGCCAGCTCGGCCTCGACCACCTTATTCTGCTGGTCCCCTAACACTTCCCTGTATCGCCCTCTGTCTGGCTGTGGCCGGAACCGCGCTTGCTACACATGAGACTGTCATACTGGGTCGCTCGGGGCTCGCTCGCTGCGGCGGTGCCCTGGACTGCTCCCCCGGCGCCCATCTGGATGGACACAGATTGTCGTGTGAAGTGGGGTGGTGCTCCCATTCTAATGTGGGTCATCGACACCATGGCAAGTGGTCAGGGCTCTTACGCTTATACACTGACATAACCGACACAGGATTATGGTCCCCCCGCAGTGCATTTGTCTCTTCGTATCTCTCCATGTCCACGGCCAGGCTGGGTATGCCTTGGATTGCGTTAAACCAACGTGTCACCTGTTTCGTCATGCATCCTGATTCTATTCATGCTGTATTCGTCCCATACTGTATTTTCTTCCTATCCCTGAAAAAGGGGGGGGGGGGGGAGGTATTTTTTGTATGCTTGTACAAAGTCATTCTTTCAATACATGTATATCCTGTCTGTTTAGTATTGAGGATGTAGCTTTTACGGTTTTTACATTCTGACTCCACTATCTCCGAGTTTTGTGTTGGTATGCTTATACCTCCTACCCATGTCATGTAACTACAGAGTGTCCTATGATGATATCCGCCAGCTATGCCATGCCTTGTGTTTTTGTGAATACTTTACACCTGGCTTCACTTTATGATTTCGCTCTTACAGTGTTTACATTCTGACTCCACTGTCTCCCAGTTTTGTGTTGGGATGTTTCTGCCTCCTACCCATGTCGTGTAACTACAGAGTATCATATGGTGACGTCCACCATCTCCTGTGTCTCTTTATCCCATACTGTATTTTCTTCCTTTCCCTGAAACAGAGGGGGGGGGGGGGGAGTTCTTTTTGTATGCTTGTACAAAGACTTTCTCTTTCAATACTTGTATGAACAGTACTGTCTGTTTAGTGTTAAGGATGTAACTCTTAATGTTTACTACATTTGGACTATACTGTCTACGGATTTTTGTATTGGTATGCCTATGCCTCATACCCATGTCTTGTACTTAACCCTTAAAGAGCGGCGCTCGACTTAAGTCGTGCACCAATTTGCAGCAAGTTAGGAGCATTATTAAGGCTTTTAAAGGGTTAAAATAGAGTGCAAATGGCCGGGAGCGCAGCGGGCCAGACAGCCGACTCCCAGGGCTTACCGCCGCCCATTAACTCATGTTCCCTGTGTTCTCAAGAGGCCGGCAGTGAGCATAGCTGGGAAAAATATGCCGAAATACGCTAAACTCCCATGTTCAGGGTAACACTGTATGAGAACCACGAGTGCTACGTAGCTCGTTCTGGTCACATTTTGAAGCTTTTAGCGCCTAGTTATTTGGTAAATAATTTTTTTTTTTTCATGCAGATACTTGATTGATCATTCAGGAGGGCCTGAATATGCCCAAAACAGTCCCAAAACACCCCGCTAGACAAGGGTTAAAGAGTGTCTTCGGAGGTCATCCACCTGCTGTGCCATGCTTTTTGTTATTGTAATACTTTACAATTGACGGTCACCTTTCCCATGTTGGTGTGCCCTTCCAAGGTTGACATGACCTATTGCTTTACCTGCCTGGTGCATTTTAGACCCTAGGCTGATACGCTAGTAACTGTATTTT
>CM064582.1:31432113-31524437 GCA_032716605.1 Paralithodes platypus
ACACGAAATTTGGACACAACAAAGAACCACCCCCAACACACCACAGTCTACAAACAATAAATAAGATCAGTTATGGAATAAGCAAGCCCGGTATTGCTTCTAAACCCTAGCTGAAACACATCATAAGACCTTGCGGACTATTCAAAATACAAGCCCTTAAAATCATCACAGGATGCACAGCTACTACACCCACAGATCATCCTACATCAAGAAACCAAAGTCCTCAAAAGGTTCAAAGATCATCCTAGACATGAGAGGCACTCAATTCCTGGCCGCAGCCTCCACGAATCAACACCACCGCACCTGCGATGGTCAACACCACCCACAGACACCAAGGCAATATCAAAACAACACCCCAGCACACGCTATCACACACAAATACGGGCCTTCTCTCCCTCCCTGCCCACCCCAAACCAACTTCCGGAAGCACATCCATACTCATATCACGGTCGCCGATTCCATTTTTACCCAACTCACTCATTAGGACAACACGCAGTTGCAAGCACGACCGGTCCCGAAATCCATCCTTCTGAATCCTCCCTTCCCTCGCGCGGAACAGAGGCCACCTGGCCAGGCGGAGTATGCGGGGACCACTATCCAGCTCTTCTGAGCTATCAGAAGGAGACGGGATGCACTCCGTCGTCGACACCTGCCCAGGGTTGTATGTAACACAGCACCCCATACCATAAAACACATCATAGAAGACATGCATTTCCACACAAACCACTTACGCCAACAACACAAGTACACTATTTGAGAAGCTTCTGTGGGAGAGGCCCGACCGTGGCCATGGCCTTCCTTAAGGACGTCTGTGCTGTTCGGCCAGCAGCTTAGGGTAACAACGACAACAACAACAACACCTCCCGCCCCCGCATAACCATTCCGTTTCTCTCACCTATCTCACTACCACTAGCTCCGTCACTGCCTCCCCACCCTCCACTTTCCCACCCATCTCACCCCCCCTACTTTCAATGTGCTTCTCCCATGATTCTACCGTGCTATGTCATCACGTAGGTATTTGTATAAAAAAACATTAACTAAATCACTTTAACGTTCACTCACTTCTTACTATGTGTATTATTATGCACAGATAATAACAAACAGGATTACTTAAATGCACCTAGAAAGGTAAATTACATAAGACAAGGAAGTCGTATAGTGAAGATAACTGCTGTTGTTCCCAAGCGCTGTAGTTATTGCCAGGTTTCACAATATCTCTCTCTCAAGGATATACTGTACTGTAACATATCTATCTGGCTCCGCGAATTAATCGATAGTCAACTGGTACTTGACAATTAAAATATGTAAAGGATAATAAGACTCACCAGTAATCATTTTAAGAGTGTAATAGTGAATTAGGGCTAGGCCTATTCAGTGTTGTTTTTTTATGCTTCGTCATGCTACTAGGTGTCTGCCCGCATTACGTGTCCCTCTCGTTATTGTCCGCATCGTTATTCTTCTCCTCATTACCATGTGTTACGACTGGGGCTCGTATTAAAACAAGGGCTCTTAACATCATTGGACTAGGGAAAGCACCACAGCCACAACGTAACACTAGATCCAACCCACCTGAACTTATAAATGCCGGCGCACTAAAAACACCTATACCCTCCAGTTAAAGTCTGCGCAGTGAACTGGGGGGGTTCTCCTTATAACCTCAGTATAAGTGGCAACTACTACTACAGGCTGTGATGTGATCTCTGATCCAGCTGATCACAACAACATACAATTAGTTACGGTAATAAGGTACTACTAGGAAAAGATAGAGATCTTAATTAACTCACTGCAATGAGTTTAATGCCAAACTAGAAGAAGGTTATATTTAAAGTTTCTCTAAACAATAATGAAAACTGTCACTCCTATACTAAAGGAAAAGTGAGACGAAAGTCCCAAAGCATCGAGCAGGAAATCTTCTGAAGAAAGTCGGATGCTGGGGTAAGATGATCGTATCGGATTTTGCACTGTAGTACTGTATAGAGTCAGGAACAGGAAATGACAATTGTAAGGACATATTAGGGTTAACTGGGCCACGGGAAAATAAGATAACTGCGCAATATGTAGGAAGACTCCGAAACAAGCAAAAGAAGTACTTCCTCATCAACGAAACAGCCTACTAGGGTTGTGCCAAAACGTCAAGACAACAACCTAGACTAATAAATGCCGTGCCAATAATGCATACATAAAAGGAAAAGAGTTTATAAGTCTAAATCTGGAATGTCTAGCTACAGGCGGAAATAAAGTCCTAGCTGGGATGTAGTAGGCTATGGAAACACTTGGCCTGAGCAAGCGGCTCGTAGCCTAGCGAAGTCCTTAAGGCTTCGTGCGGATGCCAAATTTACGTTAATTGACGGGGTGCTCTCTTGAGAGATCCAGATCGCTAGTATCTGGTCTCTCTCCTTGGCGACCCTCTCAAAGTCCCCCCCACAAACAGCCACCCGGAGTTAGCACAGTGTTGCGTGTGGCCAGAGGCCAAAAAGCCCCTCATTCACTCGCAACAACCAAACAGTGCTAAACTCACAAGGTACACAGTCAGAAAGACCACCTTTAGGGTACTTCCCACGTCTCCGTTGCGATTGTACAAGGTTCCAACAAAACCTAGTACACATCGGAACTCACAACACCAGTAGCCTTATCCCAGTCCCGAGCATTAAATCACCCAGCCATGACCACCAACGATACAAGGAAGGGAGACACTGTGAGTGTGTCAAACCTCTACAGATCATAAATGGTAAATCCCTTCCAAAATGCCTAACTAAACATGTGTTATCTGAGAGCTTCAGCATATAATACGATGGCCGATATATGCAATCGTGCCAGAACCAAAGGGAAGTTTATGATATTAAAATAGAGTAGAAGAATGAGAGGTACGAAGTTGAAGAGAGAGAGAAAGTGCTCTATAGGTAGAAAGTCGGGCGAGACAGGGGGGGCAAGGGGTGGACATGTGAAGGGTATGCTAGTCAGGGAAAGCTCTGGAGGATGGAACTCCTCGGGGACCCCTCCAGGATCCCACACAAAGGCACGGTGGTCAGGGCCAATCACTAGGCCGCTACGTCACCCGGCAGCAGGCCTGCAGAAGGCGCCAGGAACCACCAGCCAATCAAAACCGAGAGAAAAGACCACGGAGGACCGCGAACAACTCCTCCGGGAAGGAGGAGGGCGTAGGAGGAAAAGCAACACTCACCCCTCACCCCACCCTGCTCGCTCCGCTCATCCTCTCTGCTCTCCTTTCCTACAATGCATCTCTATGTTCAACTCATGATATAAAATACAATGCAGTGTCAACAGGCGAAAACAAAGACCACTTTCTACCCTGCGCTGTGACCCATGACGATTCACAAGGAAAGAAAGTACAAGCATTGTAGACAGACTGTAGCCCAGTTTCACTCGCCCTGTCGAGTGCTAGTGGACTACCGGGAGGCGATTCGTGCCAACGCTAGCGAAGGGCGTCAAAAGGAATACTTCAACACAATTTACACTATTATGAGAGCATCTGTGGGAGAGCCCAGACCGTGGGCCATTCGCTTCCTTAAGGACTCGGGGCTGTTCGGCCAGGACAGCTTAGGGAATCAACGACAAAAACAACAACACCCTCTCCCCCATACCATTGTTTCTCTCACCTCTCACTCCCCACTAAGCTCCGTCACTGCCAGTCGCCCCACTTTCCCACCCATCTGCACCCCCTACTTTCAATGTGCGTCGTGCTTCTCCCAATGATTCGATCGACCTTGCTTGTTGATCGTAGGGTCTTTGTATAAAAAAACATTAACTAACGCACTTTACGTATCACATGGTCACCGTTACTAATGTGTAATTATTATGCACAGGATAATAAACAAAAGGATACTTCATGGCACCTAGAAAGGTAATTACATCAAACAAGTCGGTAAGGGATAAACTGCTGTTGTTCCCAAGCGGCGTGTAGTTATTGCCATTTCAAAATATCTCTCCCTCTCAATATATACTGTACTGTACATATCTATCTCGTCTCCGCGAATTAATCGAGTCAACCGTACATGGCAATTAAAATATTTAAAGGATAATAAGACTCACCAGTAACATTTTAAGAGTGTATTATTGAATTAGGCCTAGCTGCCTATTCGTTTTTGTTTTTTTATGCTTCGTCATACTACTAGGTGTCTGCCGTATTACTGTCCCTCTCGTTATTGTCCGCATCGTTATTCTTCTCCTCATTACCATGATAGCTACTTTGGGCCCTTATTTCCTCCCTAGTCGGGTATCTAAGCTCCTCAGTTCTCATGGCTTGCCCCACGAAGCCTTCAAAGCTGGAATCGTTTACATATACACGTCGCCATTTTGCCGATTTTGGTCCAAGTAGCATTCTCCTTCTTCTTGTCGCGGCGCATGTTGCCGCCGAAAGTACGTTTCTGGCAAATCTGAACACATGTTCTTTAAAGCCAAACGAATAGGCTATTAACGAAAAATACTGCCGCTTGGGATTGTTATGTTTATAAATACAATAACATTATATAGCTTTATATAAGATTTCTTTACTTAAAGGAAACTGGCTAGATGGTGGTGTAGGCACACACACCATCCTTTAAATAAAGACATCTTATATAAAGCTATATAATGTTATTGCATTTATAAACATAACAATCCCAAGCTGCAGTGGGAATGGTCGCGTCATGGAAAACCTGTGTCGGCACACATTCCCTTGACAAGTTGACTCGACATTCGTGTTTACACGCGTTTTTTCGCCACATAGGCGAGGGTCTCCTGGTGTCCTCTGGCTTCATATTTTTCTAGAATTCTGCTCTACAAGCGAATTTTCTACTTTTTATGTACCCTGTATCTGTATCTGGGAATCGGCCACATCGCCTTTTTCCTTGGTTATTGATGAAGTTGGCGCCCTGTCTAAGTTTGAATGTATTTACAGTCCTGGATATGGCTACTTGGCTGATTTCCTATCCTCTGTGTCCTCCTGTGCCTCGTTTCCGCCCTACAGGCGGCCTTCTAGTGTACTAGGTGGACTCAGGGACCTGTTGAAAAGTCCCAGGACTCTGCTCACGTGGCAATTGTCCTGTGTGTCTTCGATTCCCCCCTCCTTTTTCTATCAATAAGGTGTCGGGTAGATCACACTTGACTTTTACTGACAGGGAGGTTCGGCCTTGACTCCACGTTGTGTTTACACACGTTTTCCGCCAAACAGGCTGAGTGTCCTCTGCCTCTTCCTCTATCTATAGAAATCCGCTCCACTGGTGGATTTTCTACTCTTGAATGTACCCTGTGACCTGTATCTGTAACCGGGAATCGGCCACATAGCTTTTTCCTCCGGTAATTTGTGCCCTTTGTGTTCCTAGGCACCAAGATAATGGCTGCTTGGCTGGGTTTCCCCCTTGATAATGTCCGCTGTGTCCTTCTGTGCCTCGTATCCGCTCCACAGGCGGCCTCTTGCTCCTAGATCGACACAGAGACCCGCTGAAAAGTCCCGGGCCTCTGCTTACGTGGCGTTGGTCCTGTGTGTCTTGGATTCCCTTTTTCTTCATTGAAATTTTACAGACCATCTCCACTGTGGCCTCCACTTTTGTGTCTGGCCTGCTGCTCCGCTCCTTGGAATTAACTGGGATCTTAAGCCCTATGTTGAATTTGCTTTTCCTACCCGGTCCAAGACGTTTGCCACCCGTTGCCGTCGACAGGTTCGTGTGGTTTTTCTGATCATCAGCACCTGCCGAAGTCCACAGCCACCTCCTCCTGACGGCCCTTTTAAGTCCGGGACTGTTCCTGGGGGTGGCTTGGCAGGAGGCTTTCTTGCTTGCGCTGTGCTACACATGTTCCGCACAATGGGAGGTCGTGGCAAAGTCCTCATCGTCCTCCTCCAAGCATGTGAGTAGAGGTCCATCGCCGGCAAGGAGCCCCGGGCCTGGGGCTTGGGCTATGGGATGGGCCGCGGGGAGCATTGTGTACGCTCCTCCCGTGGCCGTTAGTAACCGGTTTGCCGTCCTGTACTGTGGCTGGACTATGCTTGCAGGTTCCGGGACCCTCGTCCAACGCTCCCTTGTTTGGACAGGAGGGGGACAGGCTGGAGTACGAGGCCCGCTCTCGCTTTTCGTTGGGACGGGGGGAGGCCGTGGTAGTTCCTTTCTCCATGACGAGTTTACAGGAGGCTATGCTCCGCACAACGCGTAGCTCCTCCTGGCCAATGCCCTCTCCCCTCACCCGGCCATCTCATTGACTTGGTGGTGGGCCTGACACAAAGTGCCCGCACCGGCTTCTCCCGCCCCCACTTCCGGCACTAGCCACGTCGGTGTTATAGAAGGGTCTGGCCTGGAGGTGGAGGTACCAACCTCCTCTCGGGCGCCCCTCCCCGACATCGACACAGTGTCTCAGGAGGTGGCCAAGGTAATCCGGTCCATGTATGGGGGAGGTGCCGTCGCGGTAATATCTTCTACACACATTGTGTACTGGACACACTCGCTGTTGTCGTCTGTGTTGCAAACCTGGGTTCACAATCGCTATTTCCCAAGTCGGGCCTCCCGACTTCCACTGAGGCCATGGGACCTACACGGTGCTACTGTTTCCCGGAGTCTGGTTTTATACGTCAACACCTCGCGCGTCGTGTTCTGCCTGTTCTCGTTCACAAACGTGTTCGGGGTTTTCCCTGCTGGGATCTTTACCTTGGGGCGGCACTGACCGTGCCTTTAGGCCACCTCGGCCTCGACCACCTTGTTCTGCTGGTCCCCTAACACTTCCCTGTATCGCCCTCTTCCTGGCTGTGGCCGGTACCGGGCTTGCTACATATGAGACTGTCACACTGGGTTGCTCGGGGGCTCGCTCGCTGCGGCGGTGCCCTGGACTGCTCCCCCAGCGGCCATCTGGAGGGACACAGATGCGTCGCGTGAAGTGGGGTGGGGCTCCCAATCTAATATGGGCCATCGACACCACAGCAAGTGGCCAGGGCTCTTACGCTTATACACTGACATAACCGACACAGGGTTATGGTCCCCCCACAGTGCATTTGTCTCTTCGTATCCATCCATCTCCACGGCCAGGCTGGGTATGCCTTGGATTGCGTTAAACCAACGTGTCACCTGCTTCATAATTCATCCTGATTCTATTCATGCTGTATTCGTCCCATACTGTATTTTTTTTCTTTCCCTGAAAAAGGGGGGGGGGGAGGTATTTTTTGTATGCTTGTACAAAGTCATTCTTTCAATACATGTATATCCTGTCTGTTTAGTATTGAGGATGTAGCTTTTACGGTTTTTACATTCTGACTCCACTATCTCCGAGTTTTGTGTTGGTATGCTTATACCTCCTACCCATGTCATGTAACTACAGAGTGTCCTATGATGATATCCGCCAGCTATGCCATGCCTTGTGTTTTTGTGAATACTTTACACCTGGCTTCACTTTATGATTTCGCTCTTACAGTTTTTACATTCTGAATCCACTGTCTCCCAGTTTTGTGTTGGGATGTTTCTGCCTCCTACCCATGTCGTGTAACTACAGAGTATCATATGGTGACGTCCACCATCTCCTGTGGTCTCTTTATCCCTTTCTTTTTTTTTTTCCTTTCCCTGAAACAGAGGGGGGGGGGGGAGTTCTTTTTGTATGCTTGTACAAAGACTTTCTCTTTCAATACTTGTATGAACAGTACTGTCTGTTTAGTGTTAAGGATGTAACTCTTAATGTTTACTACATTTGGACTATACTGTCTACGGATTTTTGTATTGGTATGCCTATGCCTCATACCCATGTCTTGTACTTAACCCTTAAAGAGCGGCGCTCGACTTAAGTCGTGCACCAATTTGCAGCAAGTTAGGAGCATTATTAAGGCTTTTAAAGGGTTAAAATCGAGTGCAAATGGCCGGGAGCGCAGCGGGCCAGACAGCCGACTCCCAGGGCTTACCGCCGCCCATTAACTCATGTTCCCTGTGTTCTCAAGAGGCCGGCAGTGAGCATAGCTGGGAAAAATATGCCGAAATACGCTAAACTCCCATGTTCAGGGTATCACTGTATGAGAACCACGAGTGCTACGTAGCTCGTTCTGGTCTCATTTTGAAGCTTATAGCGCCTAGTTATTTGGTAAATAATTTGTTTTTCATGCAGATACTTGATTGATCATTCAGGAGGGCCTGAATATGCCCAAAACAGCCCAAAACACCCCGCTAGACAAGGGTTAAAGAGTGTCTTCGGAGGTCATCCACCTGCTGTGCCATGCTTTTTGTTATTGTAATACTTTACAATTGACTTCACCTTTCCCATGTTGGTGTGCCATTCCAAGGTTGACATGACCTATTGCTTTACCTGCCTGTGCATTTTAGACCCTAGGCTGATACGCTAGTAACTGTATTTTCTTAATATGCACCATACTGTTACGCTCTTTTTTCCCAATAAACTAAATTTTTTATTTGTGTCTTTTCTTGGTCCTCTACTTTGCTAAGGCTTGGGTTTTTGTGGTTTATTGGATGTCCGCCTCCAATGTGGGACTCAAGCCCTACGTTGGAAACGTAGAGACTGCTACTAAATTGGGAGGTTTGACGACCTCCCTTATAACCAAATAAGGAAAACCTCTTATTTGGTAACAGTCTCGGAGTATCCCACCCTCATGCCGATCCCCTGCCCATCCAATCTAAACTGATTACTTGGATACCTAGATACTGTTACATGTACTGGTGCAGGCTCATAGAAAATGGAGCATGGCTAAGAAGAGATCAGCTAGATTAAATTGGTAACTATAACTTCTTTCTCTCCTTCGCTTTCTCTTCCTTCTTTAGTCGTCTCGGAGTGTGTACAACGTACCTAGTAGTGAATTGAAGTGCAACTCTAGAGATTATTAGTACTTCGCGTGAGTACCGATAAATTGGCCCGCTGTGGTAGCGACTGAGATCTTAAGCCCTACGTTGGATACTCCGAGACTGCTACCAAATAAAAGGTTTTCCTTATTATAAGGGAGGCCTTTCTAATTATATTATTTTCCATGTTATTGCCCATGATATTTCAGTACCGTACAGTATTGCCGTACAATAGTGGAAGTTGGCGAACGTTTCCGGACAATTCAGTATACAGTACAGTACTGTAATGGAGGAAATTCCCGCATAATGTCCCGGATATTGGCGGACGTTCCCGCTTTTAGGGACTGTTTTGTGTTCCCGGACTTTTCCGGTCCCCGGACTCGGCTCCCTCCTAAATAATAAAGGCAAATGGAGGGTCGAGTGTATAGTATAAAAGAGTACAAAGTAAATCAAGCAACAACAGTCTAGTGACCCCTCTAGGCTGCTTGTCCTCCAAAACACTGAGGATCAAGTGTCCAAGCAGTGGTTTAGAGTGGGTAAGGGAAAATTGGAAAGGGAACTACTGCCCTGGAACTAATGTCCGTGGCAGGATTAGAAGTTAGTAGGGGACAGATGGGTTAGTAACATAACACAGTTATAAGTGATCTTTCGTATATCTGGGAAAAAGAGAGTACAGTAACGTCTTAGTAATATATATAGGCTACGCAATAATCCTTGATGAATCTGAGGGGAGAATAAAATAAAGTTATTCATTTAGTGGTGGGCTGGATCTATCAGAGTGAGGGTTGGTGTCCTCTACTTCCCATAGCTAGGTCTGACTTTACCTTTTTCATCATTCTTATTTATATATTTCTTCCTGAGTGGTAAAGGCAGTGGGGCCATAATGGTGTGCCCCAAGGTTCCCTAGTGTCTTACTCTCACAGCCCACTGGCACAAGTCGGCCTTTCTCTCTGGCGTAGGGATGCAGCGATCTCACCGCCCGCCACTTCGGTGGTGCAGTTAGCCTCTGTAGCAGTTACGGTGATTTCTTGTTACTGCCTTATTATAGCACGGTTAAGGCTGGTGTGGTGCGATTTTCGCCAGGTGCAGGTGCTTCAGGGGGACATTGTTGAGTTTTGCTGAGACACTGATAGCGCTATACCAACATCAGCCACTGTGATAACATGATGGGGCATTGTCTTGGTAAGACTTTGTTGTACTGTGCTGCAGTAAAGACTGTAACCACCGTGCTATGATTGCTGTGCACTGTGTGCAGTACTGTGATTGTACCATGGAAGTCACATTCACTGTGGACGGTTGCGGTCTTTAAACCCGTATGTATGTATAAACGCAGTCAGTCGCGGGTTTCATGCAAGATATTTGTCTAGGCGAAGTTTAAAAGAATCAACGGTGATGCAGTCAATAACGTCTCGAGGAAGCCCATTCCACAAGTTGACAACTCAATTGAAGAAATTTTTAGAATTGTAATATATAGAATTTGTATATATATAATGCACATTATACATATAAAAAAAATTAATGAAAAAATTTCATATTACTGTACAGTATTTCACTTCAAAGATTCATTGTCATACAAATGTTATTGCAGGCTAACACAACATACAGTGGGATACAATATGGTACTATACCTTGTTCAAAGTACTTTTGGAATGTCTCTTTTGTACTTGTAAGCACTCTTAGTTGACTTAGAGCATCTGCTGATTCTGTGGAGTGATTGTGATGACCCTGGATTTCCACGAAGCAAGGGAAGTCCTTCATCAGTTGCGGAGATTGCCTGTGCACTATCCTGATGGTCACTTCCATGAAAACTTTGCATCTGCCCAAAATATATATGAATTAATCATTACATGAATCAGTACTGGTACAATATACAGACTAGACTAGGCAATTTGTATGCAAAATCAATAAAAATACTACAGTACAGTACCCAAAATCAATAGAGCTTGATTTAGAAATTCAGTAATATAGTGTACATAGGGTAGGATCGTTAGTATCCAATCAAAAAGTGCTATTTACTGATTTTGGCTGCCAATTTCAACAAGAATTAAATACAAAAATACTTTTGTTTACCCTTTAACACCCACACCAGATGTGAAAGTTTATATTAAGAGTAATATCAAGTGTCTGTGAAACATATTTTTGTGTATACCGGTATATATTTTTATATTACCTGATTGGACTTAACCCTCCAGACCCGGGGCCTCTAGCTCGTGACTGTACTGTGGTACCGGGTGTTTTGACGATTAACTTACCTGTAACTCAATAAATAGGGCATGTATTGTTATGAATAAAAAACTAAAATGTTGCACACACCTTCCTCTGTAGAATGCCGTTCAGTAGAGGTCTCTAGCCCCAGTGGTTGCATAATGGCGAGCGCGGGAAGTAGAGTGATTTTCGGCGGCAAATTATTCCCGCGTTCGGATGCGTCGGCCCGGCCACGGCTACCACGCACCAAGCCACTCGTCGCGCCAGTGTTTACCTCCCTTACACGAGTTTAGTGTTTGATGTTGAGAATTTTATGTTTATTTGATATTTTTATAGTTATTTTGAGGCCAATTATATAAAGTATGTGTATTAGGGTATCACTGTCACTAATATTGCTCTTTTTCACTCGATACCGTACGCTTTGTTAGTAATTGAGGTAGGTTATTGTTATATTAGGCACTGATTATTCGTTATCACAGGTGTTTATTATACTTTGGCCATCAAATATTAGGTCTTGTGTCACTTTCACTTTGGTAAATATGCTTTAGAGAGTGTCACTGTCACTGATAATGCTCATTTTCACTCGATACCGTACGTTTTATTAGTAATTGAGGTAGGTTATTGTTATATTAGGCACTGATTATTCGTTATCACAGGTGTTTATTATACTTTGGCCATCAAATATTAGGTCTTGTGTCACTTTCACTTAGTTATATGCTTTGTAAACGTTTTATATACAATTTATTGTGTTTTTTCACTGATTTATATATTTCTATAGGTTGTAATCATATGAATGTCACTTATTATATACATATGTGTCACTTTCACATATTATTATGGTGTAATTGTATTTGTATCAATTTTCTCATAATACATGACTTTTGTATTACAATAAATTGTTTTACTTCCACGTTTTACCTATATACTGTATATACATATTGTCATTGTCTTTGGTACTTTCAGTATGATTATTAGAACTCCTGCTTGGAGTGGTAATCAAAGAAGCACCCTTCAGCACAGAGTGCCACCTTTCACTCCACACACTCCAGGGTGGACTTTTTCTCTGACCTCGCCCTCAGCCTGGTGTTGTAGCAGATATGGCACCGCTTCTGCTGCTTTCTTCCTGCTGCTGTCTGAGGCAGGGAAATGAGCCTGTGCATATTCATGTAATATGCACAGTGCAAGCGGTCAGTAACGGCGGGCCCAGCATGTGCCACTGCCCTCTGTGGCGTAGCATACTTCACCAGGAGCTCCTTCAACACCTACTTTTGGAACCTCCGCAGGCTATTGAACTTCCTGGGTGTGTTCTCATTCCGAAGCTTGTAGATGTTGTAAGCGTTCAGAATGGACATGTCCACCAAGTGCAGAAATAACTTTTTGTACCATCTGCACGAGATATGCAGACAGTCAATGAAGCCTATCTGTATGTCGGACTTGTCCACCAGCCTCATGTTGATGTTGTAGTCCATGACAGCATCGGGCTTGGTCTCCCTGGCCTGGGTGCGGCGATCCAGCTTGCCAGTCTCCACCATTTCCCCCTAGTGGACGGTGGTCAGGAGGTTGAATTTCCGCTGGTCGTGCCAGTGGATAGCCAGAATGGGCCCCGACTTCGTCCTGAACACATCGCCTTTTTTGGTCTTTGGAGGGAAAGGTGGCATGCCCTTCCTTCTCCCTCGTACTGTGCCTACAGTCCCCGTCTTGCGCTCATGGAGGTACAGTTGGTCAAGGATGAAAGTATACAGTTTTTCGTCTGCTACAGCCACACATAGTTTGTCATGTTGGCAGCCCTGGTAGCCATATCTCAGAGCCCGCCCACCTTATACAGGGTGTTTAAAAACGTGTTCCTGGACTTAGTTGTCAGACGGAAATATGAATATATTGCTCTATAATCTTTGACGTGAATATCACTTCGGAGATATTAAACACTTAATGTTTTTGATAGATATACAAGAAATGCAAGAGTGAAAACGAAAATCAAAACGTCTACCTATATACGATATTTCAGTGGAATACAGGTCCATTTTCACACGTGGTAATATGTGGCTAATAATGTAGGGTATGCTGATATCAATGTTGCAGTTGGTTTGCAGGTGTTCTGCTGATAAAAATAATAATAATAAATAAATAAATAAATAAAAATCACAAGTAAAGCCTCATTATGCTTCGAGGACTGACTCATAAAGCAATGGCGCTCGCAAGATGAGTAAAATTGCTGGGTCATTACCCTATTGAACACAGGCTTCCTTACGTCCACGTTTAGGAATTAGATTTTTGTGTATCTAAACTAGACGAATATGGAGTGGCTATAAAAGATATTACGATATACACTTAACATTATAACATTCATAATAAATAATGAGTAGAAAGAGGAATCTAATAATACTTGTTAATTAATAAGTAGGTAAATATTGATATTTCACTTTCATCCCCAAGACTGGATTATATGTGATCCAAAGGGCAATGAAACGGAGGCGAGCGCCGCGGCTACGCGCTGTTCCAGCGTATGCCCCCAGCTTTGTTTTGCTATCTCCATAACAGTATTTAGTCACCCTGAAGGTTTATGAATAATTATCTAACTTTTGATATTTATGGAAACGCTTTTTCGAAGCACTCCGTATATTAATTAATGTATCAATATAATAAACCCCATGTGTGTTGGGATGGTTTGGGCTAGTGGAAAGGCTGTCATGGCTGCCAACATGACAAACCATGTGTGGCTATAGCAGACGAAAAACTGTATACTTTCATCCTTGCCCAACTGTACTTTGAGAGAGTGGGGGACGTGTAGTAATTGTCCGTGTAGAGGACGTGATTTTTGTGGAAATAGCCGTCCATCATGGCTTGCACCACTGCTCCGTCAAAGCCAATGAGGGGGTCCACAAGCACGTCCCCTTCCTTCCCGCTGTAGACCAGGAAGTCCAGGACATAGCCAGTTCGGCAGTCGCACAGCACAAAGAATTTGATGCCAAAGCGATGTCTCTTTGAGGGGATGTACTGCCGGAAGCTGAGCTTTCCCCGGAACAGCACAAGAAACTCGTCAATGACGACCTTGCAGAAGGGCTTGAAGTAGGAGGAGAAACGGTGTCGCATCATCTCGTACAACGTCCTAATCTTCCACAGCTTGTGTGGCTTGTGGACGTCGGTGTTGGTGACAAGATGGAGCGCTGCGAGGATGTCAAGGTACCGGTCGCAAGACATATATTTCCCGAAGGCAGGGGTGGATATGAGATCATTGGTGATCCAATAGTCAGGCAACCTATGCTTCTTGACATGAGGCATTAGCATGGTGAGTGCCAGGAAGACCATGAACTTGTGAGGAGTCACTTCGGTCCACTGCCTCATGTGGCCCTAGGTCACCTTGTCAAACATGTGGACCTGGAATTGGTGCTGCTTGTTTGTCTCCTTGATGACAAATCCGGTAACCTCCTCATCAAAAAATGCCTCAAAAAGCTCATGTGGTGGAGCATCGGGGCCTGCGGGAAAATTGGGGGTAATTCCTGAACCCTCCTGTACCTCATCAAAAGCTGGCACATCAGGGTTGTAATCTTCCCCGTCAACCAGGTCTTCCCACTGGAAAACGTAGAATGGGTCTTGGCGACGCACACGAGGAGCTCCAGGTGGTGGCCAAGCACGCGCACGGCCAACTCAGGAGGCGCGCGCCCTAGGGCGGCCAGGGCGGGCCACAGCACGACGCCCCCGGGCGGAGCGGATGGGTTGAGGGTCGTCCATGTAGTCATCGTCGTCAGAGTGGTCATCTTGCTCTGACGGTGGACCTATATAGCCCGTACAGCCCCAGCGACGCATCTGACGCGTCGGCGATGTATGTAACGCACAGCCCCAGAGACGCGTCTGATGCGTCACCCTAATTGCGCCGACCGTAACCTCAGGTGTAGCCACTCAAGAGGGCTCAGATTTGTATGGGAACTGTGTACGTATCCCACGCAACCGTGCCGATGGTTGAAAACTCTCAAAGTCCACATGCGTGCGCATGAGCGCGCAATAACCTGGTTTTTTGGGGTAATTGCCTTCAATTTTTTTACTCTTGTAAAATACGTTTTCGGGGGCTCTGTAGGACCATTCTTTAAGCTTTTTGAGCGGTTTTTCATGGTTTTTCCTTCATTCCTAACCCATTCGCTATTGTTTCTGGAATAAAACAATTTTTTGAAAACCGGCCGGGTTCTGGTGAACAAACATTACAAAACTAGCCGGGGCTCCACGGGATAGTCATGGCCAGAGTCATCTGTGAGGTGCCCTTCATCGTCAGTGGCCCCCACATAATCTGGCGGGGAACGAGTGATGCGTGGGCAGCGTGCGGGGGGGCGAGGTGGGGAAGGAGTGGCAGGTGAGGCTATGTCCCCCCGAGGTCCTGGGCTCCTTGGCCTGTGACGAGTGGCAGAAAGCAATGTTTCACTGTCACTAGGCCCAGGTATTGGTGATGCGAGCTCAAAGACTTCGTCAGGAACATATGTTGACGGCTGGAGAGGTGGGGAGGACCGTGGGGAAAGTTGCGGGGGCGTATGGCTGGGGCCGGCAGGGGTGGACGCCGCGGGAGCCTCGAACAAAGCCCGCCTAGTTTTCTGTCCCTTTTTCACATATTTCCTGCCTTTCCCCTTTTCGGCAGCAGTATGTCTCCTGTCGGGGGACCTAGGAGGCAAATAGGCCAAAAGTGGGGGGTCCTCAACCCTTGGCAGTGGTGGGGGTGGTGGGGAAGAATGCGGGGCGCCCGGGTCATCTTGGGTGGCTTGTGGGTAGATAAGGGAGACAATGGCGGGCGAGATGAGTCACCACGCTCACCCTCACTCACAGCCTCGTCCTCACCAAGTCTTTTGGCTTCTTCCCTGGCTGCCGCGGCCGCCTTTTCAAGTACCTGCTTCTTATAAAAGCGTAGCTTGAAAGGCGATTTAGCTGGCGAAGGGCTTGGAGTTGTGTCACTCAACTGAAACTTGGAGAGTGACCTTGAACTCTCCCACTCACTCACTTTCCCCACTTCACTGTCTTCAGCTAAAACAGCTTCCACGAAAGCTGCTACATCACCTTCATCACTCTCATGTTCACTCGCAAATCCCATGAATTGAGCGTCTTTGTCACTGTCATCGCCATAATCACTCGACTGATAATTAGCCGATTTATCACTGCCTTCATCAACATCATACTGTGCATCAGCACGCTCATAAATTCTCAATGTCTCCTCAATACCTCCGGGAGATAACACATTTAGGCGGTGGCGTCTGCGTAAGAAGCGACGACCTTGGGCGGGCGTCGTAGGGAGCACGGTATCGGACACAGCAGAACCACTTTTTGGCGTACTATCCATAATGGCGTCGGGGTAGAGACTGTTGTCGTGGCGTAGTTCACGTGTGGTGGCGCCATCTACCACCCACGACACCAAAAATTTACGCGCGCCATTCGAAAGCCGTATGCAAGCACTCGGAACCTCAAGAGCCCGTCCGGGTTGCGCGGGCCGTGTTTGTTATGGATGCCTCAGAGCCCAACCGGGTCTGAGGGGTTAATGGTAATACCGCTAAGTCCAATCACTTGACAGCTAATTCTAATCACGTACAATTAATAATCCAAATATATATACAGTAGGGTCTCACATAGAACGTGTTCGCATAGAACGATTCTCTTATAGAACGAACGACCTAAAATATTGTTCCAAAATTTTCGGTAGGAACGAATGTGATCATATAGAACGATTTCGCCATCAAAGTAGGGCAAATCCGAGGAGTTCTCATATAGAGCGCTGAAATATCGTACAAAACGTCAGGTGACGACGTAGGTTGCGCATTGTGACGTAACTGTCATCTGAGACGCTTGGGATGCTGGGCAGGGAGGGAGGAGAGGGAGGCAGTCCGCCATCTTTTTCCCTCAGTGATGAACCCGCACATACGCTCCTGACGGAAATTTACGCTTTCAGTGAACATTGACCATATTGGGCCACCAAAATACCATCCCTATTAGATTTAAGGTAAGCAACAAGTAGGAAAGAATGGTAGAGATTGGGAGTTGAATCAGTTGCTGTTTGCTGATGACACAGCATTGGTGGCGGATTCTGATGAGAAACTGCAGCGGGTAGTCAAAGAGTTTGGTGTGGTTTGTGGAAGGAGGAAACTGAAGGTGAACGTCAATAAAAGTAAAGTAATGGTGTGTAATAGGGGAGAGCATAGGGTGAATCTAGATGTGAGGCTGGATGGGGAAATATTGGAACAAGTAGAGTGTTTTAAATATCTAGGAGGAACAATAAGCAGGAGTGGAGGTATGGAAGTGGAGGTAAAACAGAGAGTGTGTGAAGGAAGGAAGGTTTTCGGAGCAATGGGAAGTATGTGGAAGACGAGAAATCTCGGAGTGAAAGTAAAAAGTGCACTGTATCAAGGAATTGTTGTGCCAACAGTGATGTATGGGGCTGAGACATGGGCTCTGAAGAAAAAGGAGAAAAGAGGGCTGGATGTGATGGAGATGAGCTGCTTGAGGAGTATGTGTGGAGTTACTCGTAGAGACAGATTGAGGAATGAAGATATACGTAGGAGAGTGGGGCAGCAGGAACATTTGTCAGCCAGAGTGGACAGAAGGGTGCTGAGCTGGTATGGTCATGTTGAACGAATGGGAGATGAAAGGCTTACAAAGAGAATATGTGAGTCAGGTACAAGGGGAGATAGAAGGGCAGGAAGACCCCCATTGAGATGGAGAGACTGTGTAAGAAAGGCTTTGGATGATAGAGGAATGACTATAGATCAGGCAGGGGAAGTGGTGGTGGACAGGAGTGAATGGAGAATGCTTGTGAATAGTTGAGTGAACACGTGGTCATTTGGAGTAAGGGGTCGGGCGCAAGTTGGACTAGATAATAGTCCATCAGGCGCCTGGCCCGGGGAGACGATTAATATGAAGGGTGTGCCTGGAAGTGTGGTGGGAGGGCTTGTGGCTTTGGCTCCGCTGCATGTCTGCCTGCCGAGATCGGAACCTCTCCGGGTGGTCAGGGGCCGGGGGAGTGCTGGAGCGACCTTGGTAACCCTGGTCTCTGGGTCTTCTCCTGGGTGACCTGGATGTGTGAGAGTTTGTGTTTTTTATCTGTGTTTATTTTTTGTTTTATGTTGTTTTTGTGTTTTCCCTGTTCTTGCTCTGTCTTGAGTCGGCTACCCCCAAAATGGGGATTGGGCCTGAGCATATAGATATATAGATAGATATAGATTGAACAATATGCCCATTTCATCATTTCTATGCATAACTTATCATTTATATATGTTTTGGTATGCATGGGTGTGAATGAGTATAAATGTAAGGGTAGTACGGGAGGACCGATCGACCAATATCAATAATTCCCATAAGGTACGTGTTTCACATAGAGCGAATTCACATAGAACGACCTCGTTTATCGACCAATTTCTCGTTCTACGTGAGAGCCTACTGTATTATAGCTATTCCCTTTAGTATATTATTTTGCAAAATAAAACCTACATATTGTTTAATTTATTTCAAAATATAACCATTATTTTGCCCTTACCCCCTCAGACCCGGTAGGGCTCTGAGGCACCGGCAGTCAGTTTGACAAGTGTTGTGTGTAAACTAATGGAAACGGTAATTAGAGAAGGAATAATGGAGCATATGAAATCAAACCAACTTTTCAGTGGGAGACAGTTCGGATTCTTGCCGGGGAGGTCGACGGTACTACAGCTAATTAAGGTGGTAGATGATTGGATGCAAATTCTAGAGGATGGTGATGTAATAGACGTGGTATATTGTGATTTTATGAAGGCCTTCGATAAGGTCCCACATAAAAGGTTAATAGAGAAAGTTAGAAGCTATAATATAGGGGAGAAATGTGTGAAATGGATAGAAGCCTTCCTGAAAGATCGGAGACAGAGGGTGCTGGTGAATGGAATAGGCTCGGGGTGGAGGGAAATTACAAGTGGGGTTCCTCAGGGATCTGTGTTGGGACCACTACTGTTCGTTATATTTATCAACGACTTACCTGAAGTTATAACTAATGGAAGTGAGGTATACCTGTATGCGGATGACACTAAGCTGTATAGAAGAGTGAGGACTAAGGAAGATGTGGGTTTGCTTCAAGGAGATGTGGAGGGCATGAAGGGATGGTCTGAGCATTGGTTAATGCCTTTTCATCTAAAAAAATGCAAGTACATGCGGATTGGGACAAGCAAGATAGACAAAGTAGGATACAGTATGTATGAAGCGATGGAGGAAGCGAATGCAGAAAAGGATATAGGAGTAGTGATAGACAATAAGTTAAATTTCTCAGAACATTTAGCGGAAAAGATAAACAAAGCCAATAGAATTGTAGGGCTGATAAGGAGGACATTTGTGTCACTTGACGAAGAAATCTTCAGGAATCTCTATACAGCGCTGGTTAGGCCGCACCTGGAATATGCGAAGCAGGTGTGGGCTCCATATATGGTAAAGGCTATAGAAGCAGTGGAGAAAGTGCAGAGGAGAGCTAGCAAGCTAGTACCAACGTTGAAGAACACGGGCTACGAGCAGAGGTTGAGGACACTGGGGCTTCTGACACTGGCATATAGGAGAAAGAGAGGGGATATGATAGAGACATTTAAGATAGTGTCAGGAAAGTATGATGAGGATGTGTGTGAAGGTATCTTCTTGATGCGGGAGGGAACAAGAACGAGAGGACACTCAAAGAAAATTTACAAAGAAAGAAACAGGCTTGAGAAGGCAAAGAACTCATTTTGTGATAGAGTGGTAAATGAGTGGAACGCACTGCCCCAGTATGTAGTCGATTCCGAATCAATAAGGGAGTTTGAAAGTAATCTTGATAAAGCATGGGGAAGACAAGATTTGAAGTTTGATTATCAAGCAAAAATACAGAATAGTAAAAATGTTGCGTCTGCTACCGCCGCCGCCAACACCGTGAACGACCGCAGCAGTGCAAGTACTGGTACTGAGCTGGATACACAGGCCTAGTTTGCCTTTTTCCAGAGGATCTACTGTAAGAATGATGTAAGATTTCCTTACGGGTTGCCGTAAGAATCGGGAGAAAAATTACAGTTGTTTACATTCGGTGTACAGTAGAAGCTAAACTATTTATCCATTTATTTATTTTTTTACACACAATACTTAGCTTTCATAGCTCTATATTCTGTATATTTATTAGTGGCCCCTCCATCATTGACGATACGCCTATTAATATAATAGCCTCCTTTCAAACGCCCGCGGGTAGCCAGTTTGAAACTCCCGCCGCGGGGAAAAGGAGTTCTACATCATAAGTGTAACGCTACTTCTCTTAACCCAGTGAGACCCAGCGTCGCACGTGTTGCGTCGGCAGTGTTTGATCACCAACTCCCAGCGACGCATCACGTGCGTCTGACATATAAAAAACACTTACGTGGCTCGTAAGGTAGGAAATGGCGGGAGAATAGGAGGGGGAGGTACCGTAGTGTGTGTGGGAGCCGGGCCAGTAGGTGTGAGCGGGCCGAGACAGCCACGCGGCTGGTGGTGGTGGGCTTAGTGGGGATAGTTTACACCCTTAGTTCACCGCCACTTTGAACCTTCATTACTCCGGTCGTATGGGAGCTAGAGGCTTGAGATTTATGTGAGACACTCCTTAGGATGTATGCCGTACAATGCCATACTCAGTTTTTACCCTAGTGCTCCCGGGCGGGTGGTCATGCGGGGGAGACAAACTATTGAAACCCCCCCCCCCCCCGCCCCCCAAATGACCGAAATGATTTTTTTTTATTTTTGTCTTCATTTCTCACCATTCTCTTCCATTTTGGCTCAACAAATTTTTTTGAGGCTCCCCCCCCCCCAAAAAAAAATGTCAGAGGTGATTTTTTGTTTTTGTTTTTTCATTTCTCATCCTTGTCTTCCATTTTAGCAAACAAACAAAAAGAAGTGAAAATGGCTTGGGACTGGGGTGAACAAAATATTATAACTAGCCGGGGCTCAACGGGTTAAGGAATCGTCTTATGATTGGGGTACACACTACGAAAAAACTTCGTAAAAAATAAAAGAGAAAAAATAAACTCAAAACTTGTTTTGCTATAGCTTTCCATCTCGTGGATTTCTTGTGCGTGGATTCTCGCCCAGACTGTGGCAACCGAGACGCCATACTTCCTTCCCTTCCCCGCGCTCATCCCAATAGGACGTGCGCTCCTGTGCTCTGCCACATTCTTCGTTCGCTCGCTTCTAGCGAGTCCTTGCTCATTTGTATTTATCTGAGTTGTATTGAACAGGTTAAGACTAGCTAGCACAGGCTGCCCCATTGGCATGCCAGCAGGGAAGTGTTAAAATAGGGTACTATTGTGCAGGCGCCTTCAATCCTCCAGGATCCGCGCCTCTTGTGTGTTTTTTTTTTCTGCGCCTTAGAATTGCTATTAACTACTAGTTAGGAGGCTAATATTTCCGCAGGAATAGGCTTCTGACCGTCTATATGAGGCAGTTGCTTTGTTATTATTGTAGCAGATGCCCTGGTCTAAGAGTTATCACACGTGGTGTGGAACTTTCCATGGTTCGAGCCTGCTTCTCCCCTCTCGTGGGGCCCCCGCCAGATGTCGCAGCAGTGTCTTCAGGAGGTAAGGTAAACTACAAGCAGTATGATAACTACAAGCAGTATGATTACTACAAGCCTCGTGGCCAGCCTCATTAGGGGTCTCCGTAGGATCTAGGGGTATTGTATTTTATTAATATTATTATTATTATACTATTATAGCCCTAAGATATTTCCCTCGTTTACTTGTTAGTATATGTTTAACATGTAAACAGGGCATCAGGAGACATCCTGATGGTGGTGGGGGGTGTTTTGGGGGGGTCTGACTGCCATAATTAAGTCGACCCTTCCAAAGTTTTGGCTCGTTTCCGTCCAGCGATCTTTCTACGTACTGACGCCTACCCTCGCCGCGCAGGCGAAAGGACTGAGCCAAAATATCCCGGCGTGGTGTGCTATACCACGAACCTTCCGGCGGAATTGCAAATTCCTAAGGGAGCAATCTCGGCCCGCCGAGCGAACTCGCCCAAACCGATAGCCTAGCACGGCATGACTTTCCTCGCCCGGCGCAACAGTCTAGTGGGGTTATTTCTATGTAGACCATAGTCAATAGATAGTTACTACGGATTAATTGGGCCAGTGACACTTTGTCACAGGTAAGCAGTTCAATAGGAAACAATTAAGTTTTCCTTGGACAAGTCCAGCGGAAGATTAGAGTAGCAGTGCGCTATAGCTAATTTTCCGGCGGACTTGAAGGATAGGATGTGTTAACACCTCTCAGGTTATCCTTATGAGCATTGATTCCTGGAAATGTTCTATTTCCAGATTTCATCACTCCAGTAGCAGCACAGGCAGCAGGTGAGGGAGCCGATCACGGCGGAGTTTTTTTTTTTCGCTCCATCATACCTCTGCTTACTTTGTGCGCTACATCTAACTGCCCTCTTCTCCCGGTTTTTGCTCATAAACATTGCATCAGATGTGTAAAGTGCCTCGACAGATCTAGGGGCCTTTGGATATCTAAGAAGTGCGCCGTTTGCTCAGAACTCCGGTCAAACGTGTTTGAGAAGAGGGACCATTCGTGCCTTGTAGCCCTTCAGGAAATTAAGACTATCTTTAATGTCTATGCGAAAGACGTGGCCCATAAGGCATTAATTTGTGATAACGAAACACTGTGGGACCATCTAGTGATTAAATCTCCAGTGTTAAAAGCAACGCCGGCTAGGTCGACTCTCAAATCGAAAACTAAGGCTAAAGTTTTGTCTAAAGAATTAGTTAGTAGTAGCAAGAGTAGCGACAGAGACGAGGACAATCTCCTTCGCCGAGGACCAAGTCTAGGTCCAGGTCTAGGTCTCCTCATAGACGATCACGCCAGTCTTCAGTAGAATCATCAGCGAAGTCTAGTAAGAGAAGGCGGGAAGACTCTGTGACATCGACCCCAAAATCAGTGAGTGGACTTGAAAGTTCCCTCAAGGATGAGACGCTGTCGCGGCGCCAGCCTACGCCGGCTCCGCGGCCACTTTCCTCCGCCTCTACCTCCGTGTCTGTTCAATCAGGAAACTCGGAGGTGGGGACTGAGGAGACTGAGTCGAATCCCAGGGAAGGGCTTAAAGAGACTATCAGTGAACCACAGAATACAATCTTTGCTATACCTAAGGTAAGTCTTGCCGCGCCACGCACGGGACCACCGATAGTATCACAACGGGTGCTGGCGGAACAATATCGGGGTTATACACCTTGTACCGTACAGCATTATGACAATTCTCAGGCTAGTATTATACCGGACTCCCAACCACCCGCCGTGCTTAACAGGGGTGTTTGGAGACAGTCGGAGCCATCACAGGCACAGTCTATGTTTCAGGGCCAAGACAGACAGAGGGGTAGTGATAATATTCCCTCGTCAGTCCCTGACTTAGTGTGGCCTTTGAATGAGCCGGTATCAGAACAAAAGCAGGAAACACCGGAGGTTGTGGAAGTGCCGGAGGATTTAGAGGAACTTGAAATATCCTCAGGACAACCAGTGAACGAGGAAGGCTCTGAGGCAGGTTCAGAGTCTGCTCGGGGATCTCAGATTAAATATGTGACAACAGATGACCTTAACGATATCTTGCAAAAAGTAATGAAACAATATCATATCCCTAGTTCTCAGGTACCTGCCACTCCTGCGCCGGTAGCTCCCCCGATTGAAGCGACAGTGAGGCCCTTAGAACCTACCGGAGTTCAACCTCCCAGTATTGCCGTGCCCCCTCTTAATGTCAATCAAACGACCACCACGGCAAGTGACACGACAATGTCCGCCGCCTTGACAACTACAAATGTCCGAGTTATCACGGATATTACCCCTCCTCCCCTCAACAAAATTCCACATAGAAAAGGCCCTATGCCACTTCTATACGGACCTGACTGTTCATGGGTTCCGGTTATAGCCAAGAACGTTCACATGGCACAGACGACAATATCGGGGGAGATTCCGGTCCCGAGTGACTGGACCATAGAGGTTAGCAAAGGCAAGAAACCGAGGGCTAAGGATAGGCAAGGAAGGTTGTTGGATGTTACAATTAAGGCTATACCCAATGTCTATAGTTCTGATTTCTTTGTGTATTCTTCAACTCCGGCTTTGACCCCTGCCTCATCTGCAAGACTTTTTGCTGACTGGGCAAAATCTGACGGCGTTAACGATATGAAAGCTCTGAACGCATTGACGCCGGAACTTGATACAATTCCGGCGCTAGATCAAACACACAGTCCAGTCTTGCAGGTGGGGAAGGTAGGTGTGGGTCCGTGGGTGGACTGGGAAGCTGAGGCGCAACAGTTTTCAGCTACCATTACGACTAAATCCTCCCACCAAATTCCAAAGGAAACCCACTCTTGGTTCTCACTCCCCATAAATAAGGCGAGAGGGGTGTCACAAGCTCTCTTTGATTTTCTTTCGGCCCCAAAACTTGCTCTCTATGATTTACAGGAACCTTTCTCTACTCCTCCCCCTGCTCACTTGGATAGAGATTTTAAATTAAGAAACAAAGCTTATAGACTTTTTCCCAATACTGTATCTTGTAAGTCGCCAGATAGCCCAGTCCCTCACACGGACTATTTCAGCTATTGAAAATCAAAATGTAAGAAAATCCACGGAGTTGTCACGGCGGCTGCTCTTGCAAAATTCAATCCAGTCTCTAGGTGACATCAGAATAGCCTTAATGGAGGCTGTTCGAGCACGCCAGGACTTGAGGGTGTTTATGGTGAAAAAATTACCGGATGACATTGGTCGCCGGGTGACTCTTTCCCCTGTCTTAACTGCCTCTCTATTAAATTTACAACCTGGATAGCAGAAACGGCGCAATCAGACTCATCAGTTGCTTTGGTCTTTAACCCTCTGGGACCGGCTACGCATTCTATAAATATTCCCAGAAACCCGGGTTTTTTGGCCGAAAAACTTCTACGCCTAGGCTACCGTATCTTTGTTATTTTGATTGCTTCCGCATTCCCGCGCATCCCCAAGCGTAGATGTGTTTCGTACCTGTAGAATAGCGTTAAGTAGAGCTCTCTAAGTCAACTGGTTCAGTTGTGATGACGATTTCCGTGGAGAGAACTTTGTGGCGATGTCAGCCATATCAGCCACTTTTCAATACTAAACAATAAGACACAGCCACACAAGAACAAGCGACGCCTCTCCTTCTTGTGGTCGGAGATGAGCGGCGTCGGTCCACCCGGCTGTTGTTTACATGCATCGGACGGACGGCTTTCTAAACAAGCTTACAGGCTTTCAAGCTGCCGGAGCCTCAGAGCCCTACCGGGTTCCGCGGGCCGCGTTTGTTATGGGTGCCTCAGAGCCCTACCGGGTCTGAGGGTTTAACCCTTTACCGGGCAAGTGACCATATATGGTAACTTAAACGGGTGGCAAAGATGGCGTCCCCCAGCCGCCCGCAGATGTCGAAACATGGTGCAATCGCCTCCCAGCCAATCAGGATGCATCACGTCACAACCCAAGACACTGACGTCAGAGCTTCCCCAGCTCGCCATTCGCTCAGAGCCGAGGGAACTTCAGTCTTCCTCCAACCTTTGTCAGAGACGCACTTTCGCCCAAAGTTGCTCCCACGCCCACGACCCTACCACCCGACATAATGCCGGTAAGTTGATGAAACCCAAACATTGTACAATAGAATAAATGTGCTATCGAATGATATTGGTGTCAATTACGTGAGGGTTATAGAAATTGATGTAATCCACGAGTGATAAATCGTATGTCCATATATGGACATACGCCCGTCTATCGTAATTTTCAGATGTCCATATATGGACATTTGGCCCGTCTATCGTAATTTTTTTATTGACACTAATAGTTTTTTATAACTAGATATAACTCTTTATATAATTTCCACAATTCATTATGGGTTGTGGGTAAAGTTGTGTAGCACATTAATACATGCTCCAGTGACAACAATGCCATATTTTGATGTGTTTTTCATTAGTGAATAATTAATTATGTGTGTTTTTTATATTTTAACCAAATTTCTTCATATATTATTACATTTTTGGGTCAAATTCTATATTCAAATACTGTTCATTATAATGAACATATTGTACACTATTTATATTATAATTATTATATATACATTTTGTGATATTACTAAAGATATTTGTTATTATATATATGCATAATATATGTCATATATATATATATATATATATATATATATATATATATATATATATATAATTTATATACCGGTATATATATATATATTGTTTTTTTGTTTTTGTTTTATTGGTGTATTGACTTTTTTGGATACATTTCTAACAAATTATTTCTCTTTCAGTTACTGACAGGACTCTTCTACAAGCGGGCCCGCCGCTGCGAGGCTACTGTGGTGCCTGCCGACCCTAACATCAGCGACGATGAATTCATGGATGACGACGACGTCGCTGACCCGGACTTCATGCTGCCACCACCCCACGATGTCAACACACCTCACGCGTCGGATGAACCGAACCCCAAGAGGAAATGTGTCGGGCCTGCATTTGAGTAAGTACCAGAGGAGCTTGAGGATGAGAAGGATGAGGAGGAGGCTATGGAGGTATCGCTAGAGGCTAACGCATCCAAGGGTAAGGCTAAGGGTAAGGGTAAGAAGTCCCAAGCACGGCCCACAACCTGGAAGAAGGTGGACATCCAGAACCAACCCCTGCCCGCCTATCACCACAAACCTCCTCAGTACATCGAGGCTCCTCACCAGTATTTTGCCCGATTCATAACTCCACAGGTAATGAAACATATAACCTACCAGACCAACTTATATGCCACCCAGAAGGACATCGCCACGACTTTTTCGACCACTGAGGAAGAGATGATGGTGTTCATCAGTATCCTACTGTACATGGGTATTGTTGAGTGTCCCTCCCTGGACGACTACTGGGCTATGTACACTCGGGTTCCTCAGGTGGCCGACCTCATGTCATCGAAGCGTTTCCGACTACTCCGCCGAACCATCCACTTCAATGACAACTCCCAGCTGGGTGGCACCATCGACAGGTTCTACAAGGTCCGTCCCCTCTTCACTTTCATGACCGATGCCTTCAGGAGTGAGCCTCAAACACCCAAGCAGTCCATCGATGAGGTCATGGTGGGATACAAGGGAAAGACAGCAGGGAATCTCAGGCAGTACATCAAAAACAAGCCTGACAAGTGGGGATTCAAACTGTTCTCCAGAGCCTCGGAGGATGGTTTCATCCACAGCATGGTCCTCTACCAGGGGAAGACTACTCTACCTTCCCACGGTATCCCCCTAACCCCAGAACAAGAGGCCCTCGGAGCCACCAGCCAGATTGTGTCGGTTGTGTCGTCCCCTGCAAAGGCGACGCTACTGCCTCTGCAACAATCAGGCTCTTCTGTCACTACTTCCGGGAAGTTGGTGTTCCCCTCTGTCTGAGGACCGATGGAGGCCCACAATTCACCAACCAGGATTTCCGGGACTTTATAGAGCGATGGGGAGTCCGCCATGTGGTTACGTCACCGCATCACCCACAGGCGAACGGCCATGCCGAGGCTGCAGTGAGGTCAATCAGGCACCTCATTCTTCAGACTGCACCCTCTGGCAACATTGACATAGAGGACTTTGACCGGGGTCTCATGGAACTCCGGAACACTCCTAACTTCACTGGCCGCTCCCCTGCCCAATTCCTATATGGTCATCCCCTTCGGACATGTCTACCTGCCGACCCCAGATCCTTCGCTCAGGAGTGGCAGGGCAAGGCCGAGGACTGTGACAGACGTGCAGCCGACCGTGCCGAGCAGGTTAAGACCCGGTACGATGCGCACGCACAGCCCCTCCCCAGGTTGCGTGTCGGTCAGCAAGTTCGGATTCAAGACCCGACATCGCAATGCTGGGACAAGGTGGGGGTTGTCATGAGTCTTGGCAAGTCCAGGGATTATGAGGTGCGTCTCCCTAGTGGTCGTGTGTGGACCCAACACATACACTTACCATAACATATATTGCAATTAATGTGCGGAAGAGTAAGGTTATGTAATGTTTGACAGGCTGAGGTTGGTAACTTGGGAGAGAGGTATCCTGACCAGGATTCGAACCCACTCACTCAGGTATGTTTGTGAGAGTTGGGCACCGTATTCACTCGACCATGAGCGACAGTAGCATTAGATTTGTCATCAGAGAGGTTCCATATTAGTACCAGGACGATTAAAATTGTATCACTTAGCCAAGTTGGCAGGGCCAGGGGCAGAGGGGAATGTGTAAAATAGTCATTGTTGAAGTCAAGTAAACTCGCCATGTGTATGAAGGCATAAACCTCCGCAACACTATAACCTGGTTCTCCAAATATGAACTAAGGTTGGTTCCCTTGTATCCGCTCATGGTTGAGTAAATATGGTGCCCAACTTTCACAAACATACCTGAGTGAGTAGGTTTGAATCTTAAACAGTAATGTTTTGGCCTTTAAAAAAGGGTTGCTCACCTGGTAGGGCCGCCAATCGGTAGCGCATGACAGGCCAAGGATTAGGCAGCCCAGGAGATAGCATGACACGCCAGTGCTTACCTATGAATTGGTGGTGGGGAAATAAGAATTGGTTTCTTGTGTGGTCCCCACCTCTTAAGACGTGTCAGCCTAAATGTTCTCTATACCCGTGTGTCTGTTGTACCGTGATATGAATGTGGCTATCGTGGGCGCAGTTACTATAACGTCTGGGAGTGAGTTCCAGTCATCGATCACCCGGATCGCAAACCAGTTCCCTTTTAGTTTTGTTCTCCAGTGGTCCGGTTTCGCTAGTTTCAGTGAATGTCCTCTCAGATTGTTTGTGTTGAGGCAAAAGAATCTGGCGTAAGGGATGTCGTCGAAGCCATGCATTAGCTTGTAGGTTTCGATCATATCACCTCTTTTTCTCCGGTCACTGAGTGTCTGCAGTCCCAGTCGCTGACATCTCTCCTCGTAGGGCAGGTGTGTTAGTTTTCAGATGCAACATTTGATGTACTGGAGATGCTTGACAATGGGGTGACGGGTAGTGTGTGTCGGACCAATAATATGATGGGGTATCAGGGGTTGAGATGTTGCTTAAAATGGGAAAGGGGATTTTATGGGTTGAAGAGTGAGTTGTGGAGGTGTTGGGTCAATTTAGATTTGAATTGAGCAAGGGAGGGGGGAATCAACTATTTCAGCTGGTAGGGAGTTCCACTGATGGATTATACGACAGGAGTGGTAATGGGCTGGTCTATCAGAGTGAGAATTGAGCGATCTCTGCCATACCCATAGCTTACTCCGACTGTTCTTTTTACTTATATATTTTCTAGATCTCAAGTGACGGCGTCTTTTCCGTGGATTGACCTCCCAATCTACCAAGATTGGAAGCCAAAGCGTCACATTTTTCCTTTGCCCCTCGACTTTCTCTTCATAATTGCTGAAGGGCACAAGGGCCTTGGGTGTGGCTTTGATTTCCCGGGCGTTTCCGCATCCTCCTCAGCTCCCTGCCATGGAGTGGCTTCGGTCACCCAGGCTTTATTGTGGTCGGCAGGGAGGGATCTGTGGGGGCGCTCGGTTATGGCCTTGGCCTTGCTCGGGGCCTTGGGGCTGTTCGGCCAGGCAGCTTGGGGAACAACAACAACGACGATAGGAGAAAAACCTTTTTCTTGCTTCGGTTTCTGTGTGGGGAACAAAGATCTTGTATTTATGACCTCTTACTCCTTGGTGGGGTGACATAGTACATACATACATACATAACATTTTAAGACTGAGTGTTCCACACATAAGTGCAGTTTCAGTCTCTTGTCCTAATGGTGAACAGGTCATGGTGTTTAATGGGCGAGAGATTATGGAATATTTTGTAACACTGAATAAGGTCGGTCCTCAACAATCTGCCTTTAATTGAAAACAGGTTTAAGGTAGAGAGACGGTCATGATAAGTGAGACTTGAGTGGTTGGTTACTTGTTTCGTCCACCGACGTTGAACAGACTCTAGAAGATTAAGATCGCCTTGAAGGCTTGAAAACCAGTATTCCAAACAGGAGAAGCAAAGTCAAGCAAGGGTCTGATGTAGATGCTAAAATGTTGATATTTTGTTGGAGATCTTGAGAGCTTGATTGTGGTGACTTACTTGGATGTTGGATGTAGAGTTTGAGGTCGTCAGCAAACAACTTGTAGTGCGGTCACAGAATGTGAGGTTAGGTTGAATGGTCGGATTATGGAGACTGTTAGCTCATTTAAGTATTTAAAGGCAGTACCGTGTGGAGTTACCTGGGGAGATAGACAGACAACTCAAGAAGTACGAGAGCATTGTGGTGTGGATGTGCTGGAGAGTGTGACTGTGATATTAAGGAACACTTTGAGATGATTCGGTCATAATCAGCCTTGTAGTAGTTCCTGGGTTATAATTGTAGGCCTACAATTTATTTTTGGATCTGGGTTCCAGACTAACTTCTTTATAGAACGAATCTCGCAAGTGGTCAATTTCCTCATTCAGTGTTCATTTTTTACACAAGGGGATAGTTTCCTATTCATTCCGATATATTTGTCAATTTCTAATAGTTTAGGTCAAGCTTCGAATAGTTGTTGGGTAAATCTTTGCCCCCTACACATTTATATATGGTTATTTAAAATTGGCGCCTTGTATAAGCCAATATGGCTGACTGATGAAGGATAATATTCTACACCTAAACTTGTTCTCTTGTAAAAATAATGTATAGTGCCATATAATATACAACAGATTGTAAGAATGCATGTAAAGTTTCTCTAAATAGCTTCTATTAATATATAATTATTTTAAAATGGTAAATATTGACATATTAAATGAAATTCGCCTCATATTATTGTCCCCAGAATAATGTTGATGAATGTAAACAAACATAAAATGGACCCTACTTGGGATAGCACGCAAAGAAAGCACGCATCACCCATACTGTCATATAAGTTTTGATAAGGGTTGTGTATCAATAATTATATCACACACGGAATCTGTAAGGCCTATAGACATCATTCATGTATACACACGTTACTGTGCTCTATAATCTAAGGATTTATAGCCTTAAAACTGAAGGCTATCAGAGACTGGGAGGGAGGTTTGCGTGAAATGATACTTATAAGTTATCAGTTTATTCCAGTTTCAATAATATTCGGTTCTTCCCCAGTCCCGCCATATTGCTGAACGTTCATGTAGACAGTAGTTGGGTATATTCCTGCGAAATGGCATGCATTATATCTCAAGAACTGGGCAGTGTTATAGCATATTTGTTGTTTGTACATATATATATGTATTATGTATGTTGCTTCGTAGTACTGTATACTATAAATGGAAAATATACTTGGTAAATGAATAATTAGAGGGCATCTGTGGACTCACTTTTACAATTTCCCAGCTCAGCTGGTGGGCGACGAGTGGAGGTGAGTCGAGTTGTATACTGATATTCTATTGGTAAATAAACTGGGTGTGACGTCACGAGCGATGATGGTATAATTATGAATGGTTGTTGTGGGAGTACGTCAGTGTCTAGACAGTGACGTCACAAATTCACTTACCTCGTCAACAATAACCCATATAGGTGGAGAGGCCCTGAATTATATCAAAGAAAAAGTGATGTTGAAACATTATCTGCAATATAGCCATGTTGATTAACTCTTAGCCCACTTAACCCCTTCAGACTCATATGATGCAGAGCTTGGCAGATTAGCAATAAGAAATAGTTCTCTCACTCTTATAATTACCTCTTTTGGCGACCGTCAATCTTTTATGAATTAAATACCAAACCAGCGGGGGTGGCAGCCCCCACCTAATATACTAGGTTAGGTTAGGTAAGGTTGTTAGGTTACGCTAATATTACCCCTTATTTTCGTCTTTTACCCCTCAATTTCCCTGTACTTCATAGCCCTCCCCACTATCGGGGGCCGTATCTTAAGATTGTAATTGTTTAATCGAAGTGCTCTTTTTCTAGTTATTAAAAACGTATTCTATGGTGTATTATATGATATATAGAAGCAATAGAACTTGTCAAATTACCTGGGAAGTGTATATTAAACAAAATACAAAACTTTGAATAATGAGGTAAGAGATAGGCTATGTGTTTTATATCACTTTTCAACCCAAGACCACCGGGGGTCTGGGGGCAGCAGCCCCCAGGTTACCTTAGGTTAGGTTAGGTTAGGTTAGGTTAGGTTAATGACCAGCTATGTAAATACAGTAGTGAACATTTGGTTCAGTCTGTGCTCAAAAATCCATTTTCTTTAGGAGGAGGCCATACACTAAACAATTACTGTGATGTTGAAACATTATCTCCAATTTAGCCATGTTGATTAACTCTTAGCCCACTTAACCCCTTCAGACTCTATAATTAACTCTTTTGCCGACTGTCAATCTTTTATGAATTAGGCTAAATACCAAACCAGCTGTGGGGGCGGCAGCCCCCACCTAATATACTAGGTTAGGTTAGGTAAGGTTGTTAGGTTACGCTAATATTACCCCTTATTTTCGTCTTTTACCCCTCAATTTCCCTGTACGTCATAGCCCTCCCCAATATCGGGGGCCGTATATTAAGATTGTTGGATAATGGGGACAACTTTTTTTCCGGAGATTCTAATTAATGACAACCACTGTATAATGATGAAAACTAGCTAAAACCCCCCCAAAAAACTCACAAAATAAAAGTTGGCCAGGTTCCTGGATATGTTCCTTAATTTGCATGAACAAATTGTAATAGGCCTATAGAAACCTAATAAATCATATAAATAACAAATCCACAAAAATACAATCATTGAAAATAGCTGTGGTCCGTCTCCTTAATATTGACCGAAAAAACGCCCATTCTAATAAATCTCAGAGCTCTTTCGGAGTCACAGTTTACAAACGCCTTCTTTATGCAGTGTAATCAATATTTACCCCCTGCTGGCAACATAGATGACGATTTCAATAATTCATGGGGGGGGGGGGGAAAGCCCCCCCTCAACCCATCGTGTATCCAACATTGGCATTATAACTAAGACCATGAATAGGGCCTACACTCAGGTGAGTCGAGTTGTATACTGATATTCTATTGGTCAATAAACTGGGTGTGACGTCATGAGCGATGATGGTATATGAATGGTTGTTGTGAGAGTACGTCACTGTCTAGACGGTGACGTCACAAATTCTCGCAACATTTTAACGGGTGTAGAAATACACGTCAGTCCATATAATGAGCCTCTTTTGTTTCTCAATCCCTCTAAGATGTCACATTGATTCATTTATTATCCTTGGTGTTTATAATCTCTCGGATTCGGGCCAGTCGGCCATATTTGAAATGGTGGAACTGTTGTTCAATGAATAGTGAAGTGTTTTTGCTTTATGAAAACACCTACAACATCTTCTATTTAACGGGATTACCAACGGAGCTTCCAGCGGCATTGTGTTAATTTGGCTGCAGACCATTATTGTCCAGTACACAAAGGGTAAGGGTTTTATACTGTCGTTATTTGGGTCCAAGCCTAGGCTACGTTTACCACAGAATCTTTAATGAATATCCTCAATACAGACTTATTTCCTTCACTTACCCCGTCAATAATAACCCATATAGGTGGAGAGGCCCTGAAAGTGATGTTGAAACATTATCTGCAATTTAGCCATGTTGATTAACTCTTAGCCCACTTAACCCCTTCAGACTCATATGACGCAGAGGTTGGTAGATTAGCAATAAGAAATAGAGTTCTCTCACTCTTATAATTACCTCTTTTGGCGACCGTCAATCTTTTATGAATTAAATACAGTAAACTTCCGTTAATCCGAAGGGCAGCGGACCGGCCCTCGTTCGGATTATCGGACGTTACCCCCCCCCCCCCGACTTTTTTTTGAAGACCCAAACCAAGACACAAACACATGATAATAATGATAATAATGACTAATCATGACTTTAACTCACCTTATATGAAGAGAAGAGATGTGTAGCATTGAAGATAAGCCCCCAGCACCAGCCCCAACCCAGCCCCCAACCAGCCACTAGCCCCCTAGCCCCATATTAGTAACTTATAATCACTGCTCTGCACTGTAAGTGTACTTTAATGTAAAATTAACTAAAAGATTTTTTTGTTTTTGTATTTTGCTGGTTTTATATTTTTGGGGGTCCTTAAATCTACTACACTTCACTGATTATTACTCCACAGCCATATCCTCCAAGCCTTCAATATCTGAAGGGGGAGCTAGGGCTAGGGCTACCTCAGGAGTGGCTAGGCTGGCAGGAGCTACCACAGGGGCGGCTGGGGCTACCTCAGGAGTGGCTAGGCTGGCAGGAGCTACCACAGGGGCGGCTGGGGCTACCTCAGGAGTGGCCTTCACAGGGGATGCTAGGTCCTCCCAGCCTTCAAAATCAGCTTGGAGGCATAGGTTCTGGTGTGGTAAGAGGTTCAGGTGAGCTGGTAAGCGAGTCGTCTGTGAGAGGCATTGTTGCAGGTCTAGGGTTGTCTGGTTCATCTGATCGCCGGCGCCGTTGGTGCATGTTTTTCATCAGGTCCCTGATGTCTGCCTGCTTGACTGCCCTGCCCCTTTTCTCATAGAACTCATTACGGAGGATGTGGAAATCGATTGTTTCACTTACATTATATTGGCTAGACTGTTCCACAAATTTGACCATACCATCGAAATAGGTAGCAGCTTCCTTCCAGGTTACTTTGCCATCATCATCTGCCTCTTCCTCTTCCTCAGACGAGTGCTCCTCAACATATTCTGGCTCCACAACACTCCGGATAATTTCTGTATCTGTCACCTCTTCCTCGCCCTGCAGGTCACCATCCACATCAATCCACTCCTCAATATCCTCTTCAGTCATCCTCTTGGGGTCGTTGGCCGGCACGGTATCCATCAGGCCTCGGATTTTGTTGATTGCCTCCCTGCGACGCCCAAGAAAGCCTTTGAAATCATGCTCATCTTCTTCAACCTCTTCAGGGTCATCAACCTGGGCATACAGCTTGTTCCAACATTTCTTCAGGGTTACCTCCGAAACATCCTTCCAGGCTAGGGCAGCATCATATATGGCATTCTTGATGGAAAAACTTGACTGGAAAGTTTTTACTGATGCATCAGAGTTAATCAGCTTGCGGGCAAATGAGGACTTGTAGCTCTGCTTAAACTTTTGGCACACACCCTGGTCCATTGGTTGTATCAGACTAGTCACATTAGGGGGCAAGTAGGTGACAAAGATGTTTCCAGACACTAGTTCGTGGGCAGGGGGATGTGCTCTGCAGTTATCCAGGAATAGGACAGCCTTGGTGTCCTCAGAAAGGCCAATCGACTTGAAGTAGGCCTTGACTTCGGGAACAAAGTGCTTAAAGAACCAATCATGGAATTTACTTGGGCAGTCATCCATGCATTGCTCTGTGCATTATAGATCACTGGCAACTTCCCTCGCATGTTCTAAAAAGCACGGGGATTCTTAGCCTTGCCGATAACAAACAAACGATTGCGACATTTACCGGAAGCATTCCCACTCAGCAGGATTGTGAGACGTTCTTTATTCATCTTGAATCCGGGTGCAGCCTTCTCTCCTCTACCAGCTAATGTCCTTGTTGGCAAACAGCGCCAATATAGCCCTGTCTCGTCGGCGTTAAAGATTTGGTCTGGGGTCAGCTGGTGATCATGAACAATGGTAGCAAAAATGTGTGCAAACCGATCGGCGGCCTCTTTGTCGGCAGAATTCTTTTCTCCGGCGACATCTAGGACCCTAATTCCATGCCTAATTTTAAAGTTTCTCAACCAGCCGTCGGAGAATTTTATATCGTCTTCCATATTCATATCACGCAGGAATTGCTTGGCCTTTTCAATTATCATAAGCCCTGAGATAGGCTTGCCCTCAGCCCGCTTGGCCGTAAACCACTTATGCACTGCCTCGTCAAGTTTTTCATGTTTTGGTTTTTTCATTGTCTTTCTCACATCACCCGTGTAACTTGACTTTCCAAAGGCAACAAACTTCGATAAGTTAGCCTTTGCCTTCACTATGTTTGAAACTGTGGAGGCACCGATATTAAAAGTTTCCATAACTTTACGCCGATCACTGCCTTTCTCTACCATCGCTATCACTCGCAATTTATCAGCTATGGACAGAGTTACGTGCTTCCTCTTATGTTTGTTCTTGTCATTCCTCCCTTGTGCACCTGAACTTGCTGTGGGACCCATCACTAAGTCACTAAGTCACTATATCACAGGATAAACACGGGATAAACAACGTTTCAGGTAGACCGACAACGGCAGACTGTTTAGCCCGGCCTGGCCGCTAGAGGGCCGATATTTGGAAATATCGCGCGCCCGGGAAATTAAAAAATTCGGACTATTGGGTGAATTCGGATTTGGCCTCAAATTGAAAAATTCGGACTATTGGGTGAATTCGGATTTGGCCTCAAATTGAAAAATTCGGACTATTGGGAGATTCGAATTATCGGTCGTCGGATTAACGGAAGTTTACTGTACCAAATCAGCGGGGGTGTGGGGGCGGCAGCCCCCACCTAATATACTAGGTTAGGTTAGGTAAGGTTGTTAGGTTACGCTAATATTATCGGGGGGGGGCCCCCCCAACCCCAATCACTTTGGCAATTAGGCACTCCAAATTCTTATGAAGTTGTTGGTAAGATCCTATGTAGCGGTAGTCACCGTATTTTGTTTGCCCATTAACTAAGGATCCTTATTTATATCCTCATATCTCTTAGTTATTTTTTTCACTTACCTCAACAATACTAAACCCCGATAGCTGGGGAGGGTATGAAATATATCAGGGAAAGAGAGGGGTTGAAACACGGAGATTAACTAGAATATAGCCATCTTGATTAACCAAGCCAAGACGTTGTGTATCCTTGCTTGTGATTGGTTGTTGATTATCGTGACATCATCAGCCAAGGCGGGCCTCAGCGATGACGTCATTCCAGCCCTCGGCCAACATGTCGTCATTACACCCGCTTATTTTTACACCCGCTTAATCTTACACCCGGTTAATTTAACATCAGCGGTGTATATGTTTCACACAACGTGTATTATAATGTCATTAGTGCAGTGTGTAATTTGGGTCTTGATATTCAAACCGTTTCTATTTATCAATACTAATTAGTATCCCCCACCCCCGTATTTGCCTCGTGAACGGTAAGGTTAATTTGCGACAGCGGTATCGTCCCAAGATGAAGTGATATACAGTATTTGTAATTATAGGGAATAGGCTCGCACCCTTATTTGTTATGTTTTTTCCTCCAGATTTTGAGAAATGAGTGTAGGCCCTATTCATGGTCTAAGTTATAATGCCAATGTTGGATACACGATGGGTTGAGGGGGGGCTTTGCCCCCCCCTCACCCCCCCCCATGAATTATTGAAATCGTCATCTATGTTGCCAGCAGGGGGTAAATATTGATTACACTGCATAAAGAAGGCGTTTGTAAACAGTGACTGTCCGAAAGAGCTCTGAGATTTATGAGAATGGGCGTTTTTTCGGTCAATATTAAGGAGACGGACCACAGCTATTTTCAATGATTGTATTTTTGTGGATTTGTTATTTATATGATTTATTAGGTTTCTATAGGCCTATTACAATTTGTTCATGCAAATTAAGGAACATATCCAGGAACCTGGCCAACTTTTATTTTGTGAGTTTTTTTGGGGGGGTTTTAGCTAGTTTTCATCATTATACAGTGGTTGTCATTAATTAGAATCTCCGGAAAAAAAGTTGTCCCCATTATCCAACAATCTTAAGATACGGCCCCCGATAGTGGGGATGGCTATGAAGTACAGGGAAAGGTATATTCCTGCGAAACGGCATGCATTATATCTCAAGAACTGGGCAGTGTTATAGCATATTTGTTGTTTGTACATATATATATGTATTATGTATGTTGCTTCGTAGTACTGTATACTATAAATGGAAAATATACTTGGTAAATGAATAATTAGAGGGCATCTATGGACTCACTTTTACAATTTCCCAGCTCAGCTGGTGGGCGACGAGTGGAAGTGAGTCGAGTTGTATACTGCTATTCTATTGGTCAATAAACTGGGTGTGACGTCACGAGCGATGATGGTATATGAATGGTTGTTGTGGGAGTACGTCACTGTCCAGACGGTGACGTCACAAATTCTCGCAACATTTTAACGGGTGTAGAAATACACGTTAGTCCATATAATGAGCCTCTTTTGTTTCTCAATCCCTCTACGACGTCACATTGATTCATTTATTATCCTTGGTGTTTATAATCTCTCGGATTCGGGCCTGTCGGCCATATTTGAAATGGTGGAACTGTTGTTCAATGAATAGTGAAGTGTTTTTGCTTTATGAAAACACCTACAACATCTATTTAACGGGATTACCAACGGAGCTTCCAGCGGAATTGTGATAATTTGGCTGCAGACCATTATTGTACAGTACACCAAGAATAAGGGTTTTATACCGTCGTTATTTGGGTCCAAGCCTAGGCTACGATTACCACAGAATCTTTAATGAATATCCTCAATACAGACTTATTTCCTTCACTTACCTCGTCAATAATAACCCATATAGGTGGAGAGGCCCTGAATTATATCAAAGAAAAAGTGATGTTGAAACATTATCTGCAATTTAGCCATGTTGATTAACTCTTAGCCCACTTAACCCCTTCAGACTCATATGACGCAGAGCTTGGCAGATTAGCAATAAGATATAGAGTTCTCTCACTCTTATAATTACAGTAGGGTCTCACATAAAACGAGTTTATGGTCGATAAACGAGGGCGTTTTATGTGAATTCGTTTTATGTGAACACAGCATTTTGGTGGCGCAATATCGTCAATGTTCACTGTAAGCGAAAATTTTCGTACAAAGCGAACGATATTTCGTACGTTTTGTACGATATTTCGGCGTTTTATATGAAAGCGTACGATATTTTGTACGTTTTGTACGATATTTCGGCGCTCTATATGAAAACTCCTTGTATTTGCCCCACTTTGGCGGCGGACTCGTTTTATGTGATCACATTCGTTCTGATCGAAAATTAAATATTAATATTTTAGGTCGGTCGTTTTAATCGAGACTCGTTTTATGCGAACACGTTTTATGCGGGACCCTACTGTACCTCTTTTGGCGACCGTCAATCTTTTATGAATTAAATACCAAACCAGCGGGGGTGTGGGGGCGGCAGCCCCACCTAATATACTAGGTTAGGTTAGGTAAGGTTGTTAGGTTACGCTAATATTACCCCTTATTTTCGTCTTTTACCCCTCAATTTCCCTGTACTTCATAGCCCTCCCCATTATCGGGGGCCGTATCTTAAGATCGTAATTGTTTAATCGAAGTCCTCTTTTTCTAGTTATTAAAAACGTATTCTGTGGTGTATTATATGATATATAGAAGCAGTAGAACTGTTCAAATTACCTGGGAAGTGTATATTAAACAAAATACAAAACTTTGAATAATGAGGTAAGAGATAGGCTATGTGTTTTTTATCACTTTTCAACCCAAGACCAGCGGGGGTCTTGGGGCAGCAGCCCCCAGGATGCCCAGGTTACCTTAGGTTAGGTTAGGTTAATGACCAGCTATGTAAATACAGTAGTGAACATTTGGTTCAGTCTGTGCTCAAAAATCCATTTTCTTTAGGAGGCCATACACTAAACAATTACCGTGATGTTGAAACATTATCTGCAATTTAGCCATGTTGATTAACTCTTAGCCCACTTAACCCCTTCAGACTCATATGACGCAGAGGTTGGCAGATTAGCAATAAGAAATAGTTCTCTCACTCTTATAATTAACTCTTTTGCCGACCGTCAATCTTTTATGAATTAGGCTAAATACCAAACCAGTGGTGGTGGGCTGACCCTTTGTCAGAGTGAGGGTTGGTGTCCTCTACTTCCCATAGCCCCTTCTATCTTTTTCTCCTTCTGCATCTCTAATTTTTTCAAATGGCGTAGGGATGCGGCGACCCCAACGCCCGCCACTTTCTGGTGCAGGTAGCCTCCTCTGTGGTGGGGGGGTGAGAAATTTCCACCACCGCTTTTCTCCGGTGAGACGTAGAAGTCGGCTAAAGGGGATCGGGGGCGGGGGGCCTGGTATCCTTCTCCCCTTAAATAAATCTACCAAAAAAACGAGACAGAGATAGGGGCGAGGGAACGCGTTCGTGGTCCCGGACCCTAAGAATAGGAGCTTTGAATGTGTGTGGATGTAGTACGAATGAGAAGCGAGAGGATATTGGAAGGTTATTTGAAAGAAGGATGTATGATGTCCTAGCACTGAATGAAACAAAGATGAAAGGAGAGGGAGAAGTGGATTTTGGAAACGTGATAGGTAGAAAGTCTGGAGTAGACGAGGGAGTCAGGGGGAAAGAAGGAGTGGCTATTATTGTGAAGGAGGAGTTGAGAGAGTTTATAAAAGAGTGGAAAGAGGTGTCATCAAGGCTAATGTGGGTGAGAATGCGCTTTAAGGGTGAAAGGTGGGTTTTTGTAAGTGTGTATGGACCAGGAAGTGAAAGAGAGTTAGACGAGGTAGAGGGTTTCTGGGAGGATTTGAGAGATTGTCTACAAGGGTTTGATGAAAATGAAAATGTTATAGTTTTAGGGGACCTAAATGCTAGGGTAGGAAATGAGCCTGTTGAGGGAGTCATCGGTAGTTTTGGTGTGGATGGTGTAAACGAGAGTGGAGAAAGACTGAAAAATGTATGTGAAGAGTGTAGATTGAGTGTAGGTAATACGTTCTTCAAAAAAAGGCGTATACACAAGTACACCTGGCATAGACTTGTGAGGGGAGAGATTGTAGAGAGGGCATTGATGGATTATGTGCTGGTGACAAGGGAAAGATTGTGTAGACTGCTGGATGTGAATGTGATGAGAGGTGAGGCGGAGGGTATGTCAGATCATTACCTGGTGGAGGGAAAGCTAAGAGTTAAGAGTTACAGGAGAATAAGAGACAAGCGTGAAGTAAGAGAGGTAATAAAAGTTAGTGAGTTAGAGAAGAGTGAAAAAGAGAGGGAGTACAAGGAAAGACTAAATGAAAAGTGGATGGAAGTGAGAGAGATGGAAGAGAGAGAAGTAGAGGTTGAATGGCAACAGTTTAAGGAAGGAGTGAAAGCAAGTGCAGAGGTAGTATGCGGCAAAAGGAAAGTAGGAGGCAGAGGTATCAGGAAGGGAAGCGAGTGGTGGAATGATACGGTGAGAAAGGCAGTTGAGGAGAAGAGACAGTGTTTTGAGAGGGTTTTACAGGATGGTAGTGTTGAGGTATGGGAGAGGTACAAGGAGAAAAGGAGAGAGGCAAAACGGAAAATTAGAGAAGCGAAAAAAGATGCAAACGAAAGGTGGGGCCAAAGGCTGAGTGAGAATTTTGAAGAACGAAAGAAGATGTTCTGGAAGGAGGTAAATAAAGTAAGGAAAGGAGGACAAAAGAGGGAAGAGTCAGTGAAAGATGAAAATGGAGAATTACTAGTGGAACCAGTTGAAGTGAGGAAAAGATATGCCGAGTATTTTGAATCTTTGTTAAATACAAGATATGGAAGAGAAGCAGTGATTGAAGCAGAGGTGGATGGAGATAGGTTACCCAGGCCACCCAGGTGGCAGGGAATGAATGAAAGGATTGAGGAAAATGAGGTGAAAGAAGCAGTGAAACAAATGAGAGCGGGAAAAGCAGAAGGTTTGGATGGTATTGCTGTGGAGTGTATAAAGAAGGGTGGAGATGTGATAATAGATTGGTTGGTGAGACTTTTCAATGTGTGCTTTGCTGTGTCAATGGTACCAATAGACTGGAAGAGTGCATGTATTGTGCCGTTGTACAAGGGGAAGGGAGATCGGCAGGAGTGTTCAAGTTATAGAGGTATTAGTTTATTGTCAGTGGTTGGAAAGCTGTATGGCAGGGTGTTGATAGAGAGGATAATAAAGTGTACGGAAGTTGCAATAGGAGAAGAACAGTGCGGTTTTAGGAGGGGAAGAGGGTGCGTGGATCAGATGTTTGCAGTAAGACAGTTATGCGAGAAGTATTTAAAGAAGCATAAGGAGATATTTTGGGCTTTTATGGACTTGGAAAAAGCGTATGATCGTGTGGACCGTGAAGCAATGTGGATGATGTTAAGGATTTATGAAATAGGAGGAAATTTGTTAGAAGCAGTTAAGAGTTTTTATGAAGGGAGCAGAGCATGTGTGAGAGTAGGAAATGGTGAGTTGAGTGAATGGTTTGAGGTAAAGGTAGGTTTGCGACAGGGTTGTGTAATGTCACCATGGCTGTTTAATATGTTTATGGATGGTGTGGTGAGGGAGGTGAAAAGGAGAACTATGGGAAGAGGATTGGGTTTAGTAGGAAAGAATGGTAGAGATTGGGAGTTGAATCAGTTGCTGTTCGCTGATGACACAGCATTGGTGGCGGATTCTGATGAGAAACTGCAGCGGGTAGTCAAAGAGTTTGGTGTGGTTTGTGGAAGGAGGAAACTGAAGGTGAACGTCAATAAAAGTAAAGTAATGGTGTGTAATAGGGGAGAGCATAGGGTGAATCTAGATGTGAGGCTGGATGGGGAAATATTGGAACAAGTAGAGTGTTTTAAATATCTAGGAGGAACGATAAGCAGGAGTGGAGGTATGAAAGTGGAGGTAAAACAGAGAGTGTGTGAAGGAAGGAAGGTTTTCGGAGCAATGGGAAGTATGTGGAAGACGAGAAATCTCGGAGTGAAAGTAAAAAGTGTACTGTATCAAGGAATTGTTGTGCCAACAGTGATGTATGGGGCTGAGACATGGGCTCTGAAGAAAAAGGAGAAAAGAGGGCTGGATGTGATGGAGATGAGCTGCTTGAGGAGTATGTGTGGAGTTACTCGTAGAGACAGATTGAGGAATGAAGAGATACGTAGGAGAGTGGGGCAGCAAGAACATTTGTCAGCCAGAGTGGACAGAAGGGTGCTGAGCTGGTATGGTCATGTTGAACGAATGGGAGATGAAAGGCTTACAAAGAGAATATGTGAGTCAGGTACAAGGGGAGATAGAAGGGCAGGAAGACCCCCATTGAGATGGAGAGACTGTGTAAGAAAGGCTTTGGATGATAGAGGAATGACTATAGATCAGGCAGGGGAAGTGGTGGTGGACAGGAGTGAATGGAGAATGCTTGTGAATAGTTGAGTGAACACGTGGTCATTTGGAGTAAGGGGTCGGGCGCAAGTTGGACTAGATAATAGTCCATCAGGCGCCTGGCCCGGGGAGACGATTAATATGAAGGGTGTGCCTGGAAGTGTGGTGGGAGGGCTTGTGGCTTTGGCTCCGCTGCATGTCTGCCTGCCGAGATCGGAACCTCTCCGGGTGGTCAGGGGCCGGGGGAGTGCTGGAGCGACCTTGGTAACCCTGGTCTCTGGGTCTTCTCCTGGGTGACCTGGATGTGTGAGAGTTTGTGTTTTTTATCTGTGTTTTTTTTTTTTTTTATGTTGTTTTTGTGTTTTCCCTGTTCTTTCTCTGTCTTGAGTCGGCTACCCCCAAAATGGGGATTGGGCCTGAGCATATAGATAGATAGATAGATAGACCAAACCAGCGGGGGTGTGGGGGCGGCAGCCCCCACCTAATATACTAGGTTAGGTTAGGTAAGGTTGTTAGGTTACGCTAATATTACCCCTTATTTTCGTCTTTTACCCTTCAATTTTCCTGTACTTCATAGCCATCCCCACTATCGGGGGCCGTATCTTAAGATTGTTGGATAATGGGGACAACTTTTTTTCCGGAGATTCTAATTAATGACAACCACTGTATAATGATGAAAACTAGCTAAAACCCCCCAAAAAAACTCACAAAATAAAAGTTGGCCAGGTTCCTGGATATGTTCCTTAATTTGCATGAACAAATTGTAATAGGCCTATAGAAACCTTATAAATCATATAAATAACAAATCCACAAAAATACAATCATTGAAAATAGCTGTGGTCCGTCTCCTTAATATTGACCGAAAAAACGCCCATTCTAATAAATCTCAGAGCTCTTTCGGACAGTCACTGTTAACAAATGCCTTCTTTATGCAGTGTAATCAATATTTACCCCCTGCTGGCAACATAGATGACGATTTCAATAATTCATGGGGGGGGGGGGTGAGGGGAGCAAAGCCCCCCCTCAACCCATCGTGTATCCAACATTGGCATTATAAATAAGACCATGAATAGGGCCTACACTCATTTCTCAAAATCTGGAGGAAAAAACATAACAAATAAGGGTGCGAGCCTATTCCCTATAATTACTAATATATCCGTTCATCTTGGGACGATATCGCTACTAATATACTAATTAGTATTGATAAATAGAACCGGTTTGAATATCAAGACGCAAATTACACAGCGCACTAATGACATTATAATACACGTTATGTGAAACATATACTCCGCTGATGTTAAATTAACCGGGTGTAAGATTAAGCGGGTGTAAAAATAAGCGGGTGTAATGATGACATGTTGCCCGAGGGCTGGAATGACGTCATCGCTGAGGCCCGCCTTGGCTGATGACGTCACGATAATCAACAACCAATCACAAGCAAGGATACACAACGTCTTGGCTTGGTTAATCAAGATGGCTATATTCTAGTTAATCTCCGTGTTTCAACCCCTCTCTTTCCCTGATATATTTCATACCCTCCCCAGCTATCGGGGTTTAGTATTGTTGAGGTAAGTGAAGAAAATAACTAAGAGATATGAGGATATAAATAAGGATCCTTAGTTAATGGGCAAACAAAATACGGTGACTACCGCTACATAGGATCTTACCCAGGGAAATTGAGGGGTAAAAGACGAAAATAAGGGGTAATATTAGCGTAACCTAACAACCTTACCTAACATAACCTAGTATATTAGATGGGGGCTGCCGCCCCCACACCCCCGCTGGTTTGGTATTTAGCCTAATTCATAAAAGATTGACGGTCGGCAAAAGAGTTAATTATAAGAGTGAGAGAACTCTATTTCTTATTCCTAATCTGCCAACCTCTGCGTCATTTGAGTCTGAAGGGGTTAACTGGGCTAAGAGTTAATCAACATGGCTAAATTGCAGATAATGTTTCAACATCACGGTAATTGTTTAGTGTATGGCCTCCTCCTAAAGAAAATGGATTTTTGAGCACAGACTGAACCAAATGTTCACTACTGTATTTACATAGCTGGTCATTAAATTAACCTAACCTAACCTAAGGTAACCTGGGCATCATGGGGGCTGCTGCCCCCAGACCTCCGGTGGCCTTGGGTTGAAAAGTGATAAAAAACACATAGCCTATCTCTCACCTCATTATTCAAAGTTTTGTATTTTGTTTAATATACACTTCCCAGGTAATTTGAACAGTTCTATTGCTTCTATATATCATATAATACACCATAGAATACATTTTTAATAACTAGAAAAAGAGGACTTCGATTAAACAATTACAATCTTAAGATACGGCCCCCGATAGTGGGGAGGGCTATGAAGTACAGGGAAATTGAGGGGTAAAAGACGAAAATAAGGGGTAATATTGGCGTAACCTAACAACCTTACCTAACCTAACCTAGTATATTAGGTGGGGGCTGACGCCCCCACACCCCGCTGGTTTGGTATTTAATTCATAAAAGATTGACGGTCGCCAAAAGAGGTAATTATAAGAGTGAGAGAACTCTATTTCTTATTGCTAATCTGCCAAGCTCTGCATCATATGAGTCTGAAGGGGTTAAGTGGGCTAAGAGTTAATCAACATGGCTAAATTGCAGATAATGTTTCAACGTCACTTTTTCTTTGATATAATTCAGGGCCTCTCCACCTATATGGGTTATTATTGACGAGGTAAGTGAAGGAAATAAGTCTGTATTGAGGATATTCATTAAAGATTCTGTGGTAATCATAGCCTAGGCTTGGACCCAAATAACGACGGTATAAAACCCTTACCCTTTGTGTACTGGACAATAATGGTCTGCAGCCAAATTAACACAATGCCGCTGGAAGCTCCGTTGGTAATCCCGTTAAATAGAAGATGTTGTAGGTGTTTTCATAAAGCAAAAACACTTCACTATTCATTGAACAACAGTTCCACCATTTCAAATATGGCCGACTGGCCCGAATCTGAGAGATTATAAACACCAAGGATAATAAATGAATCAATGTGATGTCGTAGAGGGATTGAGAAACAAAAGAGGCTCATTCCGCTTGTGTGTTTAAAGTAGGTTGGTATGTTTGTATATATATATAGCTTCAAGAATGAATAGGCGGCGTGAGTCTATTTCTTTATCAAGAATAGAGGTGTGTTTATCTAAGTCGGGTCTGGTGAGTTCCTGATGGTGTGGGGATGTGTGGTAGTGGTCCTTGATAGCTCCGGCTTGAAGGTGGAAGGTAAGGCGACGTGACAGACGAGTCCTTGTCAAACCGACATAAGTGACATATCGAGGAAAACATCACAACTAGTCATTCGCAACAGCCCGGCTACCGCTAAGAAACCGTCACAAGAGGACCATGTCATATACCGACACACCTGTAACAGTGAGGACTGTGGACCTCACACTTATGTCGGTTTGACAAGGACTCGTCTGTCACGTCGCCTTACCTTCCACCTTCAAGCCGGAGCTATCAAGGACCACTACCACACATCCCCACACCATCAGGAACTCACCAGACCCGACTTAGATAAACACACCTCTATTCTTGATAAAGAAATAGACTCACGCCGCCTATTCATTCTTGAAACTATATATATACAAATATACCAACCTACTTTAAACACACAAGCGGAATACAGCCAGATCCTACCCTCGGCACGCCCTTCCACAGCGAGGCCCCCCATGATGCCCCCAGGAATGCCCCCCTCCACACACGCAGATGAACGACGCAGAGGCCCAGCCCACTCCTGCGTCCGGCCAGCCTACCAGAGCTAGTCTTAGGTTAGCCAACCAGCGTGCAGCTAGCACACAATAATCCCTCTCTTGATCTTGTATCGCCTATATAAACTCGACTTATCACCTTCTAACTTCACTTCTCCTTGATAATGATGGCTGCGCCCATTGAAACGTCGGAACCATTTGCAAACCTCCTTTACCAACTTCCTGAAAATACCAGAAAAACTATACGAAAAATTGAGAGTATCAATAAAAAACTCAATAATGCAAACTGTGCCTATTATTTTAATCTCACCTGCCTGAAAGAAAATATATATATATATATATATATATATATATATATATGTTAGTATAGCCAGGTAATAGATTCTCTTTTAAACAGACGAGGTTAAAGGCAACAGCGGTTTCAGCATTCAGTATTTTATTGTTACAGCTTTCAATATTTCTAACAATTTTCCTCTGGGGTTCAGAGATGAGGTACAACAGGTTAGCAAAATTCATGGTGGATCCAACGTTTCACAAGTAAACATCTTGCATCTTCAGGGAATGGGCAGGTAATGATTAGAATAAGGACAAAGCGGACAAAGCAACATATTTATACAAAATTCGAGGATCAAGAATAGGTAGGTGGGCGGAGCTACTGGGTGTGGGGTGGCTGTTCATTGGTGGAAGGCATTCTATTCGCGAGACGGGCACTAAATCTTATCGGTGGTTGGTTGTTGGCTGTGGGTGGCTGTGATTGATTGGTGTTGTCAGTAGTGTGCTGATCGCGGAAAGATACGGGAGGGGGGCACAGGGCGAGAGGAACGAGGGCAGTATGCCTGTAGCGCTTGCCTGAAGGAAGAATTTGAAGGTCTTGTGTTTGGTTGTTGATGCTGGGGTTGAGCGTTTGGATATATAGAGCTTCTAAAATAGCTAGTCTTCTGGGGTCTGATTCTTTGTCGAGTATGGTAGTTTGTTTGTCTAGGTCGGCGCGAGTTAGGGCAAGATGGTGGGGGGCTTGATAGTGATCTTTTATAGCGCCAGATTGAAGGTGGAGGGTTAGTCGACGGGAAAGGCGAGTCTGTGTCATTCCAACATAGGATAGGGGTCCACAGTCCCCAGAGGTGCAAATATGCTGGTATATCACATGATCGTCTTTCGGCTGGTTGGTGGAAATGGGGCGGTTACGGAGGACAAGGTTGGAGGTCTTAGGAGATTTGTAGTAAATAATGAGTTTTATTTTATTGTCAGGGTTGGTGGGGAGGACATTTTTGTGAATTATTTCTTTCATAATGGATTCGTCTGTTGTGTGGTCGGAAGATATGTAGTTTCTGTAGAAAAATGTAATGTCATTGGCCGGGTTGGTGCTAGGGGGGTCTTGTTTGTACCATTTTTCTAGGTGGTGGTTGATGGCATTGGTGACGTCAGTGTTGGAATACCCATTGTTGACTAGGACCTGGGTGAGCCTTTCCAATTCATTGTGTGTGTCATTCCAGGTGGTGCAATGGGTGAGGGCTCTCCTGACATAGGCGGCGATGGTGGACTGATGGTATCGTTTAGGGCATTCACTTTCCCCATTAAGACATTGGCCATTGTTAGTAGGTTTGGTGTACACTGTAGTTTTGAAGCCGTGGTCGTGGAGGGAGACAAGGAGGTCGAGGAAGGGTAGATGACCATCGGTGGTTTCTTCGTATGTGAAGTTGGAGTCCGGAGGCGGCCATGAAGCGCTGCTGGAGGTCCCTGAGTTCGTCCAGGTCCTTCACCCGCACGAAGATATCATCGATGTACCTGCAGTAGACAGTGGGCCGGTGGGCAGCCAGGAGTTCCTCTTCGATAGTTCCCATGAAGAAATTGGCGAACAGGACCCCCAGGGGGCTTTCCATCGCTACACCGTCGATTTGCTGGTACATATTCCCGCGGGGGCAGAGGAAAGGGGACTCCTTGGTACATAGTTCCAAGAGCGTCTTCAGGGCCTTCTCCGGGATGTCCAGGGGGGGCGTATTAGGGCAGTGGTAAACTCGATGTAGGATAAAATCTATTGTCTTGTCAACGGGCACGTTGGTAAACAAACTCTCTACGTCGAGGGAGGCGATGATGTGGTCGTTAGCAGGGGGGGCATCTCGTAGAATTTCTAGGAAGTCATAAGCAGAGTTGAGGTTGTATTGCCGAGGAACAAAAGGGGTGAGGAGTTTGTTCAGGGCCTTGGCGGTCTGGTAGGTAGCAGTAGGGATCTGTGATATGATGGGGCGGAGGGGGTTCCCGGGTTTGTGGGTTTTTATAGTACCGTAAGCATAACCTGGGGTGAATTCGCCGATGAGTTTCTTCAGGTGTACGCCATCGGCTTTGGCGTTGATAGCAGTGATGGTGGTGTTGGCTTTCCTTTTTATTTCGTCAGTAGGATTGCGAGTGATCCTTTTGAATTTGTTTTTATCACTAAGAATGTCGTCCATTTTCCATAGGTATTCTTCTTTTTAGGTATTCTTTATATATATATATACTGTATATATTCAGTTGCCTTTATGGACTTGGAGAAGGCCTATGACAGAGTGGATAGAGAAGGTTTGTGGAAAGTACTTAGAATATACGGAGTAGAGGGAAAGTTGCTGAAAGCAGTGAAGAGCATGTATGAGCGTGCAAAGGCGGCAGTACGTGTGGAGAGTGAGCAGAGCGAGTTCTTTGACCTGAATGTTGGTTTGAAACAGGGGTGTGTGATGTCCCCGTGGTTGTTTACTGTATATATGGATGGAGTCATGAAAGAAATACTATCAAGTGCAGTGGATGTTGGTGTATCGCTGAAAAGGGAGGGAATTGAGTGGAAGCTACCTATACTGCTGTTTGTGGATGATACAGTTCTGATGAGTGATAATGAATGGGAGTTGCAGGATCTGGTAAATGAGTTTGGAACAGTGTGCGAAAAATGGAATTTGAAGGTAAATGCGGGGAAGAGCAAGGTTATGGTCTTCGAAAGGAGTGAAGTCACAGAGTGTGAGGTGAAGCTGAACGGTCAGGCTATGGAGATCGTCAACTCTTTTAAGTATCTGGGCAGTGTGTTGAGTAAAGATGGGACTATGGATGAAGAACTGCGGGAGAGGGTACAACAGGGGAAGAGGGTTGTAGGAACGCTAAAAGCAGTAACAAGAAATAGGGTGGTCAGTATGGAAGTGAAGAAGTCCTTGCATGACAGTGTGGTAATCCCGACACTGACTTACGGAAGCGAAGCATGGACGTTGGTTGAGAGACTCAGACCAAGAGTGAGAGCAGTGGAAATGAATTACTTAAGGAGTGCGTGCGGAGTTACATGGAGGGATAGACAGACTAATGAGGAAGTAAGAAGGATGTATGGTGTGGAGGTAGATGTGCTGGAAAGTGTGAAAAGGAACAACTTGAGATGGTTCGGCCATATGGAACGTATGGAAAGCGAGAGAATGACTAAGAGGGTGTATGAGAGCGAGGTGGAGGGACAGAGAGAGAGAGGTAGACCGAATGAGAGATGGAAGGATGGAGTGAGGAAGTACATGAACGAAGGCGGTGCTGATTGGGGGGAGGGGCGTCGACTGATTGGGGACAGAGGTGCATGGGGGCGGTTCGTTCGTGGCCACCCCTTCGGGATCACGGCGTCAGGCAATAGATAGATAGATATATTCAGTGGAGCCCCCATCTTAGCTCCTAATCGGTTCCGCAGAAATCGAGCTAAGATTGAAACAGCCAAGATCGGGGCACTGTTCATATGGGGAAAATGTGAATCGGTTCCGTGCTCATTCTTAAAGTTGCACTTTTTCCCTACCTGGAAAACTTTGGACATAGTGATTTCATATGGAAAATGATTGCCAAAAAAGCTGGGATAACTCCGGACAAACGGAGGAGAACTTCGGACGTACGTTCCTGGCTTTATTGCATTAATTTTTCGGCTCCTACGATTTTATATGAATATTTTATTATTGCTGCTTATTCCTGTCCAAAGTTTTGGTGGAAAATGCACAGTTCATACTTTTAGGCCTGTATAATCAGTATAGGAGGGGGTTATATACGATTTTAAGATATTCTTTTTGGATCTGTTCCCGTTAGGCATTGAACTCACTCTTAGAAAATATTGAGGAGGAAAAATAACCAATGCTGTCAAATCAATAACTCGAAAATTAACTAGGCCTAGTGAAAATATATAGGTATTTATAGGCCTACTCTATCACTGTACAGTATATACAATTTTATGAATTTGAATTTTTTGTATAGGTATAATGTATGTGTTGGTGTTTCTTTCAGTAGATTAAACAAAAATTGGACAAGATATATGCCTCTCCTAATTTATATATATTATATATCCAGAATTATCCGAAATACATAAATCGGTTAGCATATTATCATATGTTTATGGGTTTTTGGACTCAGAGAATGATTATTTGATCGTTAACCACTATTTTAATGATGGACAAGTATTATGAATTATTTTCATAGGGCAAATAATAAAAGATTGTTGTGTTCCATGTCCGAAGTTTACATGTTTTTTTTTTTTTAACCTTTCCGACCCGGGCTGCCTTACAAAAGGACGGAGGTCGTATCCGGGCGATCTGGCCGAAAAACGTCTAGGCCTAGGCTACCCTTATATTTGTTATTTTAATTGCTAGAACATTTCTACGCATCTCCAGACCTAGTGCGGTTTCCAATCTGTAAACTGGCGTTGAGTAGAGCTCTCTAAGTCAACTGGTTCAGTTGTGATGACGATTTAAGTGGAGAGCATTTTCAGGCGATGTTAGCAATACGACGATCTTTTCACTACTGAAACAACGACATACAGACATACAATAACAAACAAGTCTTCTCCTTCTTGTTTTCGGAAGTGCGGTGACGAAGCGACCGGCTTTGTTTACATTCGTCCGACGCACGGCGTTCGGATCAAGCTTAATAGGCTTTCAAGCTTACTGTCTGTTAAAAGGACACCCGGGTACTGGCCCATCTGCCACGGTGTCCTTTTAAAAGGACAGCCGGGCTGGAAGGGTTAAACAATAGGTTAAATGATAGTGTTCTAGCTAGAGCGTTATACAAGTGTAACAAATTTCCTTTGGTGGATGTTGTCTCTGGTAATGTTACTACAAAATTATATCAATCACAACATCATACATACAAACAAATTTCTTCAGGGTGATAGACGTTTGGCAGGGTATACATACATACATACAGTACAAGTTTAAAGACCGTTTGTCCACAGAGACTGTGGTTACAGTCTCACGTCCTAAATGGCAGCTTTCCAGGCGGTCCTGTCAAGGGCTGCCTCTGTTGTCAAGTTCTTTATTTTGAGATCGGACCGGAGTACCCGAGCCCACGTCATTCTAGGTCCACCCCTACGCGCAGCTCCCCCCAAGTTCACAGTCTGGCTTTTCTTCACCCAGTTCTGATCATCCATTCTCTCCACATGTCCAAACCAACCAAGTCGGCTCGTGCGCATCACTTCACTGATACTCCTAATGCCCAGACGCCTTCTCAAGTCCTCGCTCTATACCCTGTCCCTAAGATTAACCCCACACATCCATCTCACCATTCTCTTCTCATTCCGTTCCATTCTATTGACATCCTCCGCTTTAACCGGCCACATCTCAGAGGCATAGGTCATCGCGTTCCTAACACACATGGTATTCACCTTCCCTTTAAGATGGGGTGGGAGCCCTCTCATGATCAGGAGTGGCAACAGCTCTCTAAACTTTCCCCAGCTACTTCTAACTCTAGCAATGGAGCTAGCTTCAGCGCCACCTCAAGCGGAAACTGTATCGCCCAGGTAGCAGAACTTATTCACACACTCCAGTGTTACACCGTCGAAATCAACACTGACAGGCGGGTCATTTAATACAAGATCTCCCTTGCATACTGCACATTCAGTCTATGATTCTTGTCAAAGGTCCTCTAGCTTCACTACATCTCTTGTGTACCCAGTCACTACAGACACAACATTGAATTGAATTACTTCCCACCCCCTTCCCACATACTGCGCATGGATAGTCGCCGCTTCTTTCCATAGCTCCACGCCCTACTCCACTAATCATGACCTTTGTTTTATCTATGTTAACTCTTAGACCCATATTTGCCATACCTTCCCTCCATCTTTTGAACTTCGCCTCTGCTTCCTGCGCACTATCTGCGATAAGAACTAGATCATCTGCATATAACATCTCCCATGGGAGTCCTGTCCTAAATTCCCTTGACAGAGCTTCCCGGACTAAAACAAACAGTAATGGGCTCAGAACTGAACCTTGGTGAACTCCAACTTTCACTGGGAACTCTTCACTCAGGCCGCCCCCGTTTACTCTAACTGCTGCCCGTGACCCCTCATACATTCGCATTATCACACGCACCAACCACTCTTCTACTCCAAGTTTTCTCATAGCCCACTGCACTACCTCCCTGGGCACCCGGTCGAAGGCCTTCTCCAGATCTACAAAAACTAGGTATAACTCCCTGTTTTTCTCTTAAGTACCTCTCTTGCATTTGCCTAAGAGTGAAGATAGCATCAGTTGTGCCACATCCCGGCATAAATCCAAACTGCATGTCGCTGATAGCAACACTTTCCCTGATCATGCATTCAAAGACCCTTTCGCTGACTTTCATGACTTGATCAAGCATTTTCAAACCTCGATAATTTCCCGTCTAAGGAGTCACCCTTGCCTTTATATATATTTACTTTAACACTTTCCTGCCAAGCATTGGGAATTTTTCCATCCTGTACGATAGCATTAATCAGCTCTGTGACCAATTTTACCCCAATATCTCCAGCTGCTTTTAGCATCTCAGCGACAATGCCGGAGCTCCCAGCGGCTTTTCATGACTTCATTTTATCTATAGCACTTTTAACAGCGTCGTACCCTATCAAAGGCGGAGGGCCTTGTACTGGGACTACAGTGCTGAGCTGTTCCCTGTTCCATTCAAACTCCACATTAAGCAGTCTTTCATAATGCTCCTTCCATACCTCTCTGTTTTCTTTTTCTGTGTAAACAGTCATGCCACTGTCATTATTTATGCATCTTACACCCACGATATCCTGGCTACTGTCCCTTACATTCTTAGCTAATTTATAAACTCCATTGATATTATTAGTGCTGCAAACTTGTTCTATTACGCTATCCTGGATGGTTTTCTTTACCTTGTAGACCTCTCTTCTAGCATTACATTTGGCGGAGAGGTATTCTTCCTTACTGCCACCTTCCTTCCATTCTTTGAAACATCTCTTCTTCTCTCTGACTGCAGCTTCGACATCGTTGTTCCACCACCAGGAAAACTTATGTCTAGGTGACCCCTTTGTTTTGCCACAGACTTTGTCAGTGGTATCGAGGAGGCTGCGCTCTATAAAGTTCCATTTGCTATCAACATCTGGCCTAACGCCCATTCTCCTTTCGATTTCCATCATTTCGTTGTGGAATCTGTCTCTGTACTCCTCTTTTTCCAACAATCATACCTTCCTTTTTGGCAAATGAAATTTCTTTCTAACAGGAACTCTACCTAGGCACATATCACATACTAGGAGCTTGTGTTGGGGGATGCATTCTTTACCTGGTATGATCTTAACGTCGCTAACCCATTTCCTGTCAGATTTACTGATAAGGAAGTACAGTAGTCTATCTGGCTACCTGATTCATGTTATCAGATGGCTCATCCTCTTCCTAAACATAGTATTACACACCACCATCCCTGTGGCAGTACAGTGCTCCATTATGTATTCGCCTCCCAGGTTCCTACGGCCATAACCCTGTCCTCCGTGCAAGCCCTCATATCCGTCGGCACCTGCCCCGACATGTCCATTCAAGTCTCCTCCCACAATTACTGCCTCCCCTTCCTAGCATCCGACAACCACCCCTAGTAATTCATTCCAGAACCGTTCTTTGACATCTCTAGCTAAGTCTTCTTGGGGGGCATATGCTGATATAACATCTATTACTCTCGCCCCGACTTTCATTCTTAGTAAAATCAGTCTCCCATTAACCCGTTGAGCCCCGGCTAGTTATAATATTTTGTTCACCCCAGTCCCAAGCCATTTTCACTTCTTTTTTTTGTTTGCTAAAATGGAAGACAAGGATGAGAAATGAAATTTCTCAATAGTTCGTCTCCCCCGCAGGACCACCTGCCCGGGAGCACTAGGGTAAAAACTGAGTATGGCATTGTACGGCATACATCCTAAGGAGTGTCTCACATAAATCTCAAGCCTCTAGCTCCCATACGACCGGAGTAATGAAGGTTCAAAGTGGCGGTGAACTAAGGGTGTAAACTATCCCCACTAAGCCCACCACCACCAGCCGCGCGGCTGTCTCGGCCCGCTCACACCTACTGGCCCGGCTCCCACACACACTACGGTACCTCCCCCTCCTATTCTCCCGCCATTTCCTACCTTACGAGCCACGTAAGTGTTTTTTATATGTCGGACGCACGTGATGCGTCGCTGGGAGTTGGTGATCAAAGACTGCCGACGCAACACGTGCGACGCTGGGTCTCACCGGGTTAAACCTTTTAACTTCTATAACACAATCTGCCCACCTCTCTGCCACCAGGAAACCCACCACTCCCGTACCATGTTAATTTCCCTTTCATATAAACTTAAAGCGTTCATTTTTACCCGTAATCCACCTCGCACTCCCCCCTTTCCACCGGGTTTCCTGGGCACAACATACATCAACTCGTTGTCTCTCTAGCATCTCCGCAATCTCACCTGTCCTTCCTTTCATAGTACAGTAAACTTCCGTTAATCCGAAGGGCAGCGGACCGGCCCTCGTTCAGATTACAGTGGAATCGCCAATCTCGATCAATCTCATCTCGATATTTCGCATCTCGATGGTACATTCCAAATCCAACTTTTCACGAATCTCGATGACAACACGCCGATCTCGATCACCGAATACCACCGAAAACAGTTGCGCTGGGCGATGCGCCACTGTTTCGAGCGTCCTGACACCTAGCGGCCACTTGGTGTACCAGTCACACGTCCGCCATACGCTTGAAAACTTGTATTGTGAAGTCGTCTACCTGGACCACCTTTTTTTTATCGCATTCATAATGGCTTTCGTGATGTGAGAGAGGCTGATGTGATGCAAGAGTTGGTGGGGGAAAAAGTGGATGCAAGTGAGGCAGTGGTAAATTTGATAAGAGAAGACGTGATGGAGGACGAACCAGAAATGCCAGCCACCCAGCCACAGCCTCGCTCCCTCAGTGTCCAGCAATTATCAGAGGCACTTGGGTTCATAACGAAGGCCAAGGATATTGTTGAGGGTAACCTGGAGAGTTCTTCAATCATTAATGAGGCATTTGATGAGCTCAACAAGCAACTAATGACGGTCTACACCACGAAGGTGAACGAACAAAAGCAGTCCACGATCACACAGTTTTTCAAGATGAAGCAACAAGTCGCCAATGTCATCGAAACTATCACCGAAGAAGAGGGACCTGTAGACCTTGATGACTTGGACACTGAACTGCCAGAGGATCAATTTGAAGGATTCAACAGAGCAGTCGACGGTGCCGGTACTAGTGGTGACAGGGTGAGGGAAGCAATTGCAAGAATTGATGACAGTGACTGTGCGCCGGGTGCGGAGACGCAGTAACCTAACTGCGTTCGCCTCGGAACCAACAATCAACCACACAAACCTCTTTATCAATAAATATAAGGTAAAAATAAAACTCTTTCATTATTCATTTTATCTATTTTAACATATTATATATATTGCATGTGATTGTGGGGGGGCAAATGTGAAAATTGACAGATTTGATGTAGGTTAGTCGGCAAGTGGCTGGAACCGATTGTATTTTTCCCCATAAGAAGTTAACTTCGCATCTCGATATTTCGAATCTCGATCGGTATTTGTGGGAACCAATTATGATCGAGATTGGAGATCCCACTGTAGTGGATTTTTCGGATTATCGGACATTACCCCCCCCCCCGACTTTTTTTTGAAGACCCAAACCAAGACACAAACACATGATAATAATGACTAATCATGAAACTCACTTATATGAAGAGAAGAGATGTGTAGCAGAATACCAGCCCCACCAGCCCCCAAAACCGCCACTAGCCCAGCCCTAGTAGTAACTTTAATCACTGCACTGTAAGTGTACTTTAATGTAAAATTACTTTAAGACTTCTTTTTTTTTTTGTATTTGGCTGGTTATATATTTTTTTTGGGGTCTTACATCTCAGTGGTGTATATGATAATGTAATTGTGGTCAAAACGTTAATTGCTGATATTCAAAGTGTTTCTATTTATCATTGTGACGCACCCCAGTGCTGGGCAACGCAACCTGATTGTACTCCTTGGTACTCCACTGTACCGCCCGTGATCTGGCTACCGTCAGCCGCTATGTATATTGAGTGTGACAACTTATAACAATGTTCTTTGTATCTCTGCAAAGGTCTCGTCATGTGCTAACCAGTGGTGGGTTTGTTTTAAGCCATGTCGAGACCTTCCATTTAATATGTAGTATCAATAGAGAAGTTGATAGATAGGATAATGGGAATTCAGAGAGAGAGAGTGAGTTGGGCTTCAGAGCAAGAGGGTAGCAACACGCCGCGCTGCCGGCCGGGTGGTTGCCAGACGTATGGACTGGTTGGCAGCCTTGCCCTTATAGCTAGGCGCGATAGGGTTGGTAGTCCATTGTTGCCTGCCTGGGCTGGGCCCATGTTGTCGTACAGCACACTGCCTGGAGGTTGGCTGTGTGTTCCTGGACTAGGTTGCCTAGAACCTTTGAGATTCTAACATCCCTTGCTCTCTCTCCCCACTTCTCACGGTTGCACTCTTTCTCTCTGACGACATTACTCTCATTTCATTCTTCTCTCTATTTAAATGCATAACCTTCCCTTGAGGTCCTAAAGGAGTTTCAGCACTCACCTCTCGTATTACTCTTAGGACAAGCATATATTTACATGTATTAGATTTAAGGGGTTAATGTGAACAGCGATCTTCTTGATGAGGATAGTTGGTGAACGTTCTACATGTTCATGAGTTATATGCCCTGCTCATCATCCCATTTGTGACTAGACTGGTGCCATGTGTAAGAGCCCGACCATGCCCAGGAGTTGTCTGTAGAGGGACGAGGACTTAGCCTTGATTTGCATACCGAGCCAGGAGCGAGTGTAGCACCCGAGACTACAGCTCGCTCGTAGTGCCGGTATAGTAGAGTAACGTAATTTATCTGTCCTTGTGTTCTCTACAGTCTTCTCCTGGGTTCTCGCTTTCGGTGCTGGGACTCGTCGTTCCTGTGACTTGGCCTGCTAGCTAGAACACATGGGGATGATGAGTGGGATATATCTTTATTTTACTATGCATTGCAGCTCTCTTTAAGTATATATCTATAACACTTTACAATACACATTACTCACACACAAGACAACACTATTAATACTTTCATGTATCAATTAACTGCACTGTCGTTTTGCTGCTGTGTCCGGAGTTCTGTTGCGTAGGGCGCATACGGACTCGGAGGGGAGACAGAGTGAGAGAAGCGAAGTAGCCTATGCGGTAGTAGGCTACCGGCGCAGTACTGTTGCCTGCAACCTTTTAGTTATTCCAAGTATAGATTCATTATTAATAAGTGACTACTGTTTATGTTCCTCCCATGTGTATTATTAGGTATCTACTGGATCATGAACATCTTGTATGCTACATGCTAGTGCATGTTAGTAGGGGACAGTTAGTGTAGTGCACGCGCTTTCAATTAGGCGTGTACATTTGTCATTTAGCATTTCACTGTCATACCTTTAGCCTGCTTCTATTCTACATTATTAGAGGCTTAATATTAACGTAGTTTCTTGAGTATTGCATTTCTTTAGTAATAACGTAACCTATAAATGTCTGAGGGAGTTTAGCCTCATAGCCTACCCCTGTTGTACACTTTCGCCGAGTTAAGGTACCTCGTTACCGTAGACGATAACTCTGTAGGGCGTTGGTGCTTTTGTTGTCTGGAGCATATAGTATTTGGGACTGGAATCGAGCGTGTCGTTGTCACTTAAGCCATTTCTGTCCTACGATCAAGAATCCCGAATATGTATTGCCGATCCAGCCGTAACAAAATGGCGACCTTGCACAAGATTCAGTAGTATCCTATCACATGTTTTTTGGAGAACTATTCTATGCTACCTAGTAGAGCTGGCTAGAATTTTCTTGCATATTGGAGGAATTTTTATTGTGTCATTATTGTATTGGTGGACTTGCAGATTGTTTCGTTAGGTGTCTAGAGTAGAGTCATTCAAGCATCTTTAACATTTTGTGAGTCGAGACTGCAATTAGTAATAAGCACTTTTTTTTGTTTATGAACAGCAATTGTATAACCAGCACTATGTCTAATGACTCATCATTTACGGGGGAGGATAACACGGTACAGCCTAGTGACCAGCAAGTACAGCAGATATTTAGGGAGGGGAGTGTTATAAGTGGAGAGAGGGATGCCCGGGCATTTTTGCAGACACCTTTGACCGAACAGCGCCTGCAGGCTATTGATTGTTACGGTCTTCGCTGTTTAGCCACGGTTTTGGGGCGGGACTGTCCTGACAGTTGGCCCAAGAAGAATTTGGTGGCATGTTGGTGATGGCGATGGGGCGGTGGGTGGAGTGGGGTCTTGGGGGGTTCCCTCCAAGCCTCCATTCCACTCTACCCCTGAGCTGGGCCCTCAGCCAGCGAGTCTTAGCACGATGCAGCAGGAGGGTTCTCAATGGCAAGCTGGCTTACCCGTAAACACGTCTCGGTGTGGATCCCCCATTTTGTGCTCTCCCCCCCCAGGCCTGTCTCCTGAGATGTTATTTCAGCTAGAACTAGCTAAGTTTAAGCTGCAGGAGACTCAGATACAACAGGCTAGTATAGAACGCATAGAGGTTGCTAGAATCCAAGCCAATCAGGATGCAACCAGGTACCAGGCTGAAATGGATGTCGAGAAGTCTAGAGTAGAGACCACAGGGCGTCATCTCGGTGGTGGGCACCGGGTTACAGACTCACTTTCGCATTTAATTAAGTTAGTACCCGCATTTGATGAGACAGCAGTGACTGAGTTTTTGCTCGTTTCGAAAAGAAGTGTCGTGAGTATGACTGGCCGGAGGTTAAATGGGCAGCATTAGTTTCATCACGTCTAGTGGGTAAGGGGTTGAAAGCCTACGATGCACTGTCACTGGACGAGAGTGTCGTGTATGGACTGGTGAAGGAGGCTGTGCTCCAGGCCTACGAACTGCAACCCGAAACTTATAGATTGAAGTTCCGTGGCGTGAATAAGAAGAGCGACGTCAGTTTTATGGAGCACGCACGGGACTTAACAGATGCATGTAATAACTGGTTTCGGTCCGAGCACGCAGAGTCGGCTGAGGAAATTAAGCAACTTTTCTATCTGGAACAGTTTTACAAATGTACTGGAACCGATCTAACGCTGAACATTAAGGAAAAATTTCCCAAGACAGTAGAGGAGGCTGCCAAGATGGCAGACCTCAGATTATCATTGATTCGTGGTTGCGGTGCCGCTCAGAGGGCTGAGTCAGGGCAGAAGGGGCGCTATACCCCACCCACCAGAGTTTTCGATAATAACAAATCCTATGACACACATAACCACACTAAAAGCATTGCACCTAATAACACCTACAAACACAAGCCTCTCCCGTTTACTAAAGGTCAGGCCCCTTCTTCGCCCGCACAAGGGAAGAAGCCCATTGGGGATGTGAAATGTTACAAATGTCAGAAGCTAGGCCATTATTCACGTGAGTGCCCTAGTAACACTCCCGCTAAGCCGGTGTCATTGGTTCACAGTATCGGTGTGTCTCTGAAGGCTGCAGCAACTGCCCGGGGTAGGTTGTCAGCAGCTGAGGCACACGCGGTAAAGAAGCGTACGGAAGGCTCGACACCTGTCCGGGACACTTTCTGTAGCCATCGGGGACACGGGTTTGTGAGCTGGGGGAGTGAACTACGGAGGGTTGACTTGTTGAGGGATACGGGGGCTTCGCAAACTTTGTTGAGGAACTTCACAGGGAAACCGATAAATGCGGCCAGAGTTGTTGTGGTGCAGGGTATAAATGCTACGAGGTCATACCCACTTGTGAGGTTGGAGTTGAGAGTGGGAGAGGTGTGCAGGGAGCTGGATGTAGGGATCGTTGAGTGTTTGCCAGTTGAGGGCGTCGACCTTCTTCTCGGCAACGACTTTGCGGTGCCCACTTCCGGGACTCCACCCTTAGTCGTTGCCGAGAGGGCGGCCGACGTGGATGGTGAGAATCGGGAATGGGTTGGGAGGTGCCAACAGGATGAGATGGCCTGTGTGGTAACCCGATCTCGCTCTGCGGCTCCTGCACAGCCTAGCACTCAACCTCGGGGACAGTGGAGGAAGGATCAGGAGAAGGTTGCTAAGGGCAGGAAAAGGGACATTGATTCTGCTGCACTTCTCGGTGATTCGGTACTTGGACCTATAATAAACACGGGAGTTGACTCTGGCCCAGAGATGGTGTGTAACAAGGCAGAGTTGGGTAAGACTTCGCGTGAGGCAAGAGCTGTAGCGAGAGCCACTAAGGCAGTAGAGCCTACTAGCCGGGGTAATGTCTTATTACAAAACCATCTTGATGCATTGACGCCCGGGGACATAAGTGAGCAGCAGCTGCAAGACGCTAGCCTAGCTCGTTATAGCAATGGTGCCATAGAGTTGGAGGAAGATGGGGATGCGAGTCGGGAGAGACTTATAGGTTGCATGGCAGCGGCAGGTAATAACTTGGTTAATGCACAGGCGGTCATGAAGCACCAGTATGACGCCAAGGTGAAGCTTCGGGAGTTTTCGGTGGGTCAGGAGGTAATGTTGCTTTTACCTTTGCCTGGACACCCCCTTTCTGCCAAGTTCATTGGGCCGTATGTGGTGGCTAAGAAACTGTCCGACCTTGATTATCTCGTTGCAAACCCTGACCGTAGGAAAAAACATCAGTTATGTCATGTTAACCTCATGAAAGAGTATGTGAGACGCCCCTCAGAGCCTCTCACTGTCCCTGTGCTGGCCTGCAGCGGCCAGGGTGGAGAAGGAGGTGGGGACAGTCATGCTGCTGAGGAGGATAGCTGGGACTGTGTCATTTCCGCGGAACAGTGGGCGGGGAATACTGAACAAGAGGCTAGGCAAGCTGTAAGTCACCTGCCTGAGCACCAGGGTGCTGCTGTCCTAGGCCTGTTCAGGTCATACCCCTCTGTTTTCGCCGAACACCCAGGTCTCACTACTCAGGTAACGCACGACGTGGACGTCGGTGATAATGTGCCCTTCAAGTCAGTGCCCTACCGTGTGCCCCCGGTAAAGTTGCCAGCTTTACGGGAGGAGTTAAAGTACATGGTTGAGAGAGGGATGATCACTGAAGGTTATGTGAAGTGGACATCACCCGTCACGTTGCAGCCAAAACCTGACGGCAAGGTGCGGTTCTGCATAGATTTCCGTAGGCTAAATGGCTTGACCACCACCAACCCTTACCCTTTGCCTCGAGTTGACGACAGCGTGGACAAGATAGGGAATGCAAAGTACCTTACTAAAATTGATCTTGTAAAAGGCTACTGGCAAGTACCCCTGTCGGACCGAGCTAAGCAAGTTTGTGGTTTTGTGGTAGATGGCAAGACCTACCAATGTAACGTAATGCCTTATGGGCTTAAGAACGCACCTGCCACGTTTCAAAACCTGATGAACGATATTTGTGACGAAATCCCTAACTGCACGGTCTACCTTGATGACGTGATAGTATATGATGACGATTTTGAAAATCACCTAAGGCACTTAGAGACCCTGTTTAGGAAGTTGCACGATGCTGGGCTGGTGGTGAACCTGAGGAAGTGCGAGTTTGTAAAGGCTACTGTGCAGTATCTTGGCTTTGTGGTCGGGTTAGGCCGGGTGTGCCCCCCCCTGAGCAAGATACAGGCTATCAATATGTTTCCCAGGCCCACCACTAAGCGCCAGGTCATGCGGTTCCTAGGTATGATAGGCTATTATAGGCGCTTCATCCGGGGATACTCTACTGTCTTAGCACCGTTAACTGATCTACTGTCGAAGTCAGTGAAGTTCTGTTGGGCTGCGGAGTGTCAGAGGGCTTTCGACCTAGTCAAGCACCTGCTGTGTACACATCCGATTTTGAGGGCCCCAGACTTCTCCAGGAGTTTTCAGCTGGCGACTGATGCCAGCGGTGTGGGTGCCGGGGCAGTGTTACTGCAGACTGATTCCGAGGGCTTGGAACACCCAGTGAGCTTTTTTTCTCGCAAGTTTAATTCGGCACAAAGGAATTACTCGACTATAGAGAAGGAGCTTCTGGCTATCGTTTTGTCGCTCAAACATTTCGAAGTTTATGTTCCAGCCTACGGCCCGGTAGTGACGATTTATACGGACCATCATCCCTTGAAATTCCTAAATCAGTTTCACAATCGGAATATGCGGTTGACCAGGTGGTCCCTAATGCTCCAAGAGTATAATCTCCACATTCAGCATATTGCCGGGAGTGAGAACGTGATAGCAGATTGTCTATCAAGGGTTGATGATCCAAGATAGTCGTGCACGGTGTGTGGGTTGAGCAGGAGTAAAATTAGGCTATCATAACGCCGTCCAAAAAGATTATAAAACAATAAAATAAACGAGAAAACTCTTTCTTTTTTTTAGTTTTGTAACTCTTTATTGTTGTAGCATGATGCATGCAATATTGTGTTTTATGTATAATTCACACTTCAGTTGTTGTGCACCTTTTGCAATTAGTGGCAGCTAAGGGTAGCAGGTCGGTTGGTTGCCTGTCAGATTTTGATAATGCTTCTAAGGTCGATTATCTAAAATCTTGGGGGGGCTGTGACGCACCCCAGTGCTGGGCAACGCAACCTGATTGTACTCCTTGGTACTCCACTGTACCGCCCGTGATCTGGCTACCGTCAGCCGCTATGTATATTGAGTGTGACAACTTATAACTATGTTCTTTGTATCTCTGCAAAGGTCTCGTCATGTGCTAACCAGTGGTGGGTTTTGTTTTAAGCCATGTCGAGACCTTCCATTTAATATGTAGTATCAATAGAGAAGTTGATAGATAGGATAATGGGAATTCAGAGAGAGAGAGTGAGTTGGGCTTCAGAGCAAGAGGGTAGCAACACGCCGCGCTGCCGGCCGGGTGGTTGCCAGACGTATGGACTGGTTGGCAGCCTTGCCCTTATAGCTAGGCGCGATAGGGTTGGTAGTCCATTGTTGCCTGCCTGGGCTGGGCCCATGTTGTCGTACAGCACACTGCCTGGAGGTTGGCTGTGTGTTCCTGGACTAGGTTGCCTAGAACCTTTGAGATTCTAACATCCCTTGCTCTCTCTCCCCACTTCTCACAGTTGCACTCTTTCTCTCTGACGACATTACTCTCATTTCATTCTTCTCTCTATTTAAATGCATAACCTTCCCTTGAGGTCCTAAAGGAGTTTCAGCACTCACCTCTCGTATTACTCTTAGGACAAGCATATATTTACATGTATTAGATTTAAGGGGTTAATGTGAACAGCGATCTTCTTGATGAGGATAGTTGGTGAACGTTCTACATGTTCATGAGTTATATGCCCTGCTCATCATCCCATTTGTGACTAGACTGGTGCCATGTGTAAGAGCCCGACCATGCCCAGGAGTTGTCTGTAGAGGGACGAGGACTTAGCCTTGATTTGCATACCGAGCCAGGAGCGAGTGTAGCACCCGAGACTACAGCTCGCTCGTAGTGCCGGTATAGTAGAGTAACGTAATTTATCTGTCCTTGTGTTCTCTACAGTCTTCTCCTGGGTTCTCGCTTTCGGTGCTGGGACTCGTCGTTCCTGTGACTTGGCCTGCTAGCTAGAACACATGGGGATGATGAGTGGGATATATCTTTATTTTACTATGCATTGCAGCTCTCTTTAAGTATATATCTATAACACTTTACAATACACATTACTCACACACAAGACAACACTATTAATACTTTCATGTATCAATTAACTGCACTGTCGTTTTGCTGCTGTGTCCGGAGTTCTGTTGCGTAGGGCGCATACGGACTCGGAGGGGAGACAGAGTGAGAGAAGCGAAGTAGCCTATGCGGTAGTAGGCTACCGGCGCAGTACTGTTGCCTGCAACCTTTTAGTTATTCCAAGTATAGATTCATTATTATAATAAGTGACTACTGTTTATGTTCCTCCCATGTGTATTATTAGGTATCTACTGGATCATGAACATCTTGTATGCTACATGCTAGTGCATGTTAGTAGGGGACAGTTAGTGTAGTGCACGCGCTTTCAAGTAGGCGTGTACATTTGTCATTTAGCATTTCACTGTCATACCTTTAGCCTGCTTCTATTCTACATTATTAGAGGCTTAATATTAACGTAGTTTCTTGAGTATTGCATTTCTTTAGTAATAACGTAACCTATAAATGTCTGAGGGAGTTTAGCCTCATAGCCTACCCCTGTTGTACACTTTCGCCGAGTTAAGGTACCTCGTTACCGTAGACGATAACTCTGTAGGGCGTTGGTGCTTTTGTTGTCTGGAGCATATAGTATTTGGGACTGGAATCAAGCGTGTCGTTGTCACTTAAGCCATTTCTGTCCTACGATCAAGAATCCCGAATATGTATTGCCGATCCAGCCGTAACACAATACTAAGTATTCAAGCCCTCTTCCCCCCGTATTTGGCTCGTGAACGGTAAGGTTAATCTGCGAGAGCGGTATCGTCCCAAGATGAGCTGATATACAGTATTTGGACCCTACCACACTAGACTCGTGAGCGGTATCAGTAAAATGGGACGCGAACTTAATTAGCCTAACTGCGAGGGTAATTATAGGGAATAGGCTCGCACCCTTATTTTTCATGTTTTTTTCATCAAGATTTTGAGAAATGAGTGTTTTCATGGTCTTCGTTATAATGCCAATGTTGGATACACGATGGGTTGAGGGGGCTTTGCCCCCCCTCACACCCCCCATGAATATTGAAATTGTCATCTATATTGCCAGCAGGGGTTAAATATCGATTATACTGCATGAAAAAGGCGTTTGTAAACTGAGGCTGTCCGAAAGAGCTCTGAGATTGATTAGAATGGGCGTTTTTTTTTTTCTATTAATATCGGGTTTTATAAATGTGATCAAAATTATGCTCCCACAGTGGATTATACATGAGTACCGTACAGTATAAGGATTCCATAGACCTACATTGTCCCTAATAAATTATGTATAACAAGGCTGCGAGCCTATTCCCTATATAATTATCGATTTTCAATGTTCTTATGCTCTTAAATTGTCATTAACCTAACCAAACAAGCCAACCTAACCTAACCTAGTGTCTGTAGTGGGGGCTGCCGCCCTCACACCCCCGCTGTTAGCAACTACATATCAGACTAACCTCGAAGGATTCATGGTCAGCAAATCAAAATTAGACTAACCTCGGAGGATTCATAGTCAGCAAATCATATTTTGTTTTTGCATTACCCTAACCTAACAACCTTACCTAGTATTATGGGTGGAGGCTGCCGCCCCCACACCCCCGCTGGTTGAACCAAGCGTTAACTAAGTTATATAAATTGAGGGATAATAATTAGATCTAGACTAACCTCTGAGGATTCATGGTCAGCAAATACAAACTAGACTAGGCCCTAACCTCGGAGGATTCATTTTAAACAGCCCGTTAACACTAAACCCCTACCATACAGACACTAGATTTTCAATGTTCTTGAGCTCTTAAATTGTCATTAACCTAATCAAACAAGCCAAGCTAACCTAACCTAGTGTCCGTAGTGGGGGCTGCTGCCCCCACACCCCAGCTGTTAGCAACTAAAAAATACACATTATACTAACCTCGGAGGATTCATGGTCAGCAAATACATATTAGACTAACCTCAGAGGTAAAAAAACCACAGAGGTTAGTCAATATCAATCAGACTAACTTCGGTCATTCAATTACTGTTTGAATATCAATATGCGAATTATAGTGCACTAATTATGTCATAATACTCGTGTGAAAAAAAATACAAATCCACAAATGGAAACCACCTAAATACCGGTAGGCTACTGTAGATCGGTACCACAATATTAAATACCGGTAGGCTACTGTAGATCGGTACCACAATATTAAATACCGGTAGGCTACTGTAGATCTGTACCACAATATTAAATACCGGTAGGCTACTGTAGATCTGTACCACAATATTAAATACCGGTAGGCTACTGTAGATCTGTACCACAATATTAAATTAAGTGGGCTAAGAGTTGATCAACATGGCTAAATTGCAGATAATGTTTCAACATCAATTTTTCTTTGATATAATTCATGCCCTCTGCACCTATATGGGTTATTATTGACGAGGTAAGTGAAGGAAATAAGTCTGTATTGAGGATATACAGTACATTAAAGATTCCGTGGTAAACGTAGCCTAAGCCCTGGAGCCAAATAACGATCTATAAAACCCTTACCCTGTGTGTAGTGTAGAATAATGGTCAGCAGCCAAATTAACACAATGCAGCTGGAAGCTCCGTTCATAATCCCGTTAAATAGAAGATGATGTAGGTGTTTTCATAAAGCAAAAACACTTCACTATTCATTGAAGAACACTTCCAAATTTCAAATATGGCCGACACTGAGATGTTATAAACAACAAGGACGATAATAATAAATTAACTAATGTGACGTCATAGAGGGATTGGGAAACAAAAGAGGCTCATTATATGGACTGATGTGTATTTCTATAGCCATTCAAATATCGCGAACATTTGTGACGTCACCGTCTAGACACCTGTACAGTGACGTACTCCCGCAACAGCCAATCATATCCCAACATCGTTCGTGACGTCACACCCAGTTTATTGACCAATAGAATATCAGTTTACAACTCGACTCGCCTCCACTCGTCGTCCATCAGCCTCAGAAACATGGGCCGTTAAAGTAGAGGATGTCAACAGAATGGAGCGTAATGAGATGAGAATGGTGAGATGGATGTGTGGGGCCAGGCTACAGGATAGAATAACAAATGTTGAGCTGAGGAGACGTTTAGGTATAAAGAGTATTAGCGAGGTGATGCGTACAAGTAGACTGGGATGGTATGGACATGTGGAGAGAATGGATGAACAAAATTGGGTGAAAAAATGCAGGTCTGTGATTGTGGAGGGAGCTGCAGCAAGGGGTGGACCGAGGAAGACCTGGGATCGGACTATACGCGCCGATCTCAAATCCAAGAACTTGACAAGTGAAGCAGCCCTTAACAGGGTTGCCTGGAACGCCGCCATTAGGACAAGAGACTGAAACTGCACTTATGTGTGGAACACTCAGTCTTAAAATTTTATGTACCGTATGTATGTAGCTGAGCTGGGAAATTGTAGAAAGTGAGTCCACAGATGCTCTCTAATTATTCATTTACCAAGTATATTTTCCATTTATAGTATACTACGAAGCAACATACATAATACAGTTGGTCCTTCAATAACGCGGCCAATGTGTTCTGGTTACCGCCTGTGTTAGCCAAATCCGCGTTACCGAACCCATATGTTTACATGTTAAAGGTACCTTGGTGTTCTGGGGATTTCCACAAATTCCACTTTTTCTCCATAGAAGCCTATGTTATAATAATAAATTCAATTATAAAGGTTATTTTACATGTGCATTGGGTTGATTTGCCCATTGCAACTTTTACCTCTGAATAAATGAAGTGTTGCATCCCCCCCGTCCCCTCCCCCCTGTATCCATCGCCGTCACTGAGATGAAGTTGATGGTCTGGTAGCTCTCGCCGCCAGCCATTCGTTGATACGGCGAGGTCCCTCCCCAGTTTCAGCATAAGAGTCCTCGAAGCCACTGTAGTCGGCATCTGATACATCCGACAGTAAATCATCTGGTGGCTGAGGGTCGGAGTCACTCGACGCCACTTGTTCCTGTTGCTGTGCTCGTTGTAGAAAGAAATCTGTTATTCGTGTCTGCTGGCGTGCATTTATCCTGTCGTGAAACATGTCGAAGTACGGCTGGACGGAAGCAGTGAAGCTTGCTATTATCTGTGCTGAACGATCATGTTTGGGATCAAAGTTGCTCATGTGATGGCTGAGGCGTTGTGACAATTCTACAAATTCCCGTAGACCAGGAGTGTTGGGTTCTTCCTGGGGTTCGTCTTCTTCTCGTTATTCTTCCTCTGCCTGCTCTTCCTCCTCCAAATCCTGCATTAGGTCCTCAGCATCAGGCTCCTGTGGTGGCTGAATCAAACCTTGAATATCTTCTGGCCCCACTTCACCCATCCCAGGTACACGTCTGGCAACCTCGACTGCTCTCTCCACCACTGCCTCAAGCCTGACTGGCTGTTCAGGTAAATCCAGCTTGTGCCCAGGTAACCCCTCTAGAACATTCCTCCAGGCATGGTGGATTGTGGAGCTCTTGTCACATCAGCCCACGCTTCCACCATCGTATCCACTGCATTTTTAATATGAAACCTTTTCCAAAAGGCATGCACTGTCATAGCTGCTCCGTCGGCGGGTTCCTGTTGGTGTTGTGGTCGTTGTTGTTGTTGTGGTGGAGGCTCGTTTGGTGCCTGCTCATTCAGTGGTGGGGGAGAGTCTGGGGCAGACAGTTTTTCGAGTGGTGGGAGAGAGTCAGGGACTGATTCATCGTCTGACATCTGTAGTAGTTCTTCTTGGGTGTCAGTGGCAGTGTCGAGCATCAGGAAAGTCTTGGTGGCATACGCACCCTTAAAGCACGCTATCACCTCCTGGTCCAGGGGCTGTAGGAGAGACGTAGTATTCGGGGGCATGAACATCACTTTTACGTTAGGGTGCCGATCAACCAACAATCGGGAATGTCCGAGTGCGTTGTCAAGCAATAACAGTGCTATAAAAGCAATGTTTTGGCGGGCACAATATGTTTCCAAGTCCTTCACAAAATGATTATCGAACCATTCGAGGCTCAACGCTGACGACATCCAGGCCTTCTTGTTGCTCATCCAATGCACATTCAACTTGGCCTTGGCCGCTTTGCCTTATAGATGATTAGAGGCTTCATCTTGCAGGTGCCGGAAGCATTGCAAGTCAACAAGATGGTTACACGTTCTTTGGCCATTTTGTAGCCCCTTGCTACCTTCTCCTTGCGAGAAATGCAAGACCTTTTAGGCATTTTCTTCCAGTTGACTCCCGACTCATCGCATTTAAAAATCTGATCAATGTTGTAGCCATCGGCCACAATAACCTCACGTAAGAAAGCAGGGTATTCGTTGGCTGCAGCATTGTCGGCGCTTGCTGTTTCTCCTGTGATCCGAACACTTTTAATTTTGTTTCGTTTATTGAAGGACATCAACCACCCAGCAGATGCCTTAAAGGGTTTGGGGTTCTGTACATTGTTCATTCGAGCCACTTCTGCATAATATTTCTTCGCCTTTTCTCTGATCATCCGTCCGTCTGTCGGCACATGATTCTTGTTTTGCCTCGCCAAATAACTCACCATTAGCTTCTCTGTCTTCTTTAGGATGACATTTCCCACTTTTATCGACGCCTGAGTACCTTCTGCTGGGTTTCCCTTTATAATGTTGACAATCTTCTCCCTGTCCTTCCCAATGGTGCGAATTGTACTCTCGTTAACTTCATGTCGTCTTGCCAACTCAGCTTGTCTCTTCCCCTTTTCTAACTCCTTCACGATGTCATATTTTTGTGCGTACGTAAAGATACGGCGCTTCTTGGGCGGCATGGCGGAGAGGTTAGGTCACAGAAAAAAAGGCACTTTGGTGAGGGGGGGGGGGGGGGGGTCGGTACACGAGATGAACAATGGTGGAACTGGGGAAGGACGCTGGGGAGGGAATAACATACCCGAACGAGCCGCAAGTGACGTCACTGGACCAGGGAGGGAGACGGAACAGCCTCGCCAGGCCCAGGAGAGAGAAAACTGGCCAGCTGGACCCCGCGTCATTGTAAGTATTTGTAAGTCATTGTAAGACCGCGCTAATAAAATTTTGGATATTTGGGGTGTACCGCGTGCCACCAAATCCGCGCTTCTTAACCCTCCAGCCCCGGGGGCTATAGCTTACGACTGTGCTCCGGTACCGGGTGTTTTGACGATCTTTGGCCTATGTTAACTACTCTGTAAGTCAATGAATATGTCATGTAATGTTGTGAATAAAAAAGAATAATGTTCCACAAACCTTCCTCTGTCGAATGGCGTTGAGTAGAGGTCTCTAGCCCCTCTGGTTGCATAATGGTGAGCGCGGGAAGACGAGTGCTTTTCGGCGGCAAATTCTTCCCGCGTTCGGACGCGTCGCCTCGGCCATGGCTACGACGCACCTAGCCGCTCGCCGCGCCAAAGTATTTATCTCCCTTAGACGATTTTAGTGTTTGATATTGAGAATGTGATGTTTATTTGATATTTTCTAGTTATTTTGAGGCCAATTATATAAATATGTTATTAGGGTATCACTGTCACTGATATTGCTAATTTTCACTCGATACCGTACATTTTATTAGTAATTGAGGTAGCTTATTGTTGTATTAGGCACTGATTATTCGTTATCACAGGTGTTTATTATACTTTGGCCATCAAATATTAGGTCTTGTGTCACTTTCACTTTGACAAATATGCTTTAGAGTGTCACTGTCACTGATAATGCTCATTTCACTCGATACCGTACATTTTATTAGTAATTGAGGTAGGTTATTGTTGTATTAGGCACTGATTATTCGTTATCACAGGTGTTTATTATACTTTGGCCATCAAATATTAGGTCTTGTGTCACTTTCACTTTGACAAATATGCTTTAGAGAGTGTCACTGTCACTGATAATGCTCATTTTCACTCGATACCGTACATTTTATTAGTAATTGAGGTAGGTTATTGTTGTATTAGGCACTGATTATTCGTTATCACAGGTGTTTATTATACTTTAGCCATCAAATATTAGGTCTTGTGTCACTTTCACTTTGACAAATATGCTTTAGAGAGTGTCACTGATAATGCTAATTTTCACTCGATACCGTACATTTTATTAGTAATTGAGGTAGGTTATTGTTGTATTAGGCACTGATTATTCGTTATCACAGGTGTTTATTATACTTTGGCCATCAAATATTAGGTCTTGTGTCACTTTCACTTTGACAAATATGCTTTAGAGAGTGTCACTGTCACTGATAATGCTCATTTTCACTCGATACCGTACATTTTATTAGTAATTGAGGTAGGTTATTGTTGTATTAGGCACTGATTATTCGTTATCACAGGTGTTTATTATACTTTGGCCATCAAATATTAGGTCTTGTGTCACTTTCACTTAGTTATATGATTTGTAAACGTTTTATATACAATTTATTGTGTCTTTTTTCACTGATTTATATATTTCTATAGGTTCTAATCATATGAATGTCACTTGGTATATACATATGTGTCACTTTCACATATTATTATGGTGTAATTGTATTTGTATCAATGTTCTCATAATACATGACTTTTGTATTACAATACATTGGTTTTCTTCCACTTTTTGCCTATATATAATTATAGTGTACATATTGTCATTTTATTTGGCAATTTCAGTATGATTATTAGAACTCCAGCTTGGAGTGGTAATCAAAGAAGCAATCTACAGCACAGAGTGCCACCTTGCACTCCACACACTCCAGGGTTGACTTTTTACCTGACCTCGGCTTCACCCTGCTGTTGTAGCAGACATGGCACCGCTTCTGCTGTGTTCTTCCGGATTCATTCTGAGGCAGGGAACCAAGCCTGTGCCTAGTCAAGTATTGAGCAGACTGCAAGCGGTCAATAACGGCGGGCCCAGGATGTGCCACTGCCCTCTGTGGCATAGCATACTTCTCCAGGAGCTCCGTCAACACCTGCTTTTGGAACCTCCGCAGGCTATTGAACTTCATGGGTGTGTTCACATTCCGAAGCTTGTATATGTTGTAGGCATTCAGAACTGACATGTCCACCATATGCAGAAAGAACTTTTTGTACCATCTGCACGAGGTACGCAGGCAGTCAATGAAGCCTATCTGCATGTCGGACTTGTCCACCAGCCTCATGTTGATGTTGTAGTCCAGGACAGCATCGGGCTTGGTCACCCTGGCCTGGGTGCGGCGATCCACCTTGCCAGTCTCCACCATTTCCCCCTTGTGGATGGTGGTCAGGAGGTTGACCTTCCGCTGGTCGTGCCAGTGGATAGCCAGAATGGGCCCCGACTTCTTCTTGAACACATCACCTTTTTTGGTCTTTGGAGGGAAAGGTGGCATGCCCTTCCTTTTCCCTCGTACTGTGCCTACAGTCCCCGTCTTGCGCTCATGCAGGTACTGTGAGAGAGTGGGGGACGTGTAATAATTGTCCGTGTAGAGGACGTGATTCTTATGAAAGTAGCGGTCCATCATGGCTTGCACCACTGCTCCGCCAAAGCCAATGAGGGGGTCCACAAGCAAGTCCCCTTCCTTCCCGCTGTAGACCAGGAAGTCCAGGACATAGCCAGTTTGGCAGTCGCACAGCACAAAGAATTTTATGCCAAAGCGATGTCTTTTTGAGGGGATGTACTGCCGGAAGCTGAGTTTTCCCCGGAACAGCACAAGAGACTCGTCAATGACGACCTTGCGGAAGGGCTTGAAGTAGGAGGTGAAGCGTTCTCGCATCATCTCATACAACGTCCTAATCTTCCACAGCTTGTCTGGGAGGTGGACGTCAAGGTTGGTGACAAGATGGAGCGCTGCGAGGATATCAAGGTACCGGTCGCGAGACATATATTTCCCGAAGGCAGGGGTGGATATCAGATCATTGGTGATCCAATAGTCAGGCAACCTATGCTTCTTGACATGAGGCATTAGCATGGTGAGTGCCAGGAACACCATGAACTCTTTATGAGTCACTGGGGTCCACTGCCTCATGTGGCCCTTGGTCACCTTTCCCAAAAAGTGGACCTGGAATTGGTGCTGCTTATTTGTCTCTTTGACAACATAGCCTACCACCTCCTCATCAAAGAAGGCCTCAAACAGTTCGTGTGGTGGAGCATTGGGGCCTGCAGGAAAATTGGGGGTAACGCCTGAACCCTCCAGTACCTCATCAAAAGCTGGCACATCAGGGTTGTATGCATCCTCATCAACTACGTCTTGCCACTGAAAAACGTAGAATGGGTCTTGTCTACGCTGACGAGGAGCTCCAGCTGGTGGCCCAGCACGCCCACGGCCAACTCGGGAGGCGCGCCCTAGGGCGGCGAGGGCGGCGGCCAGGGCGGTGGGCAGCACGACGGGCAGCACGACGCCGGGCCAAGCGGATGGGTCGAGGGTCGTCGATGTCCATATAGTCATCGTCAGAGTGGTCATCTTGCCCTGACGGTGGACCTATGTAATCATGGCCAGAGTCTTGAGAGAGGTGCCCTTCATCATCAGTGGCCCCCACATAATCTGGCGGGGAACCAGTGATGCGTGGGCGGCGTGCGGGTGGGCGAGGTGGGGAAGGAGTGGAAGGAGTGGCAGGTGAGGCTGTGTCCCCCCGAGGTCCCGGGGTCCTTGGCCTGCGACGAGTGACAGAAAGCAATGTTTCACTGTCACTAGGGCCAGGTATTGGTGATGCGAGCTCAAAGACTTCTTCAGGAAGACATGTTGAAGGCGGGAGAGGTGCGGGGGACCGTGGGGAAAGTTGCGGGGACGTATGGCTGGGGCCGGCCGGGGTGGACGCCGCGGAAGCCTCGAACAAAACTCTCTTACTTTTCTTAATTTTCTTGGTATATTTCCTACCTTTCCCCTTTTCGGCAGCAGTATGTCTCCTGTCGGGGGACCTAGGAGGCAAATAGGCCGAAAGTGTGGGGTCCTCAACCCTTGGCAATGGTGGGGGTGGTGGGGAAGAATGCGGGGCATCCGGGTCATCTTGGGTGGCGTGGGTAGATAAGGGAGACAATGGCGGACGAGAAGGGTCACCACGCTGACCCTCACTCACAGCCTCATCCTCACCAAGTAGTTTTGCTTGTTCCCTAGCTGCCGCGGCCGCCTTCTCAAGTATTTTCTGCTTATACAAATGTAGCTTGAAAGGCGATTTACCTGGGGAAGGGCTTGGCGTCGTGTCACTTAAGCGAAATTTGGTGAGTGACCTTGAACTCTCCCACTCGCTCACTCTCTCAAGTTCACTGTCTTTAGGTAAACCAGCTTCCTCAACAACTGGTACATCACCTTCATCACTCTCATCACTGTCATGTTCTCTCGCAAATCCCAGGAATTGCTCTTCTTTATCACTCTCATGGCCATTCTGAGAATGGCTACGTGGAATGTTAGTGGCATGAATGATGGCACAAAAGAGAGAGGTTCTGGAAGTGTTAGTGAATGCCAGGCTGGATGTATGTGGAATGACAGAGACCAAATGGAAAGGTTCAGATGTGAGAGAGTGGGAGTGTGGAATGGGTGTGTGTGCTGGAGTGAGTGAAGGAACAGCGAGAGAAGGTGCATGTTTGTTTGTAAGTAGCAAATGGAAGGAATGTGTAAGAGAGTATGGGTCTGTGGGTTCAAGGATTGTGTGGGTGAGAATGAAAGTAGGAATACAAACGTGGGTGATTGTATGCGTGTATGCCCCGACAGAGGATATACTTGAAAGAAAGAAAGAGGAGTTCTGGATGAATGTGGAGGCGTGCCTGGAGAAGTTTGACAAGAACGAAAGAATATTTCTGATTGGGGATATGAATGGTAAGGTGGGTGATAGGAAAGTTGAGGGAGTGGTGGGAGGGTGGGGGGTACCATCAGAGGTGAATGGGAATGGTAGTGCACTTGTGGACGTATGTGTGGGGAGGAGGCTGTGGATAGCCAACACCTTCTTCCGACACAGAATGATCCACAGGTACACGTGGAAACGGATGTTGACGATGAAGGATAAGACAGTGGTGGAACGAAAGTCATTGATTGATTATGTATGTGTGGATGAACGAATGAAGATATCTGTGATGGATGCTAGGGTGTATAGGGGTATTGGAGGGGGTCTGTCTGATCATTTTGTAGTGGTAGCTAAGGTTAGGATACAAAAGAAGTGGGTGAGGAGAGCGGGAGGGAGGCGAGAGGAGGGTGGAATGGTGAGGAGAGTGGAATGGTGAGGAGGGTGGAGAGGTTGCAGGAGGAGGAAATCAGGGAGGAGTACAGGAGAGCAGTGGAAAGACGACTAGGTGGGTTCGACCTGGAAGTTATGGAGGAAGTGGAGGAGATGAGCAAGGTGTTTAAGGATGAGATCTGTGCAGCATGTGAGGAGGTGTGTGGAGTGAGGAGAAGAGGGAGGGGAGTGAAAGGTACAGCATGGTGGACAGAAGAGGTAAGAATAGCTGTGGAAGAAAAGAAGAAAGCATATAGAGAGTGGTTGGGTAGTAGAGGGAATGAAGATTCCGAGAGACAGAAACGAGCGAGGTACGTGGAGAGTAAGAGGGTGGTGAAGAGAGTAGTGAAGGAAAGTAAGAGAAGAGTAGATGAGGAATTTGGAAGGAATCTGAGTGTAAAATGGAGGGAGAGTAAGAAACTGTTCTGGAAAGAAGTCAAGAAAGTTAGGGAAGGTAGCAAGGGAAACAGTAAGGGTGTGAAAGATAAGAATGGGAGAATGCTAGCCGAGAAGCAAGAGAGAGTCGAAAGATGGAGGGAGTACTTCAGTGAGTTGCTAAATGAAAGGAATGAAGAGCCAGCAAACATAGCTGGATATGGTATGGGAGGGAGAAGAAGAGAGAAGTAGTGGAGGAGGAGGTGGGGATCAGGAGGTCAGAAGTGTGGGAAGCCATGAAAAGAGTGAAGTTGGGGAAAGCACCAGGAACAGATGGAGTGTGTGGGGAAATGTTGAGGTATGGTGGTGAGATAGTGATAGAATGGGTATGGAAAATGTGCAAGCTAGCATGGGAGAAGGGGAGTGCACCCGATGACTGGAAGACTGGCATAATAGTCCCCCTATATAAGGGCAAAGGGGAAAGAGGAGTGTGTGGTAACCACCGAGGAATATGTCTTCTAAGCGTAGTAGGGAAGGTATACAGTAGGGTAGTGATTGAGAGAGTGAGAGTGAGAACGGAGAAATGGATAGGCGACGAGCAGGGAGGTTTTAGGAAGGGAAGAGGATGTGTAGATCAGATTTTTACCCTGAATTGTGTTGTGGAGAAGTATCTGGAGAAGAAACAAAAGGTGTATGTTGCCTTTATGGACTTGGAGAAGGCCTATGACAGAGTGGATAGAGAAGGTTTGTGGAAAGTACTTAGAATATACGGAGTAGAGGGCAAGTTGCTGAAAGCAGTGAAGAGCATGTATGAGGGTGCAAAGGCGGCAGTACGTGTGGAGAGTGAGCAGAGCGAGTTCTTTGACCTGAATGTTGGTTTGAAACAGGGGTGTGTGATGTCCCCGTGGTTGTTTACTGTATATATGGATGGAGTTATGAAAGAAATACTATCAAGAGCAGTGGATGTTGGTGTATCGCTGAAAAGGGAGGGAATTGAGTGGAAGCTACCTATACTGCTGTTTGCGGATGATACAGTTCTGATGAGTGATAATGAATGGGAGTTGCAGGGTCTGGTAAATGAGTTTGGAACAGTGTGCGAAAAACGGAATTTGAAGGTAAATACGGGGAAGAGCAAGGTTATGGTCTTCGAAAGGGGTGAAGTCACAGAGTGTGAGGTGAAGCTGAACGGTCAGGCTATGGAGATCGTCAACTCTTTTAAGTATCTGGGCAGTGTGTTGAGTAAAGATGGGACTATGGATGAAGAGGTGCGGGAGAGGGTACAACAGGGGAAGAGGGTTGTAGGAACGCTAAAAGCAGTAACAAGAAATAGGGTGGTCAGTATGGAAGTGAAGAAGTCCTTGCATGACAGTGTGGTAATCCCGACACTGACTTATGGAAGCGAAGCATGGACGTTGGTTGAGAGACTCAGACCAAGAGTGAGAGCAGTGGAAATGAATTACTTAAGGAGTGCGTGCGGAGTTACATGGAGGGATAGACAGACTAATGAGGAAGTAAGAAGGAGGTGTGGTGTGGAGGTAGATGTGCTGGAAAGTGTGAAAAGGAACAACTTGAGATGGTTCGGCCATATGGAACGTATGGAAAGCGAGAGAATGACTAAGAGGGTGTACGAGAGCGAGGTGGAGGGACAGAGGGGGAGAGGTAGACCGAATATGAGGTGGAAGGATGGAGTGAGGAAGTACATGAACGAAGGCGGTGCTGGTTGGGGGGAGGGGCGTCGACTGACTGGGGACAGAGGTGCATGGGGGCGGTTCGTTCGTGGCCACCCCTTCGGGGATCACGGCGTCAGGCAATAGATAGATAGATAGATGGCCATAATCACTCGACTTATAATTACTGGAGTCGTCACTGACTTCATCATCAACATTATGCTTGGCATCAGCTCGCTCATAAAGTCTCAATGTCGTCTCAATACCTCCGGGAGATAACACATTTAGGCGATGGCGTCGGGGTAAGGCGCGACGAACAAGCAAGGGCGTCGTAGGAAGCACGGTATCGGACACAGCGGAATCACTATTTGGCGTACTGTCCATGATGGCGTCGGGGTAGATACTGTTGCTGTGGCGGAGTTTACGCCTGGTGGCGCCACCTACCGTCCCACGATACCGAAAATGTACGCGCGGCATTCGAAAGCACGCATGCAAGCAATGGGCATTCAAGAGCCCTTCCGGGTTGCGCGGGCCGAGGTTGTTATGGGCGTTCAAGAGCCCATCCGGGTTGGAGGGGTTAAACTCGCGTTATTGAAGGACCAACTGTAAATATATATGTAGGCTGCAAACAACAAATATGCTATAACACTGCCCAGTTCTTGAGATATAATGCTTAAATGCATACCGTTACGCAGGAATATACCGGTGGGTTTAGACCGTCGGTTAGTTTTCGGTTAGGTTAGGCTAGGCTAATGTTGAAAATACTAAAATGCGACGGTCCTCGGTATTAAACACCACTGTACCGGTATTTCAAAGAAAAAAAAAACAAAAAAACAAAAAAAAATACTAGCCTAGTAAAAAGGCTGTCCGGGGTCTCTTCAATTTTTACCCAGTTCCCTAGGGCTTTTACATGCGCTTCTTTTGCCATTTCTCTAAACGGACCCAAAAAAAATAAAATAAAAAGCGTTTCCATTATATAATGACAATGGCTATTTACTTATTATCGCCGATGTCCGAAGTTATGACCGCAGTCCGAAGCGACCCGGTTTTACGGTAAACGTTTACTGCTAAAACTAAAAGCGCATGGAATACAAGACGGTGTGTTGAAATGGATAGAAAATTGGCTCAGCGACAGAAAGCAAAGAGTAGTCATAAACGGTAAGGCATCAAAATGGACCAATGTAAGTAGCGGGGTACCCCAGGGATCGGTACTAGGACCAATTCTCTTTCTAATTTACATCAACGACATAGATGAGGGTCTCACCTGTACAATCTCAAAATTTGCTGACGATACAAAAATTGCAAATAGCGTACTCTCAAAAGAACAAGTTGACGATATGCAACACAATCTAGATAAATTGTCATGTTGGGCCCAAATTTGGCAAATGAGTTTCAATGCGGATAAATGTAAAGTACTACATATCGGATACCTAAATGAGAAAGCAAACTATTTGATGAATGGCACTCAGCTTAAGAATGTAAACAGAGAAACCGATCTGGGAGTAACAATATCGAGTAACCTAAAACCGAGTCAACAATGTTCAGAAGTTGTTAAGAAGGCAAACAAAATAATTGGCTTTATAGGCAGGTCATTTGAGCATAAATCCAAAGAAGTTATCCTAACCCTTTACAATTCATTAGTCCGCCCTCTTCTAGAATACTGCGTTCAATCCTGGTGCCCTTATTACCAAAAAGATATAAACAAGCTAGAACGAGTTCAACGTAGAGTTACCAAAATGATACCTAGCCTAAAGAACAAACCATACGAAGAGCGTCTTAGAGAATTGAATCTATTTCCTTTAACCCAGCGCAGATTAAGAGGTGACTTAATTCAAGTGTTCAAAATCATCAAAGGCATCGACAATATGAACTGTAGTAAGTACTTCACTATCGACCAATCTAATTACACGCGGGGAAACGGTTGCAAAATTATTGGTAAATCTTTTAACTCACACGAATCTAAGAATTTCTTCTTCAATCGAGTTGTCAACTTGTGGAATGGGCTTCCCCGAAACGTTATAGACTGCATCACCGTTGATTCATTTAAACTCCGCCTAGACAAATATCTCGCATCAAACCCGCGACTGACTGCGTTTGTAAATGAATAACTTTATTTTATCCCCCCCTCAGTTACTAACCCATCTGTCCCCTACTAACTTCCTAATCCTGCCACGGACATTAGTTCCAGGGCAGTATTTCCCTTTCCAATGTTCCCTTACCCACTCTAAACCACTGTTTGGACACTTGATCCTCAGTGTTTTGGAGGACAAGCAACCTAGAAGGGTCACTAGATCTGTTGTTGCTTGATTTCCTTTGTACTCCTTTGTACTCCTTTGTATATTCTTTCCCCGCCTTGAATAATTTTCCTTGGATTGTTGTATTGGTTGCTCGTTGGTACCTGGACAATGTGCCTTCACTAACGAATTGTACCTCCACACTAACTGTTTTAGCTTCTTCAAGCAGATCGACCCGCAGATAAAGTGGAAGCTTAGATTTTCCTGCTCGACGATTTAATGCACTGTGCCAACTTTCACAATCATTGTTTGCCCTGGTTGTTTGAAATAACAACACTAATTAGGAAATCTTGTGGAGATTGAGAGGAAAATTATGGTAATTGCGACAAATATACGCTAGACTCAGACTGACATTAGGAATGCACCATAATGTATCATAGATACATTAGAATCTTAGATAGTAGCCTACGGTAATAACCTGCATAATTAGCCTACACTTGAAAAATATCGCTAAGTATCCTTTGTATTGGAATAGGCTAGGCCTACAAAATATAAATGTAGGACTAGCCTATTTACTAAGAAAGTTAAATATAAGGATTTTTAGAAATCTAAGGAATTCAGAATAAAAGCTGTGGAAGCACTGAATGCATAGGCTAGGCCTAATCATATTTTAGATGGTGAACGAAAAAGCCTGCTTACCAGTAGGCTACCGGTTCATATTTTTTCACCAACCAACTTTAGGCCTACTTCTAAACTCAATAATTAATGAAATCAACAAATACATGTGGCACTCCAAGGACTCGTACCTAGGATAGGCTACTCACACCAAAATTCAGCGCATTTATACATTACGCTATCAAAACAGATAAAAAATTATGCACAAGCCTACGTTTTATTATGCAGTCAGCAGTACTGGTCGGGAACACTGCTGTAAGAAGAGGGACAACATCTGGGGTTTATATTGACATTAAGCAAACCTGCTGCGAACCGTCGCATTCAATTGCTGCGAACAGGTATAACAGATTCCAACCTTACCTGCGGCGAAACGTCACTTGCTGCGAAACATCTCGACCCCATTTAGGCTAGCCTACTTCCACGCAGCACCACGCTTCATCAAAGCATAGGCCTAGGCCTATTAGGCTAAGTATGATCAAATCATTAGCCTAGGCCTATATCATATTGATCCATTCTAAGCAACTGTGGGAAAAACTAAATAAGATGGTCACCAATTTTCCCATGGATTTTTTAATTTTTCCCTGTTAGCCTAGTTTTCATCAATATATAGTGTTTGGAAATACTGTAATTACAACCTTCGGCGAAACCGTTTTCCCCATTATACAACGATCTTAAGACAGGCCGCCCGATAGTGGGGAGGGCTATGAAGTACAGGGAAAATGAGGTGTTAAATGCGTAAAACGGCGATTAATACGTATTTTAGCAAAACTTGGCTCGGGTTTTAAGGTATTTCAAAGGCCTAAAACCCAATATTTCGAAAACCCGAGCCAGGTTTTGGCCAAAGCTGGCTCTGATTTTGAGTTTGTAGATAACAAAATGACAGTAACCTCATTTAGAAATTTGGCTCAGGTTTCTCGAAATTGCAAAGCCATAAAACCCGAATTTTGAAAAACCCAAGCCAAGTTTTGGCAAAACTTGGCTTGGATTTTGCGAGTTTTAAGAGTAAATAAATTACAGTAACTTAATTTAGAATTTTGGCTATGTTTCCCTAAATTGCAAATCCCAAAAAACATAATTTGTTAGTAGTCTTGGCAAATCCAACGTCAAGGCTATTAACCTAATTGCAATGACGACTTGTCTATTTTGACTGCTATGTCGTCATTCCAACCGCGGTTAAAAAGAAAACGTCTAGAGTCTACTCCTTATCTTGCTCTAGGAGACGTTGTACATTAACCAAAACTACCACCGAAGGTGAAAAAAGCATAGAAGAGAAGAAAAAGGGGTTTACCTTAGTTACCGCTTAAGGCCCATCCCGTGTTCCGTCATGTGCAGATCCCTGTCGAACGTGCGCATGAGCGACCCTCTCTTGTCATAATTTTTTCACGCGCTCCATTGAATGAAGTCGCTTTTATTGTGCTCCTTTAATTCACCCTGTTTAGGTTCGTTTCGGCTTATCTGGCCTTCTTTTTTGTTAGACAGATGTTACGTGATCTAGGGCACACGTAAATGGGCTCCTAAGAGTGTATAATGGAGACGCGTGTGGAAATAGCCTACCGAAGGTACGGGGGCGCCTGGCGTTCCTCGTATATGTTTTTCATTCTTTCTCTTTTCATATTCTTTGTTCCTGTTAGTCTGGGCATAGTTTAGCTTTTAGCTTATTTTAGCCTAGCTAGTTTTCTCATTCAGGAATTGCTATGCCCCTATGAGTTTTCATTTTTTCATAGCCTAGGTGTACGGTTGGTAAACAATCTGAGATTTAGTTGGTGGCGGTGCTGTTTGTAGAGTTTGTGTCGGCTGCATTATTAGCGTTATTCCCGAGTCCCCCCTTTCGAGCCTTCACGGTGTCTCAAGGGCCTGGGCGACAGGTGGTTCGTGATATCCAGGGGTACCCCACGGGGGCCCCTCCTTCACACCACAGGGTTTTTCGCCCCTGACACATTCTCTGCTCACGGCTAGGCCACCCTTTTTCTCGCCAGTTTCATTTACTGGTTTTTGTTTTATCTTCCTGTTTCACCTCCATCCTTTCATAGTCTTTTTGCCCAATCCAGGGGTACCCCACGGGGGCCCCTGTTTGTGCCAAACCACCCTCCCTGCCACTTCTCCTCATGGGCTTTGCTCTATCTCTGTGGGTTGGGTGGTTCCTGGGGGATGTGCCTCCTCTCCCCTGGTGTGTCTTCCTTGCCTCTCCCTTGACCGGTTGAGTCAGGATATAATCAAGGAAGACACTGCTCAGCTTGATGGCCATCATCGCTTGGAGTTCATAAGGAGATGACGCATTTTTGTGGCCCTTTTTTGGTTTTCCCTAGACGCTCCTCTCGCTTTTTCGGCGCCGGACCATCTCGGCCGGTCTCGCAAATTTGCGGGAGCTCGATTCGGTCCTCTGGGACGTTTCGGCTCCCCGCAAATTTGCGGAGATCGCTGGGGGGTCCCGCGAAATTGCGGGAGGGTGGTGTCGGTACGGTTATGCCTCCATTGGCCCGCAAATTTGCGGTAATAGTTGACTTTCACTATTGTCCTTTTTTATGTCATCTTGTTGCCTGATACTATTTGGTGTGTGCACTTTACTGGTGTTATAGGCCCTGCATGTAAGATGTTGAGTGGTGGTTAACACTTTCTCCATCTTTGCAGGTTCTGCTAGTGCTCTTCCCCCTCGCCCGCCCTACTCACCTACCTCTGTGCTCCCGGTTTAGGGTGAGTACGGATACCTGTTTGCATGTGTGTTCCTGTTTCCCCATGCTCCTTCCCTGGTTCTTCTTGGACATTCTCTCCACTTACTCCTTCGACGTGCTGATTATGGTGTGTGTTCTTCCAGTGCAGGTAGGCTGCCTTGCTTTCGCCTTGGTTGTTGCTCCCCGTGCTTGGTGAGCCACAAGTCCTGCTTGCGCCACTCGCACTGTGTGTCCTCTACGGCCTACCTCCCTGCTCTGTGTGGCCCGTGTCTGGCCCTGGTGGTTGTGGTGCTCCATAGCCCTGGTTCCTCGGCGGCGGCGGTGGCCTCTGCTTCCCTTCAGTCGGTGTGGGGAATAGTCTCCCGCCACTTTTGGACTGTGGGCCACCGTTCCCCGGCCTTTGTTGCCGTCCGGATCCGCGTCGCCCTGGGTATCCCTGACCCAACTGAAGGCCGTTCGCCTGGCCCTCTCCCTGCTCGGGCCCTCTCCCCTGGGTCCCGCAGCCGGTCGTCACGTCGTCGGGGGGTTCCCCTGCTCCGTCCACGCTCTCGCTCGCCTCGTCGCCCGTCCTCTCCTGCCCATCGTTGTCCTGATCGCCTTGACGGCGCGCATCGCCCTTGTCATGGTGCTCGCCCTGCGGCCGGGGTTAGCGGCTCTGTCCCTGTGCGCCCTCCCCGGGTCGGGGCTCTACTACCTTCCGCCCGCTTCCCCTGCTCGTACGACGTCCTCTTCCTTTGTCCTCTACGCGCGCGGAGGTTCAGGCTGTAGCTGGCCCTCTGCTCCCTCCTCCTACACTGTCCAGGAGGGTCCGCCAGGTTGTAGTTGCTTCTCCTCCTACTTCACCTGCTTCGGTGCCTATTCTTCCTTCACGGTCTCGTCCCACGGTGGCGGTCCCTCCCTCCTCCGCCTCGGTGTCGGGCCGCCCTGTTATCTCTGCCCCGGTGATTCTTGCTCTGTTTCCCCCCGCGGCTACTTCTGACCTCTTTTCAGCCAACGGCCGTACCACGTTGAATGCACCGCTTCTCGTCCGATCAGCGAAGTTAAGCAACGTAGGGTCTGGTTCGTACTTGGATGGGTGACCGCCTGGGAACACCAGATGCTGTCTTTTCACCCGGCCAGCCTTCCCACTCCCGTCGTCCTGCTCCTCCTCCTTCTTCTCTCCCTGACCTTCACTTACCGTCTCGCCAAGGGGGTGCCCCTCCTCTTGGCTCGGTGGGGTATCGCGTGGTTTCGGGGTCCCCTTTCTCAGGGGCTGACGTGTCGCTGGAAGAGGGGGATCGTGCTGTTTCCCCCTCGGGCGTTCGTGTTCAGGGCCGAGTCCCTCTGTGGCGACACAACCGTGGTCGCTCGCCTTCCTTGGGCCGCGACTCTGCTGGTTCGTGTCGTGGATCTCGCTCCCGCTCGCCCCTGCGGGCCGACCATTCTTGGGGGGGGGGGGGGGGGTCGCCTCTCTCGGATCGATTGTCGGCTATGCAGGGGTGGCTTGTGTCACGCATCGACGGGCGCTTGGAGTCGATGCAAGACTCCCTCTTATCGCGCTTCTTGGCGGTGACACACCCTCAGCGCCTCATCATACCTATCCCTGCTACGGTCCCCCTCCTTTCTGCAGGCCTATGCTCTGGTCAGACTTCAGCCGCCGGGACATCCTTCAGGATGTTCAGTCCCTGGCTGTGTTGATGGGCCTGTCCTCCTATGGGCCGGGTTTGTGCGACGACGGTACGCCTGGCTTAGCCATCTCCCGTTGGGGGCCTGGTTTGCTGAGGCCTTCGTCTTCCCCGGCCGTTCCGTCGCCGGCTCTCCTTCAGTCCCTCCCCCGGAGTCATCACTGCTTTTGCCTCCTCTTGTGTCTGTCGGCGGGTTGGACGGCGCGTTCTGGTCCTGGTTCAGTGCGCCCATTCTTGAACTTTGTTCTATTGCTACCCCATTCTTCTCTCACCCTGTTCAGTCCTCTGTCGACAGGGTATTTCCCTTGCGGCGGTGGGTGCCGAACTTCTTCTCTTGTCTTTTGGTTCCCTCCAGACTTCTGTTCACCACCTGCGACTTCTCGCGGCGTCTGCACCAGGCGCTCTTCGCGCGGGTTTGGGCCGCGTTCGGCGGGTCCCCCTTCGGCTCGCGGTGTCTTTGGTTCCCGAGCTGAAGGCGGTTTTGCGCGTGGCACCTCGGCAACGCCGGACGGTACGGTCCTCGTTCTGCCGGACAGCCCCCTTGGATATTCGTCAGGGTTGTTGTACTCTGCGCTATATACGTCGGGGTTTGTTGAGCAGGATGCTTGGGAATGCTACGCTTCTCTGTCGGCGGCCCCTGCTTCCGACACGCGACGACGCGCTGTGTCGTTGCTGACCCTGCTTACGACACGCACCGACGCGCTGTGTCGCGCGCGGGGTCTTCTCAGTCCCGTCCTTCTGCCGGTCCTCTTCGGGGTGCTGCTGCAGGTGCTGCCGCCTTGCACGGGCGCAGGACTGGGACGTTACAGGCCAGTGCGTCGGTTCCGCCTCGCACTTCTGTTCTTGCCCCCTTTCTTCCCCGCCGTGTCGGGGCTGGCCGGCCTTCCACTTCCGGCCGCCCTTCGACGGGGTCAGCCCCGCGACGGCCAGGCGTTGGGGTAGCCCACCCTTTTTGACGAGGTGGGGGGGGGGTAGAGGAGGTCAACGTGGCACTCATGCCCGCACGGCCCGTGCCGGGGGTACCTCCACGTCAACACAATGTGTAGGTTCTCTGGGTCGGCCTCCTTGTTCTCCTTCTCGCCTGGCCGACCGGGTCGCTTCCCTCCTCTCGGATGCTCCCTCGGGTTGTTTTCGCCCTTGCGCCCCTCGGTGGCCGCGAGGGCCGTTGGGGGCGGCGGGTTGCGCGGAGGGGTCTCACCTGGAGGTGGACGTCCAGACCCCCACTCCGCTCTTGTCACCGACGCCGGCCCATCTCTTCAGAGGTGGCCCACGTGTTCACTTCCATGCCCGAGCTGGGTAGCGTCGAGGGAGTTGACCGCCGGTCACCCGGTTTTCCTCTCCCGTGTCTTTCTGTAACCGTAGACGAACTGCGACGCGATGCGACCGGTGGTGGATCTGTCGGCCCTCAATGGGCACATCGTGCACACACGGTTTTGGATGCTGCCGGTACCCCAGGTACGCCTGGCCCTGCGCCCTCTGTCGTGGGTAGTGTCGCTGGCCCTCCAGGATGCGTCTTGGCTCGTTCCTCTCCATCCTCGCTTCCAGCGATTCTTGGCCGTTCGGACTTCCGATCGTGTGTTCCTGTTCGACGGCCTTCCCTTCGGTCTCCACATCGCTCCGCACTGGTGGGGCAGGCTTTGGGTCCTCTCCTCAGGAGCGGGCTCCAGATCCTGTTTTCCTTGGCCGTTTGGTTGGTAGTTTCCGAAACCCTAGGACTGTGCGTAGGCGACGCCCTCACAGTCGTTCGCCACGTCGCACGGTTAGGGTTCCCCTTCGATGTTCCCAAGTCACGCTTGACCCCGTCGCGTGTCGTGCCATGGGTCGGTCTCGCATGGGTTTTGTCCGGCGCTACGGTGACCCGGGGTCTGCCAGCCTCGGTGCACCTTCGGTGGAAGGTCTTCGCCGTGTGGCACTCGGTCTCCCTCCCGGGGTGGCTCTGGGACTCGTTCGTGGGTTCGCTGCATTGGGCCGCTCTGCCCCTTCCCTTTGGGAGCCTCTGGCTACGCCGCCTCCTCCTCATGGGCACCGCAGTGTTTCCGTTGCCCCTATGGATCGGCTCCTGCCGCTCCCGCGTACCGTTCGCAGACTCTTCGGTCGCTGGGTTGCTCGGGGCGCGCTCTCTGCGGCTGTGCCCCGCCGACGGTCTGGGTAGACACAGATACATCGAGCGAGGTTGGGTGAGGTTCCCGATCGAACCTGGGACGTCCACTTCCCGGCAGATGGGTGGGTCTCCCTCCACTTACCCTATGCCCTCGGACTGTTGGTTCCTTTGTTCTTCCTGCGGGACCACGCGCTGGCCCTTCGGGGTAAGTCGGTGGCCTTCGGGTTGGACACTCGGACGGCTGTCCACTGTTTCCTAATGCGGGGGTCCTCCAGGTCGTTGACTCTATTGGGGGTCTCGGTGGAGTTGTTCTTCCTCGCGGACCGACACCCCTTCTCCTTGCATGCCTCCTCGCTGCCCGGGCCTGCCACCCTGTGGGCGGCCGCCCTGTCGAGAGGGCAGGGCGTTCTTGTAGAATGGGCGATGCAACGGACTGTGTTCGCCGACCTCGCGGCTTCCTGAGGTGTTCCGGAGGTTGCCTTGTTCGCATCGGGGGTGCTGCGCCAGTTGCCTCTGGACCTCTCCCTCCGGCCTCGCGCTCCGGGGGGGGTCCGGACGCTTTCATGGTAGCCTGGTACAGGTGGCGGTCGATATACATCTTTCCGCCGCCAGACGCGCTGTTGATGTGCCCAGTCCTCGCGAGGCTGCGGCTGTACCACGGCTGCGTCTGGCTCCTCGTGCCTCTATGGCCGGCACGGGCTTGGTACGCCCGGTTGCCGCGGTGGTGCCCGAGTCCAGTCCCTCTACCTGTCTCCGGCTTCCACTTGAGCTAGGTTGGGGACCTGCGGACCTCGTTGGCCTTCGCATCGTGCTTGTTCATGATGCACGGTGGCTCCCGGTCCCCGGCCGGGCCCTGACTGACTTCCTGCAGCGTTCCTGGCCGTCTTCTCCTTGGGGGACTTACGGTCCCGCTGGAGGTCTTTTACTAGGTGGCTACAGGACACTCGCCTGCCAGTTGGCTCTCCTTCCCTCGTCCTACGCTCCTTGTTTCACCTCTTCCGTACACGTCAATTTCAAGTCGACGCTATACGTACCCACTTGTCTGCCGTCCGGGGGGTCTTTGGGTCCGTCGCTGGGCTGGTCGTTCCGCCGCAGTAGCTGGATTCCTTCCTGACGGCTGCCTTCCGGGATCGACCGCCTCCGCACCAGGTCCCTCCACAGTGGGTTCTGGGGCGGGCTCTGGTCCTTCTGGCTTCACCCACGTATACAAGGGCCGCTACGCCGGTTCCGTTGCTCGGGCGTCCACTCTTCCTTGTCGATCTGGCCACTGGGGATCGGGTGTCTGCACTAGCGGCATTGTCACGGCCCAGGGACTGCGTGCGATTCTCCCCGTCCTTGCATGACGTCTCGTTCGCCTCCTCCCCTCCTTTTGTTACCACGCATGGGAGGGAGGCCCCCGTTTTCCAGACTTTCACCGTCCAGGCTTTACGGCGTGGGCATCCTCGCCATGTGTTGTGCCCGGTGTCAGCCTTGCACTCATCTGTTGCGTCTGTGGCGCCGCCTTTGGGTACTGCTGTGTGGGTGTCTCCTCGGACAGGTGGGAGGCTCTTGCAGGTGCAGATGGGCCGCCACGTTTGTCGGACCGTTCGTGCCCGTCACCCTGTTTGTAGGGGTTCTGCGCACGATGTCAGATCCTTTGCTGCCTCCTTCCGGTTCCTGCCACGTCGATCCTTACCTGCCATCGCCTCATCGGTTTTGTGGTCTTCTATCAATTCCTTCCTCTCCTCCTACCTCTCCGTGTCCAGTGTTCGACCCCCTCGGCCGGTGATTGCTCTCGGGGGTCGTGTTTCCTGGTGCTCTGGCGAAGATCCCTGGTCTTCCCCCCTTGTCCCTCGTTCTTTTCCTTTGTTTTATTTGACAAAGGGGGGGGGGGGGTTTGCAACACTGGATTGCAAGTTTGGGATTATGTATTGTTCCAGTACATAAGTGTTTTTGCCACATTGAAATTTGTGTTTTGTTCTTGTGTTCAGTGTTTTTGTTGGTTTTTGAAGAAAAGGGATTTTGGGTACAGTACCTTTTTGGTTTAAGCCAAGTCTATGTTTTTGCATTACTATGAATGACGGGCATGTGTTAAAACTGTTCTTTTTAGCTACTCCTCAGTTTTTCACTCTTTTATTAAACTCTCTTGTTTAAATTGTGTCTTTGTCATTCATAATTTTGTTTTATGCATTGTTTTTTTTTGGTAGGTTGGGGTTGGATGTCCTCCTCCTATTTGTTATGCAGCCTTGACGTTGGATTTGCCAAGACTACTAACAAATTGGGAGGTTTGACGTACCTCCCAACCTACCAAATAGGAAAACCTACTATTTGGTAGTAGTCTTGGAAAATCCAACGTACATAATACCCTCCCTCACGCCGGACCCCTGCCCATCCGCGTTTTTCTGCTGACGTGAGATGTGATGACAAGAGAGGGTCGCTCATGCGCACGTTCGACAGGGATCTGCACATGACGGAACACGGGATGGGCCTTAAGCGGTAACTAAGGTAAACCCCTTTTTCTTCTCTTCTATGCTTTTTTCACCTTCGGTGGTAGTTTTGGTTAATGTACAACGTCTCCTAGAGCAAGATAAGGAGTAGACTCTAGACGTTTTCTTTTTAACCGCGGTTGGAATGACGACATAGCAGTCAAAATAGACAAGTCGTCATTGCAATTAGGTTAATAGCCTTGACGTTGGATTTGCCAAGACTACTACCAAATAGTAGGTTTTCCTATTTGGTAGGTTGGGAGGTACGTCAAACCTCCCAATTTTGGAAAACCCGAGCCAATTTTGGAAAACCCGAGCCAATTTTTGGCAAAACTTGGATCGGATTTTGAGAATCGAAAAAGACTAACTAAATGTCGGAAATCGGCTCATGATTTGGTAAGATCCTATGTAGCGGTAGTCACCGTATTTTGTTTGCCCATTAACTAAGGATCCTTATTTATATCCTCATATCTCTTAGTTATTTTCTTCACTTACCTCAACAATACTAAACCCTGATAGCTGGGGAGGGTATGAAATATATCAGGAAAAGAGAGGGGTTGAAACACGGAGATTAACTAGAATATAGCCATCTTGATTAACCAAGCCAAGACGTTGTGTATCCTTGCTTGGGATTGGTTGTTGATTATCGTGACGTCATCAGCCAAGGCGGGCCTCAGCGATGATGTCATTCCAGCCCTCGGCCAACATGTCGTCATTACACCCGCTTAATCTTACACCCGGTTAATTTAACATCAGCGGTGTATATGTTTCACACAACGTGTATTATAATGTCATTAGTGCACTGTGTAATTTGCGTCTTGATATTCAAACCGTTTCTATTTAGCAATACTAATTAGTATCCCCCACCCCCGTATTTGGCTCGTGAACGGTAAGGTTAATCTGCGAGAGCGGTATCGTCCCAAGATGAAGTGATATATTGGTAATTATAGGGAATAGGCTCGCACCCTTATTTGTTATGTTTTTTCCTCCAGATTTTGAGAAATGAGTGTAGGCCCTATTCATGGTCTTAGTTATAATGCCAATGTTGGATACACGATGGGTTGAGGGGGGGCTTTGCCCCCCTCACCCCCCCATGAATTATTGAAATCGTCATCTATGTTGCCAGCAGGGGGTAAATATTGATTATATTGCATAAAGAAGGCGTTTGTAAACAGTGACTGTCCGAAAGAGCTCTGAGATTTATTAGAATGGGCGTTTTTTCGGTCAATATTAAGGAGACGGACCACAGCTATTTTCAATGATTGTATTTTTGTGGATTTGTTATTTATATGATTTATAAGGTTTCTATAGGCCTATTACAATTTGTTCATGCAAATTAAGGAAAATATCCAGGAACCTGGCCAACTTTTATTTTGCGAGTTTTTTTTGGGAGGCTTTAGCTAGTTTTCATCATTATACAGTGGTTGTCATTAATTAGAATCTCCGGAAAAAAAGTTGTCCCCATTATCCAACAATCTTAAGATACGGCCCCCGATAGTGGGGAGGGCTATGACGTACAGGGAAATTGATGGGTAAAAGACGAAAATAAGGGGTAATATTAGCGTAACCTAACAACATTACCTTAGGTGTGGTGGAGTGGTCTTGCCACTGGCCTGGTAATCCAAAGGTCCCGGGTTCAAATCCCGATGTATCAATGGGAAGATATTATTGGGATGGAATTTGTGCTGTACCTAGTATCCTTGGCATTACCCACAAGCCCCACCGAACTTCAATAAAATCCTTCATTGTTCCCTTTTAAATAGCACCTAATGAATATTCCCTATTCAAAATAAATTTGCAAAAAAACAAAAGTTTAAGGGGTGCATGCCTGGTGAGTTAATTCTGCTCAACAGGTGTCATTGTGTTGTGTTGTGTAAGATTAGGGAGAGGTCCCGAGTGTAGGGGTTTGAGCAGTGAAGCACGGGAATGATGGCGTCAGAGATGGGTCGTTTCGTGCCATGAGTGGCACCGTGCCTCATGTAAGGCAAGAGGGCAGGTTCTCGTTGTACCTATCTAACGTGCTTCCATGTCCTCCACTCCCTAACTTTGAACACGACCCACAGGCTTCACTGTTCATGAAAGCGGATTTATAGGCTCTCAGCCTATGGCCCAAACGAGAGGAAAGGTAAGTTGAATATAGAAAAAACAAAAAATAAAACTTACAAAAAATACCTAGTATCTTGGGTGGGGCTGCCGCCCCACACTCCCACTGGTTTGGTATTTAGCCTAATTCATAAAATATTGACCGGTCGGCAAAAGAGTTAATTATAAGAGTGAGAGAAACTCCATTGTCTTATTGCTAATCTGCCAACCTCTGCGTCATTTGAGTCTGAAGGGGTTAAGTGGGTCCTAAGAGTTAATGAACATGGCTAAATTGCAGATAATGTTTTCAACATCACTTTTTCTTTGATATAATTCAGGGCCTCTGCACCTATATGGGTTTTATTATTGACGAGGTTAAGTGAAAAGAATAAAGTCTGTATTGAGTATATAGTCCTACATTAAAGATTCCTGGAAAAACGTTTTCCCCATTATCCAACAATCTTAAGATACGGCCCCCGATAGTGGGGAGGGCTGTATGAAGTAACAGGGAAATTGAGGGGTAACAGAAGAAAATAAGGGGTAATATTAGCGTAACCTAACAATCTTACCTAACCTAACCTAGTATATGAGGTGGGGGCTGCCGCCCCCACACCCCCGCTGGTTTGGGTATTTAATTCATAAAAAAATTACGGTCGGCCAAAAAATGGGGGGGAGTTAAATTATAAGAGTGAGAGAACTCTATTTTGTTATTGCTAATCTGGCAACCTCTGCGTTATACGAGTCTGAAGGGGTTAAGTGGGCTAAGAGTTAATCAAAATGGCTAAAATGGCAGATAAT
>CM064582.1:31524537-31833358 GCA_032716605.1 Paralithodes platypus
TATATCACCACCACCATTCATTATATGACTCACAACCATCATTGATATCCTGCCACAACCCTCATTATATCACCAAAACAACATAATTATATCACCACCACACCATCATTATATCACCACCCGCACCATCATTATATCACCACCACCCTCATTATATCAAAACCCACCGAGGCAACCACCACGAATTTATATCACCACCCCACCACCATCATCATATCTCCACTCCACCATCATATATCATACGCGACCACCACCCATTAATCATGATCTCTACTCTACAACATCCCATCATTATTATCCAACACATTATCATAAAAAATCAGTCCAGACCACCAACCACCATTATATCACCACCACCACCACCATTATATCTCCACCACCATAATTCTCCACCACCATCATATCATATCTCACCACCACCATCATTATATCTCCACCACCACCATCATCACCACCCCCACCCATTATTTCACCACCCCCACCACCATATATCACCACCACCATCATTATATCCACCACCACCATCATATAGCTCCACCATCACCATCATATATCACCACACCACCATTATTCAACATCACAATCATATCACCACCACCATTTCCATATCTCCAAACCACCACACCACTATAACCCACCACCATCAAAATCATCAACCACTATTCACTCCACTCAAGAGGACCATCCTCTCCAACATTATCACCACAATCCTCATTCTCTATATCCATCACCACCTCTTCAACATAGGCATTCGACTCTCCCTCACCCACCACCATTATCTCCACCAAGCTCCATCACCACCATCGATTATCCACCATTCTCCACATTCAAAAATATAGTCACCCTAAACATTCATAAAAATCACTTAGCATTTTAAACTAAATCTAATCAATTCAGTCCAACTTTAATCCTGCTAAGAATATTTAATATACCGGTACTCATTCTATAACAAATATGGAAGGATCTAATTTTCTCACCTTTAGCGAAGATCCTGAAAACAGCGGGCTTTACCGCCACTAGATGGATGTCGTGTAGTAGAGTTGCCACCTACCCTCGCCATACTGTCCATAAATTCTTCTCTCATCGCATGCACTTCTGGAATAAAAGCATATTGGTGAAATTCAAATTCAAAACTTGCAAAAAAACAATCCAAAACAGTAACCGCACAATAGACAACTCATCAGATTGGAAAGAACACATTGAAGATTATATAAATTACACATAGGCTACCGTATTCTACTATTCATGTCCTTAACCCATCTAGTGCTAGCAAAGTTCACTGTACAATAGAATAAGAATAATTATCAAGAAGCTTCAGCCGCAGGGGTGTAGAGCCCCCCTTCAACCCATTAAGATTATTAACCCATAACTTTTCTAAATTGATGATTTCAATAGGTCACGGAGGAGGGGGGTTAAGGGGGAGCAGAGACCCCCCCTCAACATATCGTGGATTCCATGGCCAAGCTTCAAGCCCATGATTTTTTTTTTTTCCCAATTTGGGAGTTTTTGGACAGTCACAATGTCAAGCCAACTTCTGTCAGAACTTGGGTCAGATTTCACATTTTAGTGTTTCTGGGATGGATGTATAGTGTCTGGGTGTATGGTTTTCATGTTTACATAGGTCGATCGCCGTGGTTAAGTTCACGTACCGTATATTTTGGCTGCGATTGTTTTGGTTATTTGCCCCCTGCTGGCAATATACTGTATATGATTATGACAATATGTCATGGGGATGAGGAAGAGGCAAAGCCCCGCCCGCCCCCCCCCTCCTCAACATATTGTATCCAATGGCATTCAAAATAGACCGGAACATGATCGCAAGTGTCCGCCGCCACCGTCATGTTTACATAATTATGTCAATCGCCGTAGTTAAGTTCACATCTTTGACGGCGTTTTTTTTTTTTTTTTATTTGCCCCCTGCTGGCAATATATAGGATGATGACAATATTTCATGGGCGGGTGATTGGGGGCTAACATATTATTGTATCCAAAGGTAGTCAAAATAGACGGCAACATTATGGCAGGCGTCCGCCGCCGCTCCACGTAGTATAAACAAGGCTGGTGGTACGCACAAACTCTACATTCTAACCGCGTTTTTTTTTACTCTAAAATTTTAATAAATTCAAGCCAACTTTTTTCCCAGAGCTTGGGTTTTAAGGACTAAACAATGCCCAAAGTAGAGCCAACTTTGGGATGGATGTAGTTACCGGGTGTAGCCTGCCACTACCGACATACAACATAAATCGTCTATAAATACTTATAAAATAAATACGGTACTTATAAATCTATAATACTAGGTTGTTGTTGTTGTTCCCCAAGCTGCCTGGCCGAACAGCCCCAAGGCCCCGAGTAAGGCCAAGGCCATAAACGAGCGACCCCACAGAACCCTCCCTGCCGACCACAATAAAACCTGGGTGACCGAAGCCACTCCATGGCGGGGGGCTGAGAGGGTGCGTAAATGCCCGGAAAACCAAAGCCCCACCCAGGGCCCTGTGCCCCTCAGCAATTATGAAGAGAAAGTTGAGGGGCAAAGGAATAATGTGACGCTTTAGCTTCCAATCTTGGTAGATTGGGATCCACGGAAGAGACGCCGTCACTCGAGATCTAGAAAATATATAAGTAAAAGGAACAGTCAGAGTAAGCTATGGGTATGGCAGAGATCGCTCAGGTCTCACTCTGATAGACCAGCCCATCACCAGATAATACTAGGTTAGGTTGTTTGGTTAGCGTAATGTATTTTTTGTATCCAAAGGCAGTCAAAATAGAGGGGAACATAATGGTGAGCGTCCGCGTAGTGTAAACAAGACGGGCGGTACACCCGGTAACTACATTCTTGCCCCAACTTTTGCCGAAACTTGGCTCAGTTTAAAAAAAAAAAAAAAAATCTTTTTGCAATTAATGAAATTTTAATAAAAACTGCTAGCCTATCCTCAATTTCTAACAATTAAATACGCCATAGGCCTAATAATCGTTTAAAAATAAATAATACATGTACAGTACCTCAAAAAAAAAAAAAAATCTCAGAATTAGCAAACAAATTGCTAACATTTTGGCAAGAGTTGTGTTATCGGGCTTATCACCTACCTCTGACCGGGTATATCCTAGTTTTTACTATATATACCCCTTTGAAAGGACATTAGCCTAGCCTAGCCTAACCTAACACCCTTACCTAACCTATCCTAGTATTAAGGTGCCGCCCCCACACCCCCGCTCTTTGACATCAACTTGCGTGTTTACACGACGTACGCCCAGTAACAACTCATTCCAAAAAATTTGTGGATCAGAAAAGTCACATTGACCATCTAATTTGATTTTTTTTCCCGAAATTATCCCACGGTTAGCTATTATTTAAACTTTGCTGGCAATATAATAGGATGACAATAAGTCCTGGGGGGGCTTTGCCCTTCCAAAAAGCGGTCAAATTTGCCCAAAAGCGGTCAAATTAGAAGTGAACGTGACAATAGTGACCCAGAACTTGCGAATCACCGCAAAAGGCTGCTTGAATAATATCGGTACTTTCGGTTTAATTCTTATTACACAGTTTTTGTTTTTGTTTTTTGTTTTCCTATGTGATTGAGGGAGGCAAAAGGCATAACTGCCTATAGCGAGTGCCTCCCCCATAGTTGAAAGAGTGACAGGGCCAAAATCAAGGGACATTCGAGCCAAAATGCCTGACACACGGAGTTTGAAGCAATTTAAGTCATAGGAAGAGGGAAAGACTGATTCTGGAAGAGAGTTCCAGAGCTCAGCTGTTGAGTAGAAGAAAGTTTGAGAGTAATGTTTCACTCTTGGGTTGGAGAGTTGCACAGAGTAGGGGTGGGATTGAGTTGCAAGACGGGTACCACGTGCCCTACGTAAAGGAGGTGGTATGCACTGGGATAACTCTGAGGAACACTGATTATTATAGTAGCGATAGAATAGCGAGAGAGATGCAACATTGCGGCGGAGAGAGAGAGATTGCATTGAGTTGGTGAGTGGACGGGAGTTAATGATACGAAAGGCCTTCCTTTCAACTTTATCTAGGAGAGCGGTGTGAGAGGAACCTCCCACACATGTGAACAATACTCAATACAAGGGCGCACTATGCCCCTGTACAGAGCAAGAAGCTGTGCAGGGGAAAATAACCCTCTAAGGCGGTTGAGCACACCCAGCTTCTGGGAGGCTGCCTTAGCAAGACTGGTAATATGGTCCTTCCAAATGAGAGCAGAAGAAAAAGAGACACCAAGAATATTGAGAGAAGATGAAGGGTTGATTTTTGTATTGTTGAAGAATAAGGGATAGTCCGCTGGGAGATCCTGACGGGTAGATAGATGGAGAAATTGGGTTTTGGAAGCATTAAAGTTAACAAGGTTTTCTCTGCCCCAATTGGAAATAGTATTTAGATCAGAATTTAAGAGTTCTATGGCTTCATTAAGTTTGTCGTTGAGGGATTGCTGGCTGGGGCGTTCTGAAAAACTAATGGAGTAGTGTAAGGTTGAGTCGTCTGCGTATGAATGGATGGGAATTAAGGTACAGTTAAGATCATTTATAAAAATTAGAAAGAATAGGAGATAGGACAGAGCCCTGAGGAACACCGGAGTTTATAGGGTGAGGAAGTGAACAATGGCCGTCCACAACTGCGACTATGGAACGGCCGGAAAGGAAATTAGAGACAAAGGCACAGATGGAGGGATAGAAACCGAAGGAGAGTAGTTTAGAAATTAAAGATTTATGCCAGACTCTATCGAAGGCTTTCGATATGTCTAGTGCAATAGAAAAACTATCACCATCTCTAGCCTATAGGAGGCAAATGAGAATATAATAGTAGCTTCAACACTCCGCACCTCCTATAAAAAGCGCTTGCACAATTGTTACAACCCAAAGTTTGGAGAGACTAGTGGAACTAGCTTAGTTAAAGATTTGGCCCCGAAGGAGTCTAGAGGGTGACCTTTAGGTTGAACACAAAGACTGAACTTTAGTTTAAGGGTGTTCAGTATGGATAAGTACTTTTATTAATTTAGAGTACTTGTATTTAAGGTAAAGTCTCTTTAAGAGTAGTTCTCGTATTTTAATATTTATTACTATCTATCTATCTATTGCCGGACGCCTTACTCCCCTTACGAGGGTGGCCATACACAGAATGCCCCCAAGCGGACCCATTCCCTGTGAGCGGGACAACCCGAGCCAGTTTAGTGAAGGACTTACAGGATTGACCACTCAATTTAGGATCCGTCCGACTCCGAGGCCCCTGTGTATCTTGTTAGCACTATTTTTCTACAGTGGTGTTCGGCTAATCCATCCACTAACCTGCCTTACCCTTAGGTAAGCAGTACGGATTTGTATCAGGTTTACTCCCCTAGACAGGTTGCCAACCAAGGCTGACGAGTCCCATCCACCCGGATTTGTATAAGGTTGTCTCCCCTAGATGAGTTGCCTACCAAGGCTAACAAGTCTAAGATGATATTTTAATTTAAGAGTTGTTCTCGTATTTTAATCAGATTTCAAAGTAGTCTTCTGGATATTATATAGGGTTAATCTTCCTTACTTCATTTAATCATTAGGGTATAAATATATATGGATAAGAAAAGAATACAATTTTTTGTTTAATATAATAAAATCAAATTTAAGTAATATAACAAAACCATTATGTATTATATAATTATAATTTAAAGTTATAAACCAAAATAAAACTAATACAATGGTAATTAATATTAATGCAAAATATTTAATTTATACAAAATGAAAACAAAAAAGAAAATCAAAATGAAAATATAAGTTATAGTCACGATATCTCCCGTAGTCAAACCGAAGGGGGGTAGTTCCTGGAGTTTTAAAACAACGCTTTCTGGAAGCGATATTCCCGAGAACGTTGCACCGAGAAAGTCTAAGATAACACTGACCCCACTCATTATTCCCGCCCCGTCATTGACTACGGTAGATTTAATGTGACCAGAAAAGAAACTTCCACCCCCTGGTGTTCATGAGCAGAGATAGCATTGAACTTTAATTTGAATTACATATTTATTGAGTGAGACTTCGAAACTCTGCTCGATCAAAATGAGAGGGATAGAAGTAAGAAGGATATTGGGATGCGAAGTTTCGGGCCTCTGTTGGTTTGGTTGCTTGAAGCCCCGACCCCGATCTCAGACTGGTTGATGCGTTTGAAGGGTGGAAGTGAACCCGTACAGTCAGAGCCTATAGGTCCGTGACACAATACCGAAATAGTGAACCCATCTTAAAGTACCGGTACGGTAAATTTGTGGGTGCGTTTTGAAGTTTTTATAGATTTAGGCCTACTATATTTGGTTAATATACAGGAGACGCAACGTGTTTTTCAGGTATTTTTTTTTTTTGGTATTTTGATTTTGTTTTTGGTGTTTTAGTCTAGTCTAGTGATGAAATTGAATGGGAATTAAGCATTTACCCATTATCCATCAATCTAAAGACACGCCCCCCGATAGTGGGGAGGGCTATGAAGATCAAGATTAAGGTAAAAAGCGTATAGAACACTATAGAACACGATAATACACATTTGTAACCCAAACTTGGCTCGGGTTTGTTAAATTTCCAGACCCATAAAACCCGATTTTTTGAAAACCCGAGCCAAGTTTTGACGAAACTTGGCTCGGATTTAACAAATGTAAAGATGAAAAAAACACAGTAACCTTGGTAAAATATTGGCTCGGGTTTTGTCAATTTCCAGATCCATAAAACCTGAGTTTTTGAAAACCCGAGCCAAGTTTTGACGAAACTTGGCTCGGATTTAACAAGTGTAAAAATGAAAAAAACACAGTAACCTTGGTAAATTATTGGCTCGGGTTTTGTCAATTTCCAGACCCATAAAACCCGACTTTTTGAAAACCCGAGCCAAGTTTTGACGAAACTTGGCTCGGATTAAACTAATTTAAAAATGAAAATAACACAGTAACCTTATTAACATGTTGGCTCGGGTTTTGTAAATTTCCATACCCATATAACCCGACATTTAGAAAACACGAGCCAAGTTTTGACGAAACTTGGCTCGGATTTTACTAATGTTCATGTTAAAATTACACAGTAACCCTAATAAAATCTTTGAGTTTTCATAAGGTTAACATTAGCCTAACCTAACGAAGTAAGAATGGGGTTAACATTAGCCTAACCTAGTAAGAATGGGGTTAACATTAGCCTAACCTAACAACCCAACCTAACCTAACCTAGTAAGAATGGGGTTAACATTAGCCTAACCTAACAACCTTACCTAACCTAACCTAGTAAGAATGGGGTTAACATTAGCCTAACCTAACAACCTTACCTAACCTAACCTAGTAAGAATGGGGTTAACATTAGCCTAACCTAACCTAGTAAGAATGGGGTTAATATTAGCCTAACCTAACAAACTTACCTTACCTAACCTAGTAAGAATGGGGTTAACATTAGCCTAACCTAATCTAGTATTATTGGTGGGGGCTGCCGCCCCCACACCCCCGCTGGTTGGGTACTGGCTGAAAAACTTATGTTTTACAGTAGGCCTATGTATTTTATATTATTTTTGTTCTCCCTTATAATACATTTCAGCTCTTAATGACATATATAGCAATGATGTATAGCCTATGCTCTACCGGACCTATTAGGCCTAAAAAGATCGATGGGCTAACTGTGGGTCCAAAACATCAGTATAACCAACTAGCCCTTGCATGCCAGTTTAATCCTATGCGAAAAAATCTTTTACTTTATGTTACTTTGCGATGACCCATTAAGATTCCCCAGCTACCTGTGGTCCAGGTCCTTTATTTTGTCCACCTATGCTACTAAGAATGGGGTTAACATTAGCTTAAGTGGGGGCTGATGGCCCCCCCGCTCAGCCGCCTGACCGGCAAGCAACCAACTAACCTTAATGAGCCGAGGATGTAGTGAGTTGAGGGTAGTCGGGTTGAGTGGCTTGAGAGTGAGGGTAGTTATGCGGAGAGTCGTCGGGTTGAGTGGCTTGTGGCTGGGGTGGAGTGGCATAATTGTCGAGATCAAATAAAGTTGTGCAATTCTAGTGTTTGTAAGTCCAAATTGTCATTTCTGGACAACAGCAAACTGCAATCGTGGAAAGTGCTTGCCTTTATTGTCTATTACCAAAGTAAGTACCTCGAGATACTTGAAACATCTGCACCCTCTTCGTAATTTGAAAATATCATTGCATAGGCCTACTAGACCTAGTGTCGAATTGCGTACTTTTTGTGTTGAGTTTTTGATGGAAAGGCAAGCTCAGATTCCCGGAAAAGACATAATTTTCGAAATTGATGAAACTCTAGTAGTGCGGCAAAATGTTTTTGTCGCCAGGGAAGTTATGCCTAAGCAGATGTTGGTAAGTTTTTTTGAGGCCTTGGCACATGGTACTATAAAGCATTCTCTCAATTTAGTGGACCCGGTAAATATGGCCATGGAACATACGCAGAACATCGAGCGGCTGTGGTTTGATGTAAAGCAGCATGTCAAGCGACCTGGGATGCGGAAGCACTTCCTCAAGCAGTACCTTGGTTGCTACTTATTTGCTATAAGGCTTAAAGAGAATGCTCTTTTCATCAATTTCTAGTGGAAACTGCATACACTGTACAAGGCACTGTCCCTTCCTCACCACCCTGTACACATTCTCAAACTGACCGGGTTGAAGATCCTGGACCTGCGTATCCAAGCCTGGCATCACCTGATTGGTCGATAGACATCACGTGTCAGTGGGCTACATCGTAATTGGTAGGCCTGAGATTATATAGTTGACACCAGATGTCTCAGTTGTTGAGTGGGAAATATGAAAATAGCTCTTGCAGTGGGCAAAACAGAAACACACTTTCAAAGGTCTATATGCATATAATAATGATGTACTATAATATTTTCCTTGGAGTGACACGTACAGTATATCAATGATGTTTAAATTATGTCCGTAATCACATGTCATTGACATTATTTCTTTACCTATAGGCCTATGAGAAAACTTGGTGTGGAAGAGTGGCTGGTGCGTGTGATAATGAAGATGTATGAGGATTCGCGAAGTTCGGTGAGGGTGAAGGGTGTACTAAGTGATGAGTTTGCAGTCTGTGTTGGAGTCCATCAGGGTTCAGTGTTAAGCCCCCTCCTCTTTATTATGGTCTTGGAGGCGCTGTCTAGAATTTTTAGAGGCGGACTCCCGTTGGAACTGTTTTATGCAGACGATTTAGTCCTAATAGCCGACAGTATGCAGGATGCCGAGGCCAAATTTAGAGTGGAGAGAGAGGGCATGGCGAGCAAGGGTTTAAGAGTCAATATTAACAAAACCAAGGTTATGCATTGTAGTTTGAGACGAGGCAATGTGGAAAAGAGCGGTGCATACCCACGTGCAGTGTGCGGAAAGGGAGTGGGCGTTAACTCAATTCAATGTAGCATCTGTCGATGTTGGGTACACCATGGGAGTAAGCGCTGTAGTAGAATAAAGGGGCCCCTGCCGAAGGATAAGTCAGAAATGGAGAAATTTGAGTGCGTAGTGTGCAAAGGCGAGCTTGTGTTAAGTGATGATCCTGTGGCTGTTAATTTTGGAAATGAGTCTTTGGAGCTGGTGAACAAGTTTTGTTACCTAGGAGATACCATCTCTGCCGGTGGTGGGGCTGAGGCTGCCACTGTTGCTAGAATTAGGTGTGGCTGGGGGAAGTTCAGAGAATTGATGCCAATCCTGACCATGAAAAGAATGCCTCTCCCCCTGAAGGGAAAGGTGTATGCCTCATGTGTTAGAAGTGCAATGACGTATGCCTCAGAAACATGGGCCGTTAAAGTAGAGGATGTCAACAGAATGGAGCGTAATGAGATGAGAATGGTGAGATGGATGTGTGGGGCCAGGCTACAGGATAGAATAACAAATGTTGAGCTGAAGAGACGTTTAGGTATAAAGAGTATTAGCGAGGTGATGCGTACAAGTAGACTGGGATGGTATGGACATGTGGAGAGAATGGATGAACAAAATTGGGTGAAAAAATGCAGGTCTGTGATTGTGGAGGGAGATGCACCAAGGGGTGGACCGAGGAAGACCTGGGATCGGACTATACGCGCCGATCTCAAATCAAAGAACTTGACAAGTGAAGCAGCCCTTAACAGGGTTGCCTGGAATGCCGCCATTAGGACAAGAGACTGAAACTGCACTTATGTGTGGAACACTCAGTCTTAAAATTTTATGTATGTATGTATGTATTATTGCGCGTCGTGCAGATTGACTTTAACATTAGCATAACCTAACAACATGACCTATAGTAAGAATGGAGTTAACATTAGCGTGGGTGGGGGCCACGGGCCGACACCCCCGCTGCTCGCCAAACAACCAACTAACCTTAGAAAGAAGCAGATGAAGTACTTGGTTGTGGGTCGTCTGGTTGAGTGGCTTCTGGCTCGGCTTGACTGGCTTGAGGCTGAGGGTCGTCGAGATCAGGGTCATCCGGCTCAACAGGTGGTGGAGAAGGACGAGTGCGAGTTGATAGTGGCTTGTAGAGTGCAGCAGCTTGGACTAGAAATTGATGAAATGCAGAATCTCCATAAGCCTTAGCAAATAAGTAGCGACCGAGGTACTGGTTGAGGAAGTGCTTCCGCATCCCCAGTCGCTTCACATACTGCTTTACATCCAACCAGAGGCGCTCGATGTTCTGCGTATGTATGGCCTTATTTACCGGGTCCACAAAATTCAGAGAATGGTTTACAGTAGCATGTTTGTAGCCCTCCTGCTGAATAGTGTTGTATGCCCGCCCCTGATCACTATATATTGTTGAACCCGGCAGTATATATTGATGGATTAATTGCAATAAGTTCTCTTTATTTCTTGGCTTTGGGTCCTCAGTCGTCTAAAAGTGGCACAATGAAGATTTTTTTGGAGACACGTTCAATGCCTCCAAATAGCCAAACTTGCTTAATTTCCCTGCCAACAAAGTATTTTCGCTGCACAATTAGAGTTTCATCTATCTCCACAATGATGTTTTTTCCCCCAATAGGAGGTTGCCGTTCCAGCCATAACTGTGTCACCTCCGCACAAAAACTACGCCAGTCGACACTAGTTGTTAATGATATTTTTTAGATTACGAAGAGCGTGGCGATGTTTGAAGTCTTTCTCCAGGTAATACACAATAAAGGCAAGCACTTTCCACAGTTCGAGTTTGGTGTTGTCCAGAAATGACCCTTTGCAGTTTGTAATACTAAAATTACACCACTTTCTTTTTTTCGATTTTTTCCAGGGCAAATAGGTGTACGTGCACTTCCAATACCACCTAGGCCTCTCCTCGTCTTGCCTACAGTACTTTGTACACTGATTATTGCACTTAGGACAGGTTACAGTAAGTGGAAGGCAACCATGTGACGTGAAAATGTCAAAAGCTGCCTCATTATCTTTATAAACTGTTGCAAAATTTTTAATTGGCTCGTCCTCACACCCTGTACACAGGTCTCCCATCGTCAAACTAAGCGGGTTCAATCCTGGACGTCTCGGCCCAAGCATGGCCTGAGGTGATTGGTCGATAGACATTACGTGTCAGTGAACTGGATTATATTTACCATGAGAGCATTACTCTCGCCAGCAGTATAGTTCATTGCATTCGCCACCAGATGTCTCAGTTGTTGACTGACAGTCACGCAAAAGAGGTCTCCCAGAAGAAGACTAAAAAGAAGTGTAAACAAACCCTTAAAACGTAAATATCCATATAATATCTATTATGTTAGTTTCCTGGGAATGACGCCTACATCAAATATTTGGACAAAAAACGCTTAATCACATGCTATTGAGCTTAATGTTTTACCAATATTGTAGCGCCTCCTGTATATTGACCCTATATTTGAACTAGTTTTTAAATATATCCCAGATGTCCGACAACGACGCTACAGTCTTACTCGCACGTTCGTAATTTTCCTATGTGAACTGTTTTTATTTGAATGATTAAGCAAGTGACCGAATTTAAATTCATTCAGCCAAAAACTAGAAAAACAGCTTTAAAATGACACCAGAACGAACTTCATAGCGCACAGGGTTTATCCGCAGCACTACCATAGACATCAGCAAATATTCGATAATAATGAGCAATGTCGCGCTACATTTGCCTATTGGCAGCGCTGCATATGTCTAGCGAGATATAGCTGAACCTCCTCAGTGCCCTGGAGGTGGATTCACTAACGGTCGTACGATCCGAAAACTCCCTTACGGCTCAACGCTGGTATTCACTAAGCGTCGTAGCAACCATCTTTGATCGTAGGCAGCCCCTTTCGCAAAGGGTGGTCCGGACCACCCTTACATGAATATGACCCGGATATAGGTACACAAATATCGATAACACAACCCGCGACCATAACAAATTCGTCTGCAGTATAGCTCTTTATGACACACATAAGTTATTATTGAGGCAATAATAGCGCAATATGATTGTTAACTTGTGTTTACAACACCATTAAGGCATTTAACTCCTTCAGACATTATGTACCAGTAAGTCCACAGAGGCGGGCGCCCGGTATCATTGCCACTGCACCACACAACTGTCAAAACCACACTGGTGGCCGTTAGAATTGTCGGAGGAACCTGGGGTTGCCACCAACCGACAGATCTTCATCTAACTTACCGGACTTACTGAGCTCCATATGACGCTAGTGCGTCATATGGACTTATTGGAGAGGCATGTAGATAAGTCCATATGACGCGATCGCGTCATATGAGTTTTTGGTCATAAGTTCCATATGACGCGATCGCGTCATATATGTCGCAAGGAGTTAATACAAAGTATGAATATATTTGTATCCTTAATGTCTTATGACAGGCCGAATTAAGCTATGAATAGCCTACATATGCCAACCTAGACCTAGTCAAGGTTAATTGATGCACATATTCATGTGCTGCGAAAACACGTAGCCTACCATTAGTAGATTTTAACCCTCATTTATTGCGGAAATGTTTTATTCCAACTCCCCACCACCTCTGGGTTAGATTAGGGTAGCCTATTCCTCAACAAATTTGAAAGTAGCCTATCACAGGAACAAAATGATGAAAAGAATTACTCTAGGCCTAGCCTAAAAAAATAAAATAATAAATGGTGTGAATAATCTTGTTTAGCCTAGCCTAGGCTATAACCTAAGATTTATTTTTAAAAAGTTAGGGCTATTTAGGCTAGAAAAATTAGGCCTGCATATGGTATTTTGGTTAGGCTAGCAATGCCTAGCTTGGTGTAGCCTAAGCATAGTAAAGTAGAAGCCTAGAAGGTAAAGATGGTGTTTGCAGGCGTACCGTCCACCTTGTTAACTAGCCTAGCTGTTATTAGTCCCATGCTGGTAATATATTTGATGATGGCAATAAGTCATGGGAGGTGAGTGGGACAAAGCCCCCCTCAACCTAGTACATTATATCCCATGGCCAACTGTTGGGCAATAAGTTGAGGGGGGCTTTACCCCCTTCATCCCCCATGACTTATTGTCATCACCATATATATTTCCAGCAGGGGGGGCAAATAACAGCTGGCCGTGGGATAATTTTGTAATTAAATGCAGTCAAATTAGGTGAGAACATAACTGAGCCTGCAACTTCATCTAAACAAGGACAGTACGCCCGCTAACACCACACTTACCAAGGTAAGAGTTGTGTTAACGGGTGTACTGGGCCGTCCGCTTTGTTTACATAGTCGAACAGTTATATTCGCATCTAATTTGACTGCTCTTATTTGCCCCTGCTGGTAAAATATATGATGATGACAATGTCATGAGGGGCTCTAAGCCCCCCTCACCCCATTATTGTATCCCATGGTCAGATGTTGGGTAAATTGTTATGCTACCAACCGTGGGATACAATAATGGGTTGAGGGGGGCTTTGCCCCCTCAACAAAAATGGAAGTGTTATGAATAAAAAAATATATTACCCTAGACTAGCCTAGGCTAGGCCTAGGTGTAGACATGGTCAAGTAGAACAATATACTGTGGTTAAGGTATAAATAATACACTAATTTCCCAACTAGCCTAACAGATGATTATCAATGATCAATCCGTCTGAAATCCTTTAACTTGGGCCACTAACAGGCTTCCCTGTAGCCTAGCTAGGCTAATTTCTTATCATCAATTCACAAGATACTCTATTCTTCTTCCTGTTGGCTGTGGTGGATCGAATTAGCCATGCTAAACAATGAAAAGCTCATAAATTAAATTATATTAGGTTCTTCTTGGCGCTTCGGTCATGTGGGTGACATATTGTTTATTTACAAAGGCCAAGCGCCTGATTGGTCAAGAGAAGCCTCGGTGAAAATAACCGAAATGGAGCCGTAAGGGAGCTCAACGATGCGTTCGTGATTACACCTTCCGCACTCCCTTAGGAACGATCGTAGGTTGCTGTACGACATCGCACGCTACGACCGTTAGTGAATCAGTCCTGGGTCCTTCCCTCAGCCCTGGCCATTTGGCTGGGGAGTGGACGGGGGCCGGCCGCGTTCACTCGGACTCGTCTCCACAGTCTATGTAAATTGCTATAAATTGCCATGGCGTTCCAGAACCATCCCCGTAGCTAATGGGTTAAGTAGGACGAGTCACTATTATGGTATTGTGAAAGCGCTTTTTATAGGAGGTGCGGAGTGTTAGTGAGACTATTACCAAAGATAGCCTACAATGCTTCATTAGGAAACTAGTCACTCCGGCCCATAGTTCTTCCGGCCCTAGTCACTCCGACCCCATTACCCTAGTCACTGCGGCCCATTGAAAATAATAAATAGAAATACAAATGGTAATTTTTTTTAAAAGACTCGCAGCATTATTATGCATAATTTATTAGGGAAAGTGAAGCTCTATGGAATCCTTATAATATACTCACATAGATTCCACTGTGGGAGAATAGTTTTGATAGTTAACTATAGTTTTGATGTAAATACTACCGCAACTACGAATCTTGTTTCCGAGACCTAGTATATTAACCTAACCAAACAACCTAACCTAGACCCAGTACATGGGATACAACACTAGCCCTTGCATGCCAGCTACTGTGGGTTCATATATTAGACATACAGTAACATCTTTGTAGAACATAACACTTTACCGTAGCAAGTGTACTCCATTCCGAACACTTTTTGTAAACATTGAACACGTCCGTAGCAGAGCTCTCAAGATTGCGGGACTGAGTTTGTTTACGCGCGGGACTATTTATATCGACAAAATAGAGTTACAAAACTTATCGAAACTATTTTACCACAACGGAATCTATGTGAGTATATTATAAGGATTCCATAGAGCTTAACTTTCCCTAATAAATTATGTATAATAACACTGCGAGTCTATTCGCGATAATTATCGCCATTTTAAGTCGACCGCCAAGGCGGGACCTGGAAGTCACTCAGAGCGTAAAGTAAACAAAGCGACGCTACTTCCACGAACGCAACCGAGTTTTCTTTATATTTCGTCTCATATTATCATTATGAAAGTGGGTCAATATACAGGAGGCGCTACAATATTGGTAAAAAATTAAGCTCAATAGCATGTGATTAAGCGATTTTTCTCCAAATTGTTGATGTAGGTGTCATTCCCGGGAAACTAACATAATACATATTATATGGATATTTACGTTTTAAGGGTTTGTTTACACTTCTTCTTTTTCGTCTTCATCTGGGAGACTTCTTTTGTGTGACTGTCAGTCAACAACGGAGACATCTGGGGCGAATGCAATGAACTATACTGGTGGCGTCGTAGCCAAAGTAATCACCCTACCTAATTCATGCCAAGAGTACTCGAGTTCACTGACACGTGATGTCTATCGACCAATCAGGTGATGCCATGATTTGGAAAACAGGTGGCCCAGGATATAAGCTGTCAGTTTGACTCTGGCCAGCTTGTGTAGAGGGTGTGAGCCGATCAAAGCTTTTTCCACCGTCTTTAAAAACACTGAGGCTGCTTAAGACCTTTTCGCCTTCCAATAAGTGTAAACTGTCCAAAGTGCAATAACCAGTGTTCCAAATACAGCTGACGAGGACAGCTGGTTTTGAAATGCACATACACTTGTTTTACATGGAAAAATTCGAAACAAAAATCCACCAGCTGTTGACCAAGATGCTTAGATAAGTGGTGATCGAGCCTCCAGCGGCCAGGCAGGCAGCCCAGTACCTCCTCTGTTCATTAAGGTTAGTTGGTTGGTCGGGACAACATAAAGGAGCCGGACCACAACTAGCTCGGGAATCTTAATGGGTCATCGCAAAGTAACATAAAGTAACAGATTTTTTCGCATAGGATTAAACTGGCATGCAAGGGCTTGTTGGTTATACTGATGTTTTGGACCGACAGTTAGCCCATCGATCTTTTTAGGCCTAATAGGTCCGGTAGAGCATAGGCTATACATCATTGCTATATATGTCATTAAGAGCTGAAATGTATTATAAGGGAGAACAAAAATAAAATAAAATACATAGGCCTACTGTAATACAATAAGTTTTTCAGCCAGTACCCAACCAGTGGGGGTGTGGGGTGCGGCAGCCCCCACCAATAATACTAGGTTAGGTTAGGTAAGGTTGTTAGGTTAGGCTAATGTTAACCCCATTCTTACTAGGTTAGGTTAGGTAAGGTTGTTAGGTTAGGCTAATGTTAACCCCATTCTTACTAGGTTAGGTTAGGTAAGGTTGTTAGGTTAGGCTAATATTAACCCCATTCTTACTAGGTTAGGTTAGGTAAGGTTGTTAGGTTAGACTAATATTAACCCCATTCTTACTAGGTTAGGTTAGGTAAGGTTGTTAGGTTAGGCTAATGTTAACCCCATTCTCCCCATTCTTACTTCGTTAGGTTAGGCTAATGTTAACCTTATGAAAACTCAAACAAAGATTTTATTAGGGTTACTGTGTAATTTTAACATGAACATTAGTAAAATCCGAGCCAAGTTTCGTCAAAACTTGGCTCGTGTTTTCTAAATGTCGGGTTATATGGGTATGGAAATTTACAAAACCCGAGCCAACATGTTAATAAGGTTACTGTGTTATTTTCATTTTTAAATTAGTTAAATCCGAGCCAAGTTTCGTCAAAACTTGGCTCGGGTTTTCAAAAAGTCGGGTTTTATCTATTGCCTGACGCCGCGATCCCCGAAGGGGTGGCCACGAACGAACCGCCCCCATGCACCTCTGTCCCCAGTCAGTCGACGCCCCTCCCCCCAACCAGCACCGCCTTCGTTCATGTAGTTCCTCACTCCATCCTTCCACCTCATATTCGGTCTACCTCTCCCCCTCTGTCCCTCCACCTCGCTCTCGTACACCCTCTTAGTCATTCTCCCACTTTCCATACGTTCCATATGGCCGAACCATCTCAAGTTGTTCCTTTTCACACTTTCCAGCACATCTACCTCCACACCACACCTCCTTCTTACTTCCTCATTAGTCTGTCTATCCCTCCATGTAACTCCGCACGCACTCCTTAAGTAATTCATTTCCACTGCTCTCACTCTTGGTCTGAGTCTCTCAACCAACGTCCATGCTTCGCTTCCGTAAGTCAGTGTCGGGATTACCACACTGTCATGCAAGGACTTCTTCACTTCCATACTGACCACCCTATTTCTTGTTACTGCTTTTAGCGTTCCTACAACCCTCTTCCCCTGTTGTACCCTCTCCCGCACCTCTTCATCCATAGTCCCATCTTTACTCAACACACTGCCCAGATACTTAAAAGAGTTGACGATCTCCATAGCCTGACCGTTCAGCTTCACCTCACACTCTGTGACTTCACCCCTTTCGAAGACCATAATCTTGCTCTTCCCCGTATTTACCTTCAAATTCCGTTTTTTCGCACACTGTTCCAAATTCATTTACCAGACCCTGCAACTCCCATTCATTATCACTCATCAGAACTGTATCATCCGCAAACAGCAGTATAGGTAGCTTCCACTCATTCCCTCCCTTTTCAGCGATACACCAACATCCACTGCTCTTGATAGTATTTCTTTCATAACTCCATCCATATATACAGTAAACAACCACGGGGACATCACACACACCCCTGTTTCAAACCAACATTCAGGTCAAAGAACTCGCTCTGCTCACTCTCCACACGTACTGCCGCCTTTGCACCCTCATACATGCTCTTCACTGCTTTCAGCAACTTGCCCTCTACTCCGTATATTCTAAGTACTTTCCACAAACCTTCTCTATCCACTCTGTCATAGGCCTTCTCCAAGTCCATAAAGGCAACATACACCTTTTGTTTCTTCTCCAGATACTTCTCCACAACACAATTCAGGGTAAAAATCTGATCTACACATCCTCTTCCCTTCCTAAAACCTCCCTGCTCGTCGCCTATCCATTTCTCCGTTCTCACTCTCACTCTCTCAATCACTACCCTACTGTATACCTTCCCTACTACGCTTAGAAGACATATTCCTCGGTGGTTACCACACACTCCTCTTTCCCCTTTGCCCTTATATAGGGGGACTATTATGCCAGTCTTCCAGTCATCGGGTGCACTGCCCTTCTCCCATGCTAGTTTGCACATTTTCCATACCCATTCTATCACTATCTCACCACCATAACCTCAACATTTCCCCACACACTCCATCTGTTCCTGGTGCTTTCCCCAACTTCACTCTCTTTTCATGGCTTCCCACACTTCTGGACTCCTGATCCCACCTCCTCCTCCACTACTTCTCTTCTTCTCCCTCCCATACCATATCCAGCTATGTTTGCTGGCTCTTCATTCCTTTCATTTAGCAACTCACTGAAGTACTCCCTCCATCTTCGACTCTCTCTTGCTTCGCTTCTCGGCTAGCATTCTCCCCATTCTTATCTTTCACACCCTTACTGTTTCCCTTGCTACCTTCCCCTAACTTTCTTGGACTTCTTTCCAGAACAGTTTCCTTACTCTCCCTCCAATTTTACACTCCGATTCCTTCCAAATTCCTCATCTACTCTTCTCTTACTTTCCTTCACTACTCTCTTCATTCACCACCCTCTTACTCTCCACGTACCTCGCTCGTTTCTGTCTCTCGGAATTTCATTCCCTCTACTACCCAACCACTCTCTATATGCTTTCTTTCTTTTCTTCCACAGCTATTCTTACCTCTTCTGTCCCCATTGCTGTACCCCCCACTCCCCTCCCCCTTCTCCTCCCTCCACACCCCTCCCCCCCTGCTGCACAGATCTCATCCTTAAACACCTTGCTCATCTCCTCCCACTTCCTCCATAACTTCCAGGACGCACCCCCCTAGTCGTCTTTCCTCTGGTCTCCTGTACTCCTCCTGACTTCCTCCTCCGGCAACCTCTCCACCCTCCTCACCATTCCACCCTCCTCTCGCCTCCCTCCCCGCTCGCCTCACCCACTTCTTTAGTATCCTAACCTTAGCTACCACTACATAATGATCAGACAGACCCCCCTCCAATACCCCTATACACCCTAGCATCCATCACAGATTTCTTCATTCGTTCATCCACACATACATAATCAATCAATGACTTTCGTTCCACCACTGTCTTATCCTTCATCGTCAACATCCGTTTCCACGTGTACCTGTGGATCATTCTGTGTCGGAAGAAGGTGTTGGCTATCCACAGCCTCCTCCCCACACATACGTCCACAAGTGCACTACCATTCCCATTCACCTCTGATGGTACCCCCCCCCCCCCCCCCACTCCCTCAACTTTCCTATCACCCACCTTACCATTCATATCCCCAATCAGAAATATTCTTTCGTTCTTGTCAAACTTCTCCAGGCATGCCTCCACATTCATCCAGAACTCCTCTTTCTTTCTTTCAAGTATATCCTCTGTCGGGGCATACACGCATACAATCACCCACGTTTGTATTCCTACTTTCATTCTCACCCACACAATCCTTGAACCCACAGACCCATACTCTCTTACACATTCCTTCCATTTGCTACTTACAAACAAACATGCACCTTCTCTCGCTGTTCCTTCACTCACTCAAGCACACACACCCATTCCACACTCCCACTCTCTCACATCTGAACCTTTCCATTTGGTCTCTGTCATTCCACATACATCCAGCCTGGCATTCACTAACACTTCCAGAACCTCTCTCTCTTTTGTGCCATCATTCATGCCACTAACATTCCACGTAGCCATTCTCAGAATGTCCAAAGGCATGTCCTTAGTCGGTCGTGGTTCGTCAACGTTGGTTCCGTCCGCATCCGAGGCTGTTCGTTCGTTTTTCCTTGCTTAGATATTTTTTCCGGGTGGGGGTCGCAAGCCCACCGACCCAACCTCTTTAGTCGCCTCTTACGACACGCAGAAGGCACGTGGGGCATATTCTATTCCCTAACCCCCAGGGGGTTTTATGGGTCTGGAAATTGACAAAACCCGAGCCAATATTTTACCAAGGTTACGGTGTTTTTTTCATTTTTACATTTGTTAAATCCGAGCCAAGTTTCGTCAAAACTTGGCTCGGGTTTTCAAAAAATTGGGTTTTATGGGTCTGGAAATTGAACAAACCCGAGCCAAATTTGGGTTACAAATGTGTATTATCGTGTTCTATAGTGTTCTATACGCTTTTTACCCCTCAATTTCCCTGATCTTCATAGCCCTCCCCACTATCGGGGGGCGTGTCTTTAGATTGATGGATAATGGGTAAATGCTTAATTCCCATTCAATTTCATCACTAGATACGACTAAAACACCCAAAACAAAATCAAAATACAAAAAAAAATACCTGAAAAACACATTGTTGCGTCTCCTGTATATTAACCTGAAAGTGTCCCCATTGCTTTTTTAGTGTTACGTACACCAGAAAAGGGTGTAGCTTGGTGTTGGATGCGTGGAAGCCGAAAAAAAATATGTATTAAATCGTTGGCGGTACCTGTCGAATAGGTGTCCAGTAACTAAAATTGTACCATAAATAGAAATATTAGGGAAGCAATTGACAACATGGAACAACAAATTTAAATGGAATGAGAGGATCATTTAAAGTCAGGTCTATCTCATATCAAAGACATTGTGTCTCCTGAAACAATGAGGACTATAACAGACCTAAAATGACCATAGAACCCAAGGCCGTGTAAATAAACGGCGAGCCGAAATGTCAAAGCTCCAGTCACTTGCAAATGGTTGCCTGGTTAGGCCTACATAATTTACAACCACACGCCGTACAATACATAATCTAACTTTCACTGCAGCTCAAGAAAAGTAAAGGTGCATACACTATCTACAGAGACATACATAGGCCTATATACGATCCAAAATAAGAAAGAATCCTATAAATGCCAAAATACTTACCACTAATCTCTGCATCCTCCCACTTCGATGACCTGCTGAGCAATGACGTAAATTGACGTTTCCGAGAATCCGAGGAGCAGGTCCGGGCAGGGTTACCAAATATATATAGCGAAATAACGCTATATTAATCCTCAAATTTCGCTAGATAATATGAAATGCAAACTATCACTATGATAAAGCTGCACAATCCCTACAATACCACTAGCAAAATGGCACAATCTAACACTATCTTAGAATATCGCATACAAATGTCTCAGATCTTTAGGAATTAGCTAAAATTCTTGTCATTCGATGTAAATAGTTGTTGCTAGATCGAGGTAAGCGTAGCTAAATCTAGCAATAAATCTAGCATGATGGCATCGCTGGAAGGCGGATGGTTGCTATGGTTATTGGTTGGTTGCTATGCACATGTCTTGCATCCGATTACTTGACCAACTGACTAGGTAATATTTAATCGTGACCAATATAACATTAATATGAATTAAGGATACTCAGTTTCGTCGCATTTATTGTCACATATTATACAGAATGACATTATACTTCGAGGATGTTTCGTGCAAATAAAAATTAATAATTTAGTTATTATTTGTTGTTACTAATAATAGTTCGAAGGCAAGAAACAAACGAACGCTTGAACAAGTTGACCGAGGAACTGTGGAACAGATCACTGGAGATCGTTCACCCTTTACAGTATGTCCAAATTATTTGTTTAAGGACATACATACAGTATATTAACCGAAGTAGCATATTGGCATTGCGTTATTATATACAGCAACCAACCACAATATTCCACTGCCTACCACGCAGTTAGTTATAGACCTACCAGTTATAACCTACAACCAGTATCACCAGATATTTAAACAGTAGGCTAATACCCTAGATGTACAAACGACGCTGTAAGTTGGCAACACCGGGAGCCGAACAGGTGACTGGGAGGCGGGAAAATACAAACGGGTTGCACACGCCCTCGTTTCCACTAATACTATGATCGACTTACTTGGGTGTATTTTATAATAATTATATATTTGTTCTATAATATATGAAGTACAGGTACCTAATCTTTATGTTGTAGGCTACATTTCCTTGCATTTCATAAATTTATAATATACTTTTTGATACCTGAAGGAGGAACTGCCAGTACCTGACGAAGGATCTGCCATTGATTCAGCATAGGCGACCGAATTCTGAACTTCTGAAGCTCCCCGGCTCAGTAATCTATGCTACCAGCCACATCAGTGATGCAGAGGCCCCAAGCTCGGCCAAGCTACTGTTGTTTACGCTTTTAGTTGCAATTGTTATATTTTGTTCCCTACCTATATAATTATACTATATATTTTTTTTTTTTAAGAGACAATGAACGGAGGAAGGAAAAACACAGATAAAACAAAAAGGTCCATGTGCCTAAAGGCATCCTCCATTCATAGAATGTTTGTAACAACTGGATTTAAACATTTGTTGATTGTAAGTTTGTGGAAAGCAATTCGAGGGAAGTGAATTCCAAAGAGTAGTAGCTCTGGGGATAAATGAATTCTGATAAGCAGAAGTTCTGCATTGTGGAGGAGAAAGTGTAAATTCATGGGCGCTTATATTCATATATCGCTTACACTCAAGGAAAATAAACAATCTTTACACTGGTGAAATGTATAGACTATTTGTGTGAACGGAATGAATCAGGTGAAACAAACGTCTGTATTATCATAAGATTTCGACCCACTTCCAGAATGTTTAGAGCGTTAGCGTAAAGATTGTTTTTGCCTCAATTGTACATCTCTTAACCCCTTCTGTACCGGCGACGTCTTTGTAATTTTGTTCTAGCAATATTTAATTATTTTGTGCAGTTTTAAGAAGAATCTGGGGGTAGTAAAGAGGGTTAAGTGAGATAGTTCGAAACCTATTTATTGACCACTTGCAAGTTTCGGGCTATAAGGAAGTTGGAGCTGTAGACATCGATATAAAACAGAAATGCAATAATAATGTAGGTTTCTGATGGATAAAAAAGTATGTTGAATTGGGTTTTATGTACTTATAAATGTACTACGACCATATTATAGCTGGTAATTCTGTTAAATATCAATGTCAACAGCTCCAACTTCCTTATAGCGTGAAACTCGCAACTGGTCAATTACTGGAGGCCCTTTTTAAACTGCACAAAATCGTCCAAACATAGCTAGAATAGGCTACAATAAGAAAGACGTTGCCGGTACAGAAGGGGTTAATTGTCTTTCCCACTCTCCAGCCAAGCACCATTGAGTTAGCTAATAATAATACTGGCACTTGAGGGGAGATGTTTAGTCTGTTCCCTAGATCTCCATCAGGGATACCCATTTTCAAGATAAATTTGTAAATTTTTCGGTAGAAAAATCTCCCGGGTGAAGGCCAGTTCCTATGAAATTACAGGCCCACTATCTCTCGCCAAGAAAAAAATTACGCCTAAATTGAACGAAAGGTCTTAAAATTGACAGAACTGGGGTGAAAGTTCTAAAAATCACCTGGATTTCAGCCATAGCAAAAATGTTGGCACTTGTCGGTGATTTTTTAATTTGACTTTTCAAAGGGTATATTTGGATTCGTCACATCGTTGCGATTCCAACGGTATATGGATTTTTTATAAATTTTGGAAATTTTGTTAGGCCCTCTTTGTATTTTGGAAACCCCAAAATAACCAATAGACGAGTTATCTATGTATGGATTTTGCTCAAATTTGTATCGCAAGTACACTTTGACCCGCTGAATTCATTGGTAGAAACATAATTGCAATGGGACCATTATTATAAGATTTTTATTTTGACTTGACTTCCCAAAATGGTCCAATTTTGAACTTTGAAAGTCGTCTGTAGCCTAAAATATAGGTTCAAATTAATTCTACCTACTGCCAATCGATTTATCTCGCCCTATATATATGGTCGCAGATTTAATTTTCGACTAGTCATTCTCCCACAATCTAAATGTTTTTTCCAAAATCACCTTTTCAAAAAATTGCCTACCTATGAAATTTGTCTTAACTTGTCAGTAAATTAAACAAAACAATAGGGGTACTGTATATTTAGAATCTTCACAACGTTGCAGTTCCAACTGTATATGGCATTACATTTTATTTTGGAGATTTTTCGTTCCTGTGCTGGCTTTGAGATATTTTAATTTGTGACTAATATCGTTGGAATCCTCATGAAGCGGAGTTCCAAAAAAATATTTCAGGTAATTCCGACCTATTTTATCCCCTCAAAATACCATGTACAAATGTTGTCAAAATCTTTGAATAGCTCTCAAGGCCACAAAAATGGTCCATAAACACCCATGGACTACAGCCTTTGGTTCAAAAACACCCATGGACTATAGCTTTTGGTCCAAAAACACCCATAGTCCATGGATGTTTTTGGGCGTTTTTGGAGCAAAGGCTATAATTATATAGTCCATGGGTATTTCGGGACCAAAGGCTTTAGTCCATGCCCATACATCATTCCTATAGCCTATTGGCCTATGTCAGTACCAGTGCAATTAAATTGTTCTTCATTAGACTCCATGGGTGTTTTGGGGGTGTTTTTGGACCAAAGGCTATATAGTCCATGAGTGTTTTTGGACCAAAGGATATAGTCCATGAGTGTTTTTGAACCAAAGGCTATATAGTCCATGAGTGTTTTTGGACCAAAGGATATAGTCCATGAGTGTTTTTGGACCAAAGGCTATAGTCCATGAGTGTTTTTGGACCAAAGGATATAGTCCATGAGTGTTTTTGGACCAAAGGCTATATAGTCCATGAGTGTTTTTGGACCAAAGGCTATAGTCCATGGGTGTTTTTGGACCCAAGGCTATATTCCATGTGTTTTATTGGACCAAAGGCTATATAGTCCATGGATGTTCTTGGACCAGTCCATGGGTGGTGTTTTGGAGCAAAGGCTATAAGTCCATGGGTATTTAGGTTTGGTTACGTTTGGTTCATGGGAGATTTGTAAGTTGTTGGAAAAAATAGAAATGCCATATACCGTTGGAATTGCAACGCTGTGAAGAATCTAAATACTGTGTACTCATAAAAATGTGAAAATCCAAAATGACCCAAATTGTTGGCAAGTTTGACCAGCTAGCTAAATTTGGATTTTTTTTTCTCGGTTATGCCAAATTGACATTGCACAAAATTAAACTATGATTACATAATTATATGGTCACAGTTTTATTCTGTGACTTGTCAATTTGCCATAATCAAAGTTTTTGTTTTTTTTCTAAAATTGCCTGGCCCTTGGTCTAAAACATCCATAGTCTGTAGCCCATCTTCGTCCAAATCACCCATGGAGTAAGGCCTTTTGTGCAAAATTAACCCTAAACTGTGTATGAAAAAACGGAACCTGAAGGTAAATGTGAGGAATAGTAAGGTTATGGTCTTTGAAAGGGGTGCAGTCACAGAATGTGAAGTGAGTTTGAATGGTCAGGTTATGGTGAATGTCAGCTCACGTAAGTATTTGGGCAGGGTGATGAGTAAATAAGGGAATATGGAGTGCAGGAAAGGGTGCAACAGGAGAAGAAGGTTGTAGGAATGCTGAAAGCAGTGATAAGGAATAGGGTGGTGAGCATGGAAGTAAAGAAGTCATTGCATAATAGTTTGGTAATCCTAACACCCGATAGCACTATCGTTAGTAAGTGATGTATGTTTTTTGTACTTTTGTTGATATCTTGTCAAATTGCAAATTTAGCTCAATATAAAATTTGATATAAATTGTATTTTCTTTATTCATACAGAATTTAGACAAAATTACCAGATCGTCCCGGACTTCCCAAATTGACTAATTCCTTGAACATGAGGTGCATTGTTATGTGTGCGATCAGTTTACTAGGGAAACAAATTGACTTGCTCATGTAGTTGTGTACACCCTATGTGGTGGATTGTGTTCTTTTATTTCAAAATTTTATTTTATTAAGCGTTGTTTCCACATAGCAATTTTGATCAGTTCTTTTGCATTTATCTTGTGTCGTTCCTGTTTTAGTTTGTTTATTTTGCAAGTTTTACATTATAATTGATGTACCGGAGTGAAGCATGGAGTTGAAGAGACATAAATCAAGTGTGATGAGTGAGGGTTGGAAATTAGTTACTTCAGAACTGCGTGTGGAGTTGTTGCACATGGAGAGATAGACAGACGCATTAGGAAGTACGAGAGCGGTGTGGTGTGGATGTGGATGTGCTGGAGAGTGTGAAAAGGAACACCTTGAGATGGTTCATTCATGTGGAACTCATGAGGAGCGATAAAATTACTAGGAGAGTGTACGAGAGTGAGGTGGAATAGCAGAGAGGAAGAGGCAGACCGATAGTGAGGTGGAAGGATGGAGTAGAGGTATACGAGTGAAAGTGGTGTTGGGTGGGAGGAGTTGCGCTGGATGACAGAGGAAAGAGGTGTATGGAGCAATTCATTCGTGGCCGACACCCTTCGGGAGATCCAATGTCGTCTGGCAATAGATAAGGATAGAATAGAATATAAATTAGTTTAAATACAGTCAGCACACTCCCATCCATTAATATATTTGTTCTCTGTTTGCCCTATATAGAGTGGTTGTGTGGGACAGTGTTTGAAAAATGAATATATACATTTTAAAGTTATTAAAACATTATCTATATATTACAAATTTACAATACTGTCACCATATATTGATATCAACTTTTACATAATAAACTATGACATTATCGAACGACTACAAGTATTATATACAACACAGACATTATCTAAGATGTTTCTATTAAGATAATTGGCTCCTGGGATGATCCATGACTTGATCCCTAATACTCAAGTGCCACATTTGACTACATACTACGATCTGAATAAAACAAGGTCGGAAGATTCAGCTAATATTGTTCGCAGTGGTCTAGTTAGTACACAGTATCGATTAGAAACAGTACCTACACAAACAATAAGCACAGTTAAGTAAGCTTAATATATAGTATTTACTAGTCAAAATGCATAACGGCCTGCCGTGATAAGCAGTATACATGGTTTGTTAATTGAGAATTGCTGAACCGGGGTTATGTAATATTCTGATAACATTCCCATTTGCCACATAGGTCTGAGTCAGTGTTTTTTCATCTCAATCAATTTGTTCACATCTGTAAGTGTTCAACCGTATTAGTGTGTAACCACTACTTGACACTACATATATTAATCTGCCTGGAATGCCCGCCAATAGAACAAGGAGACAGGAAGACCGTATCTCTTTATGGAATCTCCTGCTGGTCTTTAACCTCAAGACTTGCGCATGGGGGGTATGAGACACCACCACTCCTGATGTCGCACCTACATATTTTGAGCTGTTCCCATCAGTAACATCGTTATTTTACCATAAATAGCATTAATACTTATCCATATGCGCCCCTATTTATAGGTGGGATTATAAAGGTATTAACCTGTTAAACCCAAACAATAAAACAAGTAGGAAACAGTGTTTGCGATGGGTCCAAAACCGACGAGTACAGGCCGGGAGTTTACATAATTGTATGTGCTGAGGCACCCTCCCTGCCCTCCTCCCCTCCCCCTTGTCTGGAGAGACACTGTTACGCAATAGTCTCGTCCTCTCCATCTGAGTCGCTGTTTATCCCACGCTTGGTAACAGTGATGACAATGCCCTGCTACCAGCGTCCGCTAATAATGTTAGACATCGAAAATAGACCACAAAATAAGGGAATACCAGTGGAAAAATATGTGATAACTGAAGGAGGGGAGTAACACAGTGGGGAAAAAGGATGGTACGGGTGGAGGAGTGATTATTTGGTCATGGCCCATGTCAAAAAAAAATAGAATAAAATAAGAAATAAAAAAAAAAAAAAAAAAAAAAAATTGTGGGTGTTTTAAAACATGGATTTTTTTTCCTCCCTGACCTCTTAAGAGTCTTCCCCCCCCCCACCCTTCCCCGCAGCATCCGCCGGGTGGAACTCTTAACGAGTCTCCCGGCAGTTCCCGTGTTAAGGGGAGATGGGTCGTATTTACCTTCCTTTCCCCCTTCTTCCCTCATGTTTAGGCTGCCCCTTTGATGTTTTCAGATTGTATGACGTGTTTCGGAGGGGCTCATATTTTTGGCGATTTTAAAAAACCAACCTTTCGCCCCCTTTTCTTTGTCAATATTATAGACTTTTTGTGTGTCATTTAGGTGTGTTTTTTTTTTTTTTCCTGGCGAGCGATAGCGCTCCAGTTATTTAAGGGGAACCGGCAATTGGCTGGGACATTGTATCGAAAAATGTATAAATTTATCTTAAAGGATGGTGGCAGAAGGTTTTTTTTTTTTTTTTTTTTTTTTTTTAACTTGAAAAGGTGCCTAGGGACAACTAAATATATGAGAACCAGATACATATAAGGCGTCAAAAACAGTTATAATCACCAAGTCTCTATCCTGTTTATTATTCCTAGGGGGTAGAGGAGAAACGGATATAAATTAAATTAGTAGACCTGGAAAGATGAATTGGCCTAGGCTATAAAAATTATACCGTGTCGGCGTTTGACTTACGTGTTAAATTGTATGTGTAGGCTATCTGTGGTAGTCCCAGTAATATCTATGAAGTACTTCTAGTATTAAAGGAACTTAGCTGTGATGCAAAGAGTGGTGGACATGTCGATAGGTGAATATCAGGGAAGTTCTGTTGTTATGTGGCAGCAACTGGTGGTTTGTTGTGAGCGGGACGAAGTCTCTGTGTGAAGTGTACTGAGATTCTCTTTTATCGTAACAATATAAATATATTTAAGGGTTCTATATCGTCCCCCGTGATTAAATAATAAGGGAAAACAAACTAAGATATAATTGGTGCAACCACAGTAATATTTATCCACAAAGATAAATAAAGTAATGCGTATAAACAAAAAGGAACCAGCTGTCGTGAACCCGGGAAATTCAAACTACGGTATATATACCAGCTAGGATTCACGACATACTCCGCCACTAGTTATATACAAAGTATTTAGAATTGTCCCGTCCCGATCATGGATCGCCACAACTGGGAGGAACCCAAAGCAGCCCGACGTGACGGCCTCTGAGGGGTATCACTTCGGTCCACTCCAGTAGCAGGAAGGATTTTATCAGAGTTCGGCTTGCTGTCGCCATCCACTACCTCTAAATCTATCTCTAGTGGGTATAGCTTAACCACCGGTCTGGTGGTCAAACCGGCTCCTGTTTTTACCTGAACTACCCTACATTCGTGGTCAGGACCACGAAGAAGTTTCATTATCCGACCTATACGCCAAAAAAGTCCGGGGCCGTCATCATGTACTAGAACGACGTCCCCAACTTGCGACGATACTATGCCTCTTTTTACCATTAAGTGACGATGTTGCTCCCTGAGTGATATTAAATAATCAGTGCTCCACCTTTTCCACAGGTCATGTGAGAGTTTTGTTACATATTGGAAGCATTGGTTGACGGAATCGTTGTTACGCCACGTCGTGTCCTTGAGATCTTCATCCGTGACTTCCCGCCTTGGAAAGCTTCTGATCCGCCTCCCATGAACCAGTTGTGAAGGAGTGATGGGTAGAGGGTCTTCAAGATCACTGTAGATGTAGCCAAGCGGGCGATCATTGACTGTGGCCTCGAGCTCCAGTAATACCGTATTCAGTTCCTCTGTGGTAACCAATGCTCGACCCCGTACCTTCTTCAAGCCAGCCTTTAGGATGCGAATGACCCGTTCCCATATGGCGCCCTGGCCGGTATAAACCGCCACTCGCACTTGAATTCCGCTAGAGTACCTTTTAACCTTGCATCATTTATCAACTCCCGTAATGTGCTGGCTCCGCTAACAAATGTGGTGGCATTATCACTCATCATAATCTCAGGGTAACCCCTCCTGCTACTAAACCTATGGAACGCATGCAAAAATGATTCGCAGGAGAGGTTAGACACCGTCTCTACATGGACCGCTCTAGTAACTGCACAGGTGAATAAGACTACATATAGTTTACTTACAGTACCCCCCTTCTCTTTTACTGACAAGGCACTTGTGTAGTCAACCCACGTTACCTGGAAAGGACTCACTTCCTGAACCCTTGCAAAGAGTCTGGCAGAAAAGGATACTAACTGTGTTTGGAAGGACATCAGATCCATGCAAAATTGTAACACACCATTACCTGTCAGTGTTGAGGGGGTTACGGGTGAAGAGAACATTGCTGACTTATTGAAAACTCATTTTAAGGAACTAATTAACAGTGTAAACCAAAGGTCTACTAATGGTGCAATTCAATATGTGAAAGATAGTAATTATGAAGACATTAAAGTGACTGAAAGTGATCTTGAGAATGCCATAAGAAACTTAACCTAAACAAAGCTTGTGGGCTGGATGGTATATATGCAGAACATCTTAACCCGGGAGCTGCGGGTAGACTCTTAAGAGTTCCCCCGGCGCACTGCGGGTAGACTCTTAAGAGCAGAGACTTTGAACACGTACCAAAACCGCGCGTTTATAGCCAGGCGGCTGAAAATTGGTGTGGGTATTGTACTACATGTCAACTCTCGATACCACCCCGCCAAACGCTCGCCCCGCACTCGTGCAAGCACCACCGCGCCAGTAACCACGCACTAGTCATGGAGCCTACACGTCCCTCACTCTCGCTCCCTGATGACACAACCAGCCCTCCTTCTGGTGGTGTTAGCCGCCGTGGAAGGCAGAGGGTGGCTGCCAAAGACCCTAGCTACCAGTACGACACGCCCTACAGCTCAGAGGACGAATCACCAGCACCAAAAGCACGTAAAACACGTGCAAGCAGGGCAATGGCACAGAGGTCATTGGTCTTTCGGGACACTGCCACCACGACCCAGGCCACTGCAACAACCACTACCACCACCACTGCCACCACTGCCACCCCTGCCACCCCTGCCACCGGTACCAGCGACGCAGGAGGCCGCCCTAGGGCTGCATTACCTGCGGGGGCAGGAAAAATTAAAGGCACGGGCGTAGGGAAGAGAACCCGTACGCCAGCCACAGTGCCCCTACCACCACCACCACCACCAGCCGCCCCTGGCCCAGCTGCCCCTGCTGCCCCTGCCGCCCCTGCCGCCCCTGCCGCCCCTGCTGCCCCTGCCGCCCCTGCCGCCCCTGCCCAAGGAACAGGGAAGGGGAAGGGGAAAGGGAGAGGGAAAGCGACTGGGAAAGCGACTGCTGGCCCTGGTGTCCCTGCGCCCTGCTGCCCCTGCCGCCCCTGCCGCCCCTGCTGCCCCTGCCGCCCCTGCCGCCCCTGCCCAAGGAACAGAGAGAAGGGCGACAGGCACCACCATCATCTTGCCATCAAGGCCACGCACCACTGCTGCCCCTGCCGCCGCCGCCCCTGCGCCCCGCCGCCTGCCGCCCCTGCCGCCGCCCCTGCCACCACCTCTGCTGTCCCTGTCCATAAGACTCCCGCACGTGCCAAAGTGACCCGGAAAAATCTTACACCATCTAAGTATGCCGCCCTGCTGTTTGATGGTGATTCGCAGGACATTGGCAGCCCGGGTTTCGACGACGAAGCCCTAGCACGGGACCAAGGGTGGGGGGATTTGGGAGTGGACAGTGGGAGTGAGTCCGACGTCGGTGACGAAAACGAGGAAGGGCATCGTCTGTCGAGTGAAGAGGAGGGTAATGATGATGAAGTGCTGTATCGCGACCATGGAAGCGATATTTCAGACGCAGAAGAAGACGCAGACGACATTCCGATCCCTGGCATGCCTTCGTTCGATTGGTCTGACGGGGTCAATTTTGTACCTGACGTGCCCCAGTTCAATCCTGGGACGTCAGGAACAACTGACAACTGGCCCTGTGATGATCAGCGAACGAAAGCGACTTCTTCCTCGCTTTTTTCGACATGGAGGTAATGACGTACATCGTTGCCCAAACAAACGCCTACTACAGGTGGGTGTTTGGCAGATTGGACGTCCTTTCTCCAAAAGCGAGAATACGAGGCTGGGTGGATACGACTGTGGCAGAATTTCTGACGTTCTTTGCCTTGTTGTTCCTCATGCCTCTGATCAAGAAGCATGTGTTGCAACACTACTGGAAGCACGACCCTCTCATCGCCACCCCAACTTTCAATAAGTTCATGACTCGTGACAGATTTTTGTTGCTGCTAAGATTTATGCACTTTGCAGACAACGAAAATCCTAACAGGATTGACAGGATATGGAAAGTTCGGGAGGTGTTCACCATGTTGTTGGAGAGGTATAGGAAATACTTTTACCCCTTCCTCAATTTGGTGATTGATGAGTCGCTCGTGCTCTTCAAAGGACGTCTTGTTTTCAAGCAGTATATCCCCTTGAAGAGGCATAGGTTCGGAATCAAGCTCTTCGTGTTGTGCGACTGTGAAACTGGAATAGTGCTTGACATGATCGTGTATACAGGCACTGACATTGACATACCGAAAGCCGCTGCCAATGACCCCATGGGCATGTCAGGTGCCATCGTCAGGAAAATGTTGGCACCTTACCTGGGCAAAGGCCACATCATCTACACTGACAACTGGTATACTTCTCCTGCTCTCTGCCAGTTTCTTTATGACAACCAAACGGGGTCATGTGGGACTGTCAGAAAGACAAGAAAGTTTATGCCAAAGTTCACAGGTGATGTCATTCCTCTCACAGATGCCTCCTCCAGTGACACACCTTCAGAAGACGACCTGGCCAAGGAACACCGCGAGAGGCATGTGCGAAGAAGGCGACGAAAGGGGCAGAAATACAAGCAGCTCGAGAAGTGTGGGAAACTGATAGCCCTGAAGTGGAAGGATAAGCGAGACGTCCACCTGCTTTCCACCGTCCACACAGGTGCCCAGGTGGATTCTGGCAAAATCCACTACCGAACCAGGAAGACAATCTACAAGCCCGACATGGTAGTGGACTACACCAAAAACATGCGCCTGGTGGACAAGTCTGACTGTCAGCTGTCAGGTGTTGAGTGTCTGAGGAAGACTGTGAAGTGGTATCACAAGCTCTTCCTCCACCTAGTTGACATAACGATGCTGAACGCCTACAACTTGTGGTTGGTGAAGAAGGATATGGCCCCAAACCAGAAGCTGAAATTCCGGGAGTTCGTGTACAACGTCTCCTACCAACTCCTGGAGAAGTATGCCACCACCACTCACAGACGTACGGCATGGCGTGGGGATCACGTTCCTGACCGCATCCAGCTGGGTGTCGAAAGACACTACACAACCAACACCGAGCTGATTGGCACTCGTCACAGGCAGGTGCAGTGCACCGTCTGCAGCTCCAGTGTGAGGAAACCCCATGTGACCAAAAGAGTCACCTCAATGTGCGCCGAGTGCAAAGTTGCACTCTGCCTGGGTGACTGCTTCAGGGACTACCACACCTTCAAGAACTACTGAGTGTCGGCCCCTGCCCTGCCCTGCCCTGCCCTGGACTCGCCCCGTGCCCTGCCCTGGACTCGCCTCCTGCCCTGCCCTGCCCTGGACTCGCGCCCTACCTTACCTGACCTGACCTAATTGATCACGCTACCTCATAATGTAACATATATTATATAATGTATAAGTTCCAAAGATGTCCCTGTGATATAGCTTTTACATTATATAATTGTATGTTTCATTATTTAGTTTATAAGTTTCAAAGATTTACATGTAATATGCCTTATTTTTTTAGTATATCAATATATATGTTTGTTATTAGCCTAAGTAATGTGTATATAATTATTTTCTTACCTCAAATGAATTGTACAAAAATAAATATGTTTCAATAAATCATGTCAAACCTACTATGATAATAAAATAAAACAATAAAAAAAGAAAAAAGAAAACAAGGTCATGTCATTGTATTCTTACAATATGATATATTCTATGAATATTTCATATTGTTTGAATACAATGGCATGATCTTGTAAAAAAAAAAATTTATAAAAATTTTTCTAGACAATATAAAACCTTCCCCATAACCCCCTCCTGGATTCGATCCCACTACCCTACGACACTTTGAGTTTTCCAGTCCGCGACCTTACCAACCATGCCACAGGAGCTCATACCAAATATCACTCAAAACTTCGTGTGTACAATCGAAATGACAATATACAAAAAAAAATGAATTATCCCACCAATTTACGTTTGTAAATTGATGGGATTATCAATTATATCATGCCAAGGTTTATAATAGTTTGTCTCTGTCAAGAATTAGTAATTATATAACTTTATTCTGTCAAAAATTGCCCAAACACTCAGCAAAATTGCCCCTCTCAGTGTGACTCCACTCATTTTCACACGGTCAGGCGGTCACGAGGTGACCCTTGCCGCTCCTTGATTCTCCAGCTACAGCAGCTCTGTCTGGGAACAAAATTGGTATAAATACAATAATGGATAAAATACTCTTCACAAATACATTTGTATTGTATAATATTGTAAATAAAAATGAATAATAACTGTGTGGGTGTCGAAAATTGCTCAACCAGCTTTCTTATGTCTCGCCTACGCGCGTATATTGGATTATACATAGTCATGACTGTCATACAAATAATTGCAGTAGGTCTCGAATATACATTTAGATTGCATATTACTTCGAAATAAATAAGTAAACGTTTCTCTGGTGGCAATCTACCCTTTTCGCAGGTGTAAGGAGACACCAGTCTATATTTAGCCCTCTATCACAACAGGCAATCTGCCTGTGTTGACTCAGCACCGTCGCTGGTGGTCTATAAATATAGTACTTTATTTACAGTCAATGGCCTACATGTTTCTGTGGTACTTCACATGTGTCTAAAATGCAATGTCTGCTTGCATAAAACTGCAATTCTGAAGTCCATTTATATGTACGACATACGCATGTCTCAGTTTCTCTCTCTCTCTCTCTCTCTCTCTCTCTCTCTCTCTCTCTCCATTCCTGACTCATGTTATTGTAGACCTGTTGATGGCAACGAACACCAGCCATCTGGTAGACATAAGGGTCAAAATACCAAACATCAATACGCCTGGGGCGCCTCCACAATTATCACTAAGCTGGTTATCTATCTAGAGATCTGCCTGACTTCCATCTCTCCACGACTCACTCACTCACTGCACCCCTGCATGCCTCCCTCCCACCCACCCACCCACCCCCAACCCCCCCTTTCAGGCTTCCGTCTGCTAGAAACACATTCACAATTTGCGTAAATATCGCATCAATTGGGCTATATGCGGTATATTCCTTGTTATATGGGACGCCTACATATGTACACGTCTTTATTATAGCATGAGAGTGCTCTAAATACAAGATTGACGTGATATTTATGGCGTAACACACCCTCTCCCCCTTTCATTCCCACCACAACTCACTCACACCTTGGTTCACGCATAGAAACTCATTGATAATGTGCGTAAATATCGCATGAATTGGTTTATATGCGGTATATATTTTGATATATGGCACGTATACATACGTACAAGTCTGTATTATAGCGTGACAGTGCTCTACGTACAAGATATACGTGATATGTATGGCGTAAACCACACTCTCAGCTCATAAATTGCCGCCAAACCTCCAACACATCTTCATTCCCGCCTAAATATTCTCTTATAATTCCCTTATATATTGCAATTTTTGGTCACTATGAGGCATATTCATTGTTATATGGGTGCCCTACACATGTATACATACTCTAAATAGCCTAAAAGGGCTCGAAAAAGGAGATATACGTGATAATACGCGGTAACCCACCCCCTCCTCCCTCTCCTTCTATCCCCTGCGCGCGTAAATATTCGGCAGGGAAATCTCGCCGCTCGATGACAATCTAGCCGCGCGGTGCCATTCGCTCCACATTTTTCAACTACGGACCGTTCCCCTACCCCCCCCAGACATTTTTTGGGGGGTCAAATATATATGGGCCGATGCACGCAAACATTCCCTACACGATGATGTACTTTTTATCGAAATTGGCAATAGGTCCCAAAATCATCATAGGTGCGCACAGTCTTACCCTGTAGAAAACCCCCTGTGCGCCGCGGAGAGGTTAAATATGCAGATAAGTTGCTAATAGATAAACTTAGTTCTTGCATCACCAGTCTATTTACGCATGGTGTCCTGCCGGAGTCTATGATATCCGTAATACTTGTTCCTGTCATTAAAGATAAATCAGATAAATTACAGCTAAAGACAACTACCGCCCAGTAGCACTTGCTAGTGTGGTGAGTAAGGTAGTTGAAATGATATTGCTAGAAAGAATGTCTGCAAATATTGTCACCAGCAGCAATCAGTTTGGCTTTAAGAAAAATCACGGCACAGACCAATGCATATATGTGCTGAAAGAAGTGATTGATACATACAACAAGCTAAATAGCTCAATTTTATCTTGTTTTCTTGATGCAAGTAAGGCTTTTGATAGGGTGTGTCACAAAACCTTATTTGAAAAATTAGTTAACAGGGGAGTGCCTAGCTATATTGTTAGGATACTTATTTTCTGGTATGCTAATCAAAAAATGTGTGTAAGATGGGGCAACATCCTGTCAGGCTCTTTCGCCATAACCAATGGTGTTAGGCAGGGGGGGATATTGTCTCCGTATCTTTTCAACGTCTACATGGATGATCTTAGTCTGGAGCTGAACAAGACTCACACTGGGTGCTGCATTGGCAGCACCATTGTAAATCATCTCATGTATGCTGATGACCTAGCCTTAATCGCGCCCTCTGGAGCAGGACTGGATAAATTATTAAGAGAATGTGAAAAATTTGGAATCGAACATTCAGTCAAATTTAATCCTATAAAGAGCAATATCATAATATTTAAATCTAACCTTCTATTGAAATCAAAGCTACCTAAATTCCATTTGTATGAAGAAATTATAGAAGAAGTAAGTAAAGTAAAGTATCTAGGACACTATATTTCAAGTGATCGCTCAGATGATGAGGATATGGGTCATCAGCGAAGGTAACTTTACATGCAGGGAAATTCAATATTAAGAAAATTTCATATGTGCACATGGGATACAAAAATAACATTGTTCAACTCCTACTGCTCACCAATGTATACAGCACAACTATGGTGGAACTATAAGAAAATGACAGTGAATAGACTAAGTATCTCATATCACAATATCATGAAAATGTTTCTGGGGCTTTCAAAATATGAGAGTACAAGTACGCTATGTGCCTATATGAACTTACACTGTTGCCAATCACTCATTAGAAAGCTAACATATAAATTCATTCAGCACTTTAACACTTCTGAGAACAGTATCATTAAAATGCTACAAACTCCAAGCATAGTGTACACCTCTAGGATCCAGTCACACTGGAGGAAGTTGCTCTATATTTAACCTTAAGTAATGATTTCAGGTCTGTTACTCTACAGAATTAGCATACCGGTACTGAACCTCATAGTGCAGTACAGTACCGATATTCCTATACTGTACTGTAGCAACATACTGTACCGGAAGCTAAATGATGTGAGGCATGGTACTGTACACAATTAGGACAGTGGTTTTGGTAACACAGTAGTTTGATGACCACTGTTTTTGGTTGAGGCAGTGCTGTGAACTACATGATAGCAAGCTGGGTATTATTTAATCTCTTTTTATTTTATGTAGCCTATGTACAGTAGCTTATATATATTTATGTTACTGTAAGGTATATATGGACCCCAGTATGGTCCCCTCTGTACTGTGTGAGTCTGAAATAAAGTATTATTATTATTATTATTATTATTAACCCTAAACTCCGACAATGGAGGGGCCTGTACAGCACAGTATGATGTACCTTGCAATCTCTTGCAGATGATACATCCCCTTAAGGCTTTCTTTACTACCTGTCTAATCTTGGGGATCCACCATCTTTGCCTTATGTAATTTACAACATAACTAACACCGCTATGGTTACACACTTTGTGGCAGTAATTACTAAGGAGAGTGGCTATACGATGTTTATTAGGGATAAGGATAGGGTACTTGGCGCGATCATGTAAAGCTGAAAAGTGTAGCCTACCTCTACAGCGTATCATGCCTCCCGCCATATAGAGGCCTAACTGCTTCACTATATTGTTTGGTGTGCCCTGTCCTTTTGACAAATAGTGGTGTTCCTCAGAGTAAGCTTCTCTCTGAGCTACCTTAATCATGGCTGACTCTGCTGCTCTTAATTCCGGCACCGTCAAGTATGCCGGTTTTGCCTGATAGTTCCCTTGTGTCTTCTCTCTAAGAGTCTTAATAAACCTAAGGACCCATGCCATTACATGCCATGACTTCATATATGAGCCATACCGGTCCCAATTCAATATGGCAGTAGGGGCTACCGGTACCGGCAATGACAGGGTTCCTTCTTGACTCGTGTTACAACCCACAGTGGTGTCCCCTCCTATTGAGCCCCCTATTGGGCCATGATCAGGCCATAGCATTTGGTGAGGTAGCCATGTGGACCCTCCCCACCAAAGCGAAGAAGCAACTAAGGACACATATGAAATCCCTCTGGTGACTAGATCACTGGGGTTGTCCTCTGTGGACACATAACGAAAATGAGCGCCGGGGACTAATGACTTTATCTCATCAACTCTATTTTGAACATATATAGGCAAAATCTTTTTACTAGACAACCAGCATAGGGTAATCTGACTGTCCGACCAGAGGTATACATTCTCTACAATCAGCTCGTCCGCGTAGGCCTCACATATATAACATGCGAGACGAGCTGCGAGAAGAACAGCAGTCAACTCCATCTTAGGTGTGGTGAGGGACTTAATAGGCGCCACCTTAGCTTTGGCCATTACTAACCTGCTCACCTCATCACCAACCGCATAGGCCGCTACACCATATGCTACCGAGATAGCGTCACTAAATAGGTGCAGCGTAACCCTCTTAGAATTAGTGACCTGACGGGGAAACATGATACCTGTAGTATCTATCATATCGTCATAAATACCCTGCCAGTTAGCTCTCATGCCATCTGGAATGGGTACATCCCACCCACACTCTAATCTCCACAAGTCCTGTACGAACCTCCACGCCCGGATGGTTACCGGTAGCAACACTCCTAGAGGATCGAACACACTCGCGGTTAGACTTAGAGCCTCACGTTTTGTAACCAATGCAGGGCTACTTCTGCGGAAATTAACCTGTAACATATCCTTATCAGTTAGCCACTCAACGCCAAGTACCTTAACCCCGTCTTGTTTGGCGGAAGCTATACCCTTCAGGTGCAACAGTTCCTGCAAACTCTCATTATTTGTGACCCACTCACGTAAAGACAGGTTAGCGCTGGAAAATATTCTACGGGCATCGCAACATTGTTGTTGCAAATCACCTACATCATCACCAGTCCCCTGTAAGTTATCAATATACAACCCCCTTTTTAGCTTATTAACCACTTCACTGTCCTCCTGTATCATAGACAGGTGTTTTTGAATGGTAGCATTAAGGAGGAACTGGGAACAGGTGGCCCCGAACAAAACTGCACGGAACCGGTAGACAATGTAAGGACTTGCAACATCCAAGGGATCAACGGGCCACAGAAACCTAGTAGCATCCCTATCCTTCTCACTCAACCCCACCAACCTCACCAACCCCGAATGGGCGGGTGCCCAACCCCGAAAGGAGTTGAAATAGGGGAGCTATCCCCCCCGCCAAAGGCGGCTTTCTAGGGCCTTTCCTAGCTGATGCTGAGAGGATTGGGTTCTAGTCATGTGGTGATGGGCTGGTCTATCCGAGTAAGAACTGAGCGATCTCTGCCATACCCATAGCTTACTCCGACTGTTCCTTTTACTTATATATCTTCTAGATCTCAAGTGGCGGCGTCTTTTCCGTGGATTGACCTCCCTACTGCCAACCTAGAAGTTGGCAGATTGGGAGCCAAAGCGTCACATTTTTCCCTTGCCCCTCAACTTTCCCTTCATAATTGCTGAGGGGCACAGGGCCTTGGGTGGGGCTTTGGTTTCCCGGGCGTTTCCGCACCTTCCTCAGCTCCCTGCCTTGGAGTGGCTTCGGTCACCCGGGCTTTGTTAGTGGTAAGCAGGGAGGATTTTGTGGGGGCGCTCGTTTATGGCCTTGCTCGAGACCTTGGGGCTGTTCGGCCAGACAGCCTGGGGAACAACAACAACAACAACAACAACCCCACCATGAGAAATGCTTTCTCAATATCACTCACCCAGGCAAATTGATGGCATCTAAAGTGCAGAAGCACCTGGGTGAGGTCAGCCACTAGCGATGGACCTGTATGGAGACAGTCATTCAGACTGAACACCTTCTCGTCCATCCTAGCCGAACAGTCAAACACTATCCGTACAGGCGTAGTAACACTATCCTTGGTAATACCATGGTGAGCTAAGTAGTGAATGGGATGACCAGCTTGATTCCTGTTTTCTACCCTTTCAATAAACCCCCTTTCTATCTGATTATCCTGAACCTTTGTATACTGTTGACAGTAGTTGGAATGCTTTATAAACTTACGCTGCAAGCCTCTCATTCTGCCCAGGGCTAACTTAAAGTTATCAGGTAATTTATCTATGTTATCTCTCCACGGCAGCTCCACTATATACTGTCCCTGTGCTTCGGAATACTGTACCGTTTCAGAAAATCTATTTAAGACTTTCTCCCCACCCTTACCAGTCTCATTAGGACTTATACCAATATGGTCCAAGTCCCATAGAGCTGTCAGATCCTTTAATTCTGGAGAATTCCTGCCAATATCATCCTGTATCTCCACTAAAGGGTCTACTGCTAACTTAAGAACAGTGACTAACTCTACATGGGTCTCTTCTATATCTGACTGATAAGTGCCACTCAGTGCATAACCATAAATTGTGGGTAACATAACTATGCTTCCTTCCCTGACATAGCCTGAATGTACAAAGTGATAATAAAAGTCCGCCCCAATCAGTAACCCTATTATATCTCCATCAGTGATACCTGAATCGGCTAATTTGTAACCCCGAGCCTTGATAGCATTTACCTCCATCACTAATCCTCTCCCTGGTTTGTATACCGGTAACTCCTCCACCACAACGGCTCTCACTTTACGCACCCTTCTTCTGTGATGATAGGTTAACTCTACTATTTCATACTCAGTACTACCCAGTGAGCCAGTAAATCCCTGGAGCCTTAGCTGTTCCTTACTGACCCCAACGTAATCAAGCTGCGATAAAGCAGAGCGCAAGATGAAGGTACGTTGCGAACATTGGTCCAACAAAGCTCTTACTTTACTGGTATGACCGTTTCTGTCGGTCAAGGGAATCTGAATGGTAGGCAACAACACTGCATTACTGCCCGAAGCCACAGCCATGGTCACTGTTGGTTCAGGGGCTGCTGGTTGTCCAGTTTGTTCAAGGCGTGGTGTCGGACACAAATAATTAAAAAAATTCTGTTGGCACGGCCTAATTTTACTGGTACTGGTACGGCACGGCCTAATTTTAGGGTTAGTACACCCCTGGCTGCCATGTTCTGACGACAGGCACCCGACGCACAATTTCAACTGCCTTGCTCTATTGGCCTTGGCGGGACTGTTCTTGTATTTTGCACACTTTGCCCAAAAATGTCCTGTCTTTAAACACAACTTACATCCACACTTCTGCTTGGTATCGGGTTTCTGATACACTGCATATGCTGCTGTGGTGGTCGCCCCAAACTGTTCTAGTGGATTATGTCTACTTTCTAGATTGCACACTTCAGTCTTAAACACACAAACGTATTCATCCACATCCAGCCAGTTGTCTTTTAATTCACACTTAATCACTTCAGAGAGTGCACTAGGAAGTTTATTATGCAACAGTGCTGCACACATTTCACTTACTGTTACGTCCATAGAGCGTAATGACTCTAACGCACACTCAAATGACGCGGAAAAATCTTTCAGAGCACTGACCTCCTGGCTAGGATGTGGGAGATTACACAGTTTCGCTATGTGAGCTGCTTTGATGCAATCCTTTTGACCATAACTGTTTTTCAGTATAGTGACCGCTGGTTCATAACTTGCAGCGACCAAACTAAACCCACTAACAATTTGTAGAGCCTCACCACTAAGTTGTCCCTTTAGATACGTAAATTTCTGAATGTCAGTTAAGTCTGTTTGGGAGTGGACACTACAATCAAAGAGCTCCAGAAACCCACCCACTGTGTTGGATCCCCATCAAAAACTGGCAACTTCAGGGAGGGCAGCTTAATACCCTTCTGTTTCCTACTTGCTGCTCTATCATGAGATCTACCAGTAGTGGTTGTCTGTAGAGCACTATCTAACTCAGCTAACTGACTGTTTACTTGATTAACATACTGCATATCTTTCACCACCTCATCCTCTAACTGATCATCTGAATATAAGCTATACAACTCTATGCTATACGACTCGATATCAGCTAGGGCCTTTTCTATAGTGATTTTCACACCCCTTACATCATGCAGTGTAGCAGCATGTTCAATAAATTCAGACAGATTAGAGGTAAGCTTAGTAATCCCTCCCTTCTTGGCGGCCCTGAACTGCCGCAATGACTTTATTTTCTCCTCCATTCTTAATAAGTTTACGGTAACTAAAGCTTAAGGAACAACAATACTAATCGTCACTGTAGGCTAACCTATTCTAATCTATTCTAAGCCTAGGCTAACCTACTTACATTGATGACGACAGCAACCAAGCAAATTGAAGCCTGCAGATCGCGTGCCCCCTGTGAGTTTACAAATTATCAAAGAAAAGGAAAATTACCCTATGTCATATTACTCTACTTTACAATATTTAATTTACTAGGCTAGGCTATATTAAATTTTAACAAATTACAAAGAAAAATAAAGAAAAATAAAGAGAAAGAAGGATCATCACTCCTCTGAAGGAGGAACAGCCGCAGCCGTCGTCCTAGTCTTGAGATCTAGCCTATTGCGTCGACTGCTCCTCCTCGGCCCTGTCCTTCTCCTCAAAGAAGGCATGCGCTCTGTCCAGTAGCCTATCTAACACCTTCCGGCTCCCTGGCGCATCTAACCCAGGCCGAGGTCTGCCTGACAATGTCCACCCTTGCCCCTGGTCTATAGAACTGCTTAACAAAAAAAAAAGCAGGGCACTGCACTGGACGGTCCAGCGGAAAATCCCGGACATATGCGCCCCTAAACATTTGTCCACTGGATCACCCAGCTCTACACAAAGGCAGACAAGTCAGGCCTAATACCCCCCCCCAATTCTTATCAATATATAACAGATGGCGCAGTATCCTGGTCACACGGCACCAATTATATCCTGTTTATTATTCCTAGGGGGTAGAGGAGAAACGGATATAAATTAAATGATTAGACCTGGAAAGATGAATTGGCCTAGGCTATAAAAATTATACCGGCTCGGCATTTGACTTACGTGTTAAATTGTATATGTAGGCTATCTGTGGTAGTCCCAGTAATATCTATGAAGTACTTCTAGTATTAAAGGAACTTAGCTGTGATGCAAAGAGTGTAGGTTAAGTGATGGACATGTCGATAGGGGGAATATCAGGGAAGTTCTGTTGTTATGTGGCAGCAACTGGTGGTTTGTTGTGAGCGGGACGAAGTCTCTGTGTGAAGTGTACTGAGATTCCCTTTTATCATAACAATATAAATATATTTAAGGGTTCTATATCGTCCCCCGTGATTAAATAATAAGGGAAAACAAACTAAGATATAATTGGTGCAACCACAGTAATATTTATCCACAAAGATAAATAAAGTAATGCGTATAAACAAAAAGGAACCAGCTGTCGTGAACCCGGGAAATTCAAACTACGGTATATATACCAGCTAGGATTCACGATAATGGGTAATAAATACCACGTACTGAGTACTATGAATCCGCTGTAGCTGGCATGCAAGGGCTAGTTTAGTATCCCACATACTGAGTACAGTGAAAGTCTGATAATCCAGAGGCTGATACTGTACCTCGGAATGCCCGATACTTCGGAAGGTTTTTTTCCCCCAAAATATACTATTTTCCCCCCAAAATAAGATTACAAAATAAGATTCATGTGTATCTTAAGTCAATTAATTGAGTGTTTTGGATTTACACCTCTTGGATTTACACCTCTACACCACCGGAACTTCACCGCACTGCCTCTATTCTAACTATTTATTAATTTGGATGTGTTTTAGGGCCATTTTTATGTATAAATCTGATACCTCGGAAAATCAGCTAATCCGGAAGTCCCGCGGTCCCCTGCCTTCCGAATTACAGGACTTTCACTGTAGGGTGAGGTGGGGGTGATTCGCACTATTAGTGGATAAAATATTCACCAAAAATCAGGTAACAAACTTTATGGAAAAATAGTGGTAGTACAAGTAACTATAGGTCAAGACCTATGATGGTGATTTTTATTAATAATGTAAGAATTAGTTAAGGTCCACTTATTTAAGTTTTTCCAAAGGGGTACACCTGTAGAGGGGGTGGTTCGAACATGGGTGTGGTTCGAACAGGGCATAGGGGTGATCCGAACACCACCATTTTCACTAACAAAACGTATAGTGAGAAAAAAAATGTTTGTCTCCAATAAAATATTCAAAGAAAAATTACTAACAACTTTATTAACCACCTGCCCTACAAATATGGCTATAGGGTAAGGAGGGGGTGAAACGAACATCCATAATCTCTGCCCTATCAATAATAAAATAGTTCTCCCATTAAATCTAAAGAAGAAAATAGGTAGATTCCAGATAGTGACAGATGGAGTCATCAGGTAGGTATTTTGTTGGGTGGTTATTTAAATTGGGGGTGTTCGGTACACCCCCGTCGTGGCATGAATGTTTAAACATTCATGATACTGAAGGAAATGTCTGAATGGCAGCCTTTCTCACCAGATATCATTGTAGCCACGTACATTTCACAATTAAGCATCACACCACTAGAATCAGCACATTTTCAGTCAAGAAACACTATATTAGAAACGCAAAATATAACGTCGATCACCTAAAAAATAGAAAAACTGACCTGAAAGCTCCGTCCGTCGCGATGTATACAATAGTTTGCCGTCATCCTCAAGCTATCTGTTTTCTTCTTTTGAGGTGTTGGGGAAACTATTTTATTATTGATAGGGCAGAAATTATGGACACTGTTCGTTTCACCCCCATGTTCGTTACACCCAACCTTCACCCTACTATGAATCTGCTGTATCGGCATGCAAGGGCTAGTTTAGTATGCCACGTACTGAGTACTGTACTATGAATCCGCTGTACCTGACATGCAAGGGCTAGTTTAGTATCCCACATACTGGGTCTAGGTTAGGTTGGGTTGGGTTGTTTGGTTAGGTTAATATACTAGGTCTCAGAAACAAGATTCGTAGTTGCGGTAGTATTTACAGATACGCCCGGATACTAAATGGGCGGCGGCCCAACCACCATGGCACCGGTAAGGGTTTGTGTTGTATGCCACGTAGGCCTACTATGTACAGTACTACGTACACATTGTAGGCATTAGGTGTGGATTAGGCTTGTATCCAATGTACTAGGTCTATGTTACTGGATATTTATGATTTAAATAAGTGCTACATTTTCGATAAATCTGGTTATATGGCTTTGCAATTAGGGAAATCATGAGCCAATTTCCGACATTTCGTTAGTCTTTTTCGATTCTCAAAATCCGATCCAAGTTTTGCCAAAAATTGGCTCAGGTTTTCCAAAATTATGCTTTTTTGGGTTTGCAATTTAGGAAAACATGAGCCAAAATTCTAAAATAAGTTACTGTAATTTGTTTACTCTTAATCTTAATTTACGCAGAATCCGAGCCAAGTTTTGCCAAAACTTGGCTCGGGTTTTCCAAAATTCATGTTTTATGGATGCAATTTTGGGAAACCTGAGCCAAATTTCTACATGAGGTTACTGTATTTTTTTTTGTCTACAAACTCTCAAAATCCGAGCCAGCTTTGGCCAAAACTTGGCTCGGGTTTTCGAAATATTGGGTTTTAGGCCTTTGAAATACCTTTAAACCGGAGCCAAGTTTTGCTAAAATACGTTTTTATTGCCGTTTTACGCATTTAAGCCCTCATTTTCCTTGTACTTCATAGCCCTCCCCACTATCGGGCGGCGTGTCTTAAGATTGTTGTATAATGGGGAAAACGGTTTCGCCGAGGGTTGTAATTATTTCCAAACACAGTAACACCTCGATTTTCCGGCACTCAGGGCGATTTTAAACCTCCGGAAAATTGAAAAGTCTGGTTGGTTGAATGTTACTCATAAAAATGCCCAAAAACCCCCCAAAATACCTCCTAATGACTATTAATGTTATGCCCTGCTTGTCTACAGGATTAACTTGGGTAATGTGAGTTCTAACTGAATGGGTATAGAAGGCTGCATGCACAAAACAAGGTATGAGGAATAGAGAACACAAAAGAAACACACGGTAACAAGACACACGATCACGTTTATTGATATACCACTTCTGAATACTCATGCAAGACAAATGATAGAATTGAACAACACTAGCATAAGTGGATCTGGATGGAGCCTAGTCTCCCACTTCCAACGTTCAGGTATTAATCTTCTGATCACTGGCTTTATTCACAAGTTTATAATACTGGAGACCATCAATGTTACTGATAGATTCATATTCACTGTTAGATTTATTACTGGTAGCTCTGGTGCACAAGTAGTAGTTCACAGACTAGATTAGACATGCGTATTTTAGAGCACGGGAATTCTAGTAACCTCAGGGGGTACTGATCTAAGTTTTATATTCTTATAGCAGAAATACGTAGAACGCAAATCAGTGGGCGAACATTAGATATCACTAGGGTTTCACTTATATGTAATAATATAAAATCAACTTTTGACATCGAAAAAAAAAAAAAAAAAAAATTTTTTTTTTTTTTTTTTTTTTGGCCCCTGGGCCATGCAAAATCTCAGTCCTCTACCTCCCCTCCTTCCCCACTTTCCTCCTCTCCTTCAGTTATCACCTATTTTCCCTGTTATTCCCTTATTCTGAGGTATATTTTCGTGCTAACATTAGAAATCCGATTGGAGGGTGTGGTCATCACTGATAGCAAGCGAGTGCAAGAGAGAGAGAGAGAGTATCGATCGACTGTGTCTCAGTGGCCTTGGGGGAAATTGGCGGAAAGCAGATTGCCTCACCCATACATTATACAACTCGCGGGCTATATCTCCGATTTTGACCATCCAAACGCTGTTTTCACTCGTTTTATTGTTGTTTCAGGTTAATACCTTTATAATCAACCCATAATAGGCGCATATGGATAAGTATTAATGCTATTAATGGCACAATGAATATTTTAGTGACGGAAACACCTCAAATACGTCAGCACAGGGGGACGTTTCCAATTACCCCCATGCGCACTTCAGAGGTTAATAAGTGAGTCTTTAAATAGTACTGTAACACTGTAGCACTAATAGAGTGAATCTTGGGTAGTATTTGATTGGTCTGGTCCTGGTTATCTTGCGTCCGTGATGTTGGGGGCTAACGACTGGTTCCGCGGCTGTCCCGGTGGTCCATATGTAGGAAGTTCTCAAGTACGTGGACAGGTCCTTCTATCAAACTCTGCCACGGAGTCGGCTGGCTCTGGAACTCAATTCTCAGCAATCAACAATGATAGAGCTCGAGGTCCACTCTGGTGACCAACCCTGGTTGGTGTCTATCTTTCAACTGATTTTACTGGGGGCTGGAGATTGGTTTATAGGCTCGGTTTTGGACCCTGTAGGCCATAGGGATCTCGAGTTTTGATGGACTTATTTGAGCTCTCAAATTGATACGGGAACTAGGTAAGGTGGTGATTACTGTTGTGGCACATGGCTATATGGAGCCTTCATAATGCGATATAACTGAGCCTTAGTAAGAGGTACTATTTTGGCTATACTGGAAGTATTTAGGGGAGAGAGACTGGATCTACTTTGCGAGGAGGATTGGGACAGCTGTGATAGGAGCGTCTCTCTTAGATTGTTCAATCTTCATTCTATGGTATAGCTGAGGTGCTAATTTAGTTATCAGAGTATGCAAGAAAGGTTAATGGGTTATTGTGGGTTAATAGAGGTTAGTAAAGGTGTTAGTCATACATGGTTAGTTCATTGATAGGAAGAATTGCTGTGCTACCTGGCAATGACCCGGAAGTAAAAACAGGGGTCAGGTATACCTCCGCAGGGGTGGGGGTCTTCCTCCTCGGGTGGGTAAAAAGGGGTAGGTGCGCGCCCTCTCTCTGTGATGGTCGTCCGGCGGCTGTGGCTAGGGGCTTGCCATATCACAAGTGTTTGTAATAACCCTCTGTTTATGAGACAGATGTGGGTGTTCGTAATACCAAAACCGAAGGTGCCTTGACTAGCTGGTTTAATCGGTTGGGTTGTTAATTGCATGGTTTGTTGGATGTGGTGGAGACTGGGTTGCTAACTCTGCCACAAAACAGGGGACCACTGAGCATAGGGTCACGAAGCAAAAATAGAGTAGTGTGGATTGTGGATACGAAGGAGGTGATTGGAAGACGTATAACAATTGTGGAAAAGTAAATGGAAGAGATGAACACAATGGCAGATAAAAGATAATTAAACTAAGGATTGAATACATGCATGAATGACGACATTATAGCCGTCGTCCTAATAGGATGATGAAACCGGGTTGGTATGCACGTGGCACAATACGACACAAGGACAGTGCCGCTATGTCGTATCTATACTGGTGGCGTACTCCGGTTAATATTATATATACACTTAGTTACTAGAAGAACAAGGCAAGTGGGGGGCGACTGAGCACGGGGGTACATATGTCTATACTCGTCATGGAAAGGGAGATACGAGGTAGCTTTCCTGCATCTCTCCTGATAATCGTCTGCAGATTGGTCATAGTGAGTTTATCTGAATTAACAGGCCTAAATCAATACAATAACTGGCATAGGGTTATCAGGTGTATAGAGTCGTGGTTAAAGGTTGGGAATCTATAGTTAGTAGATAAAACAACGGGAGGTTAGAGATATAGAATTGCTAGAATTGGGGGGGACTCTGATTGTTATATAACTAAATACAGGGCTGACGTAATCACGATCTGATTTGGTGTGAAATGGAAGCTAAGGTGTCTTAGATCGCCTCGAACCTACACAATGAAAGTTACCTGATTAAATACATACTTAGGTGGTACATCAAGAATATCAGTGAGTAAAGTATTGTGGTTTGTATATTAGAAGACTGTAATTGAGAGACGTATAATATGTGGAATGAATTGAGAGGGAGAGAGAGACCAAATCGGGAATGGAAAAAGGGGCCTGGGATCTCGTTGGGGATGGGAGTTTCGCTCTCAGGATTTTCGTTCCTGTGGCTCGTTAGGGTTGGAGGCTTCGCTCTCAGGTTTTTCGTTCCTGTGGTATTTTACTTCCGTCGCCTTTATATTAGGTACGACCTCGTACCTCAAGGTTGGAGTACGTAGGTTTGTTTAGGGGGGCCAGATCAGGTCGGTGAGGGGGTTAGGTTTGAGGGAAATGGCAGCCTGTCGGTGAGGACGAAGATTACTGTCATCCCGACTAGCAACAGACTGTTCAGAAAAGAGAGACAAAAACTTAAAACATTTTATCCTGGAATGTGAATAATATAATGAAATTAGAAAAAAAAAAAAATACTCAGGCCATATATCTAAGAAACTGAAAAATAATAGGAGAGTTACTATTCAAGAAAGAAGGGAATGAGGGAAGAAAATACATAGATGTTGGAAAAGGAGAGAAAAGATGATAAAAGAACTTGACGAAAGAACAGATAATTAAGAACACAGGAAAATTAAGAAGAGCTAAAGTGTTTAACAATGTATAAAACAAATTTAAAAGATAGTCAGAAAAGTGTAGGTTAACAAGAAAGGTCGTATGACTAAGGGAAAAAATATAATATATGTGGCGCCCCCTGCTGAATTGAGGCAAACGACGAGCATAAAGAAATGAGAAAACAGCGTTTGAAAGTTCCCGCGCTCCCTCTCTACCCACGAGACTTGCCTCCCTCCCTCCACCAGGGAGGGAGGGAGGCAGGCGACGGTAAGGGGGACGGTTGCCTCGCTACGAACTGTCAAACACTGTTTTCTCCAAATTGAATAATGATTTTAGTTTGCCATGAAAAATAGTATATTACACAAAAATATTTAATGGTTATAATAATAAGATAGGTAAAGTGTATTACGCTGCTCTCTTTCTCGCGCACTGTGCATCCTTCCTAAGCTGAAAAAAGTGTGTTAGTCTGGAAAATAATATAAATTTTAAAAAACCGTGATACACAATAGGAGCTATAATGGTAATAATTAAAATTTGTTTCCCAAGCAAAAATAGTAGATTACCGTACACAAAATAATACTTAATGGTTATAATAATTAAATAGGTACTGTGTATTAAGCTGCTCTCTCTCTCTCTCTTGTCCACGGTGTATCCTTCCTAAGTTGAACAAATGTGTTAGTCAAGGAAAATAATATACAGTACATTTAAAAATACCGTTATACATAATAGGTATTATAATGTAAATAATGATAGTAATAGTAATAGTAACGTTTTGTGGTACAAATATTAATATAATATATTATATTTAAATTTATTGTACCACAATGAAAATGTATTCACTTACTGTTGTTGGTTAGGAAGTCTGGGCGATGAGTGCAGTACAGAGATACTGGGAGATGAGTGCGGAGATACTGGGATATGAGTACGGAGATACTGGGAGATGAGTACGGAGATACTGGGAGATGAGTGCGGAGATACTGGGAGATGAGTACAGAGATACTGGGAGATGAGTGCGGAGATACTGGGAGATGAGTACGGAGATACTGGGAGATGAGTGCGGCGATACTGGGAGATGAGTGCTGAGAGGCTGAATGCCGAGACTGATGTGACCCTGACCCTTCACTTAAACCAATTATGTATAATATGCACTTGAACTTATCGATAAACACTTTACCACATTATATGTAAACATAATAACTGAATATACACTTGTGTTGGCTTCATACATTTATATGTAAACATAATAACTGAATATACACTTGTGTTGGCTTCATACATTTATATGTAAACATAATAACTGAATATACACTTGTGTTGGCTTCATACATTTATATGTAAACATAATAACTGAATATACACTTGTGTTGGCTTCATACATTTATATGTAAACATAATAACTGAATATACACTTGTGTTGGCTTCATACATTTATATGTAAACATAATAACTGAATATACACTTGTGTTGGCTTCATACATTTAGAAACATAATAACTGAATATACACTTGTGTTGGCTTCATACATTTTTATGTAAAAATAATAACTGAATATACACTTATGTTGGCTTCACACACTTATTTATATAGCACAAGGCACTTTCAATATCATAAAATTTCGCAGCACAGGTACAGGGAGGCCCCACTTTTCGCTCCGGTATTTTCCTCCCTGTATAAGCAGACGTATACTCAAGGCCTAAGTTCCTATTTATTTTTGCTGCATTTTTCTTCCACTTTCGTTTGTTTCTCGGCCTCTTTCGTACTCCAGAGGGTGACTGTATCTCTGGTTGGTCAGTTGCCTCGCAATCAGCCATGGTGGAGAATAATAGCACAGAAAAAAAAACAAAAAAATAAAAAAATATGGATGGTATGCGATCGATACAAGCTGGCGCGAAAACTGAGGAGGGTGGAGGGAGATAGTGGACGCTGATTGGCTGGCGGGCGATGGCTCATCATCATGGCACCCGCTGATTGGTGGCGGCTTTTGTCTCGGGACTTTGACTCAGTTCAGCACGGACTTTTCAGTCATGCGTTAGCTGGGAAAAAAATCCTGCAATAATTGCAGGAAGATCATCCTTATAGACACTTCCGTGTCGATTTGAGGCAAATGCTTCTTCCACAGGCTCAAGGATGCCTTTACCTATCCAAGGCAAGTGTTAACTCAATTTGATCCGGCCCGTCGTTTGCCTCACTTCAGCAGGGGGCGCCACATATACAGTATATGGAAAACATGTAAATTTATAGAATCATGCCCAATTGCTTAGGAATTGAGAACAATACAAAACAAAATCCCATGGAAAATTCAGTACAATAACATCCTCATCATCATCAGAGGGGGGGGGAGGGGGGTATTTAGGGTCGCCGTTAGTCTTGGTGAAGGTCTCGTTTATTGGTAGGGGTGGTGGTGGTGGTTGTGGCTTTGACCTTGGGGGTTCGCTTTCACTTTGGAAGGGAGGGGTGGATATACCGTTAGGCCTGCCATTAGGAATGTGAGTGTGGGTGAGAGCTGGCCCGGGGCCAGCTTTGGAGGGAGGTTTAAAAGGTTGCGGTCGGGGGTAGTGATAGGGGGGGTTTAAAGGTGAAACGGGCAGGTCGAGTCGGGGTTGTTGTTGCGGAAGAGGTTGGTGCTGGGGAGGGGTTGAATTGTGTAGAGAGTTGTGGTCGTGAGTGGGGTTGGGGGAAGGGTGAGTAAGGCTGGAGGTTGAGAGTTTACGATGATCTGGAGGTTTGGAGTGTGGGGATTTGATAGGGAGATGGTGGGGGGGGGTCTGGGCAGGCAGAGTTGTGGTTTGAGAGGGGTTGAATTTGAACTGATTTTATTTTCGGGAGAGACGTGGATGGGATTTCGAGGAGTGGTTGAGGTTGAGAGGTTGATTATGTTGTTTGGGGCGAGAGAGAGGGTAGTATTTTGGGGGTTAGCCAAGGTGGAAAAAGTTTTGTGGTTGGATTTTGATGGGCGTGGTATTTTGTCGAGCGGGATCTTTGGGGGTGGAATTTGGGGCGGATGGGGTAACGGTGAAGAGGGGGGTAATATAGGGGGGGAAGAGGAGGTAGGGGTTATGTACGGGGGTGATTTTTCGTTCTGAATGTGGTCGTGAGAGGTTAGGCTGGCAGGGTGGGAATTGGTGGAGGTTGAGAGTTTAGCTGGGCTAATGATGGTGGGGGACCGACTGGTGAGCAGGTGTTCGGTACGCATGAGGGGGGGGAAATCACTTTGGTGGGGGTCACGCGTGAGGGGGGATTAACGGCGCGTGTGGGAGGATCAGAGTGGTGAGGTGTGAGTGATTTAGGAAACGGAATTTGTTGGTGGGACTGGGGAGGATTGGTGGGGGAAGAGTTAGGCATAGAACATGGGTTATTGGGGGAGGACTGATGTACTGATTTGTGGTTGTTAAAAGTACGAATTTGGGGAGTTTTGTCGGTGGCAGTGACGGTTTGTTTAGAGGTTATATGGGATTGGTGGGTTTGTCTGTCATGAGGGGGTGAGTCAAGTGTGGGGTTTTGAAGTTTTCTAGGGGTGTGAATTGTGTGGGGGTGGAAGGGAGCTACTGACGGAAAACTGTCACAAGGGGAATTTTGTTGGTTGTGGAATAGCTGAACATTTCTGGGGGCATGGGGGAAACATTGTTGGGTACATAGGTCGGCATTTTCCCTGGAAACATGTGTACATAAATATTTGATAGAATTGTTGTTACATACATCAGAGTCTGTCCTGGAAACATGGGAAGATTTATCCTGGACAGATGGGGGTCTGGGTGATTGACAGGTAAATTGTGGGGATGGGGTGAGTAGGTCAGTTTGGAGAGATTGTTGCGGAAGAGATTTGTCTCAGACAACAATGGAATTTGGTAGGATGGATGAAGGAGACATTGATGGAGATTTTGGTTCTGGTGCTGGATTATGGGGCAGAGGTAGGTTGGTGAGCTGGGGTGTTACTGGAGGTGGATTCAAGAGCGGTTCGGGTAATGTTGGAGAGGGTTACAAGGGAGGGGGGGAATAGGAGGTAGGCGGAGCTGTAGCATTCTTGGTTGATGCGGGTGTTTGAAGGGGTTCACCGAGGTTGGGCATGTGGGGAGATGATGGTGGGGGGTGTGAGGTTGACAGTTTTGAGGGGGGGGGGCAGGTGATGAATATGAGGAAGTGAGAGGCGTGACAGGTTGTTGAGGGATTGACGGGGTTGAAGGATGGTCTTGGGTGACAGGGGCATGTGAGAGAGTGGAGGGGGGGCTAATTTTCTGAGCAGCATTTTTTAGGGGTGACATTGAAAGAGAATTGGTTACGGTGGGGGTGACCATTTCTGCGTGCTGTGGTTTGTTGGCAGGCATAGAAAAAGGATGGGGTTTATGGGGTAATACAATTGATGGAAGATTATCGTTGGTGGATGGCTGGGCAGGGGAAAATTTAGGGATGGTCAGAGAGGATAGAGGCAAGGAAGAGTGCACTGGGGTTGGACTTTCACCGGGAGTCATTTTGGAAGGGTGCACAGAGTTTTCTTTAGGGGAATGGAGGGACTTATTGATGATAGTGTTCAGTGGAGGAATACATTTACTTTCTTGGATAGGGGCTGAAGGGGTGGATAGGGGATTCATCGAACTGAGTTGGCATCTTTCTCTGATGGAGAGCATATGTTCTTCGAATGAGCCGTACGGGTCGAGATGGGCGGTGATGTGGGGTGGGAGGATGTCTAACAATGCGGTGAATAAGAGTTCATTTTGTTGCTCGTCATCTTCAGAGCTATACGTGGTCCTCACGTATCTGTAGAGTTGTATGAGGGTCACATTGATATCCCCTTCATACTTGATCTCGTCGACTTTTATTATTTTGGGGGCGACGAGGGAACCCAAAAGTGGCCCTAAGGTCCGGACCACGAGGGATCGAAACTGGTTCCAGGTAAGCTTTGGCGTTACCTGTTCAACAATTTGGGAAACGGCTTTTCCCAACTGCATAATGTGCAACAATGCAACGGCGATTTTGTCGCGGTCATTTTGAAGTGCCACATCTAACACTGGCTTTACTATGTCTAAGTAAGTGGTGATATCATACGTGTTTACATCATACTTGGGAATGTGTGTGAGTGTAATAGCGAGCTGCCATTTTTGCGATGTTTCCATGCTTCTACTGTTCCAAACTTGCAATGTAATGCAACCTTTTATCCGAATCAAGAACCACCGCTGCCGCCAATGTTATGCCCTGCTTTTCTACAGGATTAACTTGGGTAATGTGAGTTCTAACTGACTGGGTATAGAAGGCTGCATGCACAAAACAAGGTATGAGGAATAGAGAACACAAAAGAAACACACGGTAACAAGACACACGATCACGTTTATTGATATACCACTTCTGAATACTCGTGCAAAACAAATGATAGAATTGAACAACACTAGCATAAGTGGATCTGGATGGAGCCTAGTCTCCCACTTCCAACGTTCAGGTATTAATCTTCTGATCACTGGCTTTATTCACAAGTTTATATACTGGAGACCATCAATGTTACTGATAGATTCATATTCACTGTTAGATTTATTACTGGTAGCTCTGGTGCACAAGTAGTAGTTCACAGACTAGATTAGACACACGTATTTTAGAGCACGGGAATTCTAGTAACCTCAGGGGGTACTGATCTAAGTTTTATATTCTTATAGCAGAAATACATAGAACGCAAATCAGTGGGCGAACATTAGATATCACTAGGGTTTCACTTATATGTAATAATATCTGGATATATGGGTAATTACGAGAGTTAATATCGCCTGTTAATTAATAAACACTGATACGCTTAGCACTTCCTAATGGAATGGTTATATATGAATTATACTGGGGCAAAGATATAGCCACTTCGTAGAAATATTAATAAGTGAGTCTCTAAATAGTACTGTAACACTGTAGCACTAATAGAGTGAATCTTGGGTAGTATTTGATTGGTCTGGTCCTGGTTATCTTGCGTCCGTGATGTTGGGGGCTAACGACTGTTTCCGCGGCCGTCCAGGTGGTCCATATGTAGGAAGTTCTCAAGTACGTGGACAGGTCCTTCTATCAAACTCTGCCACGGAGTCGGCTGGCTCTGGAACTCAATTCTCAGCAATCAACAATGATAGAGCTCGAGGTCCACTCTGGTGACCAACCCTGGTTGGTCTCTATCTTTCAACTGATTTTACTGGGGGCTGGAGCTTGGTTTATAGGCTCGGTTTTGGACCCTGTAGGGCATAGGGATCTCGAGTTTTGATGGACTTATTTGAGCTCTCAAATTGATACGGGAACTAGGTAAGGTGGTGATTACTGTTGTGGCACATGGCTATATGGAGCCTTCATAATGCGATATAACTGAGCCTTAGTAAGAGGTACTATTTTGGCTATACTGGAAGTATTTAGGGGAGAGAGACTGGATCTACTTTGCGAGGAGGATTGGGACAGCTGTGATAGAAGCGTCTCTCTTAGATTGTTCAATCTTCATTCTATGGTATAGCTGAGGTGCTAATTTAGTTATCAGTGTATGCAAGAAAGGTTAATGGGTTATTGTGGGTTAATAGAGGTTAGTATAGGTGTTAGTCATACATGGTTAGTTCATTGATAGGAAGAATTCCTGTGCTACCTGGCAATGACCCGGAAGTCAAAACAGGGGCCAGGTATACCTCCGCAGGGGTGGGGGTCTCCCTCCTCGGGTGGGTAAAAAGGGGTAGGTGCGAGCCCTCTCTCTGTGATGGTCGTCCGGCGGCTGTGGCTAGGGGCTTGCCATATCACAAGTGTTTGTAATAACCCTCTGTTTATGAGACATATGTGGGTGTTCGTAATACCAAAACCGAAGGTGCCTTGACTAGCTGGTTTAATCGGTTGGGTTGTTAATTGCATGGTTTGTTGGATGTGGTGGAGACTGGGTTGCTAACTCTGCCACATTTATCTGGAAGTATGGCAATAGAAGTTAGTCACTGGCGAGGTGGCTAGCCTCGCACTGACGATCATTTGGTACAGGGTTGTGAATGAGTTGTGAGGGAATAGATGGCATGCAAAGGGTTAGTAAAGTTCTAATGGTGTTCCTTCCTACTGGGGGAAGGTAGGCTGGATAGGAGTATATATACAAAAGGTTTGAGAATGTTAGCAACGGAAAAATTAAGGATATTCAGGAGGTATGGTGGAGAGGCTAGGTCGGAAAGGAGTCGAGGAGCGTGGGAGGTTAACGAGAGGGAGAGGGTTAAGGGGGGCTACGTGGAAGTTTGACCCTAAGGTCTCTGGGCATAGGGGTGGCATTAGACTACAGTTGGTATCGTAGCTTGGGGGTTAATGTTAAAAGGGAAAGTATGTTAGCCAAACGCTACCGGGGGATGAGCAATATGTGGTGGTATATGAGTCTGGAAAGGATAGAATCATGTGGACTGTGGGGCTGGGGGGAAGAGGAGGTTAACTGTAGGTGTGTGCTTGACTGTGGATAAAAGTAGAGACAAACATGGTGTATTATTACTCGTCAATACGAGGGGTTATGGACACTATTATTTGACACGATTTCTTGCTGATCTAGTCGTCCCTGGGAACTGCGTATTCTATGAAATATAGACCAAAGAAAGCGGCAGTTCGTAGGGGTACTTCGTTATTGTTTCGTGGTAGATATGTGTCGAGACAAGGGTAAAAAAAGGTTATCTATACAATCTCTGGTTGGGGTAAGAATTAGAGTTACTGCATGGTGGCTAACATCTTCAGTCATTATCTCTGTCTAGGTCTTACAGGAATAATAGTTATATATACAATAGTGTACCCGTGGGTATCATAGTTTCTTATCAATTATGACATGGGGGTTAACATATTACTTCTCGGATGGAAGAACATACATAGATTTATGGTGGCGGTTGGTCTTCAGAAACTTAGTCTGGCAAGACAGGGGTTAACATATTACTTCTCGGATGGAAGAACATACATAGATTTATGGGGGCGGTTGGTCTTCAGAAACTTAGTCTGGCAAGACAAGGTATTTTTAGGGGGTTAACATATTACTTCTCGGATGGAAGAGCATACATAGATTTATGCCTGTCTGAACTGGTTGGCATTGGCTCAACCTAGGGACAGGGCATGGGTGTATTAAATTAAGGTGTATTCATGTTCATCATCATGTAGGTAGAGTCTGGCGGGTAAGAGGTGTAGGACACGAGGGCTAGTGGATACGCGAGGTGGGGGAGGGTTGTGAATTGTAAAGGGGGTGGTTTGAGGCTAGGCGCCGCGCCGCTCGTGACCTAGGATAGTGACCCTTAATGCGCTGGACATAGGGGTGGCATTTCCTTACGATCGAACAGGTAGGGTGGTGGGTGCAGCGGGGCGTGAAGGATAAGCGGACAGGATGACCCAAAACAGGGGACCACTGAGCATAGGGTCACGAAGCAAAAATTGAGTAGTGTGGATTGTGGATACGAAGGAGGTGATTGGAAGACGTATAACAATTGTGGAAAAGTAAATGGAGGAGATGAACACAATGGCGGATAAAAGATAATTAAACTAAGGATTGAATACATGCATGAATGACGACATTATAGCCGTCATCCTAATAGGATGATGAAACCGGGATGGTATGCACGTGGCACAATACGACACAAGGACAGTGCCGCTATGTCGTATCAATACTGGTGGCATACTCCGGTTAATATTATATATACACTTAGTTACTAGAAGAACAAGGCAAGTGGGGGGCGACTGAGCACGGGGGTACATATGTCTATACTCGTCATGGAAAGGGAGATACGAGGTAGCTTTCCTGCATCTCTCCTGATAATCGTCTGCAGATTGGTCATAGTGAGTTTATCCGAATTAACAGGCCTAAATCAATACAATAACTGGCATAGGGTTATCGGGTGTATAGAGTTGTGGTTAAAGGTTGGGAATCTATAGTTAGTGGATAAAACAACGGGAGGTTAGAGACATAGAATTGCTAGAATTGGGGGGGGGGCTATGATTGTTATATAACTAAATACAGGGCTGACGTAATCACGATCTGATTTGGTGTGAAATGGAAGCTAAGGTGTCTTAGATCGCCTCGAACCTACATAATGAAAGTATTATAGCCTGTATGGTGGTTACCTAATTAAATACATACTTAGGTGGTACATCAAGAATATCAGTGAGTAAAGTATTGTGGTTTGTATATTAGAAGACTGTGATTGAGAGACGTATAATATGTGGAATGAATTGATAGGGAGAGAGAGACCAAATCGGGAATGGAAAAAGGGGCCTGGGATCTCGTTGGGGATGGGAGTTTCGCTCTCAGGATTTTCGTTCCTGTGGCTCGTTAGGGTTGGAGGTTTCGCTCTCAGGTTTTTCGTTCCTGTGGTATTTTAATTAATATTGATTATCAGCCTTAATATGATTAAACAAACACGCATTACTATACCATTTGCATAGTAATGTTCTCTACTCACCAATTTATAAGTAGAAGTTGAAGATCGAGACGTACGGATGTGTCCCCCCTGGCCTCAGCTGTTGTTGTTGTTGCATTTTAATTCGTTTTTTCCAAATATTATATTTATTTATTATTTATCATGATGAAAATATGCCGTTAGGTCGAGAAATTCCGGATATTAATAAATTACCAAAATCTCCGGTTGATTGACGGTCCCGGATGTCCGAATGCCGGAAAATCGAGGTGTTACTGCACTATATATTGATGAAAACTAACAGGGAAAAATACAAAAATCCATGGGAATGTTATTGAAATTTTCCCTCCCTTTTTACTTCCTAGTAGAGTTTGTGTATAACGAGGCAAGAAGTACTCCCAATCAAGTAGATTACAGCTAATAAGAGAAGGGAAGTTAACCAGGCGCCTTAGAAAGCCTATCAGGACAACTACAAAAATTAAAGATATTCTATGGGACAAGTATAATAAACAAAATTTCTACTGGCCAACTACTCAAATCAAAGGCTAACATCTGTGCACCAAAATATTAATTTTATACATTATATCTGTTCCTTTTAGTTTTATTTAGGTTTTACTGACAAATGTGTATTATTATGCTATATTTTTATATATGTACAAACAGTACAATAACCATTAACATGTTTGTCTATTCCTCTTAAAATTAGTTAAAATTATATTCGGTGGTTATCACTGACAAATCAAAACCGTATGGGCCGAATAAGCCAGGTCCGACAATTATTGTGGTTCGAATGAGCCTGGGCCGAATTTACTGTGGTCTGAATGGGCCATGGTCCGAATCAGTCGGCTACCGCGTACATACCGTATATCCTTGTTTGGCCTATGGGTGGAAGCGTTAGTTAGTTTTTAGGCCTAGGCTAGGCTAGGGTAAAACACCGAAATAGGTACTCTGGTCTCTCCTACCGTAATTGGGTACCGCCAACTTCAGCTGGGTGTTATTCTGTTGTTGTTTTTCGGCTTGTTTACACATGCCAGCTGGACGCACACACTCTCACTCTTCATTTTAAAGGTAAAATATATCATATTTAAGCATTTCCATAGGTCCTACAAGTTATTAACCTAAGAAGTGCACATGGGGGGTATGAGACACCACACTCCTGTGCTGACGTATTTGAGCTGTTCCCATCACTAACATCGTTATTTTACCATATATAGCATTAATACTTATCCATATGCGCCTATTATAGGTTGATTATAAAGGTAATAACCTGTTACAACAATAAAACAAGTGGAAACAGTGTTTGGATGGTCAAAATCGGCGATACAGGCCGGGAGTTACATAATGTATGGCTGAGGCAACCTCCCTGCCCTCCACCCCTCCCCTTGTCTGGAGAGACACTGTTCCGCAATAGTCTCTCTCTCGCTCTTTCCCACGCTTGGTAACAATGATGACAACGCCCTGCTACCAACTCGCTAATGTTAGCACAAAAATTAACCACAGAATAAGGGAATAACAGGGAAAATAGGTGATAACTGAAGGAGGAGAGGAAAGTGGGGAAGGAGGGGAGGTGGAGGAGTGATATTTGGCATGGCCCAGGGGCAAAAAAAAAATGAAAAAAAAAAAAAAAAAAAAAATATTTGGGGGGGGGGGTTTTAAATGGATTTTTTCCCCCTTACTCTTAACCTAACAAGTGCGCATGGGGGTAATTGGAAACGTCCCCCTGTGCTGACGTATTTGAGGTGTTTCCGTCACTAAAATATTCAATGTGCCATTAATAGCATTAATACTTATCCATATGCGCCTATTATGGGTTGATTATAAAGGTATTCACCTGAAACAACAATAAAACGAGTGAAAACAGCGTTTGGATGGTCAAAATCGGAGATATAGCCCGCGAGTTGTATAATGTATGGGTGAGGCAAGCTGCTTTCCCGCCAATTTCCCCCAAGGCCACTGAGACACAGTCGATTGATACTCTCTCTCTCTCTCTTGCACTCGCTTGCCATCAGTGATGACAACACCCTGCTTGCAACTCGCTAATGTTAGCACGAAAATATACCTCAGAATAAGGGAATAACAGGGAAAATAGGTGATAACTGAAGGAGAGGAGGAAAGTGGGGAAGGAGGGGAGGTAGAGGACTGAGATTGTGCATGGCCCAGGGACCAAAAAAAAATACAAAAATACAAAAATAAAAATAAACAAAATATTTGTTTTTCGATGTCAAAAGTTGATTTTTTTTTTTCACTCACTCTTAAGAGTCTCCCCACAGTCCGCCGGGGGAACTCTTAAGAGTCTCCCCGTAGTTCCCGGGTTAAGAGTCTTCCCGCAGTCCGCCGGGGGAACTCTTAAGAGTCTCCCCGTAGTTCCCGGGTTAAATGAATATATGTGCGAGGCAGAACAAGATTCGCCGATTTGCGGTGAGGACAAGGTCTATAACTTTCTTAATATTCATAAAACTACATCACCTGCACACTAAATGGCGGTTGCTATTGAACTAGCGGTGATCAGCTGACCCTGTGTTCGATTCCAGAGGTATGAAATGCAGCCTGTGGCAAAATACAGATTTTTATAAAAACGTACGCGATTTTTGCGGCCGGTCAATAAAGATACCATTGTTTTGGGTGGCCTGACGCTACCTTTATCGCATAAATCTACCTCTTATAGGCTATAGACTCTAGAGGGCGGTTGATAAGTTTGAAATTCCCAACTAGACCTATGGCTATGGTAATTCTGTATTATTCCTAATCCGGTTTCACAGCACACTCCTCAATTAATATGGCTTCTATAAATTTGTCATATACAGGTACCATACTTCATTCCTATATCGGTCAGTAGTGGCGCAAATGGAATTATAATTACTGTGAAAAAGTTATAGGCAAGAATGTAGTTACCGGGTGTACCGCCCGTCTTGTTTACACTACGCGGACGCTCACCATCATGTTCCCGTCTATTTTGACTGCCTTTGGATACAAAAATACATTACCCTAACCAAACAACCTAACCTAACCTAATAGTATTATAGATTTATAAGTATTTATTTTATTATAAGTATTTATAGATGATTTATGTTGTATGTCGGTAGTGGTACACCCGGTAACTACATCCATCCCAAGTTATATTTACCTCCTGTTATCCACAGCCAAAGCTGAAGATTGCGGAGTAGGCTAAATACCGTAGACTTCATCAACTTTTGTTTTGGCGACCGTCAATCTCTTATTATTTTATTACCAAACCAGTGAGGGTGTGGGGGCGGCAGCCCCCACCTATAATACTAGGGTAGGTTAGGTAAGGTTGTTAGGTTAGGCTAATATTACCCCTTATTTTTGTCTTTTACCCCGCAATTTCCCTGATCTTCATAGCCCTCCCCACTAGTGGGGGCCGTGTTTTTAAATTGTTGGATAATGGGTAAATACTCATTTCCGCCTGTCTTTAGTAAAAAACAACACTGTATAGGCTATTAACACTTAACGAGCGGCTAGGTCAGTAAATTCTACTACCTGCCAAGCGGGTGGTTTTACCTTAGGCTAAACAAGCTTATTTCCGTGCTCTTTTTCATGCATAAACAAGAGCCAGAGCGTAATACAATTTTGTATCCCTGAAAGGGCGTTAACCCGGAAACTGCAGGAAGACTCTTAAGAGTTCCCCCGGCGGACTGCGGGAAGACTCTTAAGAGTCAGGGAAAAAAAAAATCAATTTAAAACACCGAAAAAAAAAAAAAAAAAAAAAATTGTTTTGCCCCTGGGCCATGCAAAATATCACTCCTGTACCTCCCCTCCTTCCCCACTTTCCTCCCCTCCTTCAGTTATCACCTATTTTCCCTGTTATTCCCTTATTCTGTGGTATATTTTTGTGCTAACATTAGCGAGTTGCAAGCAGGGCATTGTCATCACTGTTAGCAAGCGAGTGCAAGAGAGAGAGAGAGTATCGATCGACAGTGTCTCTCCAGCCTTGGGGAAAAGTGGCGGGAGAGGAGGTTGCCTCAGCCATACATTATGTGACTCCCGGCCTGTATTGCCGATTTTGACCATCCAAACGCTGTTTCCACTTGTGTTATTGTTGTAACAGGTTAATACCTTTATAATCAACCTATAATAGGCGCATATGGAGAAGTATTAATGCTATTTATGGTAAAATATATATTTTAGTGATGGAAACAGCTCAAATTCATGCGCACAGGCAGAGGTGTCTCATACCCCCCATGCGCACTTCAGAGGTTAATTGAGCTTTCCAATGACACCTTAACCATCCTTCTACGATCACTGGTTGTCTTGCAACGATCGTGCAGCCGAAGGGCAAAATCGCTAAAATACGGTCATTTCGTTACATAATTACATGTGTAGCGAGGGAGGGAGGGTGGATGTGTGTGGAATAAATGTCAGTAGACCCACGACGGCCGTGGCGAGCGGTCATGAGGCCACCTATGCTCCTCCCGTCGCTCGTCTCTCTCTCAAAGCCAATATTGCGCCAAAATTGCACACGGACTTAAGTCGGGCCCCGCCACATAGTCCTTTCTTCTCCATACGGACTTAAGTCGGGCCCCGCTAAAGAAGGGTTAAAGAAAACTGAGAAAAAACAAAAACACAAAACGCTAAATTCACTGTGAAACCGGATATAGAATTTTACCGGTAATTCTGCAGAACTGCAACTCCTGTTATTTTATTTTGTTAGAAAGTTCGGAAAGCACTTTTTATTAAACTTTGCATTGTGAATTGTAATTCAGATACCCCAACAATCTAGGGGAGAGTTTGAGAATGCTACTCGATTTAGTCAACTTTGAAAAGACATTAGCCTAACCTAACACCCAAAAAACTCTACAGCATCACACTTTCCAACAGCAACACAACACAATCACATGCTGCAATCACAACAACAGACTCTACTCCTTCATGTAAACAACAAGTAAACACTCTCATCAATCACTTCTCACGTGTCAGCCACCTAAAACCCCACAAAGACGACCGACGTGTCATCGGACATAAGAGACAATTCCCCACAGACCCTGACTATACACCCTTCACCAACCACCAGACAAAGCACATCATCAACAATCTAGAGCACTAACCCACCTGTGGCCTATACAACATAAGCAACATACACCTCAGACACCTGGGACCACAAGGCATACAAGCACTTACTAACATATCAAACTACAGTTACTCACACAACACAATACCAGACATCTGGAAGCATGGTATTATCATCACATTCCCCAAACCCAACAAAGACCCCACGCTACCCTCCTCTGCACCCCCTCCAAAGTCATGGAACGCCTTGTACTACAACTAATTACACCCGACCTACCCCTAGCTCCAACACAACATGGCTTCAGGCCACTGCACTCCACAAACACTCTTCTCACAGACCTTACACAAAGAGCTTTTGACGGCATCAACTCAGCTAGACCACCACACAGATCAGTACTTGCCACACTCGACATTAGTAAAGCCTTCGATGCCATCCCCTGCCACAGCCTAACAAACAAAATCTACAACACAAACATGCACAACAACACAAAAAGGTGGCTGGCCAACTTCCTAGCAGGCAGATGTGCCGGTCAGTCATCTAGAATCAGAAACTTTCCAAACGGAGTCCCACAAGGATCCGTTCTATCGCCCGCACTCTTCAATCTATACATCATCATCATCATCATCATCTCCGACGCCTTGCTTCCCCCTGGGAAACCCCCACTAGAGGATGGCCATGACAGAAACGTCTCCAAGCTACTTTGTCAAGACATGCCTCCTTTGCCCGTGCCACAATGCCCCTTCCACTACGTGGAAGTTTTTCTTCAATATATTTTTCCACTTTCTTTTCCCATACCATAGGTGGTCTTCCACTACTAGCGGTTCCACTCACCTGACTCCCATATATCTTTCTTGGCATTCTGTCTTCATCCATTCTCTGAACATGACCATACCACCTCAAAGTACTTCTCTTTATCCACTCAACCACACCACAATCAATGCTCAAAGCCTGCTCTTCTATTCCAAAGGACTCGTACACTTCCCTATTACTTGGTCCAGCTGCCATTCTGAAAAAGCTCATCTCCACAGCTCTTAGTTTGAAGAGGTCCTCGTCACTTGCCGTCCATGTGTCGCTTCCATACGAGAGTGTTGGGAGCAGCACACTGTTTCTCAGTGACTTTTTGACTTCCTGGCTAACCATTCTTCCTTTGAGAATACTATCAAGTTCTCCAATCACTTTTCTCCCTTGCATTTTTCTCTCTTTGATCTCACTCTCCATTTTACCATATTTGCATAGTACAGCTCCCAAATACTTGAAACTTTCAACCTCTTCTAGTACTTCATTTTTCAATTTTATTTTACAACTTTTCTTGTGTTCTTTCTTGATTCTATATTTTTCCTTAAAATCTATAGTTTCATGCATTCTTCTCTTAAACACCATTACCTTACATTTCCCTACATTAACCTTTAACTTTCTCTTTTCACATACCCTGTCAAAGTCAGTGACCACTCTCTGAAGTTCTTCAGCATTTTCCGCCAACAGGACTGCATCGTCCGCATATAGGCATGTTAAAATCTTCCATGTTCTTCCCTCTGATTTCAGTCTAGCTCCCACACCCATTGATACAGCCCTACATTCCCTAATCACTCCATCCATGTATATATTGAACAACCAAGCTGACATGACACATCCCTGTCTTACACCTACATTGACCTTAAAACTTTCACTTAACTTATCCCCTACCTTCACATTTGCCATTGTATTCCTATAAAAAGATTTTACTGCCATTAGCAACTTTCCTCCCACACCATATACTGTTAACACATCCCACAGGCCCTCCCAGTCTACTTTGTCGTAGGCTTTTTCCAAATCCATGAATGCTGCATAGAGTTTTCTGTTTTTGGCCAGATACTTCTCTACCAACAATCGCATTGAGGCTATCTGGTAAACGCAGCCCCTGCCCTTTCTGAAACCTCCCTGTTCCTCGCCTATTTTGTCATCCGTTATCTTCTGTAGCCTCTGTGTTACTACTCTTGCGTGTACCTTTCCAGGTATGCTAAGCAAGCTAATTCCCCTATAATTCTTACACTCTTCTTTACTACCCTTCCCTTTGTACAAGGGTACTATCACTGCTTTCCTCCAGTCCTCTGGTACACTTTCCTTTTCCCATGCTAATTTACATAACCTATGCATTATGTCAACAGCTTCTTCTCCTCCATATCTCAGCATTTCACCTGGGATGTTATCTACTCCAGCAGCTTTGCCCATTTTAAGTCTATTGATTGCTTCTTTTACTTCTTCTCTGCTTATCTGGCTTTCAACTACCCTGTTTATTCTACCTCTCTCCATTCCTATGGATGAGATCTTTGCCTTCCCCCTACTCTTTACAGCTAAGCTACTAAAATGATCTTTCCATACTTTCACCACACCATCACCCTCTACCACTTCCCCATTCATGTCCCTCATCCTACCACCTGAGACACTCTCAGTCTTCTTCCCTCTGGCTTCTTTCACAGCTCTGTAGTATGCTTTCCTGTCAATCTATACATGCACGACATAAATATACCCAATACACCCCAAATAAACTTAGCCTCCTATGCAGACGACATAACACTCACATGCACACACCATGACCCAAACACAGCAACAGATCTCCTTCAACCCTATTTCAACATACATGGCTGGTGCACTACAAACAGACTTAATCTAGCCCCAGCCAAATCCACCGCAGCCCTGCTCACAAGCTGAATAGGAGAACACGAATACATCCCTCGACTCACCATAAACAACACATCCCTAACACATACACACTCACCCAAAATCCTAGGAGTAACATCTCCCAACAATTTGCGTATTGCTACTTATAACTGTAGGGGGCTCCCTAAAACCAACAGAGGGCTTCTCCTACGCCCTGATGTAGTAGACGTATTTAATACCAGTGATATTGTGTGCCTGCAGGATACTTGGTATTTTAAACAGGATTTGGGTAACCTCAGCACTATCTGTGATAATTTTCATGGGTTTGGGGTCTCGACAACCGATGCTATGGATGGTCTAGTAGCAGGTCACCCACCGGGAGGAGTAGCTATTTTGTGGAGGGACTCTTTAGACAGCCGGGTTAAACCACTTGTAACAAATTTACCATGGTGTACAGGTATAGAAATAGAAGATATCCAACGGAAAGTAGTTATTCTTAGTGTGTACTTGCCCTACCAATGTAATGAAAATGAAGAACAATACCTGGAATGCCTTGGAGAGCTAAGTGCTCTTTTACAAGAACTAAATACCACCTGCTACTCTGTAATAGGGGACTGGAATGCTAATCTGAAGGACATGAGTAACTCTCTGTTTGCTAGTCATATGACTAACTTCTGTGGTGAGCATGATCTAATTATCTCTTCTCAGCTCATGCTCCCTCATAGTAGTTACACATGTGTCAGTGCAGCATGGGGCTCAACGTCTTGGCTAGATCATACCGTAGCTAGTGCTGATTTCCATGATATGATAACATATATGGAAATTCAGTATACATATACAGATGAAGATCATATCCCATTGACCTTAACAGCTAGTTTGGAAAGAGCGCCAGAATTAACCCAGTCAAACAATAGTGTAAATCCAAAACTGCCATGGGGCGGGCTTGACGAGGAGGAGTGTGAGCAATTTTGCACTTTAACACACACTCTCCTTTCTGAGCTTGATCCTGGCAGTGAGGATGCCATTACCTGTGAAGACCCCAATTGTGTTAATGCTAGTCATCGAGAAGAAGTCAGCAAGCTGTACAATAATATTATATCTTGTCTTACTAAGGCTAGTGACATAGTATTTCACAAGCATAACAAAAATTACTCTTTTAACAAACCTGGGTGGAATGACCATGTTTCTGAACTATACCAGGCATCCCGAGATGCTCGTAGTGTATGGCTGGATCATAACAAACCGAGACAGGGACCCATTTTTGACATGTTCACCAGACTAAAGGCTAGATGCAAGTATGCAATCAGATATATAAAAAACAATGAAAATGTATTAAGAAGAGAAGCATTGGCCAAAAACTTTGCTAGCAAAGACACATTGGCCTTCTGGAAGGATATTAAAAAAATGCATAATAGCTGCACACCTCTACCCGTTAGTGTAGATGGGATCTCTGGTACTAATAACATAGCCAATCTTTGGAAAACACATTACCAAACTTTGTTTAACTCTGTTGGGCACCAAGGAAATACCATTGCTGCTACAACAGAGTGTAACAAAGAAGAAAAATATGACACAATTAAAGTTACAAGTGAAAAAATCAAGGCTGCAATAAGTAGGCTAGATGCTAACAAATCCTGTGGTTTTGATGGTATATATGCTGAACATTTGAAGTACTCCTCCACTCTCCTCTTGGAGAAACTCAGCAGTTGCTTTACCAGCTTTCTAATCCATGGTTTCCTACCAGAATCTATGATGTCCGTTACCTTGATACCAGTAATTAAAGACAAGGCTGGCAAAATTACATCAAAAGACAACTATAGACCTATTGCCCTTGCCAGTATTGTAAGTAAGATACTAGAGTTAATCATTTTAGACAGAATCTCAGTGTATATCTCAACTAATAGTAATCAATTTGGTTTTAAAAAAGAATCATGGTACGGACCAGTGCATCTACACTCTGAAGGAGCTAGTGGATGGGTACATCAAAATGAACAGCTCTATTTTTGCATGCTTTCTTGATGCTAGTAAGGCATTTGACAGAGTCTGCCACAATATCCTGTTTGATAAATTAGCAACAAGGGGAGTGCCATCCTATATACTGAGAATCTTGAAGTACTGGTACACCAATCAAACATTTAATGTAAGATGGGGTAACATTATTTCGGATTCCTTTACAGTAACCAATGGAGTGAGACAGGGTAGTATTCTCTCACCTTACTTATTCAATGTATATATGGATGAATTAAGTGATAAATTGAATAAAGAGCAGATTGGATGTTATGGTGGGAATAAAATCATCAACCATCTCATGTATGCTGATGATCTGGTCATTATTGCACCGTCTTCTGCGGGTCTGAGCAAACTTCTTGATATATGTGAATCTTTTGGTAGTAAACATTGTGTTAAATTCAACCCACTGAAAAGTGCTGTTCTTATATTTAGATCAAAATTACTGTATAAAAGTAAACTGCCAAATTTCTCACTCAATAATCAAATTATTCAAGAAGTAAACAAAATAAAATACCTGGGACACATTATCTCAAACGATTGCTCAGATGATGCAGATATCGGCCGTCAGCGCAGACAGCTATATTTACGTGGTAACACCATCTTGAGAAAATTCCACATGTGTAATTGGGAAACTAAAGTCACTTTGTTCCGGACATATTGTTCCTCTATGTACACAGCCCATTTGTGGTGGAAGTATAAGAGAGCCACCATAAATGGTCTGTGTACATCCTATCATAATATACTCAAGATGTTCATTGGTCTCTCTAAATATGAAAGCACTAGTATGGTGTGCACACTGTTGGATGTGCAGTGCTGTCGGGCTGTCATCAGGAGACTGGTGTACAGCTTTTCGCAGCGACTGCAATCCTCCAGTAACACGCTGATTGTAGCTCTTTGGTCTAGTGATCATATCTATGAATCCCGTATTATATCTCACTTGCAGAAGCTGCTGCACACATAGTATGTACTGTAATGTAATATATAGGTCTAATTGAACTATGAGCAATGATCTGTGCAATAGGTGTTAACCAACATTGAGCAATAGCCTCAGTTAGCCTATCTGTGTTATATTGTGACAAAATGTGATATGTGCTCTATTCTGTAAATAGGCCTACTGTATTTTTTATTTTATTGTGTCTTTATTAATATATCTTTGTGTATAATTATTATCTGTGCTCTGACGAGAAGTGTATGTGATATGGACCATTAGGTCGTACTGTATTTATACTGTATCTATCTTATGTGTCTGGAATAAAGAATTATTATTATTATTATTATTATAACATATGATACTCATATGACATTCAAACAGCACACCACAAACACGAAAAAGAAACTGACACCCAGACTTAACGCCCTCAGGTCACTTGCTCACACAAAATTTGGACACAACAAAGAAACCACCACCACAGTTTATAAACAATACATAAGATCAGTAATGGAATATGCAAGCCCAGCCTGGGCTTCTAACCTAGCTGAAACACATCACAAGACCTTACAGACTGTTATGCCCTGTTTTTCTACAGGATTAACTTGGGTAATGTGGGCTCTATCTGACTGGGTATATAAGGCTGCATGCACAATACAAGGTATGAGGAATAGAGAACACAAAATAAACACACGGTAACACGACACACGATCACGTTTATTTAAGTAGGTGAATACAGAGCATAGAAAGATAGTGATACTCGTACAAAACAAATAATAGAAGGGAACTGCTAGCATTAGCGGATCTGGATGGAGCCTAGTCTCCCACTTCCAACGTTCAGGTATACTCTTCCGATCACGGGTTTAGTTAGCAAGGTTTATTATACTGGAAGACCTCAATGTATTTATGTATTCAATTTCACTAATTAGGTCTCTTACTGGCAGGTCGCGTGCCCAAGTAGCAGCTCACAGTTAGAATTAGACACACGTTTATTTCAGAACACGGAAATTCTAGTAACCTCAAGGGGGTACTGATCTAAGATTTATATTCTTATGGCAGAAATACGTAGAACACAAATCAGTGGGCGAACGTTAGATATCACTAGGGTTTTAATATCTGAATAAGGTAATTACGAGAGTCAATGTCGCCTGTTAATTAATGAACACTGATACGCTTAGTACGTCCCAAATGGAATGGTTAAATATGAGTTACACTGGGCAAAGTTATAGCCACTTCATAGAAAAGTTAATAAGTGAATGTCGAACTCGTACTATGACACGTTCGTACTAATAAAGTGAATATTGAATATTATTTGTTGGTCTGGTCCTGGTTATCTTGCTTCCGGTGATGTTGGGGGCTAACGACTGGTTCCTCGGCCGTCCAGGTGGTCCAAATGTAGGAAGTTCTCAAGTCGGATCTTTTGACGATCGGTGCTGGCTACACACTTACATACCCACTCATTGGTGTGAAGGTTATAAGGTGCACGTCGGGACTTGTACATGGACAGATGCTTCTATTTGTCTTCTCTGCCACGGAGTCTGCCGGCTCTGGAATCTCTCAACTCAGGAACAACACAAGGGCAGAGCTAGAGGTTAACTTCAGGGTAGTGACCACTGGTTGGTGTCTAACTTTCAACTGATTTGACTGAGGGCGGGAGCTAGGTTTATAGGCTCGGTTCTGGACCCTGTAGGTAATAGGGATCTCGAGTCTTATGGACTTATTTGAGCTCTCAATAGATATGGAGACTAGGTAAGATGGTGATTACTGTTGTGGCACATGGCTATGGAAGCCTTCATATTGTGATATAACTGAGCCTTAGTAAAAGGTACTATTTTGGCTATACTGGAAGTATTTATGGGAGGGAGACTGGATCTACTTTGCGGGGAGGACTGGGACAGCTGTGATAGGGGCGTCTCTCTTATATTACTCAGTCTTCGTTCTATTGCATAGCTGAGGTGCTAATTTGACTATCCGAGTATGCAAAACAGGTGAATGGGTTATTGTGGGTAAAGAAAGGTGAGTAAGGGGGTTAGACATGCATGGTTAGTTCATTGATAGGAAGAATTCCTAGGCTACCTGGCAATGACCCGGAAGTCAAAACAGGGGTCAGGTATACCTCCGCGGGGGTGGGGGTCTCCCTCCTCGGGTGGGTAAAAAGGGGTAGCCGGGCGCTCTCTCTCTGGGATGGTCGTCCGGCGGCTGTGGCTAGGGGCTTGCCATATCACCAGTGTTTGTAATAACCCTCTGTTTATGAGACAGATGTGGGTGTTCGTAATATCAAAACCGAAAGTGCCTTGGCTAGCTGGTTGTAATCGGTTGGTTGTTAATTGCATGGTTTGCTGGATGTGGTGGAGACTGGTTGCTAACTCTGCCACATTTATCTGGAAGTATGGCAATAGAAGTTAGTTACTGGTGAGGCGGCGAGCCTCGCACCGACGACCATTGGGTGCAGGGTTGTGAATGGGTTGTAAGAGAATGGAGGGCATGCGAGGGGTTAGTAAAGTTCTAATGTTGTTCTGGCCTACTAAGTGAAGGTAGGCTGGATAGGAGTATATATATAAAAGGTTGGAGAGCGTTCGTAACGGAAAAATCAAGGATCTTCAAGAGGTATGAGAGAGAGGCTAGGTCGGACAAGAGTCGAGAAGCGCGGGGTATTTTAATGAGAGGGGGGGGGGGGAAGCTCAGGGGGCTACAGGGAAATTTGACCCTAAGGTCTCTGGGCGTGGGGATGGCATTAGGCTGCAGTTGATATTGGAGTTTTGAAAGGACAGTGAAAGTACGTTAGCCAAATGCTACCGGGGGATGCAAATACAGGGTGGTATATGAGTCTGGAAAAGATAGAATCATGTGGACTGTGGGGCGGTGGGGGAGAAGGAGGTTAACTGTAGGTGTATGCTTGACTGTGGATAAAGTAGGGAAAAACATGGTGTATTATTACTCGTCAATATGAGGGGTTATGGACCTATTATTTGACACGACTTCTTGTATGTCTAGGTGTCCCTGGGAACTGCATTTTCTATGAAATATAGACCAAGAAAAGCGGCAGTTCGTAGGGGTACTTCGTTATTGTTTCGGAATACTATGATAGATACTGGTAACAAAGGTTATCTATACAATCTCTGGTTGGGGTAAGAATTGGAGTTACAGCATGGTGGCTAACATCTGTATTCATGGCTGTCTAAGTCTTATGGGGGCAATGGTTCTATATCCTGGTGTGCCCGTGGGTATCTTAATTTTTTATGAGTTTGGACATGTGGTTTTTAACATCTACTTCTCAGATGTAAGAATATACATAGATATAATGGCTGTCGGATTTGTTGGCATTGGCTCAACTTAGGGGCAGGGCATGGGTGTTTTTAATATGAATGTATATTCTTGTTCATCATCGTGTAGGTAGAATCGGGCGGGTAAGAGGTGTAGGACACAAAGTAAAATGGCGTAGTGTGGACTGTGGATACGAAGGAGGTAAGTGGAAGACGTATGACAATTGTGGAAAAGTAAATGGAAAAAGGTGAACACAATGGCGGATAAAGATACTTAACCTAAGGATTGAATATATAGATTTTATGGGCGATGAGTCTTCAGAAACTTAGTCTGGCAAGACAAGATATATTAGGGAATGTTAATATTAATACTTAAACTAAGGATTGAATACATAGATTTATGGGGGCGATGGGTCTTCAGAAACTTAGTCTGGCAAGACAAGATATGTTAGGGAATGTTAATATTAATACGTAACCTAAGGATTGAATACATCTATGAATGACGACATTATAGTCGTCGTCCTAGTAAGGTGATGAAACCTGGTTGATCTGCACGTGGCACAATACGACACAAGGACAGTGCCGCTATGTCGTATCAATACTGGTGGCAGTTAATATTATAGAGACACTTAGTTACTAGAGGGACAATGCAAGGGGGCGACTGAGCACGGGTTACATATATCTATACTCGTCATGGGAAATGATATACGAGGTCTAGGGACAGGCGTGGGTGTTTTAACTTCTAAGATGTATAACATCTACTTCTCGGATGTAAGAACATACATAGATATATGGCTGTCTGATTTGTTGGCATTGGCTCAACCTAGGGACAGGGCATGGGTGTTTTTAATATGAATGTATATTCCTGTTCATCATCATTGTAGTTAGAAATGTAGGACACGAGGGGGTAGTGTACGTGAGGTGTGGAAAATGGTCAGTTTAGAAGGGGTAGGTAGGTGCGTCCTGGAGCTGCTTAGCCCTGCGGGCTTGGGCCTGTCTGAATTGGCTGGCTCGGTCAGCTGGTCCTTTCGTTCTGTGGACCTTTCTTTCGGGTGTTTCTGTGTGGTGTTCGCTCGTGGCTTCTGTGGTGGGCTTCTCGTTCTGGGGCATTTTACTGACTATTCAAAACAAAGCCATAAAAATAATTACAGGCTGCACAGCTACTACACCCACAGATCACCTACATCAAGAAACCAAAATCCTCAAAGTCAAAGACCATCTGGACATGAGAGGCACCCAATTTCTGGCAGCAGCCTCTACGAACCAAAACCACCCACTACACTACATGGCAACACACCCACAGACACCAAGAAATATCAAAACGACACCCAGCACACGGTATCACACACAAATACTGTCCTCTCTCCCTCCCTGCCCACCCCAAGCCAACTTCCAGAAGCACATCCATACTCATATCTCTCGCCGATCCATCCACTCACTCATGGACAACACGCAGCTGCAAGCACAACCTCCCGAAATCCATCCTTCCTAATCCTCCCTTCCTCGCGAGGACAGAGTCCACCTGGCCAGGCTGGGATGCGGACACCATCCAGCTCTTCTGAGTTATCAGAAGAGACTGGATGACTCCGTCGTCGACACCTGCCCAGGATGTAACACAGCACCCCATAATATCAAACACATCATAGAAGACTGCATTTCACACAACCACTTATGCCAACAACACAATCTACACTCTATGAGAGCTCTGTGGGAAAGCCTGATCGCAGCCATGGCCTTCCTCAGGGACTCGGGGTGTTCGGCCAGGCAGCTTAGGGAACAACAACAACAACCTTACCTAACCTATCCTAGTCTGGTGATGGGCTGGTCTATCAGAGTGAGAACTGGGCGATCTCTGCCATACCCATAGCTTACTCTGAATGTTCCTTTTACTTATATATTTCCTAGATCTCAAGTGACGGCGTCTCTTCCGTGGATTGACCTCCCAATCTACCAAGATTGGAAGCCAAAGCGTCACATTTTTCCTTTGCCCCTCAACTTTCTCTTCATAATTGCTGAGGGGCACAGGGCCCTGGGTGGGGCTTTGGTTTCCCGGGCATTTTCGCACCCTCCTCAGCTCCCCGCCATGGAGTGGCTTCGGTCACCCAGGCTTTATTGTGGTCGGCAGGGAGGGTTCTGTGGGGGCGCTCGGTTATGGCTTTGGCCTTGTTCGGGGTCTTGGGGCTGTTCGGCCAGGCAGCTTGGGGAACAACAACAACAACAACCTATCCTAGTATTATGGGTGGGGGCTGCCGCCCCCACAGTCCACAACCCCACTGGTTGTGTATTAAAACAATACAAAATTGACAGGCGCTGAAAGAAAAGTCGATAAAGTCTATGACGTTTGCCTACTCCGCAATCTTCAGCTTTGGCTGTCGATAACAGGAAAGGATAATTATAGGGAATAGGCTCGCAGCCTTATTATACATAATTTATTAGGGACAATGTAGGTCTATGGAATCCTTATGCTGTACTCATGTATAATCCACTGTGGGAGAATAATTTTGATCACATTTATAAAACCCGATATTAATAGAAAAAACGCCTATTCTAATCAATCTCAGAACTCTTTCGGACATCCTCACTGTTTACAAACGCCTTCTATATGCAGTATGATCGATATTTACCTCCTGCTGGCAACATAGATGACGATTTCAGACCCCCTCAACCCATCATGTATCCCACATTGGAATTATAACTAAGACCATAAAAGTATAAAACAATCATTTCTCAAAATCTAGAGGAAAACACATGAAAAATAAGGGTGCGAGCCTATTCCCTATAATTACCTCCAAAGAAGCTATTATGTAAACAAAGTGTCCTGGACTGGCTGTACACAAATAACTCGGACCATTTTATAGGGGAGTGAAAATCAAATTGACAATAAGAAAAATACCGGTAGCGCTTATCCGACCATTTTATAGGGGAGTGAAAATCAAATTAACAACAAGAAAAGTACTGGTAGCACTTATCTGCGCATCAGTAAGGTCCCCTGAGTAAGGTAAGACTGTAAACAAATAATTCCATAAGACAGGAATCCTGTAATCGAGTTGTTGTTCTGCAGAATACCCAGACCTATTTATCTAGTTATTTCAGACAATATAAAGATGATGTAATTAAATTCATACATCAATTTTATCGTGGCCTATAGGTTTCTTATACCATGTATTTCATTCCTATATGTGTCTAAATGCCCATAAAAATTTATTACTGATCCTGAAAAAAAAAAAAAATCGCCTGCCTCGCAAGAGGCTTTGTTTACATCCGCCGCGAAGAAGAAGACGAAGCGTTGAGGGAAATTTGGTTTTTGCCCCCTACTGTTTAAATATATGACTATTTCAATAAATCCTGGGGGGGGGTGGGGCATCCCCCCCCCCCTTCAACATATTTTATATCCCACGGCAAACGGTTATGGCCAAATAGTTATTTTTTGCGAGTGAAGGGGCGTGTTTATAGATTGTTGTTTAACCTAAGAAGTGCGCATGGGGGGTATGAGACACCACACTCCTGTGCGCACGTATATGAGCTGTTCCCATCATTAACATCGTTATTTTACCATAAATAGCATTAATACTTATCCATATGCACCTATTATAGGTTGATTATAAAGGTATTAACCTGTTACAACAATAAAACAAGTGGAAACAGTGTTTGGATGGTCAAAATCGGCGATACAGGCCGGGAGTTACATAATGTATGGCTGAGGCAACCTCCCTGCCCTCCAACCCTCACCTTGTCTGGAGAGACACTGTTCCGCAACAGTCTCTCTCTCGCTCTTTCCCACGCTTGGTAACAGTGATGACAACGCCCTGCTACCAACTCGCTAATGTTAGCACGAAAATAAACCACAGAATAAGGGAATAACAGGGAAAATAGATGATAACTGAAGTAGGGGAGGAAAGTGGGGAAGGAGGGAAGGTGGAGGAGTGATATTTGGCATGGCCCAGGGGCACAAAAAAATAAAAAAATAAAAAAATAAAAACAAAATTTTTTTTTTTTTTTTTTTGGGTGTTTTAAATGGATTTTTTTTCCCCCTTACTCTTAAGAGTCTTCCCGCAGTCCGCTGGGGGAACTCTTAACCTCTCCGCGGCGCACAGGGGGTTTTCTACAGGGTAAGACTGTGCGCACCTATGATGATTTTGGGACCTATTGCCAATTTCGATAAAAAGTACATCATCGTGTAGGGAATGTTTGCGTGCATCGGCCCATATATATTTGACCCCCCAAAAAATGTCTGGGGGGGGGTAGGGGAACGGTCCGTAGTTGAAAAATGTGGAGCGAATGGCACCGCGCGGCTAGATTGTCATCGAGCGACGAGATTTCCCTGCCGAATATTTACGCGCGCAGGGGATAGAAGGAGAGGGAGGAGGGGGTGGGTTACCGCGTATTATCACGTATATGTCCTTTTTTGAGCCCTTTTAGGCTATGTAGAGTATGTATACGTGTGTAGGGCACCCATATAACAATGAATATGCCTCATAGTGACCAAAAATTGCAATATATAAGGGAATTATAAGAGAATTTTTAGGCGGGAATGAAGATGTGTTGGAGGTTTGGGGGCAATTTATGAGCTGAGAGTGTGGTTTACGCCATACATATCACGTATATCTTGTACGTAGAGCACTGTCATGCTATAATACAGACTTGTACGTATGTATACGTGCCATATATCAAAATATATACCGCATATAGACCAATTCATGCGATATTTACGCACATTATCAATGAGTTTCTATGCGTGAACCAAGGTGTGAGTGAGTTGTGCTGGGAATGAAAGGGGGAGAGGGTGTGTGTTACGCCATAAATATCACGTAAATCTTGTATTTAGAGCACTGTCATGCTATAATACAGACTTGTACGTATGTATACGTGCCATATATCAAAATATATACCGCATATAGACCAATTCATGCGATATTTACGCACATTATCAATGAGTTTCTATGCGTGAACCAAGGTGTGAGTGAGTTGTGGTGGGAATGAAAGGGGGAGAGGGTGTGTTACGCCATAAATATCACGTAAATCTTGTATTTAGAGCACTCTCATGCTATAATAAAGACGTGTACATATGTAGGCGTCCCATATAACAAGGAATATACCGCATATAGCCCAATTGATGCGATATTTACGCAAATTGTGAATGTTTTTCTAGCAGACGGAAGCCTGAAAGGGTGGGTTGGGGGTGGGTGGGTGGGAGGGAGGCATGCAGGGGTGCAGTGAGTGAGTGAGTGAGTCGTGGAGAGATGGAAGTCAGGCAGATCTCTAGATAGATAACCAGCTTTGTGATAATTGTGGAGGCGCCCCAGGCGTATTGATGTTTGGTATTTTGAACCTTATGTCTACCAGATGGCTGGTGTTCGTTGCCATCAACAGGTCTACAATAACATGAGTCAGGAATGGAGAGAGAGAGAGAGAAACTGAGACATGCGTATGTCGTACGTATAAATGGACTTCAGAATTGCATTTTTATGCAAGCAGACATTGCATTTTAGACACATGTGAAGTACCACAGAAACATGTAGGCCATTGACTGTAAATAAAGTACTATATTATAGACCACCAGCGACGGTGCTGAGTCAACACAGGCAGATTGCCTTTTGTGATAGAGGGCTAAATATAGAATGGTGTCTCCTTACACTTGCGAAAGGGTAGATTGCCACCAGAGAAACGTTTACTTATTTATTTCGAAGTAATATGCAATCTAAATGTATATTCGAGACCTACTGCAATTATTTGTATGACAGTCATGACTATGTATAATCCAATATACGCGCGTAGGCGAGACATAAGAAAGCTGGTTGAGCAATTTTCGACACCCACACAGTTATTATTCATTTTTATTTACAATATTATACAATACAAATGTATTTGTGAAGAGTATTTTATCCATTATTGTATTTATACCAATTTTGTTCCCAGACAGAGCTGCTGTAGCTGGAGCATCAAGGAGCGGCAAGGGTCACCTCGTGACCGCTTGACCGTGTGAAAATGAGTGGAGTCACACTGAGAGGGGCAATTTTGCTGAGTGTTTGGGCAATTTTTGACAGAATAAAGTTATATAATTACTAATTCTTGACAGAGACAAACTTTTATAAACCTTGGCATGATATAATTGATAATCCCATCAATTTACAAACGTAAATTGGTGGGATAATTCATTTTTTTTTGTATATTGTCATTTCGATTGTAGACACGAAGTTTTGAGTGATATTTGGTATGAGCTCCTGTGGCATGGTTGGTAAGGTCGCGGACTGGAAAACTCAAAGTGTCGTAGGGTAGTGGGATCGAATCCAGGAGGGGGTTATGGGGAAGGTTTTATATTGTCTAGAAAATTTTTGATAAATTTTTTTTTTTACAAGATCATGCCATTGTATTCAAACAATATGAAATATTCATAGAATATATCATATTGTAAGAATACAATGACATGACCTTGTTTTTTTTTTTTTTTTTTTATTGTTTTTTTTTATTATCTTAGTAGGTTTGACAGGATTTATTGAAACATATTTATTGTTGTACAATTCATTTGAGGTAAGAAAATAATTATATACACATTACTTTGGCTAATAACAAACATATATATTGATATACTAAAAAAATAAGGCATATTACATGTAAATCTTTGAAACTTATAAACTAAATAATGAAACATACAATTATATAATGTAAAAGCTATATCACAGGGACATCTTTGGAACTTATACATTATATAATATATATGTTACATTATGAGGTAGCGTGATCAATTAGGTCAGGTCAGGTAAGGTAGGGCGCGAGTCCAGGGCAGGGCAGGGCAGGGGGCGAGTCCAGGGCAGGGCAGGTGGCGAGTCCAGGGCAGGGCACGGGGCGAGTCCAGGGCAGGGCAGGGCAGGGGCCGACACTCAGTAGTTCTTGAAGGTGTGGTAGTCCCTGAAGCAGTCACCCAGGCAGAGTGGAACTTTGCACTCGGCGCACATTGAGGTGACTCTTTTCGTGACATGGGGTTTCCTGACACAGACGGTGCACTGCGCCTGCCTGTGGCGAGTGCCAAGCATCTCAGTGTTGATGGGGTAGTGTCTTTCGACACCCAGCTGGATGCGGTCAGGAACGTGATCCCCACGCCATGCCGTACGTCTGTGAGTGGTGGTGCCATACTTCTCCAGGAGTTGGTAGGAGACGTTGTACACGAACTCCCGGAATTTCAGCTTCTGGTTTGGGGCCATATCCTTTTTCACCAACCACAAGTTGTAGGCGTTCAGCATCGTTATGTCAACTAGGTGGAGGAAGAGCTTGTGATACCACTTTACAGTCTTCCTCAGACACTCAACGCCTGACAGCTGACAGTCAGACTTGTCCACCAGGCGCATGTTTTTTGTGTAGTCCACTACCATGTCGGGCTTGTAGATTGTCTTCCTGGTTCGGTAGTGGATTTTGCCAGAATCCACCTGGGCACCTGTGTGGACGGTGGAAAGCAGGTGGACGTCTCGCTTATCCTTCCACTTCAGGGCTATCAGTTTCCCACACTTCTCGAGCTGCTTGTATTTCTGCCCCTTTCGTCGCCTTCTTCGCACATGCCTCTCGCGGTGTTCCTGGGCCAGGTCGTCTTCTGAAGGTGTGTCACTGGAGGAGGCATCTGTGAGAGGAATGACATCACCTGTGAACTTTGGCATAAACTTTCTTGTCTTTCTGACAGTCCCACATGACCCCGTTTGGTTGTCATAAAGAAACTGGCAGAGAGCAGGAGAAGTATACCAGTTGTCAGTGTAGATGATGTGGCCTTTGCCCAGGTAAGGTGCCAACATTTTCCTGACGATGGCACCTGACATGCCCATGGGGTCATTGGCAGCGGCTTTCGGTACGTCAATGTCAGTTCCTGTATACACGATCATGTCAAGCACTATTCCAGTTTCACAGTCGCACAACACAAAGAGCTTGATTCCGAACCTATGCCTCTTCAAGGGGATATACTGCTTGAAAACAAGACGTCCTTTGAAGAGCACGAGCGACTCATCAATCACCAAATTGAGGAAGGGGTAAAAGTATTTCCTATACCTCTCCAACAACATGGTGAACACTAAAATGCCCCAGAACAAGAAGCCCACCACAGAAGCCACGAGCGAACACCACACAGAAACACCCGGAAGAAAGGTCCACAGAACGAAAGGACCAGCTGACCGAGCCCGCCATTCCAGGCAGGCCCAAGCCCGCAGGGCTAAACAGCTCCAGGACACACCCATTTACCTTTTCTAAACCGACCATTTTCCACACCTCACGTACACTAACCCCTCGTGTCCTACACTTATTAACTACAAAGATGATGAACAGGAATATACATTCATATTAAAAACACCCATGCCTGTCCCGACGTTGAGCCAATGCCAACACATCAGACAGCCATAATTATATCTATGTATGTTCTTGCATCCGAGAAGTAGATGTTATATATCTTAGAAGTTAAAGCACCCACGCTGTCCCTAGATCTCTTATATCATTTTTTTCATGACGAGTATAGATATGTGTAACCCGTGCTCAGTCACCCCTTGCATTGTTCCTCTAGTAACTAAGTCTATAATATTAACTGCCACCAGCATTGATGCGACATAACGGCAGTGTCCTTGTGTCGTATTATGCCCAGTACAGATCAAACCAGGTTTTCATCACCTTATTAGGACGACGACTATAATGTCATCGTCATCGATGTATGCAATCCTTTAGGTTAAGTATTTTATCCGCCATTGTGTTCACCTTTTTCCAATTACTTTCCACAATTGTCATACGTCTTCCCCTTGCCTCCTTCGTATCCACAGTCCACACTACGCCAATTTACTTCGTGTCTTACACCTCTTACCCCAACCAGAGATTATATAAGATAACCTGGTTATCAGTATCTGTCATAAGTACCCCGAAACAATAACTAAGTACCCCTACGAACTGCCACTGTGGTTGGTATTTTATATTTAATAGAAAACGCAGTTCCCAGGGCCAACTAATAGTATCCATAACCCTCTGACTGATCACATAACTCTATCTTTTCCAGACTCATATACCACCCCATAGTTGCATTCCCCGGTAGCATTTGGCTAACGTATTCTACTGCCTTTTCAAACTTCCATATCAATTGTAGCCTAATGCCACCCCCACGCCCAGGGACTTTAGGGGCAAAATTTCCTTGTAGCCCTTGAACTCTCCCCCCCCCTCTCATTAAGACACCCGCGCTTCTCGACTCTTGTCCGACCTAGCCTCTCTCTCATACCTCTTGAAGATCCTTGAATTGTCCGTTACTAACGCTCTCCAACCTTTTATATATATACTCCTATCCAGCCTACCTTCACTTAGTAGGCCAGAACAACATTAGAACTTTACTAGCCCCTTGCATGCCATCTATTCTCTTACAACACATTCACAACCCTGCACCCAATGGTCGTCGGTGCGAGGCTAGCCGCCCCGCCAGTAACTAACTTCTATTGTCATACTTCCAGATAAATGTGGCAGAGTTAGCAACCCAGTCTCCACCATATCCAGCAAACCCTACAATTAACAACCAGCCGAGTAAAACCAGCTAGCTAAGGCACCTTCGGTTTTGGTATTAAAGACACTCACATCTGTCTCATACACAGAGGGTTATTACAAACACTGGTGATATGGCAAGCCCCTAGCCACAGCCGCCGGACGACTATATCAGAGAGGGCGCCCAGCTCCCCTTTTTGCCCACCCGAGGAGGGAGACCCCCACCCCCGCGGAGGTATACCTGGCCCCTGTTTTGACTCTCGAGTCATTGCCAGGTAGCACAGGAATTCTTCCTATCAATGAACTAACCATGAATGACTAACACCTTTACTAACCTCTATTACCTCACAATAAACCATTTACCTTTCTTGCATGCTCTGATCACTAAATTAGCACCTCAGCTATACCATAGAATGAAGATTGAACAATCTAGAGAGACGCTCCTATCACAGCTGTCCCCATCCTCCTCGCAAAGTAGATCCAGTCTCTCTCCCCTAAATACGTCCAGTATAGCCAAAATAGTACCTCTTACTAAGGCTCAGTTATATGAAAATATAAAGGCTTCCTATCGCCCTGTGCCACAACAGTAAATACCATCTTACCTAGTCCCCATATCTATTGAGAGCTCAATTAAGTCCATAAGACTCGAGATCCCTACTGTCTGCAGGGTCCAGAACCGAGCCTATAAATCTAACTCCCGCCCCCAGTCAAATCAGTTGAAAGCTAGACACCAACCAGTGGTCACTACCCTGCAGTTTACCTCTAGCTCTGCCCTTGTGTTGTTCCGGAGTTGAGAGATTCCAGATCCGGCAGACTCCGTGGCAGAGAAGACTGATAGAAGCATCTGTCCATGTACAAGTCCTAACGTGCACCTTATAACCTTCACACAAATTCGTGGGTATATAAGTGTGTAGCCAGCAACGATCATCAAGAGATCCGACTTGAGAACTTCCTACATTTTGGACCATCTGGACGGCCGAGGAACCAGTCGTTAGCCCCCAACATCACCGGAAGCAAGATAACCAGGACCAGATCTACCCATACTATTCAAGATTCATGTTACTAGTACTAAGTGTTATAGTACTAGCTTGATACTCACCTATTAACTTTCTATAAAGTGGCTAAGACCTTGCCCAGTGTAATTCATATTTTACCATTCCGTTTGGGACGTACTAAGCGATCAGTGTTTTTTATTAACAGGCGACCTTGACTCTCGTAATTACCTTATTCAGATATTAAAACTCTAGTGATATCTAACGTTCGCCCACTGATTCGTGTTCTACATATTTCTGCCTTAAGAATATCAAACTTAGTTCAGTACCCCCATGAGGTTGCTAGAGATTTCCGTGTTCTATAATATACGCGTCTAATCCTAACTGTGAGTTGCTACGTGGGCACGCGACCAGCCAGCAAGAAGTAAAATCAGTGACATTGAATTATACAAATATATTGAGGTCTTCCAGTAAAATATAAACTTGCTAATTAAACCCGTGATCAGAAGAATATACCTGAACGTTGGAAGTGGGAGACTAGGCTCCATCCAAATCCGCAAATGCTAGCAGTTCCCTTCTATCATTTGTTTTGTGCAAATATAACTATCTTTCTATGCTCTTTATTTCTTTATTTCAATAAACGTGAACTTGTGTCGTGTTACCGTGTGTTTATTTTGTGTTCTCTATTCCTCATACCTTGTATTGTGCATGCAGCCTTCTATACCCAGTCATTCAGAACTCACATTACCCAAGTTAAACCTATAGAAAAACAGGGCATAACATTGGCGGCAGCGGTGGTTCTTGATTCGGATAAAAGGTTGCATTACATTGCAAGTTTGGAACAGCTAGAACACGAGAACATCATGGCGCAACCTAACCACGTTTTCATCCCAAATTATGAGGAAACAAATTATGGGATCGAAGTATTCATGGACATAGTGAAACCCTTAGTTGACATTACTTATACCACGGACGCACATAAAATAGCCGTAACAGTACCACACCTGGGAAAAGCCGTTTCCCTGGTGGCCTATCAAGTGCGCCCTGATCTCACCTGGAACGAATTTCGCACAATAGTGATAGAAGCCATTAAACCTTCGTTGGGCGTTTTCGTGGCCCACACCCGTATCCTAGACACGAAATTCGAAGGCGATCTAGATGCCACAGTCAGTAAGCTTGCCCAACACATAAAAAATTCTTTCCCCACATTGACCAAAATCCAACAAGAACAGCAAATTCTGGTCAACCTTGTGTCGATATTGCCCTCAGCAGTAAAAGACCATTTCCGGGTGCACGATTTCGTCGAATACAAAAAAGACCTCATCACGATCCGACGTATTTTGGCCGTGCGCACAGAAGCACCCACCCAAATCGCTGCAATCAAGAGGTTTCCCACGCACCCGCAGCAAACCAACCACCAAAACCCCAAGAATGCCTACCCAGCCTCATCTTTCAACAACAGACCCTCCTACCCTTCCGGCAAGCCCCAACCCAGTAGACCCCGGTTCCAACCGTCCCAGCCACGCAGAATCTTCAACCGGAACAGCAACTACAACACCTACCAAAGTAAAAATCCTACCTTAGTCATTATCAACCCCTATGAATTCCCTGCCTGTAATGCTCAGTGTGCCCTCCACCAAATTCGTGACTCTGCCAAACCTCGCCCCTCTACTCCTCGCATTTCTGTAAATGAAGAGGAGTGGGGACAAGAGGAAGAAATTGCCCCCATACCATGACCTCAGACGATACCGAGAAAACCCTGGAAGAGGTAGATACCGACCCCCAGGATTTTTAAAGTATCCCCCGCCCACGATGGGCTCGGCGGGGGACGCCATAACTAGTCGCACTGCCCCCATTTATTACATGGCCAAAATCAAGGACATTCCTGTCCGCTTACTAATCGACACGGGAGCTGCCAAGTCATGTTTGTTCAAATCTTACTATGAAAAACATCCCCGACGATTTGGCCCTTTGTTAAACACCAAAACAGAACTCATCTCAGCTGCTGATACTTACTTAAATCTTCTAGGAGACACTTTACCCCTATCAGTAACCACTCCTGGCCCCCATGCTCGTTGTTATCACACATTTACAGTATTTTCCTCCAACTGTAAACATTATGATGGTTTCCTTGGACTTGACCTCCTTCAAAAACTAGAGGCCCAGATTGACTGCGGCCAAAGGCTGATCTCATTCAAAAACAAATTCCAGCCCAAAGCCTCTGACAAACCAATCACGCAGAAACCCATTCCCAAAAAAAAAAAAAAACAACCTCCCCCTCAACAAAACCTGATTCAGGGTTACCAAGTTGCAGCTAGCACTAAGGTTACTCCTAAAACCTCCCCTTGCCCCGAGATCTCTCAAAACCTCACTCAATTCAGTAAAAAAAATGCCTCAAACAAACGAAAGAAGACAAGTCCAAGCAACTCCCCCTCGGTAATCCCCTCAATTCTCGTAACTCTGCCCAGAATAAATCCTCCCATGTTTTCAGGACAGACTCTGATATATGTAACCCTAATTCTATCCAATGTTTATGTACACATGTTTCCAGAGAAAATGCCGACCAATGTACCCAACAATGTTTCCCCCATGCCCCCAGAAATGTTAACAACCCCAAATCAATACACCAGTCCTACACCAATAACCCATGTTCTACACCTAACTTTTTCCCCACCAACCCTCCGCAGTCCCCCAGCAAATCCCGTTTTCTAACTCGCTCACCTCGCACCCTTCTGAACCGCCCGCACGCGCCATTAATCCCCCCCTCACGCGTGCCGACCGAGGGACACAACCATGTTCCCACCATGCCCCCAGAAATGCCCAGCTATTCCACCACCCCCCCAATCCCCCTTGTGACAGTTTTTCGTCAGTAGCTCCCTTCCACCCCCCCACAATTCACACCCCTAATAAACTTCAAAACCCCACACTTGACTCACCCCCTCATGACAGACAAACCCACCAACCCCAGATAACCTCTAAACAAACCGTTACTGCCACTGACAACGCTTCCCCCACCAACCCTCCGCAGTACCTCCAACAAATCCCGTTTTCTAACCCCCTCACACCGCGCCCCACTGATCCTCTCACACGCGCCATTAATCCCCCCCTCACGCGTGACCCCCACCAAAGTGACCTTGCCCCCCTTATAAGTACCAAGCACCTGCTCGCCAGTCAATCCCCCACCATCATTAGCCCAGCGGTAGTTCAGGATAAATGCCAAATTCCCCCCCACCATCAAAAATGGGTGAACCTGCGGCCCATACCCCAAACTCACATGGTATTTTCCCCCACTAACACATCCCCCAACCCCCATCGCTGCCTCTTACAACCCGCCATCATTCCCGCTCGTATCAACCACATTCTCGTGGCTAATATCTCAGAGGAACCCCTGACATTACCGAAAGGTCTCATTATAGGAGATCTCGAAACTTTCGATGACCTCCCCATACATTGTAACGACACCCCTACCAGCCTCCAATTGCCCCCTCTTCCTGAGACACTATCTGACCACCAAAAGAACGGCATGTACGACCTACTGATGGAATTCAGTGACGTCTTTGCCCAACAACCCACCGAAATCGGACAGACGGATGTAGAACAACACATCATTAACACCACAGGCCCCCCCATACGACAACCATCCCGTAGAAAGAACCCCATACAAACGTCAGGAAGAGGAACGCCAAGTCCAGGAAATGTTAGAGGCCGGGATTGCCACCCCGTCCATTAGCCCCTGGTCTTCCCCTGTTGTCTTAGTCAAAAAGAAAGATGGGACAACCCGTTTTTGCGTCGACTACAGGAGGTTAAATGACATAACCATTAAAGACGCTACGCCCTTACCCCGAATAGACGATTCCCTTGACTCCCTATACGGATCCAAATGGTTCACTACCCTCGACTTGCAAGCAGGGTATTGGCAAGTGCCTATCAAGGCCGAGGACCAAAAGAAAACAGCATTTTCCACTAGTGGTGGCCATCACTATGAATTTAACGTCCTACCTTTTGGCCTCTGTAACGGACCCGCCACTTTCTCCCGTTTGATGGAAACGGTATTGCATGGCCTAACCTGGGAAACCTGCCTAGCCTATCTGGACGATATTATTGTGTACTCTCCAACCTGGGAAGAACACCTCCTCAGGTTGAGACAAGTCCTGCAAAGAATCCGAGCCGCCGGGTTGAAATTAAAACCCTCAAAGTGCGTGATTGCCCGGAATAAGGTAGATTTTCTCGGACACGTGATATCTGAACATGGTATTGCGCCAGACCCAAAGAAACTTCAAGCCATACAAAACCAAACCCCACCCACCACGGTTAAAGGAATACGTTCGTTTCTAGGTTTAGCCACGTACTACAGACGTTTCGTCCCCCACTTTGCCACCATAGCCAGACCCCTCCACCAACTTACCCACAAAGACACCCCGTTCGCCTGGACACCTGAAAGAGACCTCGCGTTTAACACTTTGAAGCAAAAGCTAATCCAAGCCCCTATTGTCGTTTCCCCTGACTACCAGAAACCTTTCCGTCTTTATACCGACGTATCTCTGTACGCCATAGGTGCAGTATTAGCTCAATTCAGAGATGGAAAGGAACATGTGATAGCGTATGCCAGCTGCACACTGACCCAAACCCCAACAGAATTACGCAGCCACCAAGAGGAGAGTGCTTAGGGATCATTTGGGCACTCAGCCACTTCCGGTCATTTGTGTTAGGCGCAAAACTCGAAATAATTACCGACCATCAATCTTTACAATGGCTGCGTAGGTGCGAAACCAACCTCAGCCATTTTGGTACGTTGGAGAGAGACACTAGAGGACTACGACTTTACAATACAATATCGTCCCGGCAAACTCCATACTAATGCAGACGCCCTGTCATGTTTGCCAGTACCAAAAGACCCCCCCACCAACCTAGCCGCCTTACAAAACACTCAATTGGTATCTACCCCCACCTCCCGACAGAATGCCCCCCCAGCCCCCTCCCTAATTCAATCTTGGGAAGCACGAATCAGACCCCCCTGGATACCGTTAAACGTCTTCAGGAGACTGACTCGCTGGGGAGATCAACTTGCCACAGACACTGGTCACATAATCTTGGACCCCACCATAGCCCACGACTACATGATTGCCATCCACGAGGGAAACGGCATACACCTTGGACAAAAGAAAATGTTAAAGATCTTCACAGACCAATACTGGACCCCCAACCCCTCCAAAATTGCACAACGAGTGACAGAATCCTGCAAACCGTGTTTATTGGGAAAGGATAGATCACGCACCCCAGGCCCAGCTGGTACCATTTCTGCCAACAAACCGTTCCAAGTCCTATCCCTCGACATCATGGGCCCGTTCCCTTCTTACGCTGGCAACCGCTATATCGTCACATTTGTAGACGTATATTCAAAATTTCTAATAGCCTGCCCAGTTAAAGACCACACAGCCACCACACAGCCACCACAGTCGCCACACTGCTTGCCACCGAAGTGTTCCCTATATTCGGCCTTCCCCTTGCTCTTCTATCGGACAATGCCCCCGAGTTTAGTGGACACGTTTGGCAACAATTCACCCAACAATGCGGTATCAAGATTAAACACTCATCCCCGTACTGGCCTCAAGGAAATGCTATCTGCGAACGCAGCCATCGCACCATCAACAACCAGTTACGTACAAGAATGATTGCTCTTAATACCTCAGACTGGCCATCACAACTAAAAATGATACAGTGGGGTATGAACACCTGTCCTCGGGAAGACGGTATTTCCCCTCATGAACGTGTTTACGGTGTACCCCCCCCTGTTACTGCCATTCCACCACCACGCTCACCTTCCCTCCACCACCTCCACAATTGACCCATTGCAACATCTGCAAAACACCCTCCATACCGCCCAGATCTGTCAAGACACCAAAACTGACAACATCGATGAAAAAAAACCCTTTCGCCAATCCATGACACCGTAATGGTAGCAAACCTCCCTATCACCAACAAGTTAGGCCCTCGCTATGTCGGACCCTACACCGTAATACAAGTCCCAAATGCCTTTCAAGTCACCATCGACTATCACGGCGTAACTCGCACGCTCCGAATTAGATTCGTCCGAGCGTTTTAAACCTCTAAAGCCACAAGACATTACCCCACCCCACACGTCCGACCCTAAATTAAATACCCCTACTCACCCCCTCACTCACGCTACGAATATTCCCATACAAACCCCTAAGGACCTAAGCCCTCCAGCACCGAACCGACAAATCTTTTCTCACCATACACCCCCAACTAACCTCCACAAACCCAAGCCCTCAATATCACACCCTCTTCCACCATGACACCTTCTTTCACTTCTGATAGTCAAGTTCCTCCCCAACTTATCCAAGTACAAAAAACCTCCACCCACAACCCCGACCACAACAGAAACCCTCCCGTCTAGCCCTGACATACCTCCACCAGGCACCACAGTGAGAAAACCACCACCGCCACCCCAAAACCAAGTACACACCCAACCGCACCACACAATCTACCTCAGTAACCTCACGCTACAACTTACGCCCACGACAAACATCGTTTAAAACCTCCAGAAAACACACCCTACTAACCAAGTTCCGTAGGGCTGCCAGACCACTACCCTCCTCCTCCTCCTCCTCCTCTTCTTCTTCTTCGTCGAATTCTCCCCCACAAAGGGAAAGAAGACGAATAATCACCAGCAAATCACAAACCTCATCAAACAACACACGCCCCTTCCCCCAACCCTCCAATTTAAAGCTACACCTCTTACACTCTATTCTAGCCCCCCCCGCATCCGCCCCTTTCCCCTCCACGATCCCCACCACCCCACCCACACACCGACCAACCTCCTCATCTCACCGAACCCCCAACCAACCACCCCCTAAGAAACCCCCCCCCAAAGTCACCCCCGAGAAAAACTCCCACATGTCATTTACCTATAAAACATGCTTCCCCTCACTATAAAACATCGTCGAGCGACTCAAGTCCCACGACAAACATCTACCTTCCCACCAGGACCGCCAGAGGTAGAATAATCAACAGACCCATCAGATTTAAAGACAGCGATACAAAAATAACACCCCGTTCTGACACTAAGGACCCAAGCCACACAACACACACCCCCTCCTTCCCATACACCTCCTTCACCCACCTTACCTACACCGATTTTGCGCATTGCCTCACTATATATTCCCAACCTACAACACCGCCTAAGAAAACCAAAATACAACCCAGACTCACATTCCCCCTTCATCCCCAGCCCTGTTGTCACGCGCGAATCCCCTTTCGGTTAGTAACCCATTCACCACACTAAACAGACTTCCTGTCAACCCCACACACCTCACTCCGACCCCCACGGGGGAAAGCTACAAACCATTCATACGAAAGGTTAAAGTAAAGACCCCCACTGGACACTTGGCCCGTGTACCACACCCACCAAGCCCGGGCAGCCGCCCGCCACAACACAGAGGACACATTCTTACAGGTATACATTGACCTGCAAAAGAAACCTGACCGTCGCTCTCGTGTTTGGTGGAACTTTCTAAATACCCTGAAAATGACCCACCATTACTATGATTCTTTTAACTTCACCCTTGAGGCTCGAGGACGAGCCTATAATGAAGGAGAGGGAAGTAAAATGCCCCAGAACAAGAAGCCCACCACAGAAGCCACGACGCGAACACCACACAGAAACACCCGGAAGAAAGGTCCACAGAACGAAAGGACCAGCTGACCGAGCCCGCCATTCCAGGCAGGCCCAAGCCCGCAGGGCTAAACAGCTCCAGGACACACCCATTTACCTTTTCTAAAACCGACCATTTTCCACACCTCACGTACACTAACCCTCGTGTCCTACACTTATTAACTACAAAGATGATGAACAGGAATATACATTCATATTAAAAACACCCATGCCTGTCCCGACGTTGAGCCAATGCCAACTATCAGACAGCCATAATTATATCTATGTATGTTCTTGCATCCGAGAAGTAGATGTTATATATCTTAGAAGTTAAAGCACCCACGCTGTCCCTAGATCTCTTATATCATTTTTTTCATGACGAGTATAGATATGTGTAAACCCGTGCTCAGTCACCCTTGCATTGTTCCTCTAGTAACTAAGTCTATAATATTAACTGCCACCAGCATTGATGCGACATAGCGGCAGTGTCCTTGTGTCGTATTATGCCCAGTACAGATCAACCAGGTTTCATCACCTTATTAGGGACGACGACTATAATGTCATCGTTCATCGATGTATGCAATCCTTTAGGTTAAGTATTTTATCCGCCATTGTGTTCACCTTTTTCCAATTACTTTCCACAATTGTCATACGTCTTCCCCTTGCCTCCTTCGTATCCACAGTCCACACTACGCCAATTTACTTCGTGTCTTACACCTCTTACCCCAACCAGAGATTATATAAGATAACCTGGTTATCAGTATCTGTCATAAGTACCCCGAAAAAATAACTAAGTACCCCTACGAACTGCCACTGTGGTTGGTATTTTATATTTAATAGAAAACGCAGTTCCCAGGGCCAACTAATAGTATCCATAACCCTCTGACTGATCACATAACTCTATCTTTTCCAGACTCATATACCACCCCATAGTTGCATTCCCCGGTAGCATTTGGCTAACGTATTCTACTGCCTTTTCAAACTTCCATATCAATTGTAGCCTAATGCCACCCCCACGCCCAGGGACCTTAGGGGCAAAATTTCCCTGTAGCCCTTGAACTCTCCCTCCCCCTCTCATTAAGACACCCGCGCTTCTCGACTCTTGTCCGACCTAGCCTCTCTCTCATACCTCTTGAAGATCCTTGAATTGTCCGTTACTAACGCTCTCCAACCTTTTATATATATACTCCTATCCAGCCTACCTTCACTTAGTAGGGCAGAACAACATTAGAACTTTACTAGCCCCTTGCATGCCATCTATTCTCTTACAACACATTCACAACCCTGCACCCAATGGTCGTCGGTGCGAGGCTAGCCGCCCCGCCAGTAACTAACTTCTATTGTCATACTTCCAGATAAATGTGGCAGAGTTAGCAACCCAGTCTCCACCATATCCAGCAAACCCTACAATTAACAACCAGCCGAGTAAAAACCAGCTAGCTAAGGCACCTTCGGTTTTGGTATTAAAGACACTCACATCTGTCTCATACACAGAGGGTTATTACAAACACTGGTGATATGGCAAGCCCCTAGCCACAGCCGCCGGACGACTATATCAGAGAGGGCGCCCAGCTCCCCCTTTTTGCCCACCCGAGGAGGGAGACCCCCACCCCCCCGGAGGTATACCTGGCCCCTGTTTTGACTCTCGAGTCATTGCCAGGTAGCACAGGAATTCTTCCTATCAATGAACAAACCATGAATGACTAACACCTTTACTAACCTCTATTACCTCACAATAAACCATTTACCTTTCTTGCATGCTCTGATCACTAAATTAGCACCTCAGCTATACCATAGAATGAAGATTGAACAATCTAGAGAGACGCTCCTATCACAGCTGTCCCCATCCTCCTCGCAAAGTAGATCCAGTCTCTCTCCCCTAAATACGTCCAGTATAGCCAAAATAGTACCTCTTACTAAGGCTCAGTTATATGAAAATATAAAGCTTTCCTATCGCCCTGTGCCACAACAGTAAATACCATCTTACCTAGTCCCCATATCTATTGAGAGCTCAATTAAGTCCATAAGACTCGAGATCCCTACTGTCTGCAGGGTCCAGAACCGAGCCTATAAATCTAACTCCCGCCCCCAGTCAAATCAGTTGAAAGCTAGACACCAACCAGTGGTCACTACCCTGCAGTTTACCTCTAGCTCTGCCCTTGTGTTGTTCCGGAGTTGAGAGATTCCAGATCCGGCAGACTCCGTGGCAGAGAAGACTGATAGAAGCATCTGTCCATGTACAAGTCCTAACGTGCACCTTATAACCTTCACACAAATTCGTGGGTATATAAGTGTGTAGCCAGCAACGATCATCAAGAGATCCGACTTGAGAACTTCCTACATTTTGGACCATCTGGACGGCCGAGGAACCAGTCGTTAGCCCCCAACATCACCGGAAGCAAGATAACCAGGACCAGATCTACCCATACTATTCAAGATTCATGTTACTAGTACTAAGTGTTATAGTACTAGCTTGATACGCACCTATTAACTTTCTATAAAGTGGCTAAGACCTTGCCCAGTGTAATTCATATTTAACCATTCCATTTGGGACGTACTAAGCGATCAGTGTTTTTTTATTAACCTCTGAAGTGCGCATGGGGGTAATTGGAAACGTCCCCCTGTGCTGACGTATTTGAGGTGTTTCCGTCACTAAAATATTCATTGTGCCATTAATAGCATTAATATTTATCCATATGCGCCTATTATGGGTTGATTATAAAGGTATTAACCTGAAACAACAATAAAACGAGTGAAAACAGCGTTTGGATGGTCAAAATCGGAGATATAGCCCGCGAGTTGTATAATGTATGGGTGAGGCAATCTGCTTTCCCGCCAAGGCCACTGAGACCCAGTCGATCGATACTCTCTCTCTCTCTTGCACTCGCTTGCTATCAGTGATGACCACACCCTCCATCGGATTTCTAATGTTAGCACGAAAATATACCTCAGAATAAGGGAATAACAGGGAAAATAGGTGATAACTGAAGGAGAGGAGGAAAGTGGGGAAGGAGGGGAGGTAGAGGACTGAGATTTTGCATGGCCCAGGGGCCAAAAAAAAAATAAAAAAATAAAAAAAAAAAAAATATAAAAAAATATTTTTTTTTCGATGTCAAAAGTTGATTTTTATTTTCTCTGACTCTTAAGAGTCTTCCCGCAGTGCGCCGGGGGAACTCTTAAGAGTCTCCCCGCAGCTCCCGGGTTAACAGGCGACCTTGACTCTCGTAATTACCTTATTCAGATATTAAAACTCTAGTGATATCTAACGTTCGCCCACTGATTCGTGTTCTACATATTTCTGCCTTAAGAATATCAAACTTAGTTCAGTACCCCCATGAGGTTGCTAGAGATTTCCGTGTTCTATAATATACGCGTCTAATCCTAACTGTGAGTTGCTACGTGGGCACGCGACCAGCCAGCAAGAAGTAAAATCAGTGACATTGAATTATACGAATATATTGAGGTCTTCCAGTAAAATATAAACTTGCTAATTAACCCGTGATCAGAAGAATATACCTGAACGTTGGAAGTGGGAGACTAGGCTCCATCCAAATCCGCAAATGCTAGCAGTTCCCTTCTATCATTTGTTTTGTGCAAATATAACTATCTTTCTATGCTCTTTATTTCTTTATTTCAATAAACGTGAACTTGTGTCGTGTTACCGTGTGTTTATTTTGTGTTCTCTATTCCTCATACCTTGTATTGTGCATGCAGCCTTCTATACCCAGTCATTCAGAACTCACATTACCCAAGTTAAACCTGTAGAAAAACAGGGCATAACAAACACATCCCGAACTTTCCATATCCTGTCAATCCTGTTAGGATTTTCGTTGTCTGCAAAGTGCATAAATCTTAGCAGCAACAAAAATCTGTCACGAGTCATGAACTTATTGAAAGTTGGGGTGGCGATGAGAGGGTCGTGCTTCCAATAGTGTTGCAACACATGCTTCTTGATCAGAGGCATGAGGAACAACAAGGCAAAGAACGTCATAAATTCTTCCACAGTCGTATCCACCCAGCCTCGTATTCTCGCTTTTGGAGAAAGGACGTCCAATCTGCCAAACACCCACCTGTAGTAGGCGTTTGTTTGGGCAACGATGTACGTCATTACCTCCATGTCGAAAAAAAGCGAGGAAGAAGTCGCTTTCGTTCGCTTGATCATCACAGGGCCAGTCGTCAGTTGTTCCTGACGTCCCAGGATTGAACTGGGGCACGTCAGGTACAAAATTGACCCCGTCAGACCAATCGAACGAAGGCAGCTCAGGGATCGGAATGTCGTCTGCGTCTGCTTCTGCGTCTGAAATATCGCTTCCATGGTCGCGATACAGCACTTCATCATCATTACCCTCCTCTTCACTTGACAGACGATGCCCTTCCTCATTTTCGTCACCGACGTCGGACTCACTCCCACTGTCCACTCCCAAATCCCCCCACCCTTGGTCCCGTGCTAGGGCTTCGTCGTCGAAACCCGGGCTGCCAATGTCCTGCGAATCACCATCAAACAGCAGGGCGGCATACTTAGATGGTGTCAGAGTTTTCCGGGTCACTTTGGCACGTGCGGGAGTCTTATGGACAGGGACAGCAGAGGCGGTGGCAGGGGCGGCGGCAGGGGCGGCGGCAGCGGCGGGGGGCGGGGCAGCAGTGGTGCGTGGCCTTGATGGCAAGATGATGGTGGTGCCTGTCGCACTTCTCTCTGTTCCTTGGGCAGGGGCGGCAGGGGCAGCAGTGGTGCGTGGCCTTGATGGCAAGATGATGGTGGTGCCTGTCGCCCTTCTCTCTGTTCCTTGGGCAGGGGCGGCATGGGCGGCAGGGGCAACAGGGGCAGCAGGGCCGGCAGGGACACCAGGGCCAGCAGTCGCTTTCCCTCTCCCTTTCCCCTTCCCCTTCCCTGTTCCTTGGGCAGGGGCGGCAGGGGCGGCAGGGGCAGCAGGGGCGGCAGGGGCGGCAGGGGCGGCAGGGGCGGCAGGGGCAGCCAGGCCAGGGGCGGCTGGTGGTGGTGGTGGTGGTAGGGGCACTGTGGCTGGCGTACGGGTTCTCTTCCCTACGCCCGTGCCTTTCATTTTTCCTGCCCCCGCAGGTAATGCAGCCCTAGGGCGGCCTCCTGCGTCGCTGGTACCGGTGGCAGGGGTGGCAGTGGTGGCAGTGGTGGTGGTAGTGGTTGTTGCAGTGGCCTGGGTCGTGGTGGCAGTGTCCCGAAAGACCAATGACCTCTGTGCCATTGCCCTGCTTGCACGTGTTTTTCGTGCTTTGGGTGCTGGTGTTCGTCCTCTGAGCTGTAGGGCGTGTCGTACTGGTAGCTAGGGTCTTTGGCAGCCACCCTCTGCCTTCCACGGCGGCTAACACCACCAGAAGGAAGGCTGGTTGTGTCATCAGGGAGCGAGCGTGAGGGACGTGTGGGCTCCATGACTAGTGCGTGGTTACTGGCGCGGTGGTGCTTGCACGAGTGCGGGGCGAGCGTTTGGCAGGGTGGTATCGAGAGTTGACATGTAGTACTATACCCACACCAATTTTCAGCCGCCTGGCTATAAACGCGCGGTTTTGGTACGTATTCAAAGTCTCTGCTCTTAAGAGTCTCCCCGCAGTGCGCCGGGGGAACTCTTATGAGTCTCCCCGCAGCTCCCGGGTTAAGAGTCTCCCCGCAGTTCCCGGGTTAATGGGTAAATATGCATCTCCCTCTATTATCACACATCAAAACACCCTTACACAACTCTAAACTAGATAAAAACAATCGAAGCGATTTTTTAGCAATTTAATTACATCATCTTTATATTGACCGATATTTCTACTAGTTTAACAATATTCATAGGCTTTTATTAGTACCAATTAGTATATTTTATGTTTTTTAAGGTTCTAAGGGTAAAACACCGATAAAAGTAGCCTACCTTCGGTCAAGGACATTTCACATATAAACACTTTCTGTAGGCCTAGGCCTATACAACTTTCATTGGTAGCCCATAGGCCTATTTGTAAAGAGCACTCTAAACTATTCATAAGTCACTTAAAACACCAAAATCGGCTTACGGCAGCCATTTAATAATAATGTGAACCTTCGTAAAGTTGGCGCGAATTTAGTGGTGGATAGAAATTAGTGCTTTAGTTCCGCATTGAGGTACCACCCTTATAACGTTGGTAATTTAATTAATATATTTCCTAAACACCTACTTCTGATTCAGAAAGCCTTCAGCTTTGCATAGGCTATATAGGCCTAAGCTTATTTTGTACATATAACAGTGGTGTCAAATGGTGCTGATTTTTTGAGTGATAACAAATTAACTTTCTATATAATGATAACCGGGTGGATGGGACTCGATAGCCTTGGTCGGCAACCCTTCTAGGGAAGACAACCTTATAAACATCCGGGTGGATAGGACTCGTCAGCCTTGGTAGGCAACCTGTCTAGGGGAGTAAACCTGATACAAATCCGTACTGCTTATCTAAGTGTAAGGCAGATTAGTGGATGGACTAGCCGAACACCACTGTAGAAAAATAGTGCTAAAGAAATATACAGAGGGCCTCGGAGTCGGACGGATCCTAAATTGAGTGGTCAATCCTGTAAGTCCTTCAGTAAACTGTCTCGGGTTTTCCCTCTTACTGTACAGGGAATAGTTCCGCTTGGGGGCCTTCTGTGTATGGCCACCCTCATTAACCCTTGGGATCCGGGAGGCCTCATATGAGGCAAAATGGTAAAAAAAAATCGCCGCTATAATCATCAGAACTCGGCAACCACGCGTTGTAGCGACGTCATCTCTACGGCATTGTACAGACAACAAAAAGTTCTACAATTTGCAAAAACATAGACTGCTCTAGGTAGTCTCAATCATAGTAGCTACTGAATTATGAAGTTGATTTTACCAAAATTCATATGAGGCCCCCCGGATCCCATGGGTTAAGGGGAGTAAGGCGTCCAGCAATAGATAGATTTTATCTTTAGCCTACATATATTTATATTATTATTAGTTGTTAGTATTACAGAACGCAATTTTTCATGAATTGAGAGTGGCGGATGTGATCATAAAGATTAGGGGGGTCTGGGGGGCATCCCCTCCCCCCCCCCGCCCGGAAATTATTTAGAATTTTGGATGCCAAGACAGCATTTCCTGCATTCTAAAAGCAATCGAATAGGAAAATATGAAATTTGTATGTGGGTGCGCACACTGTGGTGGTGCGTGTGGTGTGACACAATGTTGGCAGTAGCCGTCAGCTGCTGCCTGGTACTTTGCACTAGCACCCTACACGCCGCACCCACACGAGACACGTCCACACCCACACTATATACTGTACTTCCACACCCGTAGACCTAATAAATACGTCCATAACCGCACTAGACACGTCCACACCCGCACTAGACACAGTGGCGCCTATGCCTATGTGTGACACATCTGCATCTCTGCCCGCCCTGTTCAGTTGTGTGTGTGTGTGTGCTTGCGACGATTTTCTATTGGCATGTTTAGTGTTAGTTTGGGTTTGTGAATGTTTTCATTGCTTTTACCTGTGTGCTAGTGTTTTGTCTGGCCATTAACCCGGGAGCTGCGGGGAGACTCTTAAGAGTTCCCCCGGCGCACTGCGGGAAGACTCTTAAGAGTCAGAGAAAATAAAAATCAACTTTTGACATCGAAAAAAAAAAAAAAATTATATTTTTTTTTTTTTATTTTTTTATTTTTTTTGGCCCCTGGGCCATGCAAAATCTCAGTCCTCTACCTCCCCTCCTTCCCCACTTTCCTCCTCTCCTTCAGTTATCACCTATTTTCCCTGTTATTCCCTTATTCTGAGGTATATTTTCGTGCTAACATTAGAAATCCGATTGGAGGGTGTGGTCATCACTGATAGCAAGCGAGTGCAAGAGAGAGAGAGAGGTATCGATCGACTGTGTCTCAGTGGCCTTGGGGGAAATTGGCGGGAAAGCAGATTGCCTCACCCATACATTATACAACTCGCGGGCTATATCTCCGATTTTGACCATCCAAACGCTGTTTTCACTCGTTTTATTGTTGTTTCAGGTTAATACCTTTATAATCAACCCATAATAGGCGCATATGGATAAATATTAATGCTATTAATGGCACAATGAATATTTTAGTGACGGAAACACCTCAAATACGTCAGCACAGGGGGACGTTTCCAATTACCCCCATGCGCACTTCAGAGGTTAATCATATAATGTTATCTAGTTTACTAGCTAGATGATGCGTAAAACAGGTCGCGGTGAAATTACCCCGCCCGGCGGGGTAATTTCGCCGCGAGAGTAACTTTAAAAAAAAAATTGGCAAAATGCCCAACACATTTTATATTTTTTTTTTTTTTTTGGGCATCTATAGCAGAAAGGCTGAATGTATAGATTTTGTTTTTGTTTAAATTCCATTTGTGGCAGTTTCTATTCGTCAAAAGACGCGATTTTCGTCGAAATTATCCCGTCTTACCCTACCGGGTATATACTGTATAGGCATAGAATAGGTTATATATAGCCTAGACCTATATATCCCCCCAGATAGGCATATAAAATACAAATTCCAAGATTACGGTAGGTGAGCCTAGCTCCCCCCCCCCAACAAAAATAGATGAATGAATACAAAATAGTAGCCCGTACATTAGGGCCAGTGGTGGGCACATCTAACCAAAAAGTTAGCTGAGATAACCGATAATCAGCTAACTTAGAATGTTGTTGTTGTTGTTGTTCCCCAAGCTGCCTGGCCAAACAGCCCAAGGCCCCGAGCAAGGCCAAGGCCATAACCGAGCACCCCCACAGAACCCTCCCTGCCGACCACAATAAAGCCTGGGTGACCGAAGCCACTCCATGGCGGGGAGCTGAGGAGGGTGCGGAAACCAAAGCCCCACCCAGGGCCCTGTGCCCCTCAGCAATTATGAAGAAAAAGTTGAGGGGCAAAGGAAAAATGTGACGCTTTGGCTTCCAATCTTGGTAGATTGGGAGGTCAATCCACGGAAGAGACGCCGTCACTTGAGATCTAGAAGATATATAAGTAAAAGGAACAGTCAGAGTAAGCTATGGGTATGACAGAGATCGCTCAGTTCTCACTCTGATAGACCAGCCCATCACCACATGACTAGAACCCAATCCTCTCAGCATCAGCTAGGAAAGGCCCTAGAAAGCCACCTTTGGCGGGGGGATAGCTCCCCTATTTCAATCCCTTTCGGAGTTTGGGCACCCGCCCAATGCTGAATTACTAAACAAAATAGTGGAAGCTAACGATAACAGTTAACAGCTAACTTTTATCATATGACTTTGGCATTGGTTTGATTTTTCCCTCTTAAAACCTTAAACACAAACCTAGAAAGATAAAACTACGATAGGCCTATGCATTAGGTTGTAGTTGTAGTTTATTGCTTAGACACAGCTTTCCAAAACATAGGTTAGAAGAATCATAGAATGCCAAAATCAGATAATTAATAAATGTGCATGTGCAATCATTAAATGAACAAATGAAATAAACATTAGCTTACAATCAAATTTATTTGTAAATGAACAAATGAAATAAACATTAGCTTACAATTAAATTTATATGCATACATTAATACAAGACTGTTCACTGTGTTTAGTATTACTACTGTATCACAATATTTACGGACACTTAATCAAAATTAAATTAAATATATTAGCGAGTACCGGTACCTAAAATTAAGATATTATGTTTCTCTCGTGAGTTATGTACAACAGTGTCTGTATGCAATATCATAAGAACGATAAGATATTACTAGATTTATAATAAATAATAACAAAATATAGCAATTATGATTGATTATTTATGATTATGACTTAATACTAATGAGTCATAACTCATGAGCTATGTAACGACACTTCTGTAGAATATATTTTTTGTATTGAGTTAGAAAGCATAGACAGTAGAACAAAATCAATGAGCTTAACCCCTCAAGTTAAGTTATATATGAAGTAGATCATAGGCCAAAGAAAATCATCTATTGATAACTAGAATATAATGCAAATTACATCATGGTGCTGAAGGGGTTAATAGTTACAGTATAATAATCTAAGTATTAATTATTGTCAATCAACAATTAACTAAAAATGCATTTGAGACTGTGGTTGCCTGGGAAACAAATTTGCTTAAGAATAAATAAATACAAATATATACCCAAATAGATCTATGGTAACATTTTGAAAATGTAAATGTCGTAATTTTTCTGTAGCGAATTTCTCCAGTCGGCGCTAGGCTCACGACACGTGACGTTCATGTCATAACATGACTCATGAGTCTTGTATTGTGTACTGTACATGTGAATGTGACGTGATATAGTCAGTGTAATACTGCCTGTTGCAATTACATACTCACATAAATATGTGCAATTTTAAGGTTTGCAAACGTTTTTGACCAATAAACTTATTATTACCAGCGAATGCACATTAGCTGATTAGCTGACTTACAGTTAGCGACAGTAAATTTATCGGAAGCTAATCGGTCCGCTAACGATTTTCAAAGTTATCTTAAAAGCTAACCAGCTAACAAAATATTTAGCTTCGCTATTAGCTGTTAGCTGATTAGCGAAAATCGTGCCCACCACTGATTAGGCCTAGCCGCCTAGGTTAGGCTAGGTATCCAAAATCCAAGTGTAGGTTAGGAAAATAAAAATAACCCTCATAGGCTAGGTTTAGGCTATACGGTAGGCATCTAAAATCCATAGGGCATATGCATAGGCCTATTCCAACTTCCAAGAGTAGGCTAGTCATATGCCCCTTTCCCACATGTGCGACTTCATACGATTTTGATCGCCGACACCCATAAATTGGCACATTCGTGACATGTCGCAAAGAAATCGTATACCTTCGCATAATAATCGTGTGCCTCGGAAGGCCTCGCATGGGCCCTCGCGGGTCATCGCAAATGTTCGGACTGTTCAAAATTTTGGAAGAGGACTCACAAGGGTTCGTAGCCCTCGCAAGCATCGTCGAACATCGCAGAAAGATCTGCGAGGCCCTCGGGGAACATCGGCAAGACATCGCGGAGGGTTTCGCACAAAAAAACTTTGCAACGCTGCACAGATGCTCACCGATGCTCTCAGATGCTCTGCTCGCCGATGCTCGACGATGCTTGCGAGAACATCGACGATGCCAAAGAGAGCACCTTGAGCACCTTTGGCGAGGTGGGTAATAAAAAATTATTAGGCCTATAGTGAACCTGTCGACCCTTTTTTTCTATGCACCTCTCTTGGGGGGTTCACCTGTTTTTTTTTTTATCTTTCTCTCCTTTTCTCTCTTTCTCTGGTTTGTATCCATTCAGCCCCATTCAGCCAACTGTTTTAAGACGTTTATCCCCATCCAAGTATCGATATCTTCCTGGCAAGCGATAGCGAATCAGCATTATATGGAGAAATCCGGCTTCGCCGGAGACATTTATCTATCGAAAAATGTACAAATTTAGCTTGCTCTCAACAAACTGTTTTATATATGTTGGCTTGCTACCGCTCACCAGGAAAATATTGAAACCTGGATGGGGGTAAACGTCTTAAAACAGTAGGCTGAACGGGGCCGAACGGATACAAGGCAAAGAGAGAGGGAGAGAAACAGAAAAAAAAAAAACGAGGAGAGAGGGAGAGAAAGATAAAACTAAGAAAGGTGAGGTGGGCTCATAAGCCGTAACGCAAACATTGAGCCCACCTCGCTGTTTTTGTTTGATCTTTCTCTCCCTCTCTCCTCGTTTTTTTTTTCTCTCTTTCTCTCCCTCTCTCTTTGCCTTGTATCCGTTCGGCCCCGTTCTGCCTACTGTTTTAAGACGTTTATCCCATCCAAGTTTCGATATCTTCCTGGTAAGCGATAGCGAACCAGCATTATATGGAGAAATCCGGCTGCGCCGGAGAAATTTTTCTATCAAAATATGTACAAATTTAGCTTGCTCTCAACAATTTGTTTTATATATGTTGGCTCACTACCGCTCACCAGGAATATATTAAAACTTGGATGGGGGTAAACATCTTAAAACAGTAGGCTTAACGGGGCCGAACGGATACAAGGCAAAGAGAGAGGGAGAGAAACAGAAAAAAAAAAAAAACGAGGAGAGAGGGAGAGAAAGATCAAACAAAAACAGCGAGGTGGGCTCAATGTTTGCGTTACGGCTTATGAGCCCACCTCACCTTTTTTTGTTTTATCTTTCTCTCCCTCTCTCCTCATTTTTTTTCTTTTTTCTCTTTCTCTCCCTCTCTCTTTGCCTTGTATCCGTTCGGCCCCGTTCAGCCTACTGTTTTAAGACGTTTAGCCCCATCCAGGTTTCAATATTTTCCTGGTGAGCAGTAGCGAGCCAACATATATATTTTTTGTTTTGAGAGCAAGCTAAATTTTTACATTATTTGATAGAAAAATTTCACCGGCGAAGTATTGCCAACCTCCGAATTAAGGGGAGATGGGTTGTTTTTCTGGTCCCCTTCCTTCCTCATGGTTAACCCCATTAGTTTTCATATTTTATGATGTTCGGCCTATTAGTTTGGCGAATTTAAGACATTTCACCTCATTTCGTTGTCAATATTAAGACTTTCGTGTCATCGCTTGAATCGCCGAAGACGTCGCAGAACATTCGGCGAGTTTTGTTTCACCATCGCATGATATCGCAAGATATTTTTGAAAATGTGACATTCCTCGCAGAGTCATCGGCGAAACATCGCTCACTTCGCCGATAACGTCGCACAAGGCGGCGATTGCGTCGCATCCATCGGCGACATCTTCCCCGAGTATAATTTGTTATCTGTTTGTAATGGTCAAAATCGTATACATCGCACACAAATCCTTGTGAATTGACAAGACTAGGTCCTCGGCGACGAAAATCGTATGAAGTCGCACATGTGGGAAAGGGGCAATAGCCTAGACTAAAATCCAAAGGTACCGGAAGGTTACGAAACAAAATTTACAAAATAAATATATTATATAGCCTAGCATAGGCCTATTCCCACAAGTAGGCTACTAAGGCTAGGCATCGTCATATCTGTAATCGAAACTCCAAGGGTAGGTTAGCTTTTTTTTTTTTTTTTTTTCTCTATGTGAATGAGGGAGACAAAAGGCATAACTGCCTGCAGCGAGTGCCTCCCCCAAATTTCAAAGAGTGACAGGGCCGAAATCAAGGGACGTTCGAGCTAAAATGCCTGGACACATGGAGTTTGAAGCAATTTAAGTCATAGGAAGAGGGAAAGACTGATTCTGGGAGAGAGTTCCAGAGCTCAGCAGTTGAATAGAAGAAAGTCTGAGAATAGCATTTCACTCTTGGGTAGGAGAGTTGCACAGAGTAGGGGTGGGATTTTGTTGCAAGGCGGGTACTACGTACCCTACGTAGAGGAGGTGGTATACACTGGGAAAGCTCCGAGGAACACTGATTATTGTAGTAGCGATAGAATAGTGAGAGAGATGCAACATTGCGGCGAAGAGAGAGAGATTGCAGAGAGTTGGTGAGTGGACGGGAGTTAATGATACGAAAGGCTTTCCTTTCTACTTTATCTAGGAGTGCGGTGTGAGAGGATCCTCCCCACACATGTGAATAATACTCAATACAAGGACGCACTGTGCCCCTGTACAGAGCAAGTAGCTGCGCAGGGGTAAAGAACCCCTTGAGGCGGTTGAACACACCAAGTTTCTGGGAGGCTGCCTAAGCGAGACTGGTAATAATGGTCTCTCCAAGTGAGAGCAGAAGAAAAAGAGACACCGAGAACATTGAGGGAAGATAAAGGGTTGATTTTTGTATTGTTGAAGAATAAGGGATATTCCTCTGAAGGTTCCTGACGGGTAGTAAGATGGATAAATTGAGTTTTGGAAGCATTAAATGTAACAAGGTTTTCTCTACCCCAATTGGAAATAGTAGCTAGATCAGAAGATAAGCATTTTATGGCTTCATTACGTTTACTTTTGAGGGACTGCTGGCTGGGGCGTTCTGGAAAATTAATTGAGTGGTGTAAAGTCGATTCGTCTGCATATGAATGGATGGGACTAGATGTACAGTTGAGAAGATCATTTATGAAAATTAGAAAGAGAATAGGAGATAGGACAGAACCCTGAGGAACACCGGAGTTGATAGGATGAGGAAGTGAGCAATGGCCGTCCACAACCGCAGCTATGGAACGGCCGGAAAGGAAATTAGAGACAAAGGCACAGATGGAGGGACAGAAACCGAAGGAGGGCAGTTTGGAAATTAAAGATTTGTGCCAGACCCTATCGAAGGCCTTCAATATATCTAGTGCAACAGAAGTCTCACCGAAGTTCCGAAAGTTGGATGACCAAGAGTTAGTAAGATATGAAAGAAGATCACCAGTAGAGCGACCCTTAAGGAAGCCATACTGGCGATCTGAGAGCAGAAATGCTTAAGAAATTTGGAAGCAAGAATAGTTTAAAAAACGAGAGCAATTGGACGATAGTTGGAGGGTTGAGAGCGGTCACCCTTCTTTGGGACAGGTTGAATGAGGGCAAACTTCCAGCAAGAAGGAAAGATGTTAGAGGAGAGACAGAGACGAAAGAGTTTGCCTAGGCAGGGGGTCAGCACGGAAGCACAGTTTTTCAGTACAACAGGAGGAACACCGTCTGGACCGTACGCCTTCTTAGTATTAAGCCCAGAGAGGGTAGAAAGTACATCTTTAGAAGAGATTAGGATATTAGGCATAAGTAGAAGAGAGGGGGGTGGAGAGGGAGGAATAGCACTGGAATCATCCAAGGTAGAGTTTCTGGCAAAACTTTGAGCAAAGAGTTCAGCTTTGTCAGAGGAAGAAGCTTAGCCTAGTTTGGCTACGTGTAACATTGGGAGGTTTGACGACCTCCCTTATAACCTAATAAGGAAAATCTCTTATTTGGTAGCAGTCTCGGAGTATCCAACGTAGGGCTTATGATCTCAGCCGCTACCACAGCGGGCCGATTTATCGGTACTTGCGCGAAGTACTAAATAATCTCTAGAGTTGCACCTCAATTCACTACTAGGCACGTTGTACACACTCCGAGACAACTAAAGAAGGAAGAGAAAGTGAAGGAGAGAAAGAATTGTTATAGTTACCCATTTAATCTACTGCTCTCCTTGAAGCCATGCTCCATTTTCTATGAGCCTGCTCCAGTACCTGCAAAAGTATCTAGGTATCAAGTAATCAGTGTAGATTGGATGGGCAGGGGATCGGCATGAGGGCGGGATACTCTGTCGTTGGATACTCCGAGACTGCTACCAAATAAGAGGTTTTCCTTACTTGGTTATAAGGGAGGTCGTCAAACCTCCCAATTTAGTAGCAGTCTCTACGTTTCCAACGTAGGGCTTGAATCCCACATTGGAGGTGGACATCCAATAAACCACAAAAGCCCAAGCCTTAGCAAAGTACAGTAGAGGACCAAGAAAAGACACAAATAAAATTTTTAGTTTATCGGGAAAAAAGAGCGTAATAGTATGGTGCATATTAACCCTTTGGCACACCTATAGTTTCCAATCAAAGTTTTTCCCACTCCCAAAGTATATCTCAGCTCACTCAGAGCCAGTTTTGTGCACGGCGATAATTTGTTTCTGTGACGTTTTTATCCACCAAAAAATCCTTGTATTTGGATTAATGAGGTACCATCGGCTTCATTATTGATTGAACTTGAAGATAAGCGAATAAAAACATAGAATAAATACAAAACAACCACATTGGGGCACTCCGAAATAAGAATTGTAAAAAAATAAGTAAATACCTTATCTCCAACTCGCGCTAGCTCAAAATTTTGCCCGCAACATTTTTGATTTGCATACATATATGGAAGCGGAATTTAATGAGGATTCCACTGGTAACTTCAGAATTACTATAAACCAAATAGTTACTGAGATACACGAATAAACGTGAAAGTATCGAAACACAGACTGAGCTGTACTCTGCTCCCTTACCAGCCAGCCGTGAGTAAACGGTTAAACTGAGGGGGTTGCCAATTGTACCCATTGAACTAGACGTAATACTTAATATTTATGCCAAATATGACGCGCGTCAGACGAAAACTTAATTTTGGGCGAATATTTTAAAGTTTAATGACTCTTAACGAGTCATCGTGCGCCTAGGAACAAAATACCTAATGACTCTGAACGAGTCATCGTGCGCCAAAGGGTTAAGAAAATACAGTTACTAGCGTATCAGTCTAGGGTCTAAAATGCACAGGTGTGTGGTAACCACCGAGGAATATGTCTTCTAAGCGTAGTAGGGAAGGTATACAGTAGGGTAGTGATTGAGAGAGTGAGAGTGAGAACGGAGAAATGGATAGGCGACGAGCAGGGAGGTTTTAGGAAGGGAAGAGGATGTGTAGATTAGATTTTTACCCTGAATTGTGCTGTGGAGAAATATCTGGAGAAGAAACAAAAGGTGTATATTGCCTTTATGGACTTGGAGAAGGCCTATGACAGAGTGGATAGAGAAGGTTTGTGGAAAGTACTTAGAATATACGGAGTAGATGGCAAGTTGCTGAAAGCAGTGAAGAGCATGTATGAGGGTGCAAAGGCGGCAGTATGTGTAGAGAGTGAGCAGAGCGAATTCTTTGACCTGAATGTTGGTTTGAAACGGGTATGTGATGTCCCCGTGGTTGTTTACTGTATATATGGATGGAGTCATGGGAGAAATACTATCAAGAGCAGTGGATGTTGGTGTATCGCTGAAAAGGGAGGGAATTGAGTGGAAGCTACCTATACTGCTGTTTGTGGATGATACAGTTCTGATGAGTGATAATGAATGGGAGTTGCAGGGTCTGGTAAATGAGTTTGGAACAGTGTGCGAAAAACGGAATTTGAAGGTAAATGCGGGGAAGAGCAAGGTTATGGTCTTCGAAAGGGGTGAAGTCACAGAGTGTGAGGTGAAGCTGAACGGTCAGGCTATGGAGATCGTCAACTCTTTTAACCCGGGAGCTGCGGGGAGACTCTTAAGAGTTCCCCCGGCGCACTGCGGGGAGACTCTTAAGAGTCAGAGAAAAAAAAAATCAACTTTTGACATCGAAAAAAAAATATTTGTTTATTTATTTATTTTTTTTTGGCCCCTGGGCCATGCAAAATCTCAGTCCTCTACCTCCCCTCCTTCCCCACTTTCCTCCTCTCCTTCAGTTATCACCTATTTTCCCTGTTATTCCCTTATTCTGAGGTATATTTTCGTGCTAACATTAGAAATCCGATTGGAGGGTGTGGTCATCACTGATAGCAAGCGAGTGCAAGAGAGAGAGAGAGAGTATCGATCGACTGTGTCTCAGTGGCCTTGGGGGAAATTGGCGGGAAAGCAGATTGCCTCACCCATACATTATACAACTCGCGGGCTATATCTCCGATTTTGACCATCCAAACGCTGTTTTCACTCGTTTTATTGTTGTTTCAGGTTAATACCTTTATAATCAACCCATAATAGGCGCATATGGATAAGTATTAATGCTATTAATGGCACAATGAATATTTTAGTGACGGAAACACCTCAAATACGTCAGCACAGGGGGACGTTTCCAATTACCCCCATGCGCACTTCAGAGGTTAAGTATCTGGGCAGTGTGTTGAGTAAAGATGGGACTATGGATGAAGAAGTGCGGGAGAGGGTACAACAGGGGAAGAGGGTTGTAGGAACGCTGAAAGCAGTAACAAGCAATAGGGTGGTCAGTCTGGAAGTGAAGAAGTCCTTGCATGACAGTGTGGTAATCCCGACACTGACTTAAGGAAGCGAAGCATGGATGTTGGTTGAGAGACTCAGACCAAGAGTGAGAGCAGTGGAAATAAATTACTTAAGAAGTGCATGCGGAGTTACATGGAGGGATAGACAGACTAATGAGGAAGTAAGAAGGAGGTGTGGTGTGGAGGTAGATGTGCTGGAAAGTGTGAAAAGGAACAACTTGAGATGGTTCGGCCATATGAAACGTAGGGAAAGCGAGAGAATGACTAATAAGGTGTACGAGAGCGAGGTGGAGGGACAGAGAGGGAGAAGTAGACCGAATGAGAGGTGGAAGGATGGAGTGAGGAAGTACATGAACGAAGGCGGTGCTGGTTGGGGGGAGGGGCGTCGACTGACTGGGGACAGAGGTGCATGGGGGCAGTTCGTTCGTGGCCACCCCTTTGGGGATCACGGCATCAGGCAATAGATATAGATAGGTAGATAGGTAAAGGAATAGGTCATGTCGACCTTGGAATGGCACACCAACATGGGAAAGGTGAAGTCAATTGTAAAGTATTACAATAACAAACAGCACGGCACAGCATGTGGATGACCTCCGAAGACACTCTTAAGTACAAGAAATGGGTATGATCGAGGCATAGGCATACCAATACAAAAACCCGTAGACAGTATAGTACAAATGTAATAAACCTTAAGAGTTACATCCTTAACACTAAACAGACAGTACTGTTCATACAAGTATAAAAAGAGAAAGTCTTTGTACAGGCATACAAAAAGAACTCCCCCCCACCACCTGTTTTAGGGAAAGGAAGAAAATACAGTATGGGATGAAGAGACACAGGAGATGGTGGACGTCACCATATGACACTCTGTAGTTACACAACATGGGTAGGAGGCAGAAGCATACCAACACAAAACCCGGAGACAGTGGAGTCAGAATGTAAAAACTAAGAGCGAAATCCTAAAGTGAAGCCAAGTGTAAAGTATTCACAAAAACACAAGGCATGGCATAGCTGGCGGACATCATCACAGGACACTCTCTAGGTAAATGACATGGGTAGGAGGTATAAGCATACCAACACAATACCCGGACATAGTGGAGTCAGAATGTAAAAACCGTAGGAGCTACATCCTCAATACTATACAGACAGGACATACATGTATTGAAAGAAAGGCTTTGTACAAGCATACAAAAATCCCCCCCCCCCCCCCCCCCCCCTTTCAGGGAAATGAAGAAAATACAGTATGGGACGAATACAGCATGAAGATAATCAGGATGGATGACGAAGCAGGTGACACGTTGGTGTAACGCAATCCAAGGTATACCCAGCCCGGCCGTGGACATGGAGAGGTACAAAGAGACAAATGCACTGCGGGGGAACCATAACCCTGTGTCGGTTATGTCAGTGTATAAGCGTAAGAGCCCTGACCACTTGCCGTGGTGTCGACGACCCATATTAGATTGGGAGCCCAACCCCACCTCACACGACGCATCCGTGTCTATCCAGATGGCCGCCGGGGGAGCAGTCCAGGGCACTGCTGCAGTGAGCGAGCCCCGAGCGACCCAGTCCCATATATGTAGCAAGCGCGGTACCGGCCACAGTCAGTAAGGGGTGGGCGATACAGGGAAGTGTCAGGGGACCAGCAGAACAAGGTGGTCGAGTCCCAGCAGGCCTAAAGGCACGGTCAGTCCCGCCCAAGGTAAAGATCCCAGAACACGTTCGTGAACGGGAACGGGCAGAACATGACACGTAAAGTGTTGACGCGTACACCCGACTCCGGGGAACAGGAGCACTGTGTAGGTCCCATGGCCCTCAGTGTGAAGGTGGGAGGCCCGCCTTGTTAAAATAGCGATTGTGAACCCCAGGCATGCGACACGGACGACTACAGCGAGTGTGTCCAGTACACAACGTGTGTAGAAGATATTATCGTGACGGCACCTCCCCCATACATGGACCGGATTATCAGGGCCACCTCCCGAGACACTCCCCGTCGATGACGGGGAGGGCGCCCGAGAGGAGGTTGATACCTCCACCTCCAGGCCAGACCCTTCCATACCACCGTCGTGCCCACGACCGGCGTGGCTAGTGCCAGAAGTGGGGGTGGGAGAAGCCGGTGCAGGCGCTTTCCGTCAGGCCCACCACCAAGTCAATGAGACGGCCGGGTGAGGGGAGAGGGTATTGGCCAGGAGGAGCTACGCGTTGTGTGGAGCATAGCCTCCCTTAACCTGTCACGGAGAAAGGAACTACCATGGCCAACCCCAGTCCACCTGGCCGTCCCGACGAAAATGGAGAGCGGGCCTCACGCCCCGGCCTGTCCCCCTCCCGTCCGAGCAAGGGAGCGTAGGACGAGGGTCCTGGAACTTGCCAGCATAGTCCACCCACAGGACGGAACGGCAAACCGGGTACGAATGGCCGTGGGAGGAGCGTATACAACGCCCCCCGCGGAACGTCCCATAGCCCAAGCCCCAGACCCAGAGCTCCTTGCTGGCGACGGACCTCCACTCGCATGGTTGGAGGAGGACGAAGAGGGCTTCGCCACGACCTCCCATAGTGCGGAGCATGTGTCGCTTAGCACAAGCAAGAAAGCCTCCTGCCAAGCCACCCCCAGGAACGTCAGTCCCGGACTTAAAAGGTCCGGCAGGAGGAGGTGGCTGCGGACGTCGGCAGGGGCTGATGAGCAGAAAAACCACCCGAACCTGCCGACGGCAACGGGTGGCGAACGTCCTGGACTGGGCAGGAAAAGCGAAGTCAACGTAGGACTTAAGATCCCAGTGAAGTCCGAGGAGCGGAGAAGCAGGCCAGACACAAAAGTGGAGGCCACGGTGGGGATGGTCGGTAAAAGTTCAATGAAGAAAGGGGGGAATCCAATACACACAGGACCAACGCCACGTGAGCGGAGGCCTGGGACCTTTCAGCGAGTCTCTGTGTCGATCTAGGAGCAAGAGGCCGCCTGTGGAGCGGATTCGAGGCACAGAAGGAAACAGAGGACATATCAAGGGGGGAAACCCAACTAAGCAGCCGTTCCCTGGGTGCTTATGATATCCCATGATAGGCGGAGAGACCTCTTGGCCCATCGGCCTTCCTCCGATGCAGGGTGCGATTCCAGGAGTTGAAGGGTGGAGAGACAAACTTCACATCGGTGGGGGTCGTAGATATCCTTGCCGTAGCAGGCCGTGTGGAGGCAGCACCCCCGATGGTCCAGCATGGCCGACCGATTGCATGTCAGCCGGAGCAGGGAGGAGCCGGCATTACGGCACCGAAAAATGGGGGTGAGCGTTACACACCAGTAGAAGTGAGACAGGGTAAAAGTATGAGGCAGTATAGCCAAAATAGCATTTGAAACCCAAGTAAGACAATATCCAGGAAGATGCCAAGTAGCAAAGACAACAAGGAAAGTCAATTAAAAAACACCCACACAGTAGACCATAAACACCAGGGCTGGGACAAGCCCATTTGGCAAAACCCATCCCTGGTAAACAGGTCCAATTCCTTTGGGGAAAAAAGACCCCATCCAAAATACCTGAGAACCCTCTGGGAGAGTGGAGGGAGGAGGGGGCGAAGCGGCAGCGGTGTAGGATTGGCCGGCAGTAGAGCGGGCACCAGCTGGAAGGGAAAAGGTCAAGTGTGAGCAACCCAACAGTACCCTATTAGTGGAAATAGGGGAGGGGAGGGAATCCAATACACACAGGACAATCGCCACTTTGGGTCGAGTCCTAGGACTTTTCAGGAGGTCCTTGGGTCCACCTAGTATACTAGGAGGCCGCCTGTAGGGCGGAAACTAGGTACAGAAGGAGGACACAAGGGACAGAACACAAGGGAGAGGAAACAGCCAAGCAGCTGTTGTCCAAGGAGCCCTGTCCAGGTACAATTAAAAAGGGGCATAACAGGGCGCCAACACAAAAATCAAGGCAAAAGGCTATCTGGCCGATTCCTTGACAAGGCACAGGGCACATCAAAGGTAGAATTTCGCTTGTATAGCGGAAAACTAAAAAGACGAAGGAGCCGAGGACACCTGAAGACCCCCGTCTGTGTGGCGAAAAAACGTGTGTAAACACGAAAGTCTTGTCAACTTGTCCAAGCTTATCCTCCCTGTGAGCGGGGCCCGTACACAGTTTCCAGACATCCCCCCCCCCCTATGATCAAGTAAACACAGGCAGGGGAAGAACGGAAACAGGTGAAATGTAAGAAAAGCGAGAATTTTAACAAGAGCGTGTGTCATCGACGGTGTGCGCGAAGAGACTGATACTTTTGCAGGTACTGGAGCAGGTTCATAGAAAATGGAGCATGGCTTAGAGGAGAGCAGCTAGATTAAATGGGTAACTATAACAATTCTTTCTCTCCTTCGCTTTCTCTTCCTTCTTTAGTCGTCTCGGAGTGTGTACAACGTGCCTAGTACTGTAGTGAATTGAGATGAAACTCTAAGAGATTATTTAGTACTTCGCGTGAGTACCGATAAATCGGCCCGCTGTGGTAGCAGCTGAGATCATAAGCCCTACGTTGGAAACGTAGAGACTGCTACTAAATAGCCTATTTGAAAAAAATATATAGGCTAGGCCTATAATTAAAATAGCCTAGGCCGAGACTAAGCAAAATAAAAATAAATAGGCTAACACCTACCTGGCTAGCCACTAGGCTTAATTTCTTCCACTGTCCACCACAATGGCACAAGTTAGCAATATCTTCTTCCAATTTCCGAATCCGAAGTAGCCTAACATTCCCAGGACCCCAGTCCAAACTTTGCATTATGGGGTCTTTTGGTGGGCTTCAACTGAATTGGAAAAAAAAAATCTGCATTATACACAAATATCACTAGTGACTGATTACACACCATTATCTATATATCGGCCTTGTTTTATCAACACTGTAATATTATAATATGGCCTTAGGCCTATATCACACGAAAATGCTATAAAGTGATACACATCATGCGGTGTACACGAAAGCTTAACACAATATGGCGTTCGTCACCAAATATTGGAATCAAATTATAACTACCAAATGATAAATTTTGTTATCAGTACGAATCCTAACCTAATGATTCATGAAATAGGATATACAGTAAATGTAATGGATAAGGAATCTTGTAAATACTGAAACAGTGGGAATTCACCTAATGTAAATAAGATGATTGTTTCCCTTTATTACTTTAAATATGTAATGTCCAATTATTTAACCTGACAAGCGCGATATAGACCTAGGTGCTAGGGTAGTTATTTGTGCATTTCTAGCCCTGGATTCTGACAGAATTCGTTATATTTACAATATAAACCATTATTTGTTTTCGGTATGCTTTTATTTTACATATATGATGTATATATGAACCTTCAAGAGTGCTAAAATAAGTGGGAAAAGCATTTGGGTGGTGAAAAACGAAGATATTGGCCACCCGGTCATAATCTCAGGCGAGAGAGAGACACAGGCAGCCCTCCCCTCTCGCTGTCTGGGAGTCAACTGAGACGAGCGGGGCGGTGTGTGCCGGTGTCTGGGTGTTGCATAACGATCTTTTATGCAACCCACTTGTGCTACATTATCGCGGGAGAGAAAAATAACCGATAAATGATGATAATAAGTGGATAAATAGGTGATAATTGAGGAGGGGGGGGAGGGGGGAATAAGGTGGGGAAGGAGGGGAGGGGGAGGGGTGAGAAACACATGGATGAGTACTAGAGGGGAATTATCTCACCTAGAGACAAAATCCTTTGTTTTGATAGGCCCTTTTTTTTTTTGGAAGGCTTTTTTTATGGTCCTGCTTCCGTGAGGCCTATCGCGTTCCCTATAGGAAGCCTTCCGTGAGGCCTATCGCACTTGCCGGGTTAATAGGTGTTTCAACAAAATTGTTATTGGGTCAAACAGATCATACAATAAAACATGAATTATTAGGCCAATTTATTTTAATGATAATAAAATTAGGCTGTCCTCCAAAGAGATTAGATTTACACTAGAGTGGTAGAGGTATTGTTAAACACGCAGCATAAATGTTTTGCATTTGATTATTATCGTCTTGTCTAACAATAAGATTACCAGTAAAGTTTTTGGTTTCCTATGCAACACGTCATTAAACTGAGAACACTATTGCTATAGCCTTATTTATATACGGTGGCATTTATTTGTACACTTTTTTTGTCCTAAATATTATTATATTGATTTTGTTTGTAGCTATTAACCTAACAAGTGCGCATGGGGGTAATTGGAAACGTCCCCCTGTGCTGACGTATTTGAGGTGTTTCCGTCACTAAAATATTCATTGTACCATTAACCCTTAATTAGCGGCGCGCGACTTATGTCGAGTTAAAAAAACTGGCAAAAAACGGGTGAAAAAAGGGTGAAAATCGAGTGAAAATGGGTTGTATAGTAATGATCCATACGTCCGACATCTGTGGCCTCCCGGCCCACACTAACTCCAGTTCCCCCACCGTGCGGGAGGATGACAGTGTAACCAATAGTTCACTAAAAGTGAGCAAGGTAGCAAAATCAGCTAAACTTCCATCTTCGAGGTAACACTGTCAGTGCTCCACGAGTGCTACGTAGCTGTATGTGGCGTCATTGTGTAGCGATTTCCACCTAGTTTTTGGCGCAATACAGTTCCTTTCATACTGATGGTTGATATAGCAGTCAGAATGGCCTGGAAAGGCCCAAAACGGCCACAGAGGGCCCGCTACACAAGGGTTAATAGCATTAATACTTATCCATATGCGCCTATTATGGGTTGATTATAAAGGTATTAACCTGAAACAACAATAAAATGAGTGAAAACAGCGTTTGGATGGTCAAAATCGGAGATATAGCCCGCGAGTTGTATAATGTATGGGTGAGGCAAGCTGCTTTCCCGCCAATTTCCCCCAAGGCCACTGAGACACAGTCGATCGATACTCTCTCTCTCTCTCTTGCATTCGCTTGCTATCAGTGATGACCACACCCTGCAACCGGATTTCTAATGTTAGCACAAAAATATACCTCGGAATAAGGGAATAACAGGGAAAATAGGTGATAACTGAAGGAGAGGAGGAAAGTGGGGAAGGAGGGGAGGTAGAGGACTGAGATTTTGCATGGCCCAGGGGCCAAAAAAAAAAAAAAAAAAAAATCTATGTCAAAAGTTGATTTTTTTTTCTCTGACTCTTAAGAGTCTCCCCGTAGTCCACCGGGGGAACTCTTAAGAGTCTCCCGGCAGTTCCCGGGTTAACTGTATACACCATCAATTTGATGAATATATTTTTCAATCCAATATTTCTCAAATTCATGCTGTGAAAAGCAAATGCAAGGGTTGGTTACATATTATGAAATACCGGTACCATTTTCTTTCTTCCACGTGCAATTAAATTATATAGATAGATATATACAATGTTCACGTGTTCATATATAGCTTATACGTGAAGAGTGTCCATGTAGGGCCGAACCTGTTGTATACCAAGATAAAAAAAAAATAATCAGAAAAATAAAATAAAAAATAAATAATTGTATGAAATATATAAAATCACTTCTTCGCTTGTCCTTGCATGACAGTGTGGTAATCCCGACACTGACTTACGGAAGCGAAGCATGGACGTTGGTTGAGAGACTCAGACCAAGAGTGAGAGCAGTGGAAATGAATTACTTAAGGAGTGCGTGCGGAGTTACATGGAGGGATAGACAGACTAATGAGGAAGTAAGAAGGAGGTGTGGTGTGGAGGTAGATGTGCTGGAAAGTGTGAAAAGGAACAACTTGAGATGGTTCGGCCATATGGAATGTATGGAAAGCGAGAGAATGACTAAGAGGGTGTACGAGAGCGAGGTGGAGGGACAGAGGGGGAGAGGTAGACCGAATATGAGGTGGAAGGATGAAGTGAGGAACTACATGAACGAAGGCGGTGCTGGTTGGGGGGAGGGGCGTCGACTGACTGGGGACAGAGGTGCATGGGGGCGGTTCGTTCGTGGCCACCCCTTCGGGGATCACGGCGTCAGGCAATAGATAGATAGATAGACTTCTTCGCTCTGGGCTTTATTTACGGTACTTAAGAGAGAGAGAAAACAAAAACGTTTTAGAGAGTCCTAAGCCGAAGTGTTTGTTGTGGTTTCACCATATACTAAATTCCCCAGGCAGTTTGTTTCAAAATTGATTATTACAATAATATGATGCAGTGTAGATATTGTTTGAGTTATAGGTTATCTGTTAACAAATTACGGACATGCACTTAATTAAAACACATAATTGGAAGTAATGTATGAACAGTTACAACAGAAACAATGTAACCTTGTGTCACCATTATAACTAATGGAGTTGATGGTGTGAGTGAAAACAAATGTGTGTGTCAAATGGTAGTAAATGAAGGCATATAAAGATGACAAAGATTCTACTTGTCAATTTATTATAAGTATTTGTGTCTGTAACTATCATAATAATACATGTGATAGCTTGTCCTGCATCATTTAAGCCACTTCAATCGTGATTAATATAGATATAGAAATATTTCTATAATTTAATCACTGTTAACAAATTATAGTTTATCCTACATCCCAAAGGTTCTTACGCTGTATAAAATCGTCAAAAAAGAGCCACACTATAAACTGTCAAAATGCGTCATAATTCTCAAGGGGTAAATGGTGTTGCAAGATAAACCAAAGAATATCCTCCTCCTGTCGGAGGCAATATTCAAACTCGAAACAGTTTAGCTCTGTATTGAACACTTAATACCTCTACCACACATGTCTATCTATCTATCTATATGCTCAGGCCCAATCCCCATTTTGGGGGTAGCCGACTCAAGACAGAGCAAGAACAGGGAAAACCCAAAAACAACATAAAACAAAAAATAAACACAGATAAAAAACACAAACTCTCACACATCCAGGTCACCCAGGAGAAGACCCAGAGACCAGGGTTACCAAGGTCGCTCCAGCACTCCCCCGGCCCCTGACCACCCGGAGAGGTTCCGATCTCGGCAGGCAGACATGCAGCGGAGCCAAAGCCACAAGCCCTCCCACCACACTTCCAGGCACACCCTTCATATTAATCGTCTCCCCGGGCCAGGCGCCTGTTGGACTATTATCTAGTCCAACTTGCGCCCGACCCCTTACTCCAAATGACCACGTGTTCACTCAACTATTCACAAGCATTCTCCATTCACTCCTGTCCACCACCACTTCCCCTGCCTGATCTATAGTCATTCCTCTATCATCCAAAGCCTTTCTTACACAGTCTCTCCATCTCAACCACACATGTACACATTTAAATAGGCAGTCACAGCATATGTTCCCTTGTTTGTGTTTACTGTATGATATCTACGTTATATATGTGTTCTATGTGATATTTTATAGCTCCTAAGGTTTGGATATAACTTTTCACATTAGCATTATAATTATAATTACTAAGACTTATCTAGTTTAATGAACAAATATAGAATAATAAAGAGAAGTTTAATTAATTCAAATAATGTGATAATCTAGAGTGATATCCAAACCTTAAGAGCAAAGAACTATTACAGAAAACACATAAATAACGCAGATATAATACCGTAAACACAAGCAAGATATGAAATGCCATCCCTGCCTATCTTATTATTATTGTGAATAATAAGTGAAGCAGGGCCTGTGATTGGGTCTAAGACACGTGGGCCAAGTCAGTCAATATTCATCTCTTACTTACCGTACTTTTTGGGTTCATCATTTTTTTATTTCGCTTGTGTATACTGTATGCTATATATGTGATAAATGTGTATTAATGTAATATATCATGACTCTTAAGATTTGGATATCACTGTAGATAGTTAACCTAACAAGTACAAAGTACAAAGGAGTACAAAGGAAATCAAGCAACAACAGATCTAGTGACCCTTCTAGGTTGCTTGTCCTCCAAAACACTGAGGATCAAGTGTCCAAACAGTGGTTTAGAGTGGGTAAGGGAACATTGGAAAGGGAATTACTGCCCTGGAACTAATGTCCGTGGCAGGATTAGGAAGTTAGTAGGGGACAGATGGGTTAGTAACTGAGGGGGGGATAAAATAAAGTTATTCATTTACAAACGCAGTCAGTCGCGGGTTTGATGCGAGATATTTGTCTAGGCGGAGTTTAAATGAATCAACGGTGATGCAGTCTATAACGTTTCGGGGAAGCCCATCCACAAGTTGACAACTCGATTGAAGAAGAAATTCTTAGATTCGTGTGAGTTAAAAGATTTACCAATAATTTTGCAACCGTTTCCCCGCGTGTAATTAGATTGGTCGATAGTGAAGTACTTACTACAGTTCATATTGTCGATGCCTTTGATGATTTTGAACACTTGAATTAAGTCACCTCTTAATCTGCGCTGGGTTAAAGGAAATAGATTTAATTCTCTAAGACGCTCTTCGTATGGTTTGTTCTTTAGGCTAGGTATAATTTTGGTAACTCTACGTTGAACTCGTTCTAGCTTGTTTATATCTTTTTGGTAATAAGGGCACCAGGATTGAACGCAGTATTCCAGAAGAGGGCGGACTAAGGAATTGTAAAGGGTTAGGATAACTTCTTTGGATTTATGCTCAAATGACCTGCCTATAAAGCCAATTATTTTGTTTGCCTTCTTAACAACTTCTGAACATTGTTGACTCGGTTTTAGGTTACTCGATATTGTTACTCCCAGATCGGTTTCTCTGTTTACATTCTTAAGCTGAGTGCCATTCATCGAATAGTTTGCTTTCTCATTTAGGTATCCGATATGTAGTACTTTACATTTATCCGCATTGAAACTCATTTGCCAAATTTGGGCCCAACATGACAATTTATCTAGATTGTGTTGCATATCGTCAACTTGTTCTTTTGAGAGTACGCTATTAATGAAATTAAAACAAAACTAAATTAAATTTGAATACGCAGTGATAGCCGAACCGAAAACAATTTTATGTTTATTTAAACAGAAATAGGCCACCAGGGGTTATAGCCTATCCTAACCGGAAACAAAAATTATGAAATACCGGTAAGCAGAAATAGGCCACCAGCGGTGATAGCCTAACTGAAAATGTAAAAATTGAAGTACGCAGAAATAGGCCACCAGGGATGATAGCCTAGACTAACCGAAAACAAAAATAACTGAAAACAAAAATTATGAAATACCGGTACGCAGAAATAGGCCACCAGCGGTGATAGCCTAGACTAACCGAAAATAAAAATAACCGTAAACAAAAAATTATGAAATACCGGTACGCAGAAATAGGCCACCAGCGGTGATAGCCTAACTGAAAATTTAAAAATTGAAGTACGCAGAAATAGGCCACCAGGGATGATAGCCTAGACAAACCGAAAACAAAAATAACCGAAAACAAAAATTATGAAATACCGGTACGCAGAAATAGGCCACCAGCGGTGATAGCCTAACTGAAAATTTAAAAATTGAAGTACCGTACGCAGAAATAGGCCACCAGGGATGATAGCCTAGACTAACCGAAAACAAAAATAACCAAAACAAAAAAATATGAAATATGCAGAAGTAGGCTACCAGGGCTGATAACCTACCTAAAAAAAGCAAAACAAATATATATATATAATAGAATATGTAACTAAATATACAATTCACCAAATAGAGATTATATAAAAATAAAGTGTAACTGCACACAAGGGGTTAATATACTGTATCAACAGATGGCGCTGGTGTCACTGTAGGCTAGTCAAGCAGGATTATATTTAGATAAACAAAGTTATCAGTCAAAGGTTACTACAAGATCATGCAAGCAACAACTAAAATTACAGATATATATATAGCTACAGTAGGATACTGAATACGATAACTACTAGAGTTAATAAGAAAATACAAAGCTAGATCGACTAGGCGTGCGTCGTCTGCTACAAGCTAGGATAACAAATGTAAACAACAATGTTTATCAGTCAGAAAAGCAATAAAATAACATGCACGGCAACTACAGAACTATGTGGAGGTTAAACAAGCACTTAACTACTGTTCATGCAATGAATAAAGGGAATTGGGATATGAAATACTCAAATTAGGATCGAGTTTTCTCAGTGGCGATGCGGAGCTGTTGTCGGTGCTAAAGCCGGCGGGTGAAGTGCGCATGGGGGTAATTGGAAACGTCCCCCTGTGCTGACGTATTTGAGGTGTTTCCGTCACTAAAATATTCATTGTACCATTAACCTGACAAGCGCGAAATAGACCTAGGGGCTAGGGTAGTTATTTGTGCATTTCTAGCCTTGGATTCTGACAGAATTAGTTATATTTACAATATAGAGCATTATTTGTTTTCGGTATGCTTTTATTTTACATATATGATGTATATATGAACCTTCAAGAGTGCTAAAATAAGTGGGAAAAGCATTTGGGTGGTGAAAAACGAAGATATTGGCCATAATCTCAGGCGAGAGAGAGCCACAGGCAACCCTCCTCTCTCGCTGTCTGTGAGGTAACTGAGACGGGCGGTGTGGGCCGGTGTCTGGGTGTTGCATAACGATCTTTTCTGCAACCCACTTGTGCTACATTATCGCGGGAGAGAAAAATAACCGATAAATGATGATAATAGAGGAAAAATAGGTGATAATTGAGGAGGGGAGGGAGGGGGGAATAAGGTGGGGAAGGAGGGGAGGGGGGTGGGTGAGATTTACATGGATGAGTGCTGGAGGGGAATTATCTCACCTAGAGACAAATTCCTTTGTTTTGATAGGCCCTTTTTTTTTATGGAAGGCTTTTTTTATGGTCTTGCTTCCGTGAGGCCTATCGCGTTCCCTATAGGAAGCCTTCCGTGAGGCCTATCGCGCTTGCCGGGTTAATAGCATTAATACTTAACCCCTCCAACCCGGATGGGCTCTTGAACGCCCATAACAACCTCGGCCCGCGCAACCCGGAAGGGCTCTTGAACGCCCATTGCTTGCATGCGTGCTTTCGAATGCCGCGCGTACATTTTCGGTATCGTGGGACGGTAGGTGGCGCCACCAGGCGTAAACTCCGCCACAGCAACAGTATCTACCCCGACGCCATCATGGACAGTACGCCAAATAGTGATTCCGCTGTGTCCGATACCGTGCTTCCTACGACGCCCTTGCTTGTTCGTCGCGCCTTACCCCGACGCCATCGCCTAAATGTGTTATCTCCCGGAGGTATTGAGACGACATTGAGACTTTATGAGCGAGCTGATGCCAAGCATAATGTTGATGATGAAGTCAGTGACGACTCCAGTAATTATAAGTCGAGTGATTATGGCCATGAGAGTGATAAAGAAGAGCAATTCCTGGGATTTGCGAGAGAACATGACAGTGATGAGAGTGATGAAGGTGATGTACCAGTTGTTGAGGAAGCTGGTTTACCTAAAGACAGTGAACTTGAGAGAGTGAGCGAGTGGGAGAGTTCAAGGTCACTCACCAAATTTCGCTTAAGTGACACGACGCCAAGCCCTTCCCCTGGTAAATCGCCTTTCAAGCTACATTTGTATAAGCAGAAAATACTTGAGAAGGCGGCCGCGGCAGCTAGGGAACAAGCAAAACTACTTGGTGAGGATGAGGCTGTGAGTGAGGGTCAGCGTGGTGACCCTTCTCGTCCGCCATTGTCTCCCTTATCTACCCACGCCACCCAAGATGACCCGGATGCCCCGCATTCTTCCCCACCACCCCCACCATTGCCAAGGGTTGAGGACCCCACACTTTCGGCCTATTTGCCTCCTAGGTCCCCCGACAGGAGACATACTGCTGCCGAAAAGGGGAAAGGTAGGAAATATACCAAGAAAATTAAGAAAAGTAAGAGAGTTTTGTTCGAGGCTCCCGCGGCGTCCACCCCGGCCGGCCCCAGCCATACGTCCCCGCAACTTTCCCCACGGTCCTCCCCACCTCTCCCGCCTTCAACATGTCTTCCTGAAGAAGTCTTTGAGCTCGCATCACCAATACCTGGCCCTAGTGACAGTGAAACATTGCTTTCTGTCACTCGTCGCAGGCCAAGGAGCCCGGGACCTCGGGGGGACACAGCCTCACCTGCCACTCCTTCCCCACCTCGCCCACCCGCACGCCGCCCACGCATCACTGGTTCCCCGCCAGATTATGTGGGGGCCACTGATGATGAAGGGCACCTCTCTGAAGACTCTGGCCATGATTACATAGGTCCACCGTCAGGGCAAGATGACCACTCTGACGATGACTATATGGACATCGACGACCCTCGACCCCTCCGCTTGGCCCGGCGTCGTGCTGCCCGTCGTGCTGCCCACCGCCCTGGCCGCCGCCCTCGCCGCCCTAGGGCGCGCGCCTCCCGAGTTGGCCGTGGGCGTGCTGGGCCACGAGCTGGAGCTCCTCGTCAGCGTAGACAAGACCCATTCTACGTTTTTCAGTGGCAAGACGTAGTTGATGAGGATGCATACAACCCTGATGTGCCAGCTTTTGATGAGGTACTGGAGGGTTCAGGCGTTACCCCCAATTTTCCTGCAGGCCCCAATGCTCCACCACACGAACTGTTTGAGGCCTTCTTTGATGAGGAGGTGGTAGGCTATGTTGTCAAAGAGACAAATAAGCAGCACCAATTCCAGGTCCACTTTTTGGGAAAGGTGACCAAGGGCCACATGAGGCAGTGGACCCCAGTGACTCATAATGAGTTCATGGTGTTCCTGGCACTCACCATGCTAATGCCTCATGTCAAGAAGCATAGGTTGCCTGACTATTGGATCACCAATGATCTGATATCCACCCCTGCCTTCGGGAAATATATGTCTCGCGACCGGTACCTTGATATCCTCGCAGCGCTCCATCTTGTCACCAACCTTGACGTCCACCTCCCAGACAAGCTGTGGAAGATTAGGACGTTGTATGAGATGATGCGAGAACGCTTCACCTCCTACTTCAAGCCCTTCCGCAAGGTCGTCATTGACGAGTCTCTTGTGCTGTTCCGGGGAAAACTCAGCTTCCGGCAGTACATCCCCTCAAAAAGACATCGCTTTGGCATAAAATTCTTTGTGCTGTGCGACTGCCAAACTGGCTATGTCCTGGACTTCCTGGTCTACAGCGGGAAGGAAGGGGACTTGCTTGTGGACCCCCTCATTGGCTTTGGCGGAGCAGTGGTGCAAGCCATGATGGACCGCTACTTTCATAAGAATCACGTCCTCTACACGGACAATTATTACACGTCCCCCACTCTCTCACAGTACCTGCATGAGCGCAAGACGGGGACTGTAGGCACAGTACGAGGGAAAAGGAAGGGCATGCCACCTTTCCCTCCAAAGACCAAAAAAGGTGATGTGTTCAAGAAGAAGTCGGGGCCCATTCTGGCTATCCACTGGCACGACCAGCGGAAGGTCAACCTCCTGACCACCATCCACAAGGGGGAAATGGTGGAGACTGGCAAGGTGGATCGCCGCACCCAGGCCAGGGTGACCAAGCCCGATGCTGTCCTGGACTACAACATCAACATGAGGCTGGTGGACAAGTCCGACATGCAGATAGGCTTCATTGACTGCCTGCGTACCTCGTGCAGATGGTACAAAAAGTTCTTTCTGCATATGGTGGACATGTCAGTTCTGAATGCCTACAACATATACAAGCTTCGGAATGTGAACACACCCATGAAGTTCAATAGCCTGCGGAGGTTCCAAAAGCAGGTGTTGACGGAGCTCCTGGAGAAGTATGCTATGCCACAGAGGGCAGTGGCACATCCTGGACCCGCCGTTATTGACCGCTTGCAGTCTGCTCAATACTTGACTAGGCACAGGCTTGGTTCCCTGCCTCAGAATGAATCCGGAAGAACACAGCAGAAGCGGTGCCATGTCTGCTACAACAGCAGGGTGAAGCCGAGGTCAGGTAAAAAGTCAACCCTGGAGTGTGTGGAGTGCAAGGTGGCACTCTGTGCTGTAGATTGCTTCTTTGATTACCACTCCAAGCTGGAGTTCTAATAATCATACTGAAATTGCCAAATAAAATGACAATATGTACACTATAATTATATATAGGCAAAAAGTGGAAGAAAACCAATGTATTGTAATACAAAAGTCATGTATTATGAGAACATTGATACAAATACAATTACACCATAATAATATGTGAAAGTGACACATATGTATATACCAAGTGACATTCATATGATTAGAACCTATAGAAATATAGAAATCAGTGAAAAAAGACACAATAAATTGTATATAAATCGTTTACAAATCATATAACTAAGTGAAAGTGACACAAGACCTAATATTTGATGGCCAAAGTATAATAACATCCTGTAATAACGAATAATCAGTGCCTAATACAACAATAACCTACCTCAATTACTAATAAAATGTACGGTATCGAGTGAAAATGAGCATTATCAGTGACAGTGACACTCTCTAAAGCATATTTGTCAAAGTGAAAGTGACACAAGACCTAATATTTGATGGCCAAACTATAATAAACACCTGTGATAACGAATAATCAGTGCCTAATACAACAATAACCTACCTCAATTACTAATAAAATGTACGGTATCGAGTGAAAATGAGCATTATCAGTGACAGTGACACTCTCTAAAGCATATTTGTCAAAGTGAAAGTGACACAAGACCTAATATTTGATGGCCAAACTATAATAAACACCTGTGATAACGAATAATCAGTGCCTAATACAACAATAACCTACCTCAATTACTAATAAAATGTACGGTATCGAGTGAAAATGAGCATTATCAGTGACAGTGACACTCTAAAGCATATTTGTCAAAGTGAAAGTGACACAAGACCTAATATTTGATGGCCAAAGTATAATAAACACCTGTGATAACGAATAATCAGTGCCTAATACAACAATAAGCTACCTCAATTACTAATAAAATGTACGGTATCGAGTGAAAATTAGCAATATCAGTGACAGTGATACCCTAATAAACATATTTTTATATAATTGGCCTCAAAATAACTAGAAAATATCAAATAAACATCACATTCTCAATATCAAACACTAAAATCGTCTAAGGGAGATAAATACTTTGGCGCGGCGAGCGGCTAGGTGCGTCGTAGCCATGGCCGAGGCGACGCGTCCGAACGCGGGAAGAATTTGCCGCCGAAAAGCACTCGTCTTCCCGCGCTCACCATTATGCAACCAGAGGGGCTAGAGACCTCTACTCAACGCCATTCGACAGAGGAAGGTTTGTGGAACATTATTCTTTTTTATTTACAACATTACATGACATATTCATTGACTTACAGAGTAGTTAACATAGGCCAAAGATCGTCAAAACACCCGGTACCGGAGCACAGTCGCAAGCTATAGCCCCCGGGGCTGGAGAGTTTAAAATGCCCCAGAACAAGAAGCCCACCACAGAAGCCACGAGCGAACACCACACAGAAACACCCGGAAGAAAGGTCCACAGAACGAAAGGACCAGCTGACCGAGCCCGCCATTCCAGGCAGGCCCAAGCCCGCAGGGCTAAACAGCTCCAGGACACACCCATTTACCTTTTCTAAACCGACCATTTTCCACACCTCACGTACACTAACCCCTCGTGTCCTACACTTATTAACTACAAAGATGATGAACAGGAATATACATTCATATTAAAAACACCCATGCCTGTCCCGACGTTGAGCCAATGCCAACACATCAGACAGCCATAATTATATCTATGTATGTTCTTGCATCCGAGAAGTAGATGTTATATATCTTAGAAGTTAAAACACCCACGCTGTCCCTAGACCTCGTATATCATTTTCCATGACGAGTATAGATATATGTAACCCGTGCCCAGTCGCCCCTTGCACTGTTCCTCTAGTAACTAAGTATTAATATTAACATTCCCTAACATCTTGTCTTGCCAGACTAAGCTTCTGAAGACCCATCGCCCCATAAATCTATGTATGCAATCCTTAGGTTAAGTATTTTTATCCGCCATTGTGTTCACCTTTTTCCATTTACTTTTCACAATTGTCATACGTCTTCCCCTTGCCTCCTTCGTATCCACAGCCCACACTACGCCAATTTATTTCGTGTCTTACACCTCTTACCCCAACCAGAGATTATATAAGATAACCTGGTTATCAGTATCTGTCATAAGTACCCCGAAACAATAACTAAGTACCCCTACGAACTGCCACTGTGGTTGGTATTTTATATTTAATAGAAAACGCAGTTCCCAGGGCCAACTAATAGTATCCATAACCCTCTGACTGATCACATAACTCTATCTTTTCCAGACTCATATACCACCCCATAGTTGCATTCCCCGGTAGCATTTGGCTAACGTATTCTACTGCCTTTTCAAACTTCCATATCAATTGTAGCCTAATGCCACCCCCACGCCCAGGGACCTTAGGGGCAAAATTTCCCTGTAGCCCTTGAACTCTCCCCCCCTCTCATTAAGACACCCGCGCTTCTCGACTCTTGTCCGACCTAGCCTCTCTCTCATACCTCTTGAAGATCCTTGAATTGTCCGTTACTAACGCTCTCCAACCTTTTATATATATACTCCTATCCAGCCTACCTTCACTTAGTAGGCCAGAACAACATTAGAACTTTACTAGCCCCTTGCATGCCATCTATTCTCTTACAACACATTCACAACCCTGCACCCAATGGTCGTCGGTGCGAGGCTAGCCGCCCCGCCAGTAACTAACTTCTATTGTCATACTTCCAGATAAATGTGGCAGAGTTAGCAACCCAGTCTCCACCATATCCAGCAAACCCTACAATTAACAACCAGCCGAGTAAAACCAGCTAGCTAAGGCACCTTCGGTTTTGGTATTAAAGACACTCACATCTGTCTCATACACAGAGGGTTATTACAAACACTGGTGATATGGCAAGCCCCTAGCCACAGCCGCCGGACGACTATATCAGAGAGGGCGCCCAGCTCCCCCTTTTTGCCCACCCGAGGAGGGAGACCCCCACCCCCGCGGAGGTATACCTGGCCCCTGTTTTGACTCTCGAGTCATTGCCAGGTAGCACAGGAATTCTTCCTATCAATGAACTAACCATGAATGACTAACACCTTTACTAACCTCTATTACCTCACAATAAACCATTTACCTTTCTTGCATGCTCTGATCACTAAATTAGCACCTCAGCTATACCATAGAATGAAGATTGAACAATCTAGAGAGACGCTCCTATCACAGCTGTCCCCATCCTCCTCGCAAAGTAGATCCAGTCTCTCTCCCCTAAATACGTCCAGTATAGCCAAAATAGTACCTCTTACTAAGGCTCAGTTATATGAAAATATAAAGGCTTCCTATCGCCCTGTGCCACAACAGTAAATACCATCTTACCTAGTCCCCATATCTATTGAGAGCTCAATTAAGTCCATAAGACTCGAGATCCCTACTGTCTGCAGGGTCCAGAACCGAGCCTATAAATCTAACTCCCGCCCCCAGTCAAATCAGTTGAAAGCTAGACACCAACCAGTGGTCACTACCCTGCAGTTTACCTCTAGCTCTGCCCTTGTGTTGTTCCGGAGTTGAGAGATTCCAGATCCGGCAGACTCCGTGGCAGAGAAGACTGATAGAAGCATCTGTCCATGTACAAGTCCTAACGTGCACCTTATAACCTTCACACAAATTCGTGGGTATATAAGTGTGTAGCCAGCAACGATCATCAAGAGATCCGACTTGAGAACTTCCTACATTTTGGACCATCTGGACGGCCGAGGAACCAGTCGTTAGCCCCCAACATCACCGGAAGCAAGATAACCAGGACCAGATCTACCCATACTATTCAAGATTCATGTTACTAGTACTAAGTGTTATAGTACTAGCTTGATACTCACCTATTAACTTTCTATAAAGTGGCTAAGACCTTGCCCAGTGTAATTCATATTTAACCATTCCATTTGGGACGTACTAAGCGATCAGTGTTTTTTTATTAACAGGCGACCTTGACTCTCGTAATTACCTTATTCAGATATTAAAACTCTAGTGATATCTAACGTTCGCCCACTGATTCGTGTCTACATATTTCTGCCTTAAGAATATCAAACTTAGTTCAGTACCCCCATGAGGTTGCTAGAGATTTCCGTGTTCTATAATATACCCGTCTAATCCTAACTGTGAGTTGCTACGTGGGCACGCGACCAGCCAGCAAGAGGTAAAATCAGTGACATTGAATTATACGAATATATTGAGGTCTTCCAGTAAAATATAAACTTGCTAATTAAACCCGTGATCAGAAGAATATACCTGAACGTTGGAAGTGGGAGACTAGGCTCCATCCAAATCCGCAAATGCTAGCAGTTCCCTTCTATCATTTGTTTTGTGCAAATATAACTATCTTTCTATGCTCTTTATTTCTTTATTTCAATAAACGTGAACTTGTGTCGTGTTACCGTGTGTTTATTTTGTGTTCTCTATTCCTCATACCTTGTATTGTGCATGCAGCCTTCTATACCCAGTCATTCAGAACTCGCATTACCCAAGTTAAACCTGTAGAAAAACAGGGCATAACATTGGCGGCAGCGGTGGTTCTTGATTCGGATAAAAGGTTGCATTACATTGCAAGTTTGGAACAGCTAGAACACGAGAACATCATGGCGCAACCTAACCACGTTTTCATCCCAAATTATGGGATCGAAGTATTCATGGACATAGTGAAATCCTTAGTTGACATTACTTATACCACGGACGCACATAAAATAGCCGTAACATTACCACACCTGGGAAAAGCCGTTTCCCTGGTGGCCTATCAAGTGCGCGCTGATCTCACCTGGAACGAATTTCGCACAATAGTGATAGAAGCCATTAAACCTTCGTTGGGCGTTTTCGTGGCCCACACCCGTATCCTAGACACGAAATTCGAAGGCGATCTAGATGCCACAGTCAGTAAGCTTGCCCAACACATAAAAAATTCTTTCCCCACGTTGACCAAAATCCAACAAGAACAGCAAATTCTGGTCAACCTTGTGTCGATATTGCCCTCAGCAGTAAAAGACCATTTCCGGGTGCACGATTTCGTCGAATACAAAAAGACCTCATCACGATCCGACGTATTTTGGCCGTGCGCACAGAAGCACCCACCCAAATCGCTGCAATCAAGAGGTTTCCCACGCACCCGCAGCAAACCAACCACCAAAACCCCAAGAATGCCTACCCAGCCTCATCTTTTAACAACAGACCCACCTACCCTTCCGGCAAGCCCCAACCCAGTAGACCCCGGTTCCAACCGTCCCAGCCACGCAGAATCTTCAACCGGAACAGCAACTACAACACCTACCAAAGTAAAAATCCTACCTTAGTCATTATCAACCCCTATGAATTCCCTGCCTGTAATGCTCAGTGTGCCCTCCACCAAATTCGTGACTCTGCCAAACCTCGCCCCTCTACTCCTCGCAATTCTGTAAATGAAGAGGAGTGGGGACAAGAGGAAGAAATTGCCCCCCATACCATGACCTCAGACGATACCGAGGAAACCCTGGAAGAGGTAGATACCGACCCCCAGGATTTTTAAAGTATCCCCCGCCCACGATGGGCTCGGCGGTGGACGCCATAACTAGTCGCACTGCCCCCATTTATTACATGGCCAAAATCAAGGACATTCCTGTCCGCTTGCTAATCGACACGGGAGCTGCCAAGTCATGTTTGTTCAAATCTTACTATGAAAAACATCCCCGACGATTTGGCCCTTTGTTAAACACCAAAACAGAACTCATCTCAGCTGCTGATACTTACTTAAATCTCCTAGGAGACACTTTACCCCTATCTGTAACCACTCCTGGCCCCCATGCTCGTTGTTATCACACATTTACAGTATTTTCCTCCAACTGTAAACATTATGATGGTTTCCTTGGACTTGACCTCCTTCAAAAACTAGAGGCCCAGATTGACTGCGGCCAAAGGCTGATCTCATTCAAAAACAAATTCCAGCCCAAAGCCTCTGACAAACCAATCACGCAGAAACCCATTCCCAAAAAGAAAAAACAACCTCCCCCTCAACAAAACCTGATTCAGGGTTACCAAGTTGCAGCTAGCACTAAGGTTACTCCTAAAACCTCACCTTGCCCTCAAAAAAACCCTCTCTCAAAACCTCACTCAATTCAGTAAAAAAATGCCTCAACAAACGAAAGAAGACAAGTCCAAGCAACTCCCCCTCGGTAATCCCCTCAATTCTCGTAACTCTGCCCAGAATAAATCCTCCCATGTTTTCAGGACAGACTCTGATATATGTAACCCTAATTCTATCCAATGTTTATGTACACATGTTTCCAGAGAAAATGCCGACCAATGTACCCAACAATGTTTCCCCCATGCCCCCAGAAATGTTAACAACCCCAAATCAATACACCAGTCCTACACCAATAACCCATGTTCTACACCTAACTTTTTCCCCACCAACCCTCCGCAGTCCCCCCAGCAAATCCCGTTTTCTAACTCGCTCACCTCCCACCCTTCTGAACCGCCCGCACGCGCCGATAATCCCCCCCTCACGCGTGCCGACCGAGGGACACAACCATGTTCCCACCATGCCCCCAGAAATGCCCAGCTATTCCACCACCCCCCCAATCCCCCTTGTGACAGTTTTTCGTCAGTAGCTCCCTTCCACCCCCCCACAATTCACACCCCTAATAAACTTCAAAACCCCACACTTGACTCACCCCCTCATTACAGACAAACCCACCAACCCCAGATAACCTCTAAACAAACCGTTACTGCCACCGACAACGCTTCCCCCACCAACCCTCCGCAGTCCCTCCAACAAATCCCGTTTTCTCACCCCCTCACCCCGCGCCCCACTGATCCTCTCACACGCGCCGTTAATCCCCCCCTCACGCGTGACCCCCACCAAAGTGACCTTGCCCCCCTTATAAGTACCAAGCACCTGCTCGCCAGTCAATCCCCCACCATCATTAGCCCAGCGGTAGTTCAGGATAAATGCCAAATTCCCCCCCACCATCAAAAATGGGTGAACCTGCGGCCCATACCCCAAACTCACATGGTATTTTCCCCAACTAACACATCCCCCAACCCCCATCGCTGCCTCTTACAACCCGCCATCATTCCCGCTCGTATCAACCACATTCTCGTGGCTAATATCTCAGAGGAACCCCTGACATTACCGAAAGGTCTCATTATAGGAGATCTCGAAACTTTCGATGACCTCCCCATACATTGTAACGACACCCCTACCAGCCTCCAACTGCCCCCTCTTCCTGAGACACTATCTGACCACCAAAAGAACGGCATGTACGACCTACTGATGGAATTCAGTGACGTCTTTGCCCAACAACCCACCGAAATCGGACAGACGGATGTAGAACAACACATCATTAACACCACAGGCCCCCCCATACGACAACCATCCCGTAGAAAGAACCCCATACAACGTCAGGAAGAGGAACGCCAAGTCCAGGAAATGTTAGAGGCCGGGATTGCCACCCCGTCCATTAGCCCCTGGTCTTCCCCTGTTGTCTTAGTCAAAAAGAAAGATGGGACAACCCGTTTTTGCGTCGATTACAGGAGGTTAAATGACATAACCATTAAAGACGCTACGCCCTTACCCCGAATAGACGATTCCCTTGACTCCCTATACGGATCCAAATGGTTCACTACCCTCGACTTGCAAGCAGGGTATTGGCAAGTGCCTATCAAGGCCGAGGACCAAAAGAAAACAGCATTTTCCACTAGTGGTGGCCATCACTATGAATTTAACGTCCTACCTTTTGGCCTCTGTAACGGACCCGCCACTTTCTCCCGTTTGATGGAAACGGTATTGCATGGCCTAACCTGGGAAACCTGCCTAGCCTATCTGGACGATATTATTGTGTACTCTCCAACCTGGGAAGAACACCTCCTCAGGTTGAGACAAGTCCTGCAAAGAATCCGAGCCGCCGGGTTGAAATTAAAACCCTCAAAGTGCGTGATTGCCCGGAATAAGGTAGATTTTCTCGGACACGTGATATCTGAACATGGTATTGCGCCAGACCCAAAGAAACTTCAAGCCATACAAAACCAAACCCCACCCACCACGGTTAAAGGAATACGTTCGTTTCTAGGTTTAGCCACGTACTACAGACGTTTCGTCCCCCACTTTGCCACCATAGCCAGACCCCTCCACCAACTTACCCACAAAGACACCCCGTTCGCCTGGACACCTGAAAGAGACCTCGCGTTTAACACTTTGAAGCAAAAGCTAATCCAAGCCCCTATTGTCGTTTTCCCTGACTACCAGAAACCTTTCCGTCTTTATACCGACGTATCTCTGTACGCCATAGGTGCAGTATTAGCTCAATTCAGAGATGGAAAGGAACATGTGATAGCGTATGCCAGCTGCACACTCACCCCACCCCAACAGAATTACGCAGCCACCAAGAGAGAGTGCTTAGGGATCATTTGGGCACTCAGCCACTTCCGGGCATTTGTGTTAGGCGCAAAACTCGAAATAATTACCGACCATCAATCTTTACAATGGCTGCGTAGGTGAGAAACCAACTCAGCCATTTTGGTACGTTGGAGAGAGACACTAGAGGACTACGACTTTACAATACAATATCGTCCCGGCAAACTCCATACTAATGCAGACGCCCTGTCACGTTTGCCAGTACCAAAAGACCCCCCCACCAACCTAGCCGCCTTACAAAACACTCAATTGGTATCTACCCCCACCTCCCGACAGAATGCCCCCCCAGCCCCCTCCCTAATTCAATCTTGGGAAGCACGAATCAGACCCCCCTGGATACCGTTAAACGTCTTCAGGAGACTGACTCGCTGGGGAGATCAACTTGCCACAGACACTGGTCACATAATCTTGGACCCCACCATAGCCCACGACTACATGATTGCCATCCACGAGGGAAACGGCATACACCTTGGACAAAAGAAAATGTTAAAGATCTTCACAGACCAATACTGGACCCCCAACCCCTCCAAAATTGCACAACGAGTGACAGAATCCTGCAAACCGTGTTTATTGGGAAAGGATAGATCACGCACCCCAGGCCCAGCTGGTACCATTTCTGCCAACAAACCGTTCCAAGTCCTATCCCTCGACATCATGGGCCCTTCTTACGCTGGCAACCGCTATATCGTCACATTTGTAGACGTATATTCAAAATTTCTAATAGCCTGCCCAGTTAAAGACCACACAGCCACCACAGTCGCCACACTGCTTGCCACCGAAGTGTTCCCTATATTCGGCCTTCCCCTTGCTCTTCTATCGGACAATGCCCCCGAGTTTAGTGGACACGTTTGGCAATAATTCACCCAACAATGCGGTATCAAGATTAAACACTCATCCCCGTACTGGCCTCAAGGAAATGCTATCTGCGAACGCAGCCATCGCACCATCAACAACCAGTTACGTACAAGAATGATTGCTCTTAACCTCTGAAGTGCGCATGGGGGTAATTGGAAACGTCCCCCTGTGCTGACGTATTTGAGGTGTTTCCGTCACTAAAATATTCATTGTGCCATTAATAGCATTAATACTTATCCATATGCGCCTATTATGGGTTGATTATAAAGGTATTAACCTGAAACAACAATAAAACGAGTGAAAACAGCGTTTGGATGGTCAAAATCGGAGATATAGCCCGCGAGTTGTATAATGTATGGGTGAGGCAATCTGCTTTCCCGCCAATTTCCCCCAAGGCCACTGAGACACAGTCGATCGATACTCTCTCTCTCTCTCTTGCACTCGCTTGCTATCAGTGATGACCACACCCTCCATCCTCTAATGTTAGCACGAAAATATACCTCAGAATAAGGGAATAACAGGGAAAATAGGTGATAACTGAAGGAGAGGAGGAAAGTGGGGAAGGAGGGGAGGTAGAGGACTGAGAATTTGCATGGCCCAGGGGCCAAAAAAAAAAAAAAAAAAAAATAACAAAATATTTTTTTTTCGATGTCAAAAGTTGATTTTTTTTTTTCTCTGACTCTTAAGAGTCTCCCCGCAGTGCGCCGGGGGAACTCTTAAGAGTCTCCCCGCAGCTCCCGGGTTAATACCTCAGACTGGCCATCACAACTAAAAATGATACAGTGGGGTATGAACACCTGTCCTCGGGAAGACGGTATTTCCCCTCATGAACGTGTTTACGGTGTACCCCCCCTGTTACTGCCATTCCACCACCACGCTCACCTTCCCTCCACCACCTCCACAATTGACCCATTGCAACATCTGCAAAACACCCTCCATACCGCCCAGATCTGTCAAGACACCAAAACTGACAACATCGATGAAAAAAACCCTTTCGCCATCCATGACACCGTAATGGTAGCCAACCTCCCTATCACCAACAAGTTAGGCCCTCGCTATGTCGGACCCTACACCGTAATACAAGTCCCAAATGCCTTTCAAGTCACCATCGACTATCACGGCGTAACTCGCACGCTCCGAACTAGATTCGTCCGAGCGTTTAAACCTCTAAAGCCACAAGACATTACCCCACCCCACACGTCCGACCCTAAATTAAATACCCCTATTCACCCCCTCACTCAGGCTACGAATATTCCCATACAAACCCCTAAGGACCTAAGCCCTCCAGCACCGAACCGACAAATCTTTTCTCACCATACCCCCCCAACTAACCTCCACAAACCCCAAGCCCCCAATATCACACCCTCTTCCACCATGACACCTTCTTTCACTTCTGATAGTCAAGTTCCTCCCCAACTTATCCAAGTACAAAAACCTCCACCCACAACCCCGACCACCACAGAAACCCTCCCGTCTAGCCCTGACATACCTCCACCAGGCACCACAGTGAGAAAACCACCACCGCCACCCCAAACCAAGTACACACCCAACCGCACCACACAATCTACCTCAGTAACCTCACGCTACAACTTACGCCCACGACAAACATCGTTTAAAACCTCCAGAAAACACACCCTACTAACCAAGTTCCGTAGGGCTGCCAGACCACTACCCTCCTCCTCCTCCTCCTCCTCTTCTTCTTCGTCGAATTCTCCCCCACAAAGGGAAAGAAGACGAATAATCACCAGCAAATCACCAACCTCATCAAACAACACACGCCCCTACCCCCAACCCTCCAACTTAAATCTACACTCCTTACCCACCCGTCTAGCCCCCCCCGCATCCGCCCCTTTCCCCTCCACGATCCCCACCACCCCACCCACACACCGACCAACCTCCTCATCTCACCGAACCCCCAACCAACCCCCTCCTAAGAAACCCCCCCCCCACAGTCACCCCCGAGAAAACTCCCACATGTCATTTACCTATAAAACATGCTTCCCCTCACTATAAAACATCGTCGAGCGACTCAAGTCCCACGACAAACATCTACCTTCCCACCAGGACTGCCAGAGGTAGAATAATCAACAGACCCATCAGATTTAAAGACAGCGATACAAAAATAACACCCCGTTCTGACACTAAGGACCCAAGCCACACAACACACACACCCCCTCCTTCCCACACACCTCCTTCACCCACCTTACCTACACCGATTTTGCGCATTGCCTCACTATATATTCCCAACCTACAACACCGCCTAAGAAAACCAAATACAACCCAGACTCACATTCCCCCTTCATCCCCAGCCCTGTTGTCACGCGCGAATCCCCTTTCGGTTAGTAACCCATTCACCACACTAAACAGACTTCCTGTCAACCCCACACCTCACTCCGACCCCCACGGGGGAAAGCTACAAACCATTCATACGAAAGGTTAAAGTAAAGACCCCCACTGGACACTTGGCCCGTGTACCACACCCACACCAAGCCCGGGCAGCCGCCCGCCACAACACAGAGGACACATTCTTACAGGTATACATTGACCTGCAAAAGAAACCTGACCGTCGCTCTCGTGTTTGGTGGAACTTTCTAAATACCCTGAAAACGACCCACCATTACTATGATTCTTTTAACTTCACCCTTGAGGCTCGAGGACGAGCCTATAATGAAGGAGAGGGAAGTAAAATGCCCCAGAACGAGAAGCCCACCACAGAAGCCATGAACGAACACCACACAGAAACACCAAAGGAAAGGTCCACAGAACGAAAGGACCAGCTGACCGAGCCAGCCATTTCAGACAGCCCAAGCCCGCAGGGCTAAACAGCTCCAGGACACACCCATTTACCTTTTCTAAAACTGACCATTTTCCACACCTCACGTACACTAACCCCCTCGTGTCCTACACTTCTAACTACAAAGATGATGAACAGGAATATACATTCATATTAAAAACACCCATGCCTGTCCCGACGTTGAGCCAATGCCAACACATCAGACAGCCATAATTATATCTATGTATGTTCTTGCATCCGAGAAGTAGATGTTATATATCTTAGAAGTTAAAACACCCACGCTGTCCCTAGACCTCGTATATCATTTTCCATGACGAGTATAGATATATGTAACCCGTGCCCAGTCGCCCCTTGCACTGTTCCTCTAGTAACTAAGTATTAATATTAACATTCCCTAACATCTTGTCTTGCCAGACTAAGCTTCTGAAGACCCATCGCCCCATAAATCTATGTATGCAATCCTTAGGTTAAGTATTTTTATCCGCCATTGTGTTCACCTTTTTCCATTTACTTTTCACAATTGTCATACGTCTTCCCCTTGCCTCCTTCGTATCCACAGCCCACACTACGCCAATTTATTTCGTGTCTTACACCTCTTACCCCATCCAGAGATTATATAAGATAACCTGGTTATCAGTATCTGTCATAAGTACCCCGAAACAATAACTAAGTACCCCTACGAACTGCCACTGTGGTTGGTATTTTATATTTAATAGAAAACGCAGTTCCCAGGGCCAACTAATAGTATCCAAAACCCTCTGACTGATCACATAACTCTATCTTTTCCAGACTCATATACCACCCCATAGTTGCATTCCCCGGTAGCATTTGGCTAACGTATTCTACTGCCTTTTCAAACTTCCATATCAATTGTAGCCTAATGCCACCCCCACGCCCAGGGACCTTAGGGGCAAAATTTCCCTGTAGCCCTTGAACTCTCCACCCCCCCCCTCTCATTAAGACACCCGCGCTTCTCGACTCTTGTCCGACCTAGCCTCTCTCTCATACCTCTTGAAGATCCTTGAATTGTCCGTTACTAACGCTCTCCAACCTTTTATATATACTCCTATCCAGCCTACCTTCACTTAGTAGGCCAGAACAACATTAGAACTTTACTAGCCCCTTGCATGCCATCTATTCTCTTACAACACATTCACAACCCTGCACCCAATGGTCGTCGGTGCGAGGCTAGCCGCCCCGCCAGTAACTAACTTCTATTGTCATACTTCCAGATAAATGTGGCAGAGTTAGCAACCCAGTCTCCACCATATCCAGCAAACCCTACAATTAACAACCAGCCGAGTAAAACCAGCTAGCTAAGGCACCTTCGGTTTTGGTATTAACCGGAGCTGCGGGGAGACTCTTAAGAGTTCCCCCGGCGCACTGCGGGAAGACTCTTAAGAGTCAGAGAAAATAAAAATCAACTTTTGACATCGAAAAAAAAAAAAAAATTATATTTTTTTTTTTTATTTTTTTATTTTTTTTGGCCCCTGGGCCATGCAAAATCTCAGTCCTCTACCTCCCCTCCTTCCCCACTTTCCTCCTCTCCTTCAGTTATCACCTATTTTCCCTGTTATTCCCTTATTCTGAGGTATATTTTCGTGCTAACATTAGAAATCCGATTGGAGGGTGTGGTCATCACTGATAGCAAGCGAGTGCAAGAGAGAGAGAGAGTATCGATCGACTGTGTCTCAGTGGCCTTGGGGGAAATTGGCGGGAAAGCAGATTGCCTCACCCATACATTATACAACTCGCGGGCTATATCTCCGATTTGACCATCCAAACGCTGTTTTCACTCGTTTTATTGTTGTTTCAGGTTAATACCTTTATAATCAACCCATAATAGGCGCATATGGATAAATATTAATGCTATTAATGGCACAATGAATATTTTAGTGACGGAAACACCTCAAATACGTCAGCACAGGGGGACGTTTCCAATTACCCCCATGCGCACTTCAGAGGTTAAAGACACTCACATCTGTCTCATACACAGAGGGTTATTACAAACACTGGTGATATGGCAAGCCCCTAGCCACAGCCGCCGGACGACTATATCAGAGAGGGCGCCCAGCTCCCCCTTTTTGCCCACCCGAGGAGGGAGACCCCCACCCCGCGGAGGTATACCTGGCCCCTGTTTTGACTCTCGAGTCATTGCCAGGTAGCACAGGAATTCTTCCTATCAATGAACTAACCATGAATGACTAACACCTTTACTAACCTCTATTACCTCACAATAAACCATTTACCTTTCTTGCATGCTCTGATCACTAAATTAGCACCTCAGCTATACCATAGAATGAAGATTGAACAATCTAGAGAGACGCTCCTATCACAGCTGTCCCCATCCTCCTCGCAAAGTAGATCCAGTCTCTCTCCCCTAAATACGTCCAGTATAGCCAAAATAGTACCTCTTACTAAGGCTCAGTTATATGAAAATATAAAGGCTTCCTATCGCCCTGTGCCACAACAGTAAATACCATCTTACCTAGTCCCCATATCTATTGAGAGCTCAATTAAGTCCATAAGACTCGAGATCCCTACTGTCTGCAGGGTCCAGAACCGAGCCTATAAATCTAACTCCCGCCCCCAGTCAAATCAGTTGAAAGCTAGACACCAACCAGTGGTCACTACCCTGCAGTTTACCTCTAGCTCTGCCCTTGTGTTGTTCCGGAGTTGAGAGATTCCAGATCCGGCAGACTCCGTGGCAGAGAAGACTGATAGAAGCATCTGTCCATGTACAAGTCCTAACGTGCACCTTATAACCTTCACACAAATTCGTGGGTATATAAGTGTGTAGCCAGCAACGATCATCAAGAGATCCGACTTGAGAACTTCCTACATTTTGGACCATCTGGACGGCCGAGGAACCAGTCGTTAGCCCCCAACATCACCGGAAGCAAGATAACCAGGACCAGATCTACCCATACTATTCAAGATTCATGTTACTAGTACTAAGTGTTATAGTACTAGCTTGATACTCACCTATTAACTTTCTATAAAGTGGCTAAGACCTTGCCCAGTGTAATTCATATTTAACCATTCCATTTGGGACGTACTAAGCGATCAGTGTTTTTTTATTAACAGGCGACCTTGACTCTCGTAATTACCTTATTCAGATATTAAAACTCTAGTGATATCTAACGTTCGCCCACTGATTCGTGTCTACATATTTCTGCCTTAAGAATATCAAACTTAGTTCAGTACCCCCATGAGGTTGCTAGAGATTTCCGTGTTCTATAATATACGCGTCTAATCCTAACTGTGAGTTGCTACGTGGGCACGCGACCAGCCAGCAAGAGGTAAAATCAGTGACATTGAATTATACGAATATATTGAGGTCTTCCAGTAAAATATAAACTTGCTAATTAAACCCGTGATCAGAAGAATATACCTGAACGTTGGAAGTGGGAGACTAGGCTCCATCCAAATCCGCAAATGCTAGCAGTTCCCTTCTATCATTTGTTTTGTGCAAATATAACTATCTTTCTATGCTCTTTATTTCTTTATTTCAATAAACGTGAACTTGTGTCGTGTTACCGTGTGTTTATTTTGTGTTCTCTATTCCTCATACCTTGTATTGTGCATGCAGCCTTCTATACCCAGTCATTCAGAACTCGCATTACCCAAGTTAAACCTGTAGAAAAACAGGGCATAACAATACTTATCCATATGTGCCTATTATGGGTTGATTATAAAGGTATTAACCTGAAACAACAATAAAACGAGTGAAAACAGCGTTTGGATGGTCAAAATCGGAGATATAGCCCGCGAGTTGTATAATGTATGGGTGAGGCAAGCTGCTTTCCCGCCAATTTCCCCCAAGGCCACTGAGACACAGTCGATCGATACTCTCTCTCTCTCTCTCTTGCACTCGCTTGCCATCAGTGATGACAACACCCTGCTTGCAACTCACTAATGTTAGCACGAAAATATACCTCAGAATAAGGGAATAACAGGGAAAATAGGTGATAACTGAAGGAGAGGAGGAAAGTGGGGAAGGAGGGGAGGTAGAGGACTGAGATTTTGCATGGCCCGGGGGCCAAAAAAAAATAATAAAATAAAAAAATAAAAATATATATATTTTTTTTCGATGTCAAAAGTTGATTTTTTTTTTCACTCACTCTTAAGAGTCTCCCCGCAGTCCGCCGGGGGAACTCTTAAGAGTCTCCCCGCAGTTCCCGGGTTAAGTAATCATTAACATTATTAAAGCATGTCTAGTATAATGAATGAATATAGACTAATAAAGACAATAATTCAGACATTATCAGTTCTGCGACTCTTCTGGGCCAGTGAGCTACGGTATTGATAAGATGGGAAATCATGAACGTCGCTACAAACACCAATTAGGAGCCAGATGTATGGTTCGAGTGAATGGAGAATAGCAAAATTTATAAGTTTTTATTCAATTAAGGAAAGAAATGTAACAATTAAAAGGCTTCATACTAGCTCAATTAATTCTTCTAAATACCACAGATCCTTCCTTATCTGCACAAAATTGTGTAAATATATATATAATAAAACAAAACAACCCCGATACGGAAGGGGTTAATCTCGGAGGGCGCAGCGCTCGCTGAGGCAAGAAAGACGCCAAATTTCCTCAAGTAAGAAAATAACATGCTAGTTTGTGTAATGTAATGTTACATTAATGTGTGTGGCCGTGTGTTTGCGTTGACTAGTTAAGAAATATGAATAGATTAGTGTGAGCTACTGTAGTTAAGGGGGAGGTGGGTTGACAGGCGAGTATTGAGAATACACACGTAACCATATATTTATACATTTTAATATTCAATGAAATTAATATAGGAACCCATTTTATGTGCGTATCAATTATTTCATTCAATAATATATACACTTTGACAGTGAAATACATGCTTACTCCAAACAGTGGGATATATGGGCTTAGATAATTATAACTGAATTGAAATATGATAATGCAAAAGTAAATTAAAGTCTCAGTTGTATTTGACTTAAATAACATATATTATTAATAAACTTCCATATTCGAATGGATTATCAAACTTTATATGCTGTTAGGTTTGTATACAATGGCAAATATCCAATATATATGAAGTATGTAACGGTATGATATATAATTTTAGGAAGATTTGGAAAACATACATAAAAATACAATGATTCGATGAGAGAGAGATAAATAAAGAATGGCTTATAGACGTGAACAAGAACGAAAGAAGTAGAGTGGGAAGGGAGGGCTTAACTGAGAGAGGGTGGTATAGTGGGGATGGAGTGGAGGGGGGGGGTACCAATGTTACCAACACAATTCGCGGATCCCTCTCAGGCAGGTGTCGCAGGACTTATGTCCACAATAGTACATACATACACAAATTTAAAGACCAAGTGCTCCACACGAAGTGCGGTTCTGGTCTCATGTCCTAATGGCGGTGTTCCAGGCAACCCTGTTAAGACTTCCTCACTTGTCAGGTTCTTTGATTTAAGATCAGACCGCAAATTCTGATCCCAAATCTTTCTTGGTCCGCCCCTTGGTGCAGCTCCCTCCACATTCATGGACTTGCATCTTTTCGCCCAGCTTTGTTTATCCACCCTCTCCAAATGTCCAAACCATTGAAGCCTGCTAGTACGCATCTCATCACTGATACTCTTGATACCTATTCTTCTCCTTAATTCTTCACTCTATATCCTATCTTGCAGTTTGGCACTACACATCCATCTCACCATTCTCATTTTCATGAACTTTGTATTACACAACCATATTAGTGCAACACAGGATTCCAGTATAAATTTGCCTTCTAGATTTCTTCTTCCATGTGATAAGTGTTTAGTTGGTGTTGGAGAGTATTGTCATTTAGTGCTTTGTAGAGTTTGCTGGGGGGTTTTTGTGATCAATTGTTTGGAGGTAACTATTCCAGATAAGTGTTTATTATTCTAATATATTATTGTTAATTTGAGTGTTTAGTGCTTGTATTTGTTTTGCTGTGTCCTGTGTGTGGGACATTGGGGAGTGTTTTTGAGTGTATCATTGTCTGATGAGGTCTTTATTTTCTAGAAAAAAATTGGGGTTGTGTTGCTCTTTGTTTTGGGTTGGGTTGGTTAGGATGGGGTGGATTGGGGAAGAGGGAATTGGATGGATTGGAAGGACAAGGTGTGGACGGGATGGGGTTTGGGGAAGGGTGTAGGGAACATGAGGAGCAGGTCCAAGTGTTTGTGTAGTGTTCCATGGAGACAAGTGTTGTCCATGTGAAGTGGGTCCAGTTCCCGCAGGAATTGCAGAGAACTGAACCCTTGGTCTGTTGGCTCGAAGTAATTGGTTTAGAGAATGTCGGACATAAGTATGTGTGAGTGGGTTCAGTGTTGCTATCTATGTCTCCAGCTAGAAGGAGTCTTCAAGGAATAACTGCTGGAGGAGCATTTATCGGTGTGGGAAAAATGTGATATTGTGTGTGTTGCGTAGAGCTATGTGGTACATACCCGTGTGACCAAAGCCATTCCCAGGATCTCATGCCCCCGGGAGGGGGGCAGGGAGATTTGTGGCAGTTTGGCCTCCATCGCTTCACCTATTGAGACTTGCAGGTCTGAAGGGTGAACCCACGATGAATACACTGCCACACCAGGACCAGACATCCTGTTTCACCACTTGGTCTTCTTTGCTGTTATATTTAGTGCATCAGTCACAGAAAGAGCAATTCTAGCTTGATCTTAAGATATACACACTCTTGCTTACATAAAACCTCAAGCTCTCCACATCCTACACTAACTTAACTCTTTTTTTTACAATTTCTTATTTTGGCGTAAGGATGCGTTGACCTCACCGCCAGCCACTTTGGTGCTGCAATCAGCTTTTGCAGCAGTGAACCACTAGTTCCTATCTTCATAACATTCCTGTCCTTGATATGCTTCCAGCCAGGGCCCCATTGCAGTAAATAAAATAGCAAAACAGTGGTGGAACTGCCATCCAGGTGAGGGACTGTTCTGGGTTTGCTCTTTCAGTGCCTGGAGGCAGTTTCTGCCTTGGCCATCCCTTTAAGGAGCGTCCGATTGATGATGATGATGATGATTTACTTGTTAGTAGATCTATTAAATTTTCTGCTAATTATTAGTCAGAAATAGGACAATTAATTTACTTGACTTATACCTTCTACAAATTTATAATCAAGTCAAATATACAGTTTAACACAACTTACAAATATTGTCAACTAATATATTTAAATTAATTACCAGTTAATCCATTATAAGCAACAAACATCAAGGAAAGCAAATCTTAAAATGAGGACCTTAGTAATTCAATGTCCTAAATGCAACCTCGGCCGTGACATTTGTTTTTACCGAAAAATTTACACATTTAATTATGTCGAAGGAGGGTCTTGGGGGTATATATTTATAGCTTTATGGAGGAATAGACATATTATACGTTCATCAATCTTTAACCCTTATTTAGCGGCGAGCAACATAAGTCGAGTTAAATAAAGCTGGACTATGTGGCGGCGCTCGACATAGGTCGAGTGGCAATTTCAGCACGTAATGTGGCTGAGAGAGAGAGACAAGTGGTGGCAGGAGACTAGCGAGCGTATGACTGCTCCAGACCACCGCGGCGAACCTACTGACACAAATCTCAGCTCCCTCCTCCCTCTCTCACTCGCTACATACTCAATTATGTACTGAAAGTACCGAATTACCTGCTTTTTGCACTCGCGTTGCACGGTTATTGCAAGAAAACTATCCATCATACAAGGATCGTTATGGTGTCATTCGAAAGCTCTGTTTATGCCCTTTCAGGGATAGGTACTTGTTTTACGTTCTGGGTCTTATTTAGGCATGAAAATGATCACGTAAACAGCCCTATTTTGGCTAAAAACACCCCGCTGTGCGGTACACATAAATAAACCGCATAGGCCGCTCGTAAGGTGTTAAAACATACCCCCAAGACTATTTATATTTATAGATAAATTTGTAAAAATTTTGGTAAAAGACTTGTCCCGGCTGAGGTGGCGTTTAGGACATTGAATTACTAAGGTCCTCAAATACAGCATGGTATAAAATAATCTTAAGTGGACTGGGAATGCACCCTTGGAGAACTATGCCACAGTTTAGCAGTTTATTCTGGCTATGTTAGACAATTTTATACAGCTTGCGAAAGATCTGTGGGGACCAAAAGAGTAAAGATGATCTCAATTAACCCTCTGACTTCCATATACCGGTACCCATCCTACTCCCATTAAAATTGTCTCATAATAGCCAGAAAACAGAAAAGAAATGCCTAATCAAATATTGAAAGGATTAACCTAACAAGTGCGCATGGGGGTAATTGGAAACGTCCCCCTGTGCTGACGTATTTGAGGTGTTTCCGTCACTAAAATATTCATTGTACCATTAATAGCATTAATACTTATCCATATGCGCCTATTATGGGTTGATTATAAAGGTATTAACCTGAAACAACAATAAAACGAGTGAAAACAGCGTTTGGATGGTCAAAATCGGAGATATAGCCCGCGAGTTATATAATGTATGGGTGAGGCAACCTGCTTTCCCGCCAATTTCCCCCAAGGCCACTGAGACACAGTCGATCGATACTCTCTCTCTCTCTCTCTTGCATTCGCTTGCTATCAGTGATGACCACACCCTGTAACCGGATTTCTAATGTTAGCACAAAAATATACCTCAGAATAAGGGAATAACAGGGAAAATAGGTGATAACTGAAGGAGAGGAGGAAAGTTGGGAAGGAGGGGAGGTAGAGGACTGAGATTTTGCATGGCCCAGGGGCCAAAAAAAAAAAAAAAAAAAAAAAAAAATCGATGTCAAAAGTTGATTTTTTTTTTCTCTGACTCTTAAGAGTCTCCCCGCAGTCCGCCGGGGGAACTCTTAAGAGTCTCCCAGCAGTTCCCGGGTTAATTGAGCAGTGCTACACAGTATTATACAGAATTCAAAGAGCATTAAAACTAAAACTATACATTCAAAATTCATATAAGTTTATTGTTATATAGTTTACATACAATAAATTAGTACATTTATGACAATGGCTTTATCATATAGTATTACGGATTAATACTTAACCCACAGGACCCCAGTGACGCACGTGATGCGTTGGCAATGTATGTAACGCTAAACCCCAGAGCCGCATAGGGTGCGTCAGCACTGTCGACCTTATTTATCCTTGTCCTATGGTAGCTAGTGGCTTGAGGATGGTACGAGATATACCTTATGATGTTGCCGAACAGTGGCGGTAGGCTACTCAACAACCTCCAAGTCCAGCCGCGCGGGTGGGGACGGGCGGATGGGGAAAGCCAGTTTACCCACTTATCTCACCACCATTTTCGAGCTTATTTACTCATGTCCTATGGTAGCTAGAGTGTTCATATTTGTATGGGATATATACCTTATGATATTGCCCAACAGTGGCACTATTTGGCTACATCAAAGTCCAGCCACAGTGGGGAGAGGTACGCGCAGGAGGGAGTAAGACAGTTGTCTTGTTTACTTCACGAGTGTCGGACCTACCTCGTCGCCTCGCGATGTTGGAACAAAGGGAATAGAGTGTGTATCGCTCCCCTACTGCTCCCCATGACATAGTTGACTCCCCACCAAATGGGGAAGAGGAGGAGGAGGATGACCCAGACTCCATGGCATTCCTCAAAATTCCGTCAGGCCATCGCAGGGGTCAGAAGAGATGAGCTGAGGATGAGTGTGTCATTTTGCTATGTACAAGGTGTTTCCCCACGCCTGCTTTCACCACCACCTCCCACACTCTCCCCACTAAAAATAAAATTTCAAAACTCATATTTCTAAGTCAAAAGTGCCTAAAACAAAGTGAAAACTCATATTATAACTATAAAACATACGATAAAGTATAAAACCAATAAACAGTGAGTGAGAGAGGAATAGAATGAAAGGGAAAGTGAAGGGTGAGTGGGGTGACAGCTGTGTGTACGTGCGTGCGTCTGGGACCAAGATGGCCGCCGGTCACCATGGTAACCAGGACGCGCATGGGGCTTGCCATTCGTCGGTACTAATAAAACTTGAATCTTTGCACTTATCACATTGTAACTTCACTTACAATGACATTATGTGATACATGTTGCTAATATATAAATTATGAAGGCACACATGATGCTCGTGTGGTGTAAATAATCGTCACTTGAAAACTGGATGCATCGTACTGTACATCTGCCATGCTGCTTTGCTCAGCTGTGGGGTGCCGGCGCGGGAGGTTTGAAGAGCGCCCGACACTAGCTGATGGTTGAGACCCTCACCCCCTCCCCCCCCCCCCCCCCTTAGCACCCCCAAATGACCGAGGTGAGTGTTTTTATTTTATTTTATTTCTCGCCCATTTAAGCTGTTTTAGTGAAACAAATCTGCTAGTCCAACAGTGTGTTTTTATTATTAATTAGCTGGTGCTCAGTGGGTTAATACAATGTTTACTCGTTATTAACCCACTGGACCCAAGCGCCGCAGCATATGCGTCGGCATGTATGTAACGCTAAACCCCAGCGCCGCGGTTAATTACTCCAGTCCTATGGCACCTAGAGGGCTTAGATTTGTATAGGAACTGAGTAAGTATCCCACGCAACATTGCCGATGGTTGAATACCCTCAAAGTTCAGCCGCGTGCACGTGACCATTAAAAAACTTATTTTTGCATGTTTTTGCCTACACATTTCCCCATATTAAACCCGAATTTCAGGCACCCTGTAAGACCCCTTAATGACCTAGGGGATCGGTTTTTAGTGTTTTTTCCTTAATTTCCAACTCATTCCAGGTGTTTTTTTGGAAACAATTTTTTTTTGACAACCTGCCAGGCCTGGAGTGTACATCTATATTATATTGCCTGGTACCTAGTGGGTTAAATCTGATAGTTTTCTTCTACTAATTATTAGTCAGAAATGGGACAACTAATTTACTTGACTACATGACTACAACTCAATAAAGGATTTTACGTCAAAGAAGTAATCTGCAACCAAAACTATTGTCAAAATTAATTCCCCTTATGGGATGGGGGAAAATTAGTCCCTCAGCATGCTACTGTGTGTTATAGGCAGTGCCGTATTAACTTATGGCAGGGCCCCTAGGCTTCGAGCTTCATTGGGCCCCTCGACATCCCCAACTGTGCGCCAAAATTTCACATAAATTGAACCATAATTTTTTTTTTTATGTAGTTTAACGCACCCTTAGCGTCTCTCATATCAAAGAGGATTCCTATAAATTAATTTCAGTGACGCGCAGGGTGCGTTTGCCGTATCCATAGTGTTAACATTTAACACTAAAAGAAAACAAAGGTTGCATGGGCCCCTGCTTTTGGTGGGCCCCTAGGCTTCAGCCTAGTCAGTCTTACGGATAATACGGCACTGGTTAATAAATGGGATTGGTTGGTGAGGCATGCAGCCTAAAAGAAAGAAATAATAAAATGGACCAGAACGGACCAGAAAGACCCATTTTATAAGTCCCTAAATAAATAGACATGGGTTGAAAAAAAGCCTTCTGAACAAGGTGATAAATTTGTGGCCACCCCCTTGAGGATCAGGGCATCTGGCAAAAGCTAGGTAGAGTAAGAACAAACGTGGCATTTATATGCGATGTGGCTTGCCAGTTGATGTTTCATTCATTAACATTTTTCACAACGAGTTCACTTAACCAGGGAAAGGCAAGTGTCCTAATAAGAGGTTTGGTGGTGGAAGGCGAAGGTCCTCATAAGATCCTAGGCAAAAAGAAGCCTTTTAACCTTTAAACGGCGAGCTGTGTGTAGTGAACACCACACTGGGCGACCATATTAGGCTCCATTCCCGCCTATAATCGTCATTTTACGATAAATATCGTTATTACTTATTCATATGCGCCTATTTTACGTTTAATATGAAGATAGTAACATGTAACAGCAATAAAACAAGTGGGAATAGTGTTTGGATGGTGGAAATCGCGAATTATTGCCGACCGTTCATTCATGAAATGTGGAGCAGATGCGATGTACACCCTCTCTCTCTGAAGCTCTGAGGCAGACTGAAGCCTGCCTGTCTCTCTCTCTCTCTCTCTCTTTCCCCACACATTAGACATGGAAGACCACATCCTAGGACCGGTTTGGAGATATTGGCACGGTAAATACAGTACACCGATAAATAAGGGAATAAGAGGATAAATAGGTTATAATTGAAGGGGGTGGGGGGAAAGGAGAGGATTTTGACACATGTGTAGGAGGTATGGAGGGGAATATCTCACTTAAACACCATTTCTTTCGTTTTAAGTGCTACTGGGGCCGTTTAAAAGGTTTTTGTTAGGCCTTACTTCTTAACCTCTCAGCTGCGCAGCCCCTGTAGTATACACTATACCCCTGTGCATAGGTATTTATATGCATTCCTCACTAAAATAGTTAATTTACCATAAATATAATTAATACTTATCCATATGCTCCTATTTTACGTTTAACCTCTTAAGTGCGCATAGGGGTAATTAGACACCTCTGCCTGTGCGCATGTATTTGAGCTGTTTCCATCACTAAAATATTAATTTTACCATAAATAGCATTAATACTTATCCATATGCACCTATTATAGGTTAATTATAAAGGTATTAACCTGTTACAACAATAAAACGAGTGAAAACAGCGTTTGGAGGTCAAAATCGGCGATACAGGCCGCGAGTTACATAATGTATGGGTGAGGCAACCTCCTTTCCACCAATTTCCCCCAAGGCCACTGAGACAATGTCGAGCGATACTATCTCTCTCTCTCTCTTGCACTCGCTTGCTAACAGTGATGACAATGCCCTGCTTGCAACTCGCTAATGTTAGCACGAAAATATACCTCAGAATAAGGGAATAACAGGGAAAATAGGTGATAACTGAAGGAGGGGAGGAAAGTGGGGAAGGAGGGGAGGTAGAGGACTGATATTTTGCATGGCCCAAGGGCAAAACAAATTTTTTTTTTTTTTCGATGTTTAAATTTTGTTTTCTTTCTGACTCTTAAGAGTCTTCCCGCAGTCCGCCGGGGGAACTCTTAAGAGTCTTCCCGCAGTTCCCGGGTTAATATGAAGATAGTAACATGTTACAATAATAAAACAAGTGGGAATATCATTTGTATGGTCAAAATCGCGAATTGTTAGCGAGTGGTTCATTCAACAATTGTGAGCCAGCCGGCCTCACACCCTCCTCTCTCGAAGCCTGGAGAGTGACTGAGGCTTGTATCTCTTTCTCTCTCTCTTTCCCACGCAGAGACACACACATAACCACACCCTGCAACCGGCTTGCAGATGTTAGCACGAAAATATACCAATGAATAAGGGAATAACAGGGAAAATAGGTGATAATTGAAGGGTGGGGGGGGGGGGGAAAGGGAGGAAGGAGGGGATATGGAGGAGTGATATGAGGTATGGAGGGAAAAAAATTGTTTCAAGTGCTACTGGGGCCTTATAAAAAAAATCTTAGGCCTAGGATCTTAAGAGTTTCCCCGCAGTCGCCCAGTAAAACCTCTTAAGAGTCTCCCTGCAGCTGCTGGGTTAAGAGGGTCGTCGCTTTGCCCACCAAAACCTCTTAAGAGTGTTCTCGCCGTTCCTGGGTTAAAACACTCCAGTGACACTCAAAACAAAGCAATATGTGATTAGATGAGATAGTTCCCCTCCATTACTTGCTACCATTCCTACATGTGTCCCGACCCTCTCTCCTCAATTATCACCTATTTATCCTCTTATTCCCCCTTTTATCAGGTAATTTTTGGCTCGAATTTCCTTCACGCGGTCTCTATAGCATGGGCGAGGCATCTAGAGATCCTTGCATCAGAGAGACTTCTACTTAGAGCCATCAGTGTCGCTTGAGAACTCTGGAGGAGAGGAGATATGCCGTCGCGACTCTTCCCTCATGAATGAACCAGTCGGCATTAATACATCTTTCCCCCCCCCCCCCCCTAAATACTATTCCCACTTGTTTTATTGCTCTTAAATGTTAATATACTCATATTAAACGTAAAATAGGCGCATATGAATAAGTAATAACAATATTTATGGTAAAATTAAGATTTTCGTCATGAATTAAAATACCTTCACACGGCGGGACGTTTCAAATACCATACGGTAGTCTAGCCTTTGCCGGGATAATGGCATTATTTCAGAATGTGATTGTCAAGGTGATTCTTCTGCGAGTAACAATCATGACTGATCACACTTAAATTTTTTCACTCTCAAATGCATTAGAAAATGTTTGGTTAGCTTACTATTTTGTAAGAAATATTTATGACAATGAACACACTTGAATAGTTTTACTCTGAATGTATTTGTAAATGTTTAGCGAGGTTACCCTTATGTGAAAAACATTTATCACAATGATCACACTTGAATGGTTTTACTCCTGAATGTACTAGTAAATGGCTGGTGAGGTTACTCTTCTGTGAGAAACTCTTATCACATTGATCACACTTGAATGGTTTTACTCCTGAATGTACTAGTAAATGTGTGGTGAGGTTACTCTTATGTGAGAAATTCTTATCACAATGATCACACATGAATGGTTTTACTCCTGAATGTACTAGTAAATGTTTGGTGAGGGCACCCTTCTCAGAGAAACTTGTATCACAATGATCACACTTGAATGGCTTTACTCCTGAATGTACTAGTAAATGTCTGGCGAGGTTACTCGTTTGTGAGAAACATTTATCACACTGCTCACACTTGAATGGTTTTACTCCTGAATGAACTTGTAAATGTGTGGTGAGGTGACCCTTATGTGAGAAACTCTTATCACAATGATCACACTTGAATGGCTTTACCCCTGAATGTACTAGTAAATGTCTGGTGAGGTGACTCTTCCATGAGAAACATTTACCACAGAACTTACACTGATGTTTCTTGTTTTTTTGCTTTATGGTTCCTGTGACATGGATTCTTTTGTCATAATTTCCATTAGAATTCTCACTTGAATTGTTTTCCAAATGTTCATCTTCACAGTATATTGTTTTAATGTTATCAATCTTTTCTTTTCCATTCTCTAACAGTTCCCCAGTTTCTTCAAATTCCCACTCTTCCTCTTCACACTTAATTTCGTTTGTTTCTTCAAAGTCAAAACCTTCCTCTTCACATTGGTATGTTGTCTCTTCACTCTCCAACTTCACAAGTGAACCTTCCTCCAACATCTCCATCATAACTATTCTGGACAGTAATTGCTTATTTAGAGTTATGAATAAATGTTTGTATGGTACCTTACAATAATGTTTTTACAAGTCATAAAATATTCAAATCCCAAGATCCCATACCAAGATGTGATCATACTAAAAAGAAACATTATTGACAAATTGATTGATAAACTATGTTTCCTCTTCCTGGTGAGTGACTTCAGTTGTGAACCTGGAACAAGAAGTGTCATTAGTTAACAAGTCATTTGTAATAAATATGTATATTTAACTATTGTTGGTAAAAAACGAGTTTTATTATCAATTTTACTAATACATCTACACAATTTGGGAAAGAAAAGACAGATTATCTTATTTATGTTAGTTTATCGAGAGGCCTTCCTTATGGTTAAGTGCCCCATTAATTACTATTTCCATTCACATATATGCATAGCCTCCGATAGCGCAGTTGGAATGGTTGTACATGCTAAGATTGGTATGCAGGATTCGAAACTGCATAATAAATCGTAGGTTTGTGCAACATTCTTTAACTGTTTTCGTGGTGCATTGCATAAGTGTGTTGCTTTTCGGTGTGAGCGTCCTGGGTCCGAATCCCCGGACTGCCACATGTGTTTGTTAATTTCATTAATCAAGTTTAGGAGTAAAGTCGGTTAGTGGAGAAAACATAATAATTAATTCTGGTTTAGTAGTAGTTTCTCGAGAGGCCTTCCTTAGGGTTAAGTGCCCCATTAATTACTATTTCCATTCACATATATGCATAACCTCCGATAGTGCAGTTGGAATGGTTGTACATGCTAAGATTGGTATGCAGGATTCAAAACTGTATAATAAATCGTAGGTTTGTGCAACATTCTTTAACTGTCTTCGTGGTGCATTTGCATAAGTGTGTTGATTTTCGGTGTGAGCGTCCTGGGTTCGAATCCCCGGACTGCCACATGTGTTTGTTAATTTCATTAATCGAGTTTAGGAGTAAAGTTGGTTAGTGGAGAAAACATAATAATTAATTGTACTAAAATATCTACATAATTTAAGGTTATTCCATTTTTGTATTTGTATATATATATATATATATATATATATATATATATATATATATATGTTAGTAAAGCCAGGTACAGTCTGGCCTGCCAATACGCGAGAATATGGGCGACACGCGAGGGCGCGGAATGAAAATTCGCGTATTAGCAATAGAGTATTATATGGGAATAAATGGATATGGGCGGCACTGACTCCAAGTTGTCTACTTTAGGCCTATTTATCTCCGTCAATTGCCACAAAAGGTACATATATGTATACATAAACATCCAAATCATAAGAAAATATAACAATAATAATAAACTCACCTTAAAATTAACAGTAACTGTAGATATGAAGGGTGGGGGCTCCGAGGCAGGCCCCCTCCGAGGCAGGGCGAGTTCAGCTAATGTGCCCCGGCCCCGGCCCCAGCCCCGGCCCCGGCCCCCGGCATCATCATCGTCCGACGAACTATCCCTGGCATCTAGCACTCTGTTGAGGGCCAGGCGCCTTTGTTCCACCTGAACCTCCCTCATGAAGCCACCAAAATCATCGTCGGGCATGTCAACCTGAGCAGCCGAGCCTGCCGAGGTCGAAGGTTGGGGTTCGTCATCATCTTCTTGTCGAGGTTCTTGGCGGGCAAGGAATCTTGTCATTAAAGTTTGTCTCCTCTTGTTGACTTCCTGATGATGTTTGTCAGAATAAAAGCGGAAAGCACTGTCAACGGCCAGCAGGACTTCATGTGTTCTCACAGGGCACTGCTCCACCGAGCGAAATCCTTCCTTGAGTTGGTCAACTAAAGCCAAGATTTCGCTCAGTTTACCTACAGACAGATCCATGTTAGCAGGTGCAGGGGCTGGTTCAACGTCGTTGTTCGGTTGTCGTGCTTGATGTGCTTGATCTTCGGCATCAATCTGCTCAATTGTGTCACCTTGAGTCTGTTGTTCACCTGCCTCAAACCTCACGAATCTCCTCGGCTGTCACTGCCCCGAAACCAGCCACTGCGCGGGCCGCTTGAACTGCCTCTGCCTCTGCCTCGGTGACTGACTGGACTTTGTTGGCCTTGGGAGCACATAAATGAGGAGTAAGTGCTCGCCAGGCATGATTAATTGTGGCATCATTTATATCAGCCCATGCTAGAAGAAGGAAGTCGATTGCGTATTTGATGGTAAAAACACGCCAGAAGTGTGTCACGGTCATCTCTGCCTCTGCCTGTGGTGCCTGGGGTGCCGCTGCCTGGGGTGCCTCTGCTGCCGCTGCCTGGGGTGCCTCTGCTGCCGCTGCCTGGGGTGCCGCTGCCTGGGGTGCCGCTGCCTGGGGTGCCTCTGCCTGGGGTGCCTGTTCCTCATCAGACGATGATGCGAACTCCTGCTGCATAGCCAAAATCTCTTCATTGCTCTCTGTCTTCTGGCGTAGATAATTGTAGAGTCGTGTCTGGTAAAAGAGCTTCACATTCGATATGACTTCTTGGTCCAGTGGCTGTATGAGAGATGTTGTTTTTGGTGGCATGAAAACAATCTGTACGTCGGGATGTAGAGTCTCTAATAGTGTGGGTGGCAAGGGGCGTTGTCCATCAATAACAGGGCCTTGAAAGGTAGGCCTAGTTGTTGGCATTTGAGGCGGGCGTCAGGAACAAATTGCTTGACAAGCCAGTCAGACATAATGGCACTAGTCATCCACCCATTAGCGCTCTTGTACCAATAAGTTCCAGTGTCATTCATGTCGCGCAGGTTCTTGTAACATCGAGGGTGGGCAGCTGTGTGCACCACTACAGGCCGCATCTTGTGGCTGCCGGAAAGGTTCACAGTAAACATGACAGTGAACCTTGACTTGTCTATCTTGCGGCCCTTTGCCTGTTTCACAGATTTGGCAAGATATGTAGATTTTGGCATACACTTGTATTGCAAGCCACTTTCATCCACATTATAAATCTGATCCTTTGTGTAGCCACCATCCTCGATTATGGTCTTCAACACCCCAGGAAATGTGTCGGCTGCCACCACATCTGCAGACCCACGTTCTCCGGACACCTTGATGTTCCTTAGGTCCTTCCGTTTCATGAAGCCATGGAGCCAACCGTTGGATGCCTTAAAATTAAAATTCTGGCCAGACTTTGTCCTAGCACTTGCGGTGGTGTAGAAGAGTTTAGCCTGCTGTTTGATATAGGCCTTATCCACCGGGACTTGCTCACGGTGTTTGCGGGCTAGGAATGCTGCCAGGTATCGCTCCATGACCACCATAGCTGGATTGTTGCTCCTGCAACGTTGGTCCATCATGGCAGCACCATAGGACTTCACGATGATGTTGATCTTTTCTCGGTTAGCCCAGATTGTTCTAACTGTCGATTCCGCTAAACCCATTGCTCGACCGATGGCTGAGTTTCCTTCTCCTTTTCCTTTTCTTTTGATGACCTCCAGCTTCATCTGGTGGGTGATAAGTTTGTTCTTGCGAGGGGGCATGATGATGGGGGCAAAAAACTATATCACTGCACACGAGTCGGACTGCTGTTGCGCGAGCGAGGACTGAGGGTAGACTGGCGTATCCCACAATGCCCTGCCCTGGCGTCCCTGCGCAGATGGATGCGCGGAATGGTGTGGGGCCTCACGTATTAGCTGAACTCCCCGGAATTGCCCTTATATCGGCCCCGGATTCGCGTTTTAAAGGTACATCACGCGTTTTGAAAGTTTTGGGTATGATTCGACCCCCTCCTCGTGTATAAGGTGAATCGCGTATTAAAAGCTCGCGTATTGGCAGGCCAGACTGTAATACATTTTCTTTAATACATACGAGGTTGAAAGAAATGGCAATTTCTGCGTTGGAAATTTTATTATTCAAAGTTTCCAGGCCTCTGATGAGTTTTCGCTGGGTGGCAGGAAGTAGATGAAGGAGATGAGCAAAATTCATGGTGGTACAGGGTTACATAAATGTACATGATGATACAGGATATACGACGCGTTTCACTGGACAACCAGCATTATCAAGTAAGGAAGGAATGATATAAAAGGTAAACAGGAAGGGTATATATAGAGGGTGGAGGATCAGAGGAGGCGGAAAACAGGGGGCAAAAGTCTGCTATTGGTGGAAGCGTAAATTAGGAGAGAGAAAGGGGTTAACCGCTTCACGCATGCGCACTGGATGCGGGATGGTGGTCAGTAGGTGGGGTCGAAGCTGATTGGCTGCGTGTCGAGGGGCGTGACCTAAGTTGTGTGGCGCCTGCAGAAGACGAAGCTGAAGGAGGTAGCGCGGGGGGCTGCGTCAAGGGTACCGGGGGGCGAGGAGGGGTGTTAGGTCATCTCCTTCATCTACTTCCTGCCACCCAGCGAAAACTCATCAAGAGACCTGGAAACTTTGAATAATAAAATTTCCAACGCAGAAATTGCCATTTCTTTCAACCTCGTATGTATTAAAGAAAATATATATATATATATATATATATATATATATATATATATATATATATATATATATATATATATATATACATATACTCCGGCACACACCCCATACCTGGAGATGGCCAAATCGAGGCTGAACAGGAAAGGAAAGGAAAAAAAAAAACAAAAAACAAAAACATAAAATAAATAATAATAATAATATTAACCCTTTCACACAGTTTGGACGCCATCGCGTATATCAGGGATACTGGTACTTTCAATGTTTGTGACCATCAGGGGTGTTTATATACCTTTAGTTTAATTACTTCAACCTCCTGCAGTTGTCTTTGAGCGAGTTGTGGGCAGAAAACTAATTTTGGAGAGGTAATTATGAGATTAAGATCATTCTATTTCGAAGAAGAAATCGAGCTAAGGATTGAACAATTAGAATGTCAATTCACTCTATTTGATGTGAGAGAGGATGAGAAGAAGATAGCCTATGGAAAGGCACACTTAGGCAAGGCCCTGAATGATGTAAGGTCTAGACTCTAGAGGGAGTAGTGTCATGGGTAGAAGTTAGGAAGGCACTCATAGAATTTGGCCGAGAAACCTCCACAAGGAAGGCCAGAGACAAACTAAAGAGTATGAAATTAGACGGACAAAATGTGAGAACCCTGTGGAGGGAAATCACGAAAAATGTCAAAACTGCTTATCCTCACATGGACCAGGAGAGCCAGGAGACCGAGATAAGAGAAATTATGATTCAGGCCTGTCCTGTGGAAGTTAGAAAGCATTGTATTATACATGAAGTGACTACCACAAAGGAACTCATGGATGTAATCAAGAAGGTGATGGAAGCCAGAGAGCTAAAAGAGGAGAAAAAGAAAGGGGAGGAGGAGAAACCAAACAAAGGGTATCAGATAACAATGATCCGATGCTTTATATGCAGACAAATCGTACACCTAGCTAGGAACTGTTCGAACCGTCCCCAAACTCCGACACACAGATTTAACTCGAGACCAACACCTCCAAACGATCGACCCCTTCCAATGGTGACAAATCCAAACCAGGGGGGAACGCTCCCAGTAGAGTAAAGAGAAACAGAGACCAACCAAAAATCACGATGCCAGAAGGGGGAGAAAATTTTCCCCTAAACCTCTCATAGAAGGGCAATATGGCGAGGTTAATATATTAGAGAGACAAACGCCTTGCGAAACAATAGTGATAAATGGGAAAGCCGCAAACATGTTAATAGATACAGGGGCCAATAGAAGTTGTTTTTTGGAGAATTTTGTGAAAAATAGTCAGAAAGAAAAAAGGACCACTAAACCAAACTAGTATTCAGTTGGCAGGAGCCGGAGGTCAACCATTGACGATTTTAGGGAGAACTAACACCTTGGTGGTACAATGGAAAGGAATTAAATTCACCACAGATTTTTGTGTTCTATCGGGAAAATCCAACAGCGGAGTAGATGGATATCTGGAAATAGATCTAATGAGTCAATTGGGGGTAACCATACAGTGTGGCCCGAAAGACACTACGACCACACTACGACCCCAAATAGTAGCTACCACGGGAAAAAATTATATTCCCCCTAAAACATGGAGAATGATAGAAATTCCCAGATACCAAGGAATGACTGCCAGGATTTTTTAACCAGATGCACAAAATGAAGCTCGAATATCTCCCACCTTTATCACTACCGATCAGAGGAAATTCATTCTTGCTAAATTTGGAGAGAATACGATCAATTACCAAAAGGGAAGACTGTTAGGACAAGTTACACCCACGCAACCCACCACTGTTGGGACTAACGGACCGACTAACTTACTTGAGATCCCAAAACAATTGACGTCAGACCAAGCTGCTACTTTACATAAATTACTGTGGGCTTACAGAGATGTATTCGCCCAAGATGAAGGGGACCACTGATCGGCCCGAACACAGCACAAACACGAAATACATACCCAAGGACACCCTATTAGACAACCCTATAGACGACAAAATCCCATTATGAGACAGAAGGAGAAGGAACAGGTGGCTGACATGCTTAAACAAGGGATAGTAGTGGAATCCTACAGTCCGTGGTCATCTCCGGTAGCCCTAGAAAAAAAAATGGGTCCACACGGTTCTGTGTGGATTACAGGAAACTGAATGATGTTACTATCAATGATGCTCAACCCCTACCTCATATTGATGACTCGCTAGAATCACTAAATGGGTCAACGTGGTTTTCTACCCTAGGGTACTGGCAAGTACCAGTTAGGTCAGAGGACCAGGAGAAAACCGCATTTGCCACGAGCGAAGGTAAACTCTACCAGTTCACGGTTTTACTCTTCGGAGTTTGTAACGGACCAGCCAGTTTTACTAGAGTCATGGATGAAGTACTGAGGGGAGTAACGTGGAGGACTTGCCTAGCTTACCTGGATGATATCATAATCTTTTCGAACAACTGGGAGGAACATATTAACCGACTACGAGAAGTATTAGAGAGAATTAGATGGGCAGGACTCAAATTAAAATCTTCCAAGTGCCAATTAGGGGCCTGCGAAGTAGAATACTTAGGACATGTGGTTTCCAAGAAAGGTATCCAACCTGACCCCCTTAACCCTTCCTGCCCGGGCAGCCTTTCTAAATGACAGCGCTCGTCTCTGGGTGATCTGGCTAAAAAACGATGTATGTAAACAAAGGCCTATCTCCGTTAATACAATAGCTACAACATTCAAACAAACACCAAAATGCAGCCCTTACTTTGATATGTAGACCGGCGTTAAGTAGAGCTCTCTAGCTCAACTGGTTCAGGAGTTATGGCGATTTTAACCCCGCAAGTGCTGAAACACTAAAAAGAGTTTTACCGCTGCGCTGCGGAACTCCTTATATAATCCAAGACCTAAAAAAAAACATTTAACCCGTTGAGCCCCGGCTAGTTATAATATTTTGTTCACCCCAGTCCCAAGCCATTTTCACTTCTTTTTTTTGTTTGCTAAAATGGAAGACAAGGATGAGAAATGAAAAAAAAAAAAAAAAAAATCACCTCGGACATTTTTTGGGGGGGGGGGGGGGGGCCCAGTGGGGGGTTGGGGTGGGGGAGCCTCAAAAAAATGTGTTGAGCCAAAATGGAAGAGAATGGTGAGAAATGGAGACAAAAATAAAAAAAACTCATTTCGGTCATTTGGGGGGCGGGGGGGGGGGGGGGGGTTTCAATAGTTTGTCACCCCCGCATGACCACCCGCCCGGGAGCACTAGGGTAAAAACTGAGTATGGCATTGTACGGCATACATCCTAAGGAGTGTCTCACATAAATCTCAAGCCTCTAGCTCCCATACGACCGGAGTAATGAAGGTTCAAAGTGGCGGTGAACTAAGGGTGTAAAGTATCCCCACTAAGCCCACCACCACCAGCCGCGCGGCTGTCTCGGCCCGCTCACACCTACTGGCCCGGCTCCCACACACACTACGGTACCTCCCCCTCCTATTCTCCCGCCATTTCCTACCTTACGAGCCACGTAAGTGTTTTTTATATGTCGGACGCACGTGATGCGTCGCTGGGAGTTGGTGATCAAACACTGCCGACGCAACACGTGCGACGCTGGGTCTCACTGGGTTAAACTAGCCCAGTATCAATTTATATTTTTGTTTTTATTTATTTTTGTATTGCCCCTTGGCCATGCTAAATATCACTTCTCCACATCCCCTCCTCCCCACCCCCCCCCCTTCAATTATCACCTATTCTCTCTCTTATTCCCTTATTTCGTCGGTATATTTTCGTGCTATCAATAGCGATTCATAAGCAAGCTGTGCTTGTATGTGCTACACAGCGAATGAAAGAGAGGGAACAACGCGACAGTGTCGTTCCAGACGTCGTAAGGGGTGGTAGGCTGGCAGGCTGGGTCAGCCTTCAGTTATGTAACTCCCGATCTAATTTGCCGATTTTGACCATCCAAACGCTGTTTCCACTTGTTTTATTGCTGTAACAGGTTAATATCTTTATAATCAACGTAAAATAGGCGCATATGGATAAGTATTAATGATATTTATGGTACGATGACGATTTGAGTGTAGGAAACAGTCTAAATACCTCCGCACAGGGAGGGGTGGCCACTACCCCACCTGCGCAGCGGAGAGGTTAATGGAGGTAACTTTTGGCGCGTATTTACCTAGACGCGTCTGAACGCTCAACTGCGGCCCCGGCTACGATGCACTACTGCACTCGTCGTCCCACCCGCAATTATGCCGGGAAGCGATTTGAGTGTTTTTAATGTTTATTCTGCCATTTATTATCATTATTATGTAATTTTCACTCAATAAAGTTACTTCTATGAAGTTATTTTTGTGCCTCACTTGTACTTTTATTGTTATTATATTCTTAGTGTCACTTTCACTGGACTATGATAATTGATAGTGTCATTTTCACTTGTATTTATTGTTAGGTAAGCTATAATATAGATTTTAGTGTCACTTTCACTTGTTCATATTGTTATGAAGGCACTTATTATTAGTTATTTATGTCTCTTTCACTTTTACTCAGTTTTTTTATTATTTTTAGTGTCACTTTCACTGGACCAGGATAATTGATAGTGTCATTTTCACTTGTATTTATTGTTAGGTAAGCTATAATGGGAGGTTTGACGTACCTCCCAACCTACCAAATAGGAAAACCTACTATTTGGTAGTAGTCTTGGAAAATCCAACGTCAAGGCTATTAACCTAATTGCAATGACGACTTGTCTATTTTGACTGCTATGTCGTCATTCCAACCGCGGTTAAAAAGAAAACGTCTAGAGTCTACTCCTTATCTTGCTCTAGGAGACGTTGTACATTAACCAAAACTACCACCGAAGGTGAAAAAAGCATAGAAGAGAAGAAAAAGGGGTTTACCTTAGTTACCGCTTAAGGCCCATCCCGTGTTCCGTCATGTGCAGATCCCTGTCGAACGTGCGCATGAGCGACCCTCTCTTTTCATCACATCTCACGTCAGCAGAAGAACGCGGATGGGCAGGGGTCCGGCGTGAGGGAGGGTACTATGTACGTTGGATTTTCCAAGACTACTACCAAATAGTAGGTTTTCCTATTTAGTAGGTTGGGAGGTACGTCAAACCTCCCAATTTGTTAGTAGTCTTGGCAAATCCAACGTCAAGGCTGCATAACAAATAGGAGGAGGACATCCAAGCCCAACCTACCAAAAAAACCAATGCATAAAACAAAATTACGAATGACAAAGACACAATTTAAACAAGAGTTTAATAAAAGAGTGAAAAACTGAGGAGTAGCTAAAAAGAACAGTTTTAACACATGCCCGTCATTCATAGTAATGCAAAAACATAGACTTGTCTGAAACCAAAAAGGTACTGTACCCAAAATCCATTTTCTTCAAAAACCAACAAAAACACTGAACACAAGAACAAAACACAATTTTCAATGTGGCAAAAACACTTATGTACTGGAACAATACATAATCCCAAACTTGCAATCCAGTGTTGCAAACATGTACACCCCAACCCCCCCCCTTTGTCAAATAAAACAAAGGAAAAGAACGAGGGACAAGGGGGGAAGACCAGGGATCTTCGCCAGAGCACCAGGAAACACGACCCCCGAGAGCAATCACCGGCCGAGGGGGTCGAACACTGGACACGGAGAGGTAGGAGGAGATGAAGGAATTGATAGAAGACCACAAAACCGCTGAGGCGATGGCAGGTAAGGATCGACGTGGCAGGAACCGGAAGGAGGCAGCAAAGGATCTGACATCGTGCGCAGAACCCCTACAAACGGGGCGACGGGCACGAACGGTCCGACAAACGCGGCGGCCCATCTGCACCTGCGAGAGCCTCCCACCTGTCCGAGGAGACACCCACACAGCAGTACCCGAAGGCGGCGCCACAGACGCAACAGAGGAGTGCAAGGCTGACACCGGGCACAACACAAGGCGAGGATGCCCACGCCGTAAAGCCTGGACGGCGAAAGGCTGGAAAACGGGGGCCTCCCTCCCATGCATGGTAACAAAAGGAGGGGAGGAGGCGAACGAGACGCCATGCAAGGACGGGGAGAATCGCACGCAGTCCCGGGGCCGTAACAATGCCGCTAGTGCAGACACCCGATCCCCAGTGGCCAGAGCGACAAGGAAGAGTGGACGCCCGAGCAACGGAACCGGCGTAGCGGCCCTTGTATACGTGGGTGAAGCCAGAAGGACCAGAGCCCGCCCCAGATCCCACTGCGGAGGGACCTGGCGCGGAGGCGGTCGATCCCGGAAGGCAGCCGTCAGGAAGGAATCCAGCTCCTGTGGCGGAACGACCAGCCCAGCGACGGACCCAAAGACCCCCCGGACGGCAGACAAGTGGGTACGTATAGCGTCGACTTGAAAGCGACGTGTACGGAAGAGGTGAAACAAGGAGCGTAGGACGAGGGAAGGAGAGCCAACTGGCAGGCGAGAGGCCTGTAGCCACCTAGTAAAAGACCTCCAGCGGGACCCGTAAGTCCCCCAAGGAGAAGACGGCCAGGAACGCCGCAGGAAGCCAGTCAGGGCCCGGCCGGGGACCGGGAGCCACCGTGCCTCATGAACAAGCACGATGCGAAGGCCAACGAGGTCCGCAGGTCCCCAACCTAGCCCAAGTGGAAGCCGGAGACAGATAGAGGGACCGGACTCGGGCACCACCGCGGCAACCGGGCGGACCAAGTCCGTGCCGGCCACAGAGGCGCGAGGAGCCAGACACAGCCGTGGTACAGCCGCAGCTTCGCGAGGACTCGGCACACCAACAGCGCGTCAGGTGGCGGAAAGATGTATATCGACCGCCACCTGTACCAGGCTATCAGAAAAGCGTCCGGACCCCCCCCGGAGCGCGAGGCCGGAGGGAGAGGTCCAGAGGCAACTGGCGCGGCACCCCCGATGCGAACAAGGCGACCTCCGGAACACCTCAGGAAGCCGCGAGGTCGGCGAACACAGTCCGTTTCATCGCCCATTCTACAAGAACGCCCTGCCCTCTCGACAGGGCGGCCGCCCACAGGGTGGCAGGCCCGGGCAGGGAGGAGGCATGCAAGGAGAAGGGGTGTCGGTCCGCGAGGAAGAACAACTCCACCGAGACCCCCAATAGAGTCAACGACCTGGAGGACCCCCGCATAAGGAAACAGGGGACAGCTTGTCTGAGTGTCCAACCCGAAGGCCACCGACTTACCCGAAGGGCCAGCGCGTGGTCCCGCAGGAAGAACAAAGGAACCAACAGTCCGAGGGCATAGACGGGTAAGTGGAGGGAGACCCACCCATCGGCCGGGAAGTGGACGTCCCAGGTTCGATCGGGAACCTCACCCAACCTCGCTCGACGTATCTGTGGCTACCCAGACCGTCGGCGGGGGGGCGGTCCAGGGCACAGCCGCAGAGAGCGAGCCCCGAGCAACCCAGCGACCGAAGCGTCTGCAAACGGTACGCGGGAGCGGCAGGAGCCGATCCATAGGGGCAACGGAAACACCGCGGTGCCCAGGAGGAGGAGGCGGCGTAGCCAGAGGCTCCCTAAGGGAAGGGGCAGAGCGGCCCAATGCAGCGAACCCACGAACGAGTCCCAGAACCACCCCGGGAGGGAGACCGAGTGCAACACGGCGAAGACCTTCCACCGAAGGTGCACCGCGGCCGGCAGACCCCGGGTCACCGTAGCGCCGGACAAAACCCATGCGAGACCGACCCATGGCACGACACGCGACGGGGTCAAGCTTGACTTGGGAACATCGAAGGGGAACCCTAACCGTGCGATGTTGCGAACGACTGTGAGGGCGTCGCCAAGGCACAGTCCTAGGGCGTCGGAAACTACCAACCAATCGGCCAAGGAAAACAGGATCTGGAGCCCGCTCCTGAGGAGAGGACCCAGAGCCTGCCCCACCAGTGCGGAGAAGATCTGCGGCGCGATGTGGAGACCGAAGGGAAGGCCGTCGAACAGGAACACACGATCGGAAGTCCGAACGGCCAAGAATCGCTGGAAGCGAGGATGGAGAGGAACGAGCAAAGACGCATCCCGGAGGGCCAGCGACACTACCCACGACAGAGGGCACAGGGCCAGGCGTACCAGGGGTACCGGCAGCATCCGAAACCGTGTGTGCACGATGTGCCCGTTGAGGGCCGACAGATCCACCACCGGTCGCATCACGTCGCAGTTCGTCGACGGTACCAGAAAGACACGAGAGAGGAAAACCGGGTGACCGGCGGTCAACTCCCTCGACGCTACCCAGCTCGGACATGGAAGTGAACACGTGGGCCACCTCTGAAGAGATGGGCCGGCGTCGGTGACAAGAGCGGAGTGGGGGTCTGGACGTCCACCTCCAGGTGAGACCCCTCCACGCAACCCGCCGCCCCCAACGTCCCTCGCGGCTAACGAGGGGCGCAAGGGCGAAAAAACCCCGAGGGAGCACCCGAGAGGAGGGGAGCGACCCGGTCGGCCAGGCGAGAAGGAGAACAAGGAGGCCGACCCAGAGAACTACACATGGTGTTGACGTGGAAGTACCCCTTGTACGGGCCGTGCGGGCATGAGCGCCACGTTGACCTCCTCTACCCCCCCCCCCCAACCTCGTCGAAAAGGGAGGGCCACCCCAACCCCAGGCCGGCGCGGGGCTGACCCCGTCGAAGGGCGGCCGGAAGTGGAAGGCCGGCCAGCCCCGACACGGAGGGGATGAAAGGGGCAAGAACAGAAGTGCGAGGCGGAACCGACGCACTGGCCTGCAACGTCCCAGTCCTGCGCCCGTGCAAGGCGGCAGCACTTGCAGCAGGACCCCGAAGAGGACTGGCAGAAGGACGGGACTGAGAAGACCCCGCGCGCGGCACACCGCGTCGGTGCGTGACGTAAGCAGGGTCCGCAACGACACAGCGCGGCGTCGCGTGTCGGAAGCAGGGGCCGCCGACAGAGAAGCGTAGCATTCCCAAGCATCCTGCTTAAAAAAAAATGACGTATATAGCGCAGAGTACAACAAACCCTGACGAATATCCAAGGGGGCCGGCCGGCAAAACGAGGACCGTACCGTCGGGCGTTGCCGAGTTGCCGCGCACAAAACCGCCTTCAGCTCGGGAACCAAAGACACCGCGAGCCGAAGGTGGACCCGCTGAACGCGGTCCAAACACTCGCGAAGATCGCCTGGCGCAGACGCCTCGAAAAGCCGCAGGTGGTGAACAGACGTCTGGAGGGAACCTAAAGACAAGACAATAAGTCCGTCACCCTCTGTCGCAAGGGAAAAACCTTGGCGACAGAGGGCTGATCCGGGTGAGAGAAGAACGGGATAGCAATAGAACAAAGTTCAAGAACGGGCGCGCTCATCCAGGACCAGAACGCGCCGTCCAACCCGCCGACAGACACAAGAGGAGGCAAAATCAGTGATGACTCCGGGGGAGGGACTGAAGGAGAGCCGTCGACGGAGCGGTGTGTGAAGTCGAAGGCCTCAGCAAACCAGGCCTCCAATGGGAGAGGGTAACCGAGCATGATGGCTAAGCCAGGCGTACCGGCGTCGCACAAACCTGTCCCATAGGAGGACAGACCCGTCAACACAGCCAGGGACTGAACAGCCGGAAGGATGTCAGGGCGGCTGAAGTCTGACCAGAGCGTAGGCCTGCAGAAGGGAGGGGGACCGTAGCAGGGGTAGGTAGGGTGAGGCGCTGAGGGTGAGTCACCGCCAAGAAGGGCGAGAAGAGGGAGTCTTCCATCGACTCCAAGCGCCCGTCGAAGCGTGACACAACCCAGCCCTGCATAGCCGACAATCGATCCGAGAGAGGCGACCCCCCCCCCCAGATTGGTCGGCCCGCAGGGGCGAGCGTGAGCGGGAGCGAGACCCACGACACGAACCAGCAGCGTCGCGGCCCAAGGAAGGCGAGCGACGACGGTTGTGTCGCCGTTGAGGGACTCGTCCCCGATCACGAACGGCCGAGGGGGAAACAGCACCATTCCCCTCTTCCAGCGACACGTCAGCTCCTAAGAAAGGGGACCCCGAAACCTCGCGAAACCCCACCGAGGCAAGAGGAGGGGTACCCCCCTGGCGAGACGGTAAGTGAAGGTCAGGAAGAGAAGAATGAGGAGGAGAAGGACGACGGGAGGGGGAAGGCTGGCCGGGTGAAAGGAGGCCAGAAGGAGCCGTGGGGGGAAACAGAGCAAGGATCCCGGGGCTGAGATAACAGGGCGGCCCGACACCGAGGCGGAGGAGGGAGGGACCACCACCGTGGGACGAGACCGTGAAGGAAGAGTAGGCACTGAAGCAGGTGAAGTAGGAGAAGCAACGACATCCAGGCGGACCCTCCTGGACAGTGTAGGAGGAGGGAGCAGAGGGCCAGCTACAGCATGAACAACCGCGCGCGGAGAGGACAACGTAAGAGGAAGTCGTCTGGGCTGGGGAAGCGGGCGGAAGGGAGTAGAGCCCCTATCCGTAGAGGGGCAGAGCCGCTAACCCCGGCCTCAGGGCGAGAACCATGACGAGGGCGATGGGCATCGTCAAGGCGATCAGGAGGACGACGAGGGGCAGTAGAGGACGGACGACGAGGCGAGCGAGAGCGTGGACGGAGCTGGGGAACCCCCCGACGATGGGACGACCGGCTGCGGGACCCAGGGGAGAGGGCCCGAGCAGGGAGAGGGCCAGGTGAACGGCCTTCAGTCGGGTCAGAGATAACCAGGGCGACGCGGATCCGGTCGGCAACAAAGGCCGGGGAACGGTGGCCCACAGTCCTAATGTGGCGGGAGACCATCGTCCACACCGACGGAAGGGAAGCAGAGGCCACAGCCGCCGCCGAGGAACCAGGGCCATGGTGCAGCACATCCACCAGGGCCAGACACGTGCCACACAGAGCAGGGAGGTAGGCCGTAGAGGACACACAGAGCGAGTGGCGCAAGCAGGACTTGTGGCTCTCCAAGCACGGGGAGCGACAACCAAGGCAGCCTACCTGCACTAGAAGAACACACACCATAATCAGCACGTCGAAGGAGTAAGTGGAGAGAATGTCCAAGAAGAACCAGGGAAGGAGCATGGGGAAACAGGAACACACATGCAAACAGGTATCCGTATTCACCCTAAACTGGGAGCACAGAGGTAGGTGAGGAGGGCGGCCGAGGCGGAAGAGCACTAGCAGAACCTGCAAAGATGGAGAAAGTGTTAACCACCACTCAACATCTTACATGCAGGGCCTATAACACCAGTAAAGTGCATACACCAATATAGTATCAGGCAACAAGATGACATAAAAAAAAGTCAATAGTGAAAGCCAACCATTACCGCAAATTTGCGGGCCAATGGAGGCATAACCGTACCGACACCACCCTCCCGAAATTTTGCGGAACCCCCCCAACGATCTCCGCAAATTTGCGGGGAGCCGAAACGTCCCAGAGGACCGAATCGAGCTCCCGCAAATTTGCGGGACCGGCCGAGATGGTCCGGCGCCGAAAAAAGCGAGAGGAGCGTCTAGGGAATACCAAAAAAGGCCACAAAAAATGCGTCATCTCCTTATGAACTCCAAGCAATGATGGCCATCAAGCTGAGCAGTGTCTTCCTTGAATTTATCCTGACTTAACCGGTAAAGGGAGAGGCAAGGAAGACACACCAGGGGAGAGGAGGCACATCCTCCAGGAACCACCCAACCCACAGAGATAGAGCAAAGCCCATGAGGAGAAGTGGCAGGGAGGGTGGTTTCGCACAAATAGGGGCCCCCCGTGAGGTACCCCTGGATTGGGCAAAAGACTAGGAAAGGATGGAGGTGAAACAGGAAGAGAAAACAAAAACCAGTAAATGAAACTGGTGAGAAAAAGGGTGGCCTAGCCGTGAGCAGAGAATGTGTCAGGGGCGAAAAACCCTGTGGTGTGAAAGAGGGGCCCCCGTGGGGTACCCCTGGAGTATCACGAACCACCTGTTGCCCAGGCCCTTGAGACACAGTGAAGGACTCGAAAGGGGGGACTCGGGAATAACGCTAATAATGCGGCCGACACAAACTCTACAAACAGCACCGCCACCAACGAAATCTCAGATTGTTTACCAACGGTACACCTAGGCTATGAAAAAAAAAACTCATAGGGGCATAGCAATTCCTGAATGAGAAAACGAGCTAGGCTAAATTAAGCTAAAAGCTAAACTATGCCCAGACTAACAGTTAAAAAGAATATGAAAAGAGAAAGAATGAAAAACATATACGAGGAACGCCAGGAGCCCCCGTACCTTCGGTAGGCTATTTCCACACGCGTCTCCATTATACACACTTAGGAGCCCATTTACGTGTGCCCTAGATCACGTAACATCTGTCTAACAAAAAAGAAGGCCAGATAAGCCGAAACGAACCTAAACAGGGTGAATTAAAGGAGCACAACAAAAGCGACTTCATTCAATGGAGCGCGTGAACAAATGATGACAAGAGAGGGTCGCTCATGCGCACGTTCGACAGGGATCTGCACATGACGGAACACGGGATGGGCCTTAAGCGGTAACTAAGGTAAACCCCTTTTTCTTCTCTTCTATGCTTTTTTCACCTTCGGTGGTAGTTTTGGTTAATGTACAACGTCTCCTAGAGCAAGATAAGGAGTAGACTCTAGACGTTTTCTTTTTAACCGCGGTTGGAATGACGACATAGCAGTCAAAATAGACAAGTCGTCATTGCAATTAGGTTAATAGCCTTGACGTTGGATTTGCCAAGACTACTAACAAATTATAGATTTTAGTGTCACTTTCACTTGTTCATATTGTTATGAAGGCACTTATTATTAGTTATTTGTGTCTCTTTCACTTTTACTCATTATTTTATATTATTATAGCCTACATTTTAGTGTCGCTTTCACTGTCATTGTCACGGGCACTTCAATATTGCACTAGAGTGTGAAACTGATTGAAGCACTGTCCAGCGCACAGTGCCACTTCCCACTTGAGGCATTCCCATGTGGTTTTTGTTGGTCTACGGGGTCTGCGGGTTGTGTGGCTACACACATGGCACCTCTTCTGATTCCCGGCATTACCACCTGGTACTTTGGGAGGATGGGGGTTGAGTTGGTGCTTCCGGAAATAGTCGGCACATGGCGTGCGGTCCAGCCGGCCTGGTCCTTGTAGAGGTCTCCCGGCTGTAGCATGTTTTCCCAGGAGCTCAAGTATCACCTGTTTGTGGAACTTGCGCAGGGACTTGTACTTCTTTGCTCCGGGAGTATTCAGTCGGTAGATATTGTAGGCATTGAGGGCCGACATATCTACCGTATGCAGAACAAACTTTTTGTACCACCTGCAGGATGTTCGCAGGCAGTCGATGAAGCCCATCTGCATATCGGACTTATCTATGAGGCGCATGTTCAGGTTGTAGTCCAGGACAGCACCTGGTTTCTGGACGGGGATTTTGTTTTTTCGGTCCACCTTCCCTGTGGCGACCATCTCTGCCTTGTGGCATGTGGTGAGGAGGTTGACCTTCCGCTGGTCATGCCAGTGGATAGAGAGTATGGGGCCACTCTTCTTGTGGAAGACCTCCGTCTTCTTGGTCTTGGTCGGATACACTGGCATGCCCTTCCTCTTTGCCTTGACTGTGCCGAGAGTTCCGGTCTTGCGGTCATGGAGGTAATTGGTCAGGATGGGCGACGTATAATAATTATCCGTGTACAGGATGTGGTCCTTGTGGAAGAAGTGCTCCATCATCTTCTGTACAACGGCATCCCCAAAGCCGATGTCTGGGTCTGTAACTATTTCCCCACCACTGCCGCTGTAGACCACAAAGTCCAGCACATATCCTGTCTTACAGTCGCAGAGGACGAAGAGCTTGATGCTGAAACGGTGTCTCTTCGACGGGATGTATTGTCGGAAATGCAGCCTCCCCCGGAACAGGACCAGAGACTCGTCGAGGCACATCTTCTGGAATGGAATCAGCTAGATGGTAAACTGATGACGTATCATGTCATACAGCTTCCTGATTTTCCATAGCCAATCGGGAAGGTGGACTGCCATGTTGTTGGTCAGGTGGAGATATGACAGCATGTCAAAATACCTGTCCCTGAACATGTATTTACCGAATGCTGGAGTTGTGATGAGGTCGACAGTAATCCAGTAATCGGCCAGTGCATGTTTCCTGATGTGTGTCATCAGCATAGTCAGTGCCAGAAAAACATACATTTCTGGCACAGTGACAGGTCGCCATGCCACCATCTTGGCACTGGTCTTCCTGCCAAGAAAGTTAGCACAGATTTTGTGGTGGTTGTTCGTTTCCTCGACGAGGTATTCTATGACCTCGTCGTCATAGAACCCACAAAACGGTTCACTAGGGGTTGCATCTGGGCCACAGGGATATGCTGTGAACCAATCTGTTCCTCGTCAAAAGCAGGACAATCTGGCTCAAAATCTGCCCCATTAGTCCATACAAACAACTCCGATGAAGGCTGATGCCCACGCGCACGCACTGGGACACTCCCACGCGCACGCACTGGCACACTCCCACACGCACGTACACGTCCACGGGCAGCGGCGTCGGCAGGCTGAGCCGCACGCACACGACCTCGCCCTCGAACTTGCCGTGTTGGTCTCTCCTCTTCTTCCACATCCTCTTCCTCCTCCTCCTCAGGTGATGTCAGGTCATCTGGGGCAATGTTGGGGTCGTCGACATCTTCTTCAGGGGATAATTCTGGCGAAGTAGTGACCGGGCGTTGGTGGCGTGGGGGGCGGGAAGCTGCGGTGGGTGGAACAATGGGAGCCTCAGTCTCGGGAGTTGGACTCCTTTTGCGGCGAGCCGAGGGCTTCTCCGCTCCAAATAGTGCTCTTCGATGTGATGAGGGCTGTGGCACACTGTGGGAGGACAATGCCGCACCACTAGTACCACTTGAAGAGGCCCTTTGCTCATTGTGAGGGAGAGATGAAGTCGAGGGCTGTAGGTGACCCGCGCGGCGTCCCGGGTCAAGGCGTCGGGACAAAGGAATGCGGGTGGTCGCTAGAGCAGAGTCGGCGTCATTGTCACTATCACTATTACTTTTGCCTTCCCTTGTTTCCTCTGCCGCCCTGCGTGCTTTTTTGGCCGCACTTTTCACTAGAGTCTTCTTGTAGAAGTATTTGCCCACTTTCAAGGGCATACGAGCAGGCAAGGGGGAAGGTCCCAGGGTAGGCCTAGGCTGACCAAGCAGAGATGGCGACGGGGTAGGTCTAGCCTCAAGCACACTAGGAAGTTCAATTTCACCTTCCTTCACCACTTCCATATCAGGGTCCTCACTACTGTCTGCTCCCTCAAACAAATCAACACCATCATCACCCTCAAAGCCCACAAACTCATCATCTTCACTCTCATTAATAAATATTTCTTTGTCTATCAAGCTTTCGCCACTGCTTTCTTCGGTCAAAATGGCCAAAAGTTCTCTCTCAATAGCACTATCACTCAATAAACGTTTCTCTTTCTTATGTTCAGGCTTTTTCTCGCTTGCAACAGGCGTCGACGTAGCTCGCGGATTAGCAGTGGGGCGCGCAGGAGGTTGCAGGGAATCGGACGCGTCGGAAGACATTTTTTCACTATATCTCGATATGGCGGGCACGTACGGACTGATAACGGTAGTAGTTGAGGCTTGGTGGCGCTGCAATCGCCCCTGCAATGGAAATTTTCACCGCGCAGAATTCAAAGCAAGCTTTCAAGCATACAGATTTTAAAATGACACCCGGGCTCTGGCCCCTCAGCCTTGGTGTCATTTTAAAATGACACCCGGGCAGGAAGGGTTAAAGTAAGTGCTATCGCAGAGATTTCACCCCCCACCACTGTCAAAGGAATCTGGGCGTTTCTGGGAATGGCTTCCTATTATCGGAGGTTTATACCAAATGTTTTTCAAAAATTGCTCGACCTATGACTAAGAGACTTGAAAAAGGGAGGAAATTTGACTGGGATCAGAGCTGTCAAATGGCTTTTGATCACCTGAAACAAAAGCTAACCTCTAACCCCATTGTTTGTCATCCTTATTTTACCAAGCCTTTCCAATTGTACACCGATGCCTCTGATGAAGGGCTAGGGGCAGTCTTGGCCCAGAAGGTTTACAGGAAAGAAGGCATAGTGGCATGCACCAGCCGGACCCTGAATAAGGGCGAAAAGAATTATAGCGTTACTAAGAAGGAATGTCTAGCTTTAGCCTGGGCTGCACAATATTTCCGTTCTTACTTAGCAGGAGTTCATTTCGAAGTAATCACGGACCACCATAGTTTACAATGGCTTAGAAAAATTAAGACCGAAGACAGATTATTTGTTAGGTGGAAGGGGATTCTGGAGGAATATTCCTTTGAAGTTAGGCATCGACCGGGTAAACTACATACCAATGCCGATGGTTTATCCAGATTACCTGTAGCACCAGTCCAACCCACTCGATCCAAAAAGAAAAAGAATTATCCGATACCAAATTGTGAAGATAAATTAAAGTTTTCTGAAGGCGCCTGGGGGGATTCTAAGGATCGTGTGGTATTAGATTAGCTTGAGGCTAAACACATGATTAAAATCCTCCACGGACAAGAAGGGAAGGGGGCTCATTTAGGTCAGTCCAGAGTCTTGAAGCAGTTTAATGAAAGGTACTGGACCTCATGAGCTGACAAAGTTGTTAAAGAAGTGATCCAAAGTTGTTTGGGGTGTCAAAGAGGGAAAGACGGACGAGGACCCAAACAATCACCAGGACACATTCTTGCAGGAAAACCGTGGGAGAAGTTGCCTGTGGACATTATGGGACCTCTGCCCAGACAGACGAACAAAAGGTACGTTCTGACCTGTGTTGACGTCTTTTCAAAGTACACGGTTGCTTGTGCCATTCTGGACAAGAAAGCTGAGACCGTGGCTAATAGTATACTTGAGAAAGTAAGTTTTGTGTATGGCAACCCCGGATGTATTTTGAGTGATAGGGAAAAGGAATTTAATAATGAAATTTGGCAACATTTGGGGGATACCTACCTGTATTACCCACAAGGGAACGCTGTATGTGCAAGAAATCATCGGTTACTAGCGAATTGCATACAAGCTAGTCTAAGTTCACAAGGGGAAGAAATATCCCGAGGTTGGCCGGAACTATTACCAGAAATTGTCTGGGGAATCAATACCACCGTTTGTACAGTAGAACTACCGGGTATTCTCCCTATGAGATTATTTTTGGAATTACTCCGAAAGTACCCCAAGAACGACTATTACCCTAGCCCATCAATTCCGCCAAATACTCCCGACCAGAACATTATCTACGAGGTCAAGGGGAAAGACGGCAACAAGTTCATCACCCCGTTACTCTACGGCAGCCCAAGAAACATACCTTAAATAATCCATATTAACGGGGGGAATATATTCTGGTCAAGAGACATGATCCCACATGGACCGGTAAATTGGAAGAGAAATATGAGGGGCCTTTCCGGGTTGTGGAGATAAATGGACCATACCAAGTCCTATATTTGCATCATGGAGATACTCTTTCGGCTACGCATATTCGCCATACTAAACGGTGCGAAGGAATTCTACCCCCAGATATGAGCGAGTGGAGTACCGAGGAAGAGAGTGAGAAAGATATAGAATCCGGGGCCGATAATTTTGATGACTTTTCAACTCATTATAAGGCAGAAGATCACCTTCTGAGAGGGGATTGATAATACTGGGGTCTTCCCGTTCTGGCGGTCTTAACAGTAGGAACCAAAACGAGGTATTCCAGGTCAGAACGAGACGGAAATGGAGAAACCGAGGAAATTATGACGAGCGGGGAGGGGGAATCCCGAGTGTGTACCAATGACGATAATTCTACGGATCCCGAAAGCGAAGTTTCAGATCCCGAGAGAGATTTCAATGAGACTTTAAGTAGTGAGGAAGAATATCCCAGAGAAGAAATGGCCGAAAAGGGAGTATTTACCGAGGCTAAAAATATATATAGTTCTCCTTCAACTAAAATATATAAGTCACAGGAAAACAGAGTGACTGACTTCCCAGGTAAGAGTCCAGCAAAGTTATCTAAATCAATGGGCCTTGCTGAAACAATTACACGCAGTGGTAGAGTTAGCCGTCCACCAATCAGGTACCTGGACGAAGTGATAAATAGAACCCCCGAATCGTGCCTGTTAGTTGAAAGGCACCATGCCTCTTCCAACTGACCCTCAGTACCGGCTTCGTCGCCTACTAGCTATTGTCGACAGAAAAGGGCAGAGAGAGTACAAACCACAGGAACTTTCAAGCAACTCCTCAGCCAACTGGGTCTAGTTCTGTTAGCCAAGAGTGCAGTAGGAAACCAGAATCCAGCAATTCAGTTGCACAGGTGTATCATACATGCTCTTCACTGCTTTCAGCAACTTGCCATTTACACCGTATATTCTAAGTACTTTCCACATACCTTCTCTATCCACTCTGTCATAGGCCTTCTCCAAGTCCATAACTGCAACATACAGCTTTTGTTGCTTCTCCAGATATTTCTGCACAACACAATTCAGGGTAAAAATTTGATCTACACATCCTCTTCCCTTCCTAAAACCGCCCTGCTCGTCACCTATCCATTTCTCCGTTCTCGCTCTCACTCTCTCAATCACTACCCTACTGTACACCTTTTCTACTACGCTTAGAAGACATATTCCTCGGTGGTTACCACACACTCCTCTTTCCCCTTATATAGGGGGACTATTATGTCTGTTTTCCAGTCATCAGGTGCACTCCCCTCCTTCCATGCTAGTTTGCACATTTTCCATACCCATTCGATCACTATCTCGCCACCATACCTCGGCATTTCCCCACACACTCCATCTATTCCTGGTGCTTTCCCCAACTTCACTCTTTTCATGGCTTCACACACTTCTGACCTCCTGATCCCCACCTCCTCCTCCACTACTTCTCTTCTTCTCCCTCTCATACCCACAGTGATAACATGATGGGGCGTTGTTGTGGTAAGACTTTGTTGTACTGCAGTAAAGACTGTAGCCACCATGTTATGATTGCTGTGCACGTGTGCAGTACTGTGATTGTCCCATGGAAGCCACATTCACTGTGGACGGTTGCAGTCTTTAAACCCGTATGTATGTGTATGTATGTACCCCATCCAACTATGTTTGCTGGTGCTTCATTCCTTACATTTAGCAATTCGTTGAAGTACTGTACTCCCTCCATCTTTCGACTCTCTCTTGCTTCTCGGCTAGCACTCGCCCATTCTTATCTTTCACACCCTTACTGTTTCCCTTGTTACCTTCCCTAACTTTCTTGACTTCTTTCCAGAACAGTTTCTTACACTCCTTCCATTTTACACTCAGATTCCTTCCAAATTCCTCATCTACGCTTCTCTTACTTTCCTTCACTACTCTCTTTTTCTCCACGTACCTCGCTCGTTTCTGTCTCTCCAAATCTTCATTCCCTCTACTACCCAACCACTCTCTATACGTTTTCTTCTTGTCTTCCACAGCTATGTTTACCTCTTCTGTCCACCATGCTGTACCCTTCACTCCCCTCCCTCTTCTCCTTACTCCACACACCTTCTCACATGCTGCACAGATCTCTTCCTTAAACACTTTGCTCATCTCCTTCACTTCCTCCATACCTTCCAGGTCAAACCTACCTAGTCGTCTTTCTACTGCTCTCCTGTACTCTTCCCTGATTTCCTCCTCCTGCAACCTCTTTACCCTCCTCGCCATTCCATCTTCCTCTCGCCTCCCTCCAGCTCTCCCCACCTACTTCTTTTGTATCCTAATTTTAGCTACTACTACATAATGGTCAGACAGACCTCCTCCAATACCCCTATACACCCTAGCATCCAGCACAGATTTCTTCATTCGTTCATCCACACATATATAATCAATCAGTGCCTTTCGTTCCACCACTATCTTATCTTATCCTTCTTCCTCCACACCACTTGCCATGTGTACATGTGTATCATTCTGTGTCGGAAGAAGGTGTTGGCTATCCACAGCCTCCTCCCCACACATACGTCCACAAGTGCACTACCATTCCCATTCACCGCTGACGGTACCCCCCACCCTCACACCACTCCATCAACTTTCCTATCACCCACTTTCCCATTCATAAATATTCTTTCGTTCTTGCCAAACTTATCCAGGCATGCCTCCACGTTCACCCAGAACTCATCTTTTTCTCTTACAGGTTTATCCTCTGTCGGAGCATAGACACACAATCACACCCACGTTTGTATTCCTACTTTCATTCTCACCCACACAATCCTTGAACCCACAGACCCATAGTCTCTTACATGCTCCTTCTTTTTGTTACTTACAAACAAACACGCACCTTCTCTCGCTACTCCCTCACTCACTTCAGCACACACACCCATTCCACACTCCCATTCTCTCACATCTGTACCCCTCCATTTGGTCACTCATTCCACATTAATACAGCCTGGCATTCACTAACACTTCCAGGAGCTCTCTCTCTTTTGTGTCATTATTCACGCCTCTCACATTCCATGTCGCTATTCTAAGATTGTCCATAGTCGGTCGGGGTTCATCAACATAAGGTCCGTCCACATCTGATGCTGTTCGTTCGTTCTTCGTTGCGAAAGTATTTTTCACGGGTGGAGGGTCGCAAGCCCACCGACCCAACCTGTTTAGTCGCCTCTTACTACACGCAGGAGGCACGTGGGGCATATTCTATTCCCTTACCCCTGGGGGGCCATTTAACATTGGCTAATATTAGAATATTGTCCTCAGCTTTGGAATGCTCTCTAGACACAAAAGTAATACAGATATTTCACTGAGCCATCTGAGTCTCATACATAATTCAGATAATGAATAATATTGTTAAATGGAATCTATAATATATGGATAAAGGCGTTATAACCAGTCTTTATTTTATTCCCGCTATGTTTGTTCTGTGCCCCATGAATATTCTTTCCTCTCACTTAACCATTAGGCTACCATAGTGCGGTGGGAATATGAACATGATTAGATTAATATCCAGTATTCGAGAATGGATAATAAGTCGTAGGCATGTGCATAAACCTTAACCGTCTTGGTGGTGTAATGGTTAAGGTGTCTAAAAATATGTGTGTGATAACCCAGGTTCGAATCCCAGTGGATCACATGTATGCTTTCATTAATTTCATTGGAGGTGTTTGGTGGTGTGGTGAAATTAATATAAAATAGATTAAAAAATATTTCTCAGCTTTGGAAGGTTCTGTAGGCCTAGTAAATATAAGGTAAAAATATATATATAATTTAACCTTTGTCCCCCATAGGTTCTTCATACAAATTGTATTATGATACCCACCAATCAAACAGGGCTATGCCCTGGAGAGGCTATAGGCATTTGATAAGGAGCTGCTGGAACACCTGTTTCATTCGTTTGGCCTCTCTTACTGATTTCCTTTGTGCATTACTTACACTGAGAGTAATCCAGCTTGCTCTCACAAACACCTCCTCCTCCTATCTACAGTACTTCACTACACTAAACATACACACCACACTTCCTTCTTCCACAATAAAAAAAAAAAACAATTGTTACAATGATGAACATTAGCTCAGCCTCGAAGTCCCCAGGGGAGGGGACCTTAATCCGTTGAGCCCCGGCTAGTTATAATATTTTGTTCACCCCAGTCCCAAGCCATTTTCACTTCCTTTTTTTTGTTTGCTAAAATGGAAGACAAGGATGAGAAATGGAAAAACAAAAACAAAAATCACCTCGGATATTTTTTTTTTGGGGGGGGGGAGCCTCAAAAAAATTTGTTGAGCCAAAATGGAAGAGAATGGTGAGAAATGAAGAAAAAAAAACTCACCTCGGTCATTTGGGGAGCGGGGGGGGGGGGGGTCGAAAGTTCGTCTCCCCCGCATGACCACCCACCCGGGAGCACTAGGGTGAAAACTGAGTATGGCATTGTACGGCATACATCCTAAGGAGTGTCTCACATAAATCTCAAGCCTCTAGCTCCCATACGACCGGAGTAATGAAGGTTCAAAGTGGCGGTGAACTAAGGGTGTAAAGTATCCCCACTAAGCCCACCACCACCAGCCGCGCGGCTGTCTTGGCCCGCTCACACCTACCGGCCCGGCTCCCACACACACTACGGTACCTCCCCCTCCTATTCTCCCGCCATTTCCTACCTTACGAGCCACGTAACTGATTTTAATATGTCGGACGCACGTGATGCGTCTCTGGGAGTTGGTGATCAAACACTGCCGACGCATCACGTGCGACGCTGGGTCTCACTGGGTTAAAAGCCCACATGTCCACCCGACCTTCCCCTGACGACCCCTCTAAATGCTCTGGACCATGGCCTGTCACTCGTACTATCAACTTTTGCAACATTCACGGCCTTTCCTCTACTTTTCCCTCTGTTGAACACCATCTCTCCTACAAACCTGATCTTCTCTTCCTCACCGAAACTCAGGTGTCTGAAGCAACTGCCAGCAGCCCCCCTTTTTTTTTTTTTTTTTTAAGAGACAATGAACGGAGGAAGGAAAAACACAGATAAAACAAAAAGGTCCATGTGCCTAAAGGCATCCTCCATTCATAAAATGTTTGTAACAACTGGATTTAAACATTTGTAGATTGTAAGTTTGTGGAAAGCAATTCGAGGGAAGTGAATTCCAAAGAGTAGTAGTTTTAGGGATAAATGAATTTTGATAAGCAGAAGTTCTGCATTGTGGAGGAGAAAGTGTAAATTCATGGGCGCTCTCAGCTGCCCTAGTTCTACGGGGAAAGATGTGGAGAGGCGGCACAATTTTACCTGTATCCTCCTACTTTCTCTATCCTAGTTTCAAAGCCAAAGGCGGATGTTGTGCACACGTGCACAACAAACTCGCTTGATCTTGTGTTGCCGATTTTGACTCCTCTGAATTCGCAACTTTATGGCTCAAACTATCCTGTCATTCTCATACTAAATATTTTTATGCTGTCTATCTTTCCCCTAACTCTACCGACTTTCCCAATTTCTTTGACTATCTAAACTCTAAAGTGGAACACATTCAAAACAAGGTCACTCAGAAACTACAACAAAGAAACATTTCTGGACATTTTATGGAATACAGACTGGTCTCCAGTGTTTGGAAATACAAACGTTAATGACGCATGGGTTGGCTTCCGAACCATCATCACAAACATCCTAGACGAAATAGCTCCTCTGAAAGACATACGAATTAAAGCAAGGTCAGACCCATGGATCAACAATGACATACTACACCACCTGGAACATAGAGACAAGCTGTTAAAAAGGCTAGTGAAACATAGACAGGATCAAGGTCTGAAACATGAGTTCAACAGGGCTAGGAATAAACTAAGTAGGAAAATCAAATCAGCGAAATCTAATTATTTCCACAGTAAGGCAGAGGAATATCAGAATAACCCAAAAAAGCTATGGAGGCACTTAAAAACAACAGGCTACAGCAACAAGGCAAGGGATTCGTCTAAGACTAATATTGCTCTCGACATAAACCCTTCTTTGGCGGCGCGCAACTTATGTCGTGTGAAATAAATATGGACTAAGTGGCGGTTCACAACTTATGTCGTGTGCCATTTTCACCACGTAATGTTGCTGAGAGAGAGAGATGAGTGGTGGGAGGAGCATAGCAAGCAAATGACTGCTCCAGACCACCGCGGCGGACCTACTGACATGAATCCCACCCTTCCCTCCCCTCTCACACTCGCTACACAGGGAATTATGTAGGGAAATTACCTAATTACAGGGTTTTTGCACTCGTGTTGCAAGAGAACCAGCGGTCGTACAAGGATGGTTCGGGTGTCATTGGAAAGCTCTGTTTACGCCCTTTCAGGGATATATACTTGTTTTACGCTCTGGGTCTCATTTAGGCATGAAAATGATCACGTATACAACCCTATTTAGGGTAAAAAAAAAATGCTGGGCGCTACGGTCCCCTAGACCGCCTAGCCTGCCAATAAGGTGTTAATGATCAGGTTTGCCACGATAAATGACAAATTTCAACCTACTTCAACTCCTTCACCTCCATAGCAAACACACTTGCACAGAACCTACCGCAACCTCTCAATAAATACATGACAACAACGGCCACCTTTCGAAATTTCTACAGGGATAAAGGCATACACCTGAACACATTTGGATTGCAAAATGTTACACCAAAATACACATTTGACGAGCTCTCTAACCTAAATGTACATAAAAGCACAGGACCAGACAAAATTCCTGACAAATTTCTGCAAGATGGAGCCATTGGTATAGCAGGTCCCCTAACCCACATCATCAACCTGTCAATTAACACCAACACTGTACCTGCTGAACTGAAGGAAGCCATTGTAACCCCTCTATTCAAGAAAGGAAATAAACTAGATGTTGGCAACTACAGACCAGTTAGCATATTATGTATTGTATCTAAAATCCTTGAAAGAGCTGTATACACCCAAATTGAACACTACCTCAAAGAAAATGATCTATTCTATAAGTTTCAATCAGGTTTCAGATGCATGTACTCGACAGACTCCTGTCTCATCCACTTAACAGATCACATTCGTAAAGAAATTTCTAAAGGTAACTACACCGGTATGGTTCTTCTTGATCTACAAAAATCATTTGATACAGTAGACCATGATATTCTCTGTAATAAACTACAAGCAATGGGCATTGGGTCAGTGAACTGGTTTAAATCTGATCTTAGTGGTAGAACACAAAGAGTCAAAATTGATGATAATATGTCTGATCCTATGCCAATTAACTGTGGGGTCCCGCAGGGAAGCATCCTTAGTCCCTTACTCTTTCTCTGTTATGTAAACGACATGGAACTGAGCGTCTCGTGCAAATTATTACTGTATGCTGACGACAGCGTGCTTCTGGTTTCAGGAAAAGACCCAATAAGTATTGCCGCTTCACTTTCCAAAGAACTAGAATAATGTAGTGAATGGCTAGTGGACAATTAGACTATCTCTTCACCTGGGCAAGACGGAAGCCATCTTATGTGGAACAAAACGCAAACTGAAAGACATTGTGGGCTTCTCGGTCAACTGTAATGATATTCCTATAACAACAGTGTCACAAGTTAAATATCTCGGACTAAAACTGGACTTGACTTTGTCAGGTGAAACAATTTTGGAATCTATCCTGAGTAAGTGTAGAGCATGGATAAAATACCTGTATAGACAGGTGGGATGCTTGCCAGCGGCGACCAAAAAGACCCTTTGCCAAGCGCTTGTTCAATGTCATTTTGACTATTCTGTCATCCTGGTACTCTGCATCATCTAAATCAGCACAGCACAAACTTCAGGTCACTCAAAATAAAATGGTTAGGTTCATGCTGAACCTAGGACCCAGATCACATGTTGGCCAGGAACAACTTCAGTCACTAGGTATGCTCAATGTCTCTGACAGGGCCAAACAAATCAGGCTCACTAATGCCTTCAAGATATTCTATGACAGAGCTCCAGAGTATCTAAAGAGTAATTTTGTTAAAGCAAATGAGAGGAGTGGACATAATACAAGAAACAGGATGTTTAATTTTACGGTCCCGAGAATCCAAGGACAGGGTAAGCAAACATTCTTCTTCACTGCCATCAAAGACTGGAATGACCTACCCCAGTCAGTCCGTGAAAAGAGAACACTGTATTCCTTCAGACGTAGCCTGAAGGAACACCTGAACCGGACAGCTGCGAGAAGGGAGCACCAAGCTTATGTCTACTACTAAATACGACATAAGAGATAGGCAAAACAGACTGAAATGATTACTGATTACGGATTACTGATATTTACTATAGGATGTAAGGTATCTTAAAATAACCCCCCAGAAATAATTTCTCAAGTATCTAATTTTTTTTATCCTCCCCTTTTTCCCCAGCTAACCTAATCCCACAAGGACCCCAATGGAAATACGCCTAACGGCCTTATTGGCCTATCCTTAGTTGGAATTATGCAAGGCTGGTACATGTCATTTTTGTAACATATTATGTGGTACCAACACTGTAAAATGCTAACTGAATAAATATTATTATTATTATCCATTTCTCCTTTCTCAGAAATCTTTATCTTAGGAGATTTCAACATTCATCACTGTAAATGGCTCTCCTCTCATACTACTGACCAACCTGGTGAACAAGCCTACATCTTTTCTATCCTAAATGACCTAGAGCAGTTGGTTCAGCAAACCACCCATATCCCGGATCGCTTCATAGATCGGCCAAACATTCTTGACTTATTTCTAACTTCTAACCGTTCTTCTTATACTGTCGATTATTTCTCTCCTTTGGGTTCCTCCGACCATAAACTTATCTCTGTCACCTGTCCTAACTCTCCAATACGGCTACCCGATCCTCCCAGCCGGGGGCACTTATGGCACTTTGGCGCTGCCAACTGGGAGGCTCTCTGGCAGTACTTCTTTGATTACCCAGAGAATGATTTTTGCTTCCGTGGCCGTGGACCCTCGGAGAGTGCTGAACACATTACCGAAGTAATCCTATCGGGCAAGGAGGCATACATTCCATTAACTTTCTCTCAGACTAATGCAAAAATATCTTGGTTTGTTCTTATGCTGTCCGCAATAAGGTGGAAGCATTCAAAGGTACCAACTCCTTAAAAATCAAGAATCTCATTCTTCCTATGTTTCTGCTCGGAATCAAGCCAAATACTCTTTCATCAATAATAAATGCACTAAACTATCCAACTCAAGCTCTTCCCAAGCTTTCTGGCATTTAGCCAAAAACCTCTCCAACCATTTTTCTTCCTCGTCTTTCCCTCCCCTTTTCCATTCTGATGGCAAAACCATCACTTCTTCCTTTGACAAAGCTGAACTCTTCGCTACCACTTTCATTAGAAACTCCACCTTGGATGATTCCGGTGGTATTCCTCCCTCTCCTACTTATGCCTAATAACCTATTCTCTTCTAAAGATGTACTTTCTACTCTCTCTGGGCTTAATACTAAGAAGGCGTACAGACCGGACGGTATTCCCCCTGTTGTACTCAAAAACTATGATTCCGTGCTGACTCCCTGCCTAAGCTAACTCTTTTGTCTCTGTGTCTCCTCTAACACCTTCCCTTCTTGTTTGAGTTTGCTCTCATTCAACCTGTCCCAAAGAAGGGTGACCGCTCTCAACCCTCTAACTATCGTCCAATTGCTCTCATCTTTTGTATCTCTAAAGTTTTTTACACTATTCTTACTTCCACATTTTTTAAGCATTTTTCTTCTCATAATTTACTCTCAGATCGCCAGTATGGTTTCCTTAAGGGTCGGTCTACTGGTCATCTTTTATATCTTACTAACTCTTTGTCATCCTCCTTTCGGGACTTCGGTGAGTACTTTTCTATTGCGCTAGACATATCGAATGCCTTCGATAGAGTCTGGCACAAATCTTTAATTTCTAAACTACCCTCCTTTAGTTTCTATCCCTCCATCTGTGTTTTTGTCTCTAATTTCCTTTCTGACCGTTCCATAGCTGCAGTTGTGGACGGCCACCGTTCAGTTCCTCATCCTTTCAACTCCGATGTTCCTCAGGGTTGTGTCCTATCTCCAATTCTCTTTCTAATTTTCATATATGATCTTCTCAACTATACCTCCAGTCCTATCCATTCATATGCAGACAACTCTACCTTACACTATTCAATTAGTTTTCCAGAATGCCCATGCAAATAATCCCTCAAAAACAAACGTAATGAAGCTATATAACACTTATCTTCAGATCTATCTACCATTTCCAATTAGGGCAGAGAAAACCATGTTGCCTTTAATGCTTCCAAAACCCAATGTATCCATCTACTGTATCTACCCGTTGTGAGCTCCAAGAGGACTATCCCCTATACTTCAACAATATAAAAGTCAACCAATCATCTTCGCTCAGTATTCTCGGTGTCTCTTTTTCTTCTGCTCTCTCTTGGAAGGACCATATTACCGTCTTGCTAAGGCAGCCTCCCAGAAGCTGGTAGTGCTCAATAGCCTCAAGGGGATCTGCACAGCTTCTTGCTCTGTACAGGAGCACAGTGTGTCCTTGTATTGGGCATTGTTCACATGCGTAGGGAGAATCCTCTCACACAGCACTTCTAGACAAAGTAGAAAGGAAAGCCTTTCGTATCATTAACTACTGTCAACTCACCGACTCTCTGCAATCTCTCTCTCTCTCTTCGCCGCAATGTTGCATCTCTCTCGCTATTCTATCGCTACTACAATAATCAGTGTTCCTCAGAGCTCTCCTCTACGTAGGGTATGTAGTACCAGTCTTGTAACACAATCCCATCTCTACTCTGTGCAACTCCCCAACTCAAGAGTGAAACGATACTCCCAATCTTTCTTCTTTTCAACAGCTGAGCTTTGGAAGTCTCTCCCGAAATCCATCTTTCCCTCATCCTATGACTTAAATTGCTTCAAACTCCGTCTGTCCAGTCATTTTGGCTCGACGGTTCCTTGATTTTGGCCCTGTTACTCTTTCAACTCTGAGGGAAGCACTCGTCACATGCAGTTTTACCTTTTGTTTGCCTCTTCCTCGTAGAAAGAACAAAGAAAATACTATTATCAGCTTAGGAAGGCTCTCAAATAAAAGGTACAGCAAAATTATTCCAGTCAGGCACCCAATAATTCAGCAAACCTGACGGTCCAGCATTTCTACATCCAGGAAATAAATAGGAAATCTTACAAATAAATATAAACTACTAATACTGCACCTGCACAACACTTGTCTCCAAGAAACACTACACGAACACCTGGACCTGTTCCTCATGCCCCTCCCTCTCCCAGTCAAATCCCTCCCCTAAAACCCGTCCACCTCTCCTCCCCAACCCACCTAACCTTCCCATACCATCCACTCCCCCACTAAAACCCGTCCACCTCTCCTCCGCAACCCACCTAATCTTCCCATACCATCCACATCCTTAACTCAACACACCACACCCCAACCTAATCCATTCTCACCCTCATCTCCTGCACCCCAATCCCCACCCCCACCACCACCTCACCCATCCCAACCCTACCCAACACCCATCCTCGTGCAGCAGCACCCAACATACATCATGCACATAATATTAACATTCTCCAATTAAACATAGATGGCATCAACACAAAGAAACACAAACTCTCACACTTCATCAAACAACACAACATACACATTGCCATCTTACAAGAAACAAAACTCCGCACAACACAAAAAACACCTACATTTCATGACTTCACCACCATTAGACAAGACCGGCGGCGGTGGACTCATCACCCTGGTACACAAAGAAATATCATACATAGTCACCAGTGTACATACCAAATCCCTCCCCCCCCCCCCCAAATGATAACACAACAGAAATACAATCAATTAAAATATGCAATGGCAACAACTCCAACATAACCATCATAAACACATACATCCCTCCCCAAACATCCCCTACAGTACCAAATGAATACAGACTACAATTACAACAGATCACAAACACCCCACACATCATCCTGGGTGGTGACTTCAACACAAAGATGGCCTGGTTTGTTGACAACCCCGACACAGACAGAGGGCTGGTACTTCAACACCAAACAGATAACCTTATCATCCTTAACGACATCCATCAACATACCCATACTCCCCACCAAGCCCTCTATAACCCATCATCTCTAGACATCACCTTCTGCTCCCCAGAACTCGCCCCCACAACATCCTGGAGGGTGGTTAGAACCTTAGGCTCTGACCACCTTCCGATCACTAACACCACCAAAACCAGACTCACCCCAGCTAGCCACAAACACACTTACACCAATTATAAAAGAGCTAACTGGGAAGCATTCACAAATGAGACAGAACAACACTTCACAACTCTAAACAGCGTACCCATCACTAACATCAACAATGCTGTACACATACTCAATAAAACTATCCAAAACGCTGACAAGAAACACATTCCAAGAGGTAACAGAAAAAGACACAACCCCAACTTCACACCAGAAATTCAAAACCTCATCAGACAACTCAACATACTGAAACACTCCCCAGCACCCCACATACAACACATCACACAACAAATCCAAGCACTCAACACCCAGACAAACAACAAAATACAAGAACAACAAAAACTAAATTGGAATAACTTCCTACAAACACTTGATCACAAAATAAACCACAACAAACTCTACAAAACACTAAACAGCATCACACTTTCCAACAGCAACACAACACAATCACAACAACAGACTCTACTCCTTCATGTAAACAACAAGCACACTCTCATCAATCACTTCTCATGTGTCAGCCACCTAAAACCCCACAAAGACGACCGACATGTCATCCAACGTAAGAGACAATTCCCCACAGACCCTGACTATACACCCTTCACCAATCACCAGACAAAGCACATCATCAACAATCTCAAGCACTCACCCGCCTGTGGCCTAGACAACATACACCTCAGACACCTGGGATCACAAGGCATACAAGCACTCACTAACATTATCAAACTACAGTTATTCACACAACACAATACCAGACATCTGGAAGCATGGTATCATCATTACATTCCCCAAACCCAACAAAGACCCCACGCTACCCTCCTCACACTCCTTTGCACCCCCTCCAAAGTCATGGAACGCCTTGTACTACAACTAATTACACCCGACCTACCCCTAGCTCCAACACAATGTGGCTTCAGGCCACTGCACTCCACAAACACTCTTCTCACAGACCTTACGCAAAGAGCTTTTGACGGCATCAACTCAGCTAGACCACCACACAGATCACTACTAGCCACACTCGACATTAGTAAAGCCTTCGATGCCATCCCCCGCCACAACCTAACAAACAAAAAACTACAACACAAACATGCAAAACAACACAAAAAGGTGGCTGGCCAACTTCCTAGCAGGCAGATGTGCACACGTATCTTTTGTCGGTCAGTCATCTAGCATCAGAAACTTTCCAAACGGAGTCCCACAAGGATCCATCCTATCGCCCGCACTCTTCAATCTGTACATGCACGACATAACTATACCCAATACACCCCAAATAAACTTAGCCTCCTATGCAGACTACATAACACTCACATGCACAAACCATGACCCAAACACAGACCTCCTTCAACCCTATCTCAACACACTACATGGCTGGTGCACTACAAACAGACTTAATCTAGCCCCAGCCGAATCCACCGCAACCCTGCTCACAAGCTGGACAGGAGAACACGAATACATCCCTCAACTCACCATAAACAACAAACCCCTAACACATACACACTCACCCAAAATCCTAGGAGTAACATATGATACTCATATGACATTCAAACAGCACACTACAAACACGAAAAAGAAACTGACACCCAGACTTAACGCCCTCAGATCACTTGCTCACACAAAATTTGGACACAACAAAGAAACCGCCACCACAGTTTATAAACAATAAATAAGATCAGTGATGGAATAAGCAAGCCCAGCCTGGGCTTCTAACCTAGCTGAAACACATCATAAGACCTTACAGACTATTCAAAACAAAGCCATAAAAATCATTACAGGCTGCACAGCTACTAAACCCACAGATCACCTACATCAAGAAACCAAAATCCTCAAAGTCAAAGACCATCTGGACATGAAAGGCACTCAATTCCTGGCAGCAGCCTCCATGAACCAAAACCACCCACTATACTACATGGCAACACACCCACAGACACCAAGAAATATCAAAACAACACCCGCACACAGTATCACACACAAATACTGTCCTCTCTCCCTCCCTGCCCACTCCAAACAACCTTCCAGCACATCCATACTCATATCTCTCGCCGATCCATCCACTCACTCATAGACAACACGCAACTGCAAGCACGACCTCCCGAAATCCATCTTTCCAAATCCTCCCTCCTCGTGAGGACAGAGTCCACCTGGCCAGGCTGAGAGGCGGACACCATCCAGCTCTTCTGAGCTATCAGAAGAGACTGGATGACTCCGTCATCGACACCTGCCCGGAATGTAATACCATCAAACACATCATAGAGGACTGCATTTCACACAACCACTTATGCCAACAACACATTCTACACTCAATGAGAGCTCTGTGGGAAAGCCCGATCATGGCCATGGCCTTCCTCAGGGACTCGGGGCTGTTTGGCCAGGCAGCTTAGGGAACAACAACAACAACTAAATAATAATAATTATTATTATAAATAGTAAAATAAACGCCGAAAATTGCTGAGTGGAAAACATAATTTTGAGACCCAAGCCATTATCCGCCATATCCCTAATGTGCTGCCCCACCAAATAGGCCTCAGTCCGCCATATTCTCGCGTACTGTGCAATCGTCATCCGTGATATCTCGCTACACCTCCGCTGAAACACTCGCTCACAATGGCTTCTACTCCACCACCCAGCAAGGGGAAGACATGCAAGAATGTCACATTGACTATATTTATAACTTTTGTGATAGTGAAAGGATTAGAAAAGGGAACAAATTTGAGCTGTGAATTCAATGGTGGGTCCTCTGCAATGTATGACATAATGAAACAGCCCCAAAAGTTGATTATCCCTTTGGATTATTAACTCCCTCCGACATATTATGTTCCAATAAGTCCGAGGAGGCGGGAGCCCCAGGATCATTGCCACTGCCTCGCACTACACTCACAACAACACTGTGGCCGTTAGAATTATCGGAGGAGGCTGAGGTTGCCACCAACGGTTTTATCGTATGGTAACTTATCGGACTTACTGAGCTCATATGACGTACAATCGCGTCATAAACTTATTGGAGAGGTATAGAGATAAGTCCATATGACGCGATCACGTCATATGAGTTTTTGGTTCACTAGTTCATATGACGCGATCGCGTCATATATGTCTGGGGGAGTTAACCTGATTCAACGAACTCTTCACCGATTCTACTCTACTGGTAAGTAAAAAAAATAATCACTCTTTTATTATGGTTAAAACTAGATGTAGGTATGTGACAGGGTTGAGTAATGTCACCTTGGTTGTTTAATGTATGGTGTGGTGAGGGAGGTAAAAATTAGAACTATGGGTAGAGTATTGGGTTCAGTAGAAAACACTGGTGGAGATTGCGAGTTAAATCAGTTGCTGTTTGCTGATGACACAGCATTGGTGGTGGAATCTGAGGAGAACTGCAGTGAGTAGTAGAAGTTTGGTGTGGTATGTGGGAGAAGGAAGCTGAGGATGAATGTAAATAAATGTAAAATGATGGTGTGTAACAAAGATGCTCGTAGGGTAAATTTAAATGCATGGCTGGATGGGGAAATACTGGAACAAGTGGAGTGTTTTAAATAACTAGGAGTGATTGGTGATGGGCTGGTCTATCAGATTGAAAGCTGAGCGATCTCTGCCATACTCATAGCTTACTCTGACTGTTCCTTTTACTTATATATTTTCTAGATCTCAAATTACGGTGTCTCTTTCGTGGATTGGCCAACCTAGAGGTTGACAGATTGGGAGCCAAAGCGTCACATTTTTCCTTTGCCCCTCAACTTTCCCTTCATAATTGCTGAGGGGCACAGGGCCTTGGGTGGGGCTTTGGTTTCCCGAGCGTTTCCACACCCTCCTCAGCTCCCCGTCTTGGAGTGGCTTCGGTCACCCGAGCTTTATTAGTGGTAAGCAGGGAAGGGTTTGTGGGGGCGCTCGTTTATGGCCTTGGTCTTGCTCGGGACCTTGAGGCTGTTCGGCGAGACAGCCTGGGGAACAACAACAACAACAACAACAACAACAACAACACCAACAACAACAACTAGGAGTGATAAGCAGGGAGGCAGGTGAAGAAGTGGAAATAAGACAGAAAGTATGTGAAGGAAGGAAAGTTTTCAGAGTAATGGGAAGTATGTGGAAGGTGAGAAATCTCAGAAGGAAAGCAAAAAGTGCAATGTGTCAAGGGATAGTTATACCAACAGTGAAGTATGAGGATGAGACATTAGCTCTGAAGTACAAGAAAGAAGAAAGTTGGATGTGATGGAGATTAACTGCTTGAGGAGTATGTGTAGAGTGACACATAGAGACAGATTGAGGAATGAAGAGGTACATAGGAGAGTGGGACAACAGGAACCCCTATCAGCCAGAAGGGTGCTGTGCTGGTATGGACATATTGAACAAATGGGAGATAAGACGCTTACAAAGAGAGAATATGAGTCAGAAACAAGGGGAGGTAGAGAGAGAGAAGACCTCAGATGAGATGGTGTAGTTGGAAGGTAGAGATGACTGAAGAACAGGCAAGAAAAGTGGTACCGTAATAAATAGGAATGAATGGAGAATGCTTGTGAATAGATGAGTGATAACGAAATCGTAGGGAGAGGGGGCCAAGTGCCAGTTGGACAAGACAATAGTCCGTCAAGTGCCTAGCCTGGGGAGTCGGTCTATCTTGTGAGGGGACATGCCTGGAAGTAAAGAGGGCGGGCATTGTGGTGGTAAGCTCCGCTACGTGTCTGCCTGCTGAGACCAAACCTCTCAGGGAGGTCTGGGTCCTGGGTGTCTTACCTGGGGACCCCAAAATGGACCAGAGTCTCAGGGTCTTCTCGGGGGTGACCAACTTGTGTGTGATATTTATTTATTATATTTGTTTTTGTGTTGTCCCTGTTCGGGCTCTGTCTCAAGTCGGCCACCCCCAACTGTGGGGTATGTGCCCGAGTATATACAGGTACATATGTACAGTTGCGGCCAGAAGTGCCTTTCCACCCTTTTGCCCGTCTCTCTGAGGAATATGTAGATCTGTCACCGCCGCCTCGGCCTATCACACTAATGAGGTGTGAAGACCGATACGACTATAGCTAAACCGTTACCCTACCTCCTTCCCTTCCATTCTTTATTTCCTTCCCTTTTCCCTTTCTCATTGTGTTCCATCTAAACTAATATTATTTTGATGAGTGTGTTTGATATCAGTGTAGCATAACACCGTTATGCTAGCTAACTCCGCCCCTTACCTTAACTATTTGCATATTTATATATCAGAGAGAGAGAGAGAGAAAGAGAGACCTAAAATAGTATCAATAATTTGTTTTTATAGCACTCGCATAGAAGAGTTTTTCGTGGTCAATGCCTCATCACTAAAGACCGGAAGTTATGGCACTAAAAAACACTAAAATAGGCAGGCAAAAAAGGCATTTATAAATTACAAAAAAGGCTAAAAAAAAAAAGGCATTTATTGATGAACAAGGCATTACAAACATATTTTCTGTATTAAAATATGGTGAAAATTTTAAAATCAAGTTATAATAGGGTAAACATTACCAAAGTAACATTGTCATTGATACACTTTCTACATTTTTCTTTGATTGCATATAATTACAAGCATTTTCTTGAAATTGTCAGGTCAGGCCAAATTGTGGGCCAGGTTGCCATCTGGCGGCAGCAACAACCACCAATAGTTTACTCTGAAAAACTCAAAAAAGCTAATGATGAAATCACCAAAAAATTCACAAAAAGGCTCTGAAAAACACAAAAAGGCATAATAGGCACTAAACTGGTAAAAATGGCATTATAGTGATGAAATCACCAGAAAAGGCAAAAAAAAAAAAGCACTTATGGCATTTATGGCAAAATCCGGTCTTTACTCATCACCTAGCATTAAGAAGGTATTCTTGATCCTGCTATATCAGAAGACTATCTTTAACATTATTCTAGATAGCCTACACACAGTTGATTTCATTGAACTTGAGGAACAGCGTGGATTAAATACTTTAGCGGGTGGTGGTGGATGGGATATAATTCCAAATGAAGCCACTACTTTTAAGCTCCTCGGTGGTATAGTTGGTTAGGTGCTGGAGTGCTACACCACTGGCCTGGGTTCGAACCCTCGCTGGGGCATGACACAAAAAAAATAATTGATTAGGGCTCTAATTGTTTATCAGTGAGGCCTTCAATGTGCCCCAGGTTACTTGTATCCTTCTCTAATACTTAGTTGCTAGTGTTTGTGTGTGAGGTGTTTGTGTCGAGACTCGTAAGTAACTCAACAGTTTAGGTTAAGTAAACATACTAGAAATTCAAATTAGGCGCCAGTATTAGGCTAAGTTATATATCTTTATAAAAGATATGTACTATTTCATATTAAGTTTCTATGGGTTTATCATCCATAATTATATCGGGTTATTATTACAATTAATCCGGTATATCTTGTAGATAGTTAAATGATGCATTGGTGGATATGAACTGCGCATGCGTCATTTTTGGGACTGGCGGGTTGCTTGCCAGGAACAGACAGACTCGCTTTAGCTACGACCTCATCTACAACTCCTTCCAGCCGCTCCAAATACAACGGTATCAGGACATCTCAACACCATCCCATCTCACCACACAAAAAAGACGAGTCACCTCAACACCATGCTATCTCATGACCAGACCTTTTCTTCACCAGTCGGTTTCATCACCATACCTGTATAGCTCAATACCAAGCCAATTCAATACCAAGGCATCTCAATACCACACGTTGCCACATCTACTGTCCTGTACAGCGATCACGGGTACCCCCCCTCCTCTCACTCTCATCTATGGGATAAAAATTGCTCTCTACCCACTACAGGGAAAAGTTTTTGTTTATTTTGACACACATAGGCCTACACGTATTATATATACAATATATATATATACATATATATATATATATATCAGTACCGGTAATGTGTGTTATATATTTCAAATATATTTAGACGGCTTTATACTGCTCACGAAGGGTCGTGTTAGCTAAAGTTCATTGAGATGATTTGTATCACTATAACTGATTGACGTCCTTCCTAATTTGAATAAGATCGCATAATAGTTAGTTAAATAAAATAATGCAATCGAACTATTTCATTCGGTACCGTATATTAAATAATTTAAGATATGATAGGGGTTTACGGTCTATTCGCCCTCAAGTCTGTTCGCCCACACTAGGAATTTGTTAGCCCAAACAATGAAGTTCGTTCATCCACACCTTGAAGTCTTTTCGCCCACACTTTGAAGTTTGTTAGCCTCCCACACTCTAAACTGGTTTCTAAAGGATGCAAATTTTGTGTATTATGTTGACGACAAAATGTTGTCCATTCATAATAAAATAATGCTATGAATAATTTGTGTTATCTCATTTCCGGACTTAACTTAGTTTAAATATCTTCAGATTAATTGGTTAACTTTTCATCATATTCATATTACTAACTCTGTGTAATGTTGAGGCTAAGCATTTTGTTTTAATCCACATTGTCTGACCCATTCAGTATATAATTATAAGACTTCCATATGAGAGAGAGAGAGAGAGAGAGAGAGAGAGAGAGAGAGAGAGAGAGAGAGAGAGAGAGAGAGAGAGAGAGAGAGAGAGAGAGAGAGAGAGAGAGAGAGAGAGAGAGAGAGAGAGAGAGAAGAGAGAGAGAGAGAGAGAGAGAGAGAGAGAGAGAGAGAGAGAGAGAGAGAGAGAGAGAGTATATATAGCTCATATTCAAGGAGAAAATCATAAAAATATATAACAATATTAGTGAAAAATTGTACAACTAGGAATGTCCTGTGTTTTAGTGTGAGGAGACTAATGACGTGACCGATTAGAAGGATTAGAGTAGGAGGAGAAGGTATAATAATTATATAGGATTAACTCGGTCACCTTTCCCCGGCCACTTTTCTGGGCAACTATATTCTGGAATATCTAATGTTAATTTTGGAAGCTTCTAAATATATGTTATTATTAGAATGTAGATCATGGCCATTATATCATTCAACCTCAGTATAGTTGTCAATTATATCCTTCAACCTCAGTATAGTTGTCAATTATATCCTTCAACCTCAGTATAGTTGTCAATTATATCCTTCAACCTCAGTATAGTTGTCAATTATATCCTTCAACCTCAGTATAGTTGTCAATTATATCCTTCAACCTCAGTATAGTTGTCAATTATATCATTCAACCTCAGTACTGTATAGTTGTCAATTATATCATTCAACCTCAGTATAGTTGTCAATTATATCCTTCAACCTCAGTATAGTTGTCAATTATATCCTTCAACCTCAGTATAGTTGTCAATTATATCATTCAACCTCAGTATAGTTGTCAATGTAGATCATGGTCATTATATCATTCAACCTCAGTATAGTTGTCAATGTAGATCATGGTCATTATATCATTCAACCTCAGTATAGTTGTCAATTATATACATAATAGCGCCTCATAGTGCTGCCACAAACATAACTGTCGATCGAAAGTTTCCGGAAATAGCCTATGCCTGTGCACTGCTTCCTGTATACATTTTATGTCAAATAGGGGAGAGCGGTGATGGTTCGGACGTTTTTTTTTAAATATTTGTATAAATTCCGGTTTAAGCAGTAGTATAATCTAGTTGATGTTAAAATGTTGCTTCGTTATTTGGTTCTTTAGCCTAATTATTTCAAACCCTTCGCTCTTTTCAGTATTGAGCTATAGTTCCCGAAACACAAGTTTCTAAATCGTCCGAACCTTCCCTACCAGTGGTGATGGTTCGGTCAGAAGGGTGGGATGGTTCGGTCATGTATATTAATTGGCATAATCTTAAAATTATGTGAGTGGGATTTGCTAAAAACAAGAATTTATTATTTCAAACACATTTTATTTTGCTAAAATACAAAATTAAACTTCATAATCGAAATTAACCTCTTCATATTTGTAAACAAATAATATTGAAAACAAACTGGATTATACTTAACCAGAATTATGGATAATGTACTTATCCATAAATCAAATAAACATACAGTACCTTTATTTGTATAAACAATATTATTGGTATGGATTAGGACTATGTTACTTCAAATAAATTACATAATTGACTTAGTTTATATTATATTGTATTAGCACAGATAAATGCATAAAATATAAATATATTATTCCCTGATGGATATTAAGAGTTGTGTTTCACTATGTGTTCATAATATAGATGTTTACAAGAAGTAGTGTTATCAATTGATAAGGTAATTTTTTGGTAATTAGTGGGAAGGATGGTTCGGACTGGTCCGAACCATCACCACCCTCAACTGTCCGAATGATCTCGAATCTATATAGTTAATTGATGGGTACGCTCAACGTTCACACAAGCGACTTCAGCATTTGTTATTTACGGCAATATCTTCGGCATACAACATAGTTTCACCATAATAATGCATATTTCGCTGGTTGACATATTCAGGGAGGTAAAGCTTATGATATAAAGTGAAAATATTACATAGGAAGTGCAAAAAAACATAAAATCGGACCTGCATTAAAAAGTGTAGCTGATGTATGAACCAAATCACGCGTGATGAAAGTAGACAAACTCTCGCAGTTTCACGCAAAATCTCGGGGCCTTAGGTCCCATACGTTTCTCAGAAAATGCACTGTCCGAACCATCCTTCCGTCCGAACGATCACCGCTCTCCCCTACTCTAGCCTCAAAAGTCCTACATAATTATTATCAATCGTAATTCATTGAAATACTATCAAGAACATTGCTTATTATCTTTTTTGGATTTGAATGCTCAGTAATCTTTCAATGTATGCATGTTAGTTATCACGGTCATTTTCGTTATATGTTGACCAGTACTGTTGACAAGCAAAGTTTGTGAAATGTTTCACTCTTCTATCAGTATTACAACAATCAGTGTTCTTCAGAGCACTCTCAGTGCATACCCCCTCTCCTGCGGCGAGTGTGAGGCACCCACCTTTCAACACAGTCCCACTCCTGTGCTGTCCAGCTCTCCAACCCATGAATTAGCAAATTTTCTCGGTCTTTCTTCTGCTCAACAAACTCTCTCCCTTAATTAATCTTTCCTTCATACTATGACTTAGACTGCTTTATATTCCGTGTGTCCAGGCATTATGACCCCAACGACCACTCTTTTGGCTCTGGGGGAGACAATCGTTACAGGCACCCTGCCGTTTGTCTCCTCCATACACACATAAGACAAAATACTTATTGAAACGTTTTGCTGTCTTTCAAGTGTTATTGATCTGTAGTATGAAAGAAAAAAAATTGTGATAGGTTGTCCTGTCATATAATTATTTCATATGAATTGTTGTATATCATAAATTTTGTGTTTCTAATATCCGTATATGTATACTTTCCAACCCATTTTTGTCTTATTTACAGTTAACTTCAAATTGCTTAATAATCAGATAAGTTTGAAGTTCGAGTTAATTAGATGCACTGCATAAGAATGTGTATATTACAGTTGTAACTTGTAAGGAAACAAGGCAATCTAGTAAATGCTAGTAAATGCTGTTCAATTTTGGTGTCCTTATCACAAAATGGAAATGGATTCATTGGAGAGCGTACAACGTAGAATGGCAAAAATTATCCATAATATTAGAAATCATCCGTATGAAGAAAGGTTGAAGAAATTAGGCTTACATTCGTTAGAGAGACGCAGAGTTAGAGGGGATATGATACATACATACATACATAAAATTTTAAGACTGAGTGTTCCACACATAAGTGCAGTTTCAGTCTCTTGTCCTAATGGCGGCATTCCAGGCAACCCTGTTAAGGGCTGCTTCACTTGTCAAGTTCTTGGATTTGAGATCGGCGCGTATAGTCCGATCCCAGGTCTTCCTCGGTCCACCCCTTGGTGCAGCTCCCTCCACAATCACAGACCTGCATTTTTTCACCCAATTTTGTTCATCCATTCTCTCCACATGTCCATACCATCCCAGTCTACTTGTACGCATCACCTCGCTAATACTCTTTATACCTAAACGTCTCTTCAGCTCAACATTTGTTATTCTATCCTGTAGCCTGGCCCCACACATCCATCTCACTATTCTCATCTCATTACGCTCCATTCTGTTGACATCCTCTACTTTAACGGCCCATGTTTCTGAGGCATACGTCATTGCACTTCTAACACATGAGGCATACACCTTTCCCTTCAGGGGGAGAGGCATTCTTTTCATGGTCAGGATTGGCATCAATTCTCTGAACTTCCCTCAGCCACACCTAATTCTAGCAACAGTGGCAGCCTCAGCCCCACCACCGGCAGAGATGGTATCTCCTAGGTAACAAAACTTGTTCACCAGCTCCAAAGACTCATTTCCAAAATTCACAGCCACAGGATCATCACTTAACACAAGCTCGCCTTTGCACACTACGCACTCAAATTTCTCTATTTCTGACTTATCCTTCGGCAGGGGCCCCTTTATTCTACTACAGCGCTTACTCCCATGGTGTACCCAACATCGACAGATGCTACATTGAATTGAGTTAACGCCCACTCCCTTTCCACACACTGCACATGGGTATGCACCGCTCTTTTCCACATTGCCTCGTCTCAAACTACAATGCATAACCTTGGTTTTGTTAATATTGACTCTTAAACCCTTGCTCGCCATGCCCTCTCTCCACTCTCTGAATTTGGCCTCAGCATCCTGCTGAGGTAAGTGGTATTAAGAGGTGTTCAAGTGGGATTAATAAAGGGGACATGAAAAACGTACTAAAGCTCAGTGATAGCGAACAAACTCGAACTAATGGTTTCAAATCAGATAAATTTTGTTTCAGAAAAGATATAGGCAAATATTGGTTTGGTAACAGAGTTGTAGATAGGTGGAATAGGCTACCGAGTGACATAGTAGGATCGAGAACGATAGGGAGCTTTAACACCTTACGAGCGGCCCAGGCGATAATTTATATGTACCGCCCAGCGGGGTGTTTTTACCCTAAATAGGGTTGTTTACGTGATCATTTTCATGCCTAAATAAGACCCAGAGCGTAAAACAAGTATCTATCCCTGAAAGGGCATAAACAGAGCTTTCCAATGACATCCCAACCATCCTTGTACGACCGCTAGTTTCTTGCAACGATCGCGCAACACGAGTGCAAAAACCATGTAATTAGGTAGTTTCCCTACATACTTCCCTGTGTAGCGAGTGCGTGAGGGTGGGGTAGGGTGGGATTCATGTCAGTAGGTCCTCCGCGGTGGTCTGGAGTAGTCATACGCTTGCTACTCTCCTCCCACCACTTATCTCTCTCTCTCAGTAACATTATGTGGTGAAAATGGCACACAACATAAGTTGTGAACCGCCACTTAGTCCATATTTATTTCACTTGACATAAGTTGCGCGCCGCCAAAGAAGGGTTAAGATAAAATTAGATAGGCATATGGACGAGATGGTTGGGTATGAGGGGGGATCTGCCGGTTGTAGATCCCCGTAATCTTGTTACGTTTTTGTGGGGTCGGTCCCCAGGGTATTGGTGAGTTGGGCCTATAATTAGGCCTTGTAATTGGGGTTGGGTGTGACCGTGATCTGCCTTGTGTGGGCCGATCGGCTTTCTGCAGACTCCCATTTTCTTATGTTCTTATGTTCTTTGATTATGAACAGGCTCTTAAAGTAGTTTATTGTAGTTAATAATAATACAAAAATAGGAGGTTAAGAGTTTAACGTGGACATACCGGTATGTAATACATTGAAATCCGAGTCAAAACTATGTGAAGTGCATATTTTTTCTTTTGTTTTCTTTTTTGCTAGCATCATATACATCGATTTGGGTGTCCATTGTCTCTCGATACCTTCACCTGGCCTAATCGACGAGTCGAGTAATTTAGCCAAGTGAGATGAGTTCTAATATCTGTTCTTATGTTCTTATCTACTTAGTTCTACTGATGACTGAATTATACAGTATATGATTGATTGTAATTCCCCTGAATTAGTCCAAAAAACAGTAAACAAAATTATATAGGTATACTTGTCATGAAGGAGCTTATAAAGGGTTTTGCTTGCATTCATCAAAATAAGTAAATTTGGAGGGGAATGATAACATACCATACTTACAGAAATAACTGACACATGAATACTAAATTGTGTAAGGAAATTGAGTAGGCTAATGCTAATCATAATATAGAACGTGTTGCTACATATAAAAATAGATGTTTGCAATCATAAGTTAAACAAAATTGTTCAAATAATTATAATAGAAGCAGAAATTCAAGTTTGGGAAGCTTGAAAAGTTAATTGAAAGGTAGAGTTAATTAATTAACTTAACCGATTAACTTTTAAAATTAACTTAACTTAACTAGTTAATTTAATGTGTTAATCGACCCAACTCTGTATATACTGTGTATATATATATATATATATATATATATATATATATATATATATATATGTGAGTGAGAGAGAGAGAGAGAGAGAGAGAGAGCTAATGGGTAGATGAATTCGATCACGATCAAGATAATACCAATAAACCTAACAATAACATAATTCAAGTTCACCACCAGCACCACCACAATAACTACCTCCACCACCACCACAATAACTACCACAACCACCACCACAATAACTACCACAACCACCACCACAATAACTACCACAACCACCATCACAATAACTACCACAACCACCATCACAATAACTACCACCACCACCACCACAATAACTACCACCACCACCACCACAATAACCACCACCACAATAACTACCACAACCACCACCACAATAACCATCACAACCACCACCACAATAACTACCACAACCACCACCACAATAACTACCACAACCACCACCACCACAATAACTACCACAACCACCACCACCACAATAACTACCACAACCACCACCACAATAACCACCACAACCACCACCACAATAACCAGCACCACAATAACCACCACAATAACTACCACAACCACCACCACAATAACTAGCACCACCACCACCACAATAACCACCACCACAATAACTACCACAACCACCACCACAATAACTACCACCACCACAACTACCACCACAATAACTACCACAACCACCACCACAATAACCACCACCACAATAACTACCTCCACCACCACCACAATAACTACCACAACCACCATCACAATAACTACCACAACCACCACCACAATAACCACCACCACAATAACTACCACAACCACCACCACAATAACTACCACAACCACCATCACAATAACTACCACCACCACCACCACAATAACTACCACCACCACCACCACAATAACTACCACCACCACCACCACAATAACTACCACAACCACCACAATAACTACCACCACCACAATAACTACCACAACCACCACAATAACTACCACAACCACCACAATAACTACCACCACCACCACCACAATAACTACCACCACCACTACCACAATAACTACCACAACCACCACCACAATAACTACCACAACCACCATCACAATAACTACCACCACCACCACCACAATAACTACCACAACCACCATCACAATAACTACCACAACCACCACAATAACTACCACCACCACCACCACAATAACTACCACCACCACTACCACAATAACTACCACCACCACCATCACAATAACTACCACAACCACCACAATAACTACCACCACCACCACCACCACCACAATATCAACCACCACCACCACCACCACTACCATAATAACTACCACAACCACCACCACAATAACTACCACAACCACCATCACAATAACTACCACCACCACCACCATCACAATAACTACCACCACCACCACCACCACAATAACTACCACCACCACCACCACAATAACTACCACCACCACCACAATAACTACCACCACCACCACCACAATAACTACCACCACCACCACTACCACAATAACTACCACAACCACCACCACAACCAGGCACCATACCTACACCACACACCACTAAAATAAAGTTGTCTATTAGTAGCCAGAATAAACTGTCAAAACTGATCATAATCCTCTCAATGGGTTATTAAAGATAGTTACTATGTATTTCCTTCCTAGACGTCCTTACTAAACTGCATAAAATCGTCTAATAATAGCCAGAACATAATGAAGGAACGCGTCATAGTATCCTGAAGGGGTTACTTATATCACCCATATTTCTCACCTTATTTCAGCCTATTTCCTTCCCATTCTCCTCTCTGCCCGTTCGCTATTCGTCAAATACCACCTCCAGTCTCTTTCCGCACTTCTGGCACTCGAATATCGCGCACAAATAACAAAAATAACTACGGGAGGAGCAACGCGTCTTTACCGAGCGTCACCGTCTCTGGGAATCAAGCGAGAGTCTATAGTCCTCCACCTGGACACTTATACACAATAAAATAAATATCCGGCTTAAAAATCAACTAAACAATACAAACGTTAACTCAATATCATAATGTTGTTTATGGGAAGTGAAAATAATTATAAGGACCACCTAGAGTTAAATATATATGGAAGGTGATTTGATATGCCACTCTCGGTAGGTTCCCGGATGTCACGCGTTTCCCGCCAAGACCATGGAATGCTAGGCAGCTCTCGTTTTCTGTGAAAATGTATAATTTTGCTTGATCTGAATATAGGATTATACTGTATCATGTACACTAGCACGGTTATATATACCGATGTGTATATACAAGTATATATATACTGTATATATATATATATATATATATATATATATAGGCATATGGACGAGATGGGTTGGGTATGAGGAGGATCTGCCGGGTGTGGGCCAATCGGCGTTTAGCAGACCCCCGTAATCTTGTGTAAATCTCTGACCGTTTTGGTGGGGTCAATACTCAAGGTATTATTGAGTCAATTGGGCCTATAATTGGGCCTTGTAATTGGGGTTGGGCATGACAGGGATCTGCCTTGTGTGGGCCGATCGGCTTTTTGCAGACTCCCATTTTCTTATGTTCTTATATTAGAAACACGAAATTAATAATATATAACAATTCATATGAAATATACGACAGGCAACCTATCATTATTGTTTGTGTTCATACTACAGATATAAAAGTTTTAGAACACAGCAAAATGTTTCAATAAGTATTTTGTTTTCTTATGTGTGTATGAATTTCCTTATGTGTGTATGAAGGAGACAAACGGCAGGCTGAGTGTAACGAGTGTCTCACCCAAAGCCAAAAGAGTGACAGGGAGCCAAATTCAAGGGACGTTTCGGTCAAAATGCCTGGACACAAGGAATATATAGCAGTCTAAGTCATATGATGAAGGAAAGATTAATTAAGAGATAGAGTTTGTTGAGTAGAAGAAAGACCGAGAAGAACACTGAAGGTTGTAATACTGATAGAAGAGTGAAATATTTCACAGTCTTTGCTTGTCAACTGGTCAACACAGAACGAAAAGGAACTTGATAACTAAAATGCATAAATGGAAAGATTATAGAGCATTCAAATCCCCCCGCCCCCCCCCCAAAAAAAAAAAAATAGCATAAACAGTGTTCTTGTTAGCATTTCAATAAATTTTATCTATCTATCTATTGCCTGACGCTGCGATCCCCGAAGGGTGGCCACGAACCAGACTAAACTGTCAAAACTGGTCATAATCCTCTCAATGGGTTATTAAAGATAGTTACTATGTATTTCCTTCCTAGACGTCCTTACTAAACTGCATAAAATCGTCTAACAATAGCCAGAACATAATGAAGGAACGCGTCATAGTATCCTGAAGGGGTTACTTATATCACCCATATTTCTCACCTTATTTCAGCCTATTTCCTTCCCATTCTCCTCTCAGCCCGTCCGCCATTCGTCAAATACCACCTCCAGTCTCTTTCCGCACTTCTGGCACTCGAATATCGTGCACAAATAACAAAAATAACTACGGGAGGAGCAACGCGTCTTATCGAGCGTCACCGTCTCTGGGAATCAAGCGAGAGTCTATAGTCCTCCACCTGGACACATACACAATATAATAAATATCCGGCTTAAAAATCAACTAAACAATACAAACGTTAACTCAATATCATAATGTTGTTTATGGGAAGTGAAAATAATTATAAGGACCACCTAGAGTTAAATATGGAAGGTGATTTGATATGCCACTCCCGGTGGGTTCCTGGATGTCACGCATTTCCCGCCAAGACCATGGAATGCTAGGCAGCTCTCGTTTTCTGTGAAAATGTATAATTTTGCTTGATCTGAATATAGGATTATACTGTATCATGTACACTAGCGCGGTTATATATACCGATGTGTATATACAGTATATATATATAGGCATATGGACGAGATGGGTTGGGTATGAGGGGGATCTGCCGGGTGTGGGCCAATCGGCGCTTAGCAGACCCCAGTAATCTTGTGTAAATCTCTGACCGTTTTGGTGGGGTCAGTACTCAAGGTATTATTGAGTCAATTGGGCCTATAATTTGGCCTTGTAATTGGGGTTGGGCGTGACAGGGATGTGCCTTGTGTGGGCCGAACGGCTTTTTGCAGACTCCCATTTTCTTATGTTCCTATGTTCTTATATTAGAAACACAAAATTAATAATATATAACAATTCATATGAAATATAGGGGAGAGCGGTGATGGTTCGGACGGAAGGATGGTTCGGACAGTGCATTTCCTGAGAAACGTATGGGACCTAAGGCCCCAAGATTTTGTGTGAAACTGCAAGAGTTTGTCTACTTTCATCACGCGTGATTTGGTTCCTACATCAGCTGCACTTTTTAATGCAGGTCCGATTTTATGGTTTTTTGCACTTCCTATGTAATATTTTCACTTTATATCGTAAGCTCTACCTCCCTGAATATGTCAACCAGCGAAATATGCATTATTATGGTGAAACTATGTTGTATGCCGAAGATATTGCCGTAAATAACAAATGCTGAAGTCGCTTGTGTGAACGTTGAGCGTACCCATCAATTAACTATATAGATTCGAGATCATTCGGACAGTTGAGGGTGGTGATGGTTCGGACCAGTCCGAACCATCCTTCCCACTAATTACCAAAAAATTACCTTATCAATTGATAACACTACTTCTTGTAAACATCTATATTATGAACACATAGTGAAACACAACTCTTAATATCCATCAGGGAATAATATATTTATATTTTATTATGTATTTATCTGTGCTAATACAATATAATATAAACTAAGTCAATTATGTAATATATTTGAAGTAACCTAGTCCTAATCCATACCTATAATATTGTTTATACAAATAAAGGTACTGTATGTTTATTTGATTTATGGATAAGTACATTATCCTTTATTCTGGTGAAGTATAATCCAGTTTGTTTTCAATACTATTTGTTTACAAATATGAAGAGCTTAATTTCAATTATGAAGTTTAATTTTGTATTTTAGCAAAATAAAATGTCTTTGAATTGATAAATTCTTGTTTTTAGCAAATCCCACTCACATAATTTTAAGATTATGCCAATTAATATACATGACCGAACCATCACCACCCTTCTGACCGAACCATCACCACTGGTAGGGAAGGTTTGGACGATTTAGAAACTTGTGTTTCGGGAACTACAGTATAGCTCAAAACTGAAAAGAGCGAAGGGTTTGAAATAATTAGGCTAAAGAACCAAATAACGAAGCAACATTTTAACATCAACTAGATTATACTACTGCTTAAACCGGAATTTCTACAAATATTTAAAAAAAAAACGTCCGAACCATCGCCGCTCTCCCCTACGACAGGACAACCTATCATTATTGTGTGTGTTCATACTACAGATCTAAAAGTTTTAGAAGACAGCAAAATGTTTCAATAAGTATTTTGTTTTCTTATGTGTGTATGAAGGAGACAAACGACAGGCTGAGTGTAACGAGTGTCTCACCCAAAGCCAAAAGAGTGACAGGGAGCAAAATTCAAGGGACGTTTCGGTCAAAATGCCTGGACACAAGGAATATACAGCAGTCTAAGTCATATGATGAAGTAAAGATTAATTAAGAGATAGAGTTTGTTGAGTAGAAGAAAGACCGAGAAGAACACTGAAGGTTGTAATACTGATAGAAGAGTGAAATATTTCACAGTCTTTGCTTGTCAACTGGTCAACACAGAACGAAAAGGAACTTGATAACTAAAATGCATAAATGGAAAGATTATAGAGCATTCAAATCCCCCCCCCAAAAAAAAAAAATAGCATAAACAGTATTCTTCTTGTTAGCATTTCAATAAATTTTATCTATCTATCTATTGCCTGACGCTGCGATCCCCGAAGGGTGGCCACGAACCAGACTAAACTGTCAAAAACTGGTCATAATCCTCTCAATGGGTTATTAAAGATAGTTACTATGTATTTCCTTCCTAGACGTCCTTACTAAACTGCATAAAATCGTCTAATAATAGCCAGAACATAATGAAGGAACGCGTCATAGTATCCTGAAGGGGTTACTTATATCACCCATATTTCTCACCTTATTTCAGCCTATATCCTTCCCATTCTCCTCTCAGCCCGTCCACTATTCGTCAAATACCACCTCCAGTCTCTTTCCGCACTTCTGGCACTCGAATATCGTGCACAAATAACAAAAATAACTACGGGAGGAGCAACGCGTCTTACCGAGCGTCACCGTCTCTGGGAATCAAGCGAGAGTCTATAGTCCTCCACCTGGACACTTATACACAATAAAATAAATATCCGGCTTAAAAATCAACTAAACAATACAAACGTTAACTCAATATCATAATGTTGTTTATGGGAAGTGAAAATAATTACATAAGGACCACCTAGAGTTAAATATGGAAGGTGATTTGATATGCCACTCCCGGTGGGTTCCCGGATGTCACGCGTTTCCCGCCAAGACCGTGGCAGCTCTCGTTTTCTGTGAAAATGTATAATTTTGCTTGATCTGAATATAGGATTATACTGAATCATGTACACTAGCGCGGTTATATACACCGATGTGTATATACAGTATATATATATATATATATATATATATATATATATATATATATATATATATATATATATTATATATAGGCATAGGCTATGGATGAGATGGGTTGGGTATGAGGGGGATCTGCTGGGTGTGGGCCAATTGGCGCTTAGCAGACCCCAGTAATCTTGTGTTAATCTCTGACCGTTTTGGTGGGGTCAGTACTCAGGTATTATTGAGTTAATTAGGCCTATATATATATATATATATATATATATATATATATATATATATATATATATATATATATATATATATATATATATATTTATATATATACCGGTATATATATATATATATATATACAGTATATATATAATTTATAGTGTATATATAATACGTGTAGGCCTATGTGTGTCAAAATAAACGAAAACTTTTCCCTGTAGTGGGTAGAGAGCAATATTTATCCCTATCTTTACTGCATAGATGAGAGAGAGAGAGAGAGAGGGGGGGGGGGGGGGGGGGGTACCCGTGATCGCTGTACAGGACAGTAGATGTGGCACTGTGTGGTATTGAGATGCCTTGGTATTGAATTGGCTTGGTATTGAGCTGGTATGGTGATGAAACCGACTGGTGAAGAAAAGGTCTGGTCATGAGATAGCATGGTGATGAGGTGACTCGTCTCGTTTGTGTGGTGAGATGGCATGGTGTTGAGATGTCTAGCATCCAATACAACCACCTGTTTCATGCTAAGTCACTCTAATTCTTAACTCCTAGTGGCCACTATACCTTCTATCTATTCCTAATTCTATCCTTGAGCTATCCATCACTATCAACAAGTAAAGTAAGTTAACTCTTATAAGTTTATAGGTAGATTTCACTTTGTTTTACTGTTGAATTCTTATAAATTGGTCCTTCGAACCTCGAAACCTTTGCCATATGCTAGTGTTTCGTCTTTTCTGTTTCTTGCCATTCCTTTTCTTTTTCCTAATTTATTTTCCTTGCTTTTCCTTCCTTCATTCACCTGCTCCCGCTTCCCTAGTATACATAAGTGCCTTGTGGCCGGTATTTTCGTGTCAGGCCTTCGTTTTTGTTCTTACTATGACGATGTCGATGTACCTAATTATGATTGTTGACCACTGCGGCCTGGGAGAGCCTCCTTCGTTACCAGCTTTTGAAGCTTTGAAACAACGTAACAATAGAGGACGAGGGGCGGGAAGCGGCGGTATAAAATTAGGCTAACCATCAATTTGTGTTCCTAATTTTCATGTTTTCTAGGCTTAATTTAATTGGATTTAAATTGGGTTAACCATTTAATTGGGTTCCTAATTTTAATTTGTTTTCTAGGCTACATTGGGTAGATTAGGTATTAAGTTCAACACTTAAATAAATTAAAGTAAAATATAATTGCCGACTTGCTAGTTTCGTTCTATGAGGGGGTTGGAGCTGTGAACATCGCTATTACACAGAAATGCTTTAATGATTTAGGCTTCTAGTGAATAACAGTATGATGAATTGTGTTTTATGCATATATAAATGCACTGCACCTGTATTTTAGCCGATGATTTTGCATTAACGATGTCTAATACAGCTTCCTTATGGCCTGAGACTCGCAAGTGGTCAATTAAAGGGGAGTTGCAGGGTCTGGTAAATGAGTTTGGAACAGTGTGCGAAAAAAGGAATTTGAAGGTAAATGCGGGGAAGAGCAAGGTTATGGTCTTCGAAAGGGGTGAAGTCACAGAGTGTGAGGTGAAGCTGAACGGTCAGGCTATGGAGATCGTCAACTCTTTTAAGTATCTGGGCAGTGTGTTGAGTAAAGATGGGACTATGGATGAAGAAGTGCGGGAGAGGGTACAACAGGGGAAGAGGGTTGTAGGAACGCTAAAAGCAGTAACAAGAATAGGGTGGTCAGTATGGAAGTGAAGAAGTCTTTGCATGACAGTGTGGTAATCCCGACACTGACTTACGGAAGCGAAGCATGGACATTGGTTGAGAGACTCAGACCAAGAGTGAGAGCAGTGGAAATGAATTACTTAAGGAGTGCGTGCGGAGTTACATGGAGGGATAGACAGACTAATGAGGAAGTAAGAAGGAGGTGTGATGTGGAGGTAGATGTGCTGGAAAGTGTGAAAAGGAACAACTTGAGATGGTTCGGCCATATGGAACGTATGGAAGCGAGAGAATGACTAAGAGGGTGTACGAGAGCGAGGTGGAGGGACAGAGAGGGAGAGGTAGACCGAATGAGAGGTGGAAGGATGGAGTGAGGAAGTATATGAACGAAGGCGGTGCTGGTTGGGGGGAGGGGCGTCGACTGACTGGGGACAGAGGTGCATGGGGCGGTTCGTTCGTGGCCACCCCTTTGGGGATCACGGCGTCAGGCAATAGATAGATAGATAGAAAATTATTTTGTACGGTCTTCTCAACTAAAATTAAAGGGGTAACAGCCAAAAACATATCTGGTAACCAGTAGATATTGGGCTAGCCTAGTTTTCAATTTTTATAGAATAAATTGGCTTCTTATAATGTTTGGCATCCCTTCCTTAGTGTACTTTAACAAATAATTGCCGCATTTAATATAGGGTTAACTATTTAACTTTAACCCGTTGAGCCCCGGCTAGTTATAATATTTTGTTCACCCCAGTCCCAAGCCATTTTCACTTCTTTTTTTTGTTTGCTAAAATGGAAGACAAGGATGAGAAATGAAAAAAAAAAAAAAAAAAAATCACCTCGGACATTTTTTTTTTGGGGGGGGGGCCCCCCCCGGTGGGGGGTGAGCCTCAAAAAAATGTGTTGAGCCAAAATGGAAGAGAATGGTGAAAAATGAAGAAAAAAATAAAAACAAACTCATTTCGGTCATTTGGGGGGCGGGGGGGGGGGGGGGGGGGGTTTCAATAGTTCGTCGCCCCCGCATGACCACCCGCCCGGGAGCACTACGGTAAAAACTGAGTATGGCATTGTATGGCATACATCCTAAGGAGTGTCTCACATAAATCTCAAGCCTCTAGCTCCCATACAACCGGAGTAATGAAGGTTCAAAGTGGCGGTGAACTAAGGGTGTAAACTATCCCCACTAAGCCCACCACCACCAGCCGCGCGGCTGTCTCGGCCCGCTCACACCTACTGGCCCGGCTCCCACACACACTACGGTGCCTCCCCCTCCTATTCTCCCGCCATTTCCTACCTTACGAGCCACGTAAGTGTTTTTTATATGTCGGACGCACGTGATGCGTCGCTGGGAGTTGGTGATCAAACACTGCCGACGCAACACGTGCGACGCTGGGTCTCACTGGGTTAAGAGTGGAGATATTTAGGCGTTGTTCGTTTACTTTCATTATTGCGTTCCGAGTCATATTTCCCGCTTATTGCCCTACCCCGACATCACACGTTTAATTAATTATTACGTTTAAGTCGGGGTTCCCTATATCTTGCCTTTATTGACGTCGGCTAACTTTCTGAGTGCGCTTTACGTCCATATAGGTAAGATACATTAATATTCTATTTCCTGTGTATTGCCATCATGTCGTTAACTCTATCCCAGTACAAACGACGCAAGGGGGGTATCAAGAGTGGTTTGACTAGGATCACCAAAGATATAGCTACATTTTTAGTTGATCCAGATAATGATGCGATTGAGGCTAAATTGGCTTCGGTATTAAGACAGCTTGAAGATTTCAATTCATGTCGCCGCAAAATGGAAACACTCTATGAAGACGACACAGAGTATTTCGCGGACATAGAAGCAGACATGGATTATCTAGAGCGTCTTGATCAGGTTATCGTTATCCTTAAAGGTAAGCTAAAACAAAAGGAGCCAAATCATGCTGCAGTTAACAGAAATGCCGGTATAAGATTGCCGAAAATCACCCTTCCTGTGTTTGACAGTGATCCCACTCTGTGGATGGGATTCTGAGATATGTTCCACTGTAGTGTCCACAGCAATGCGGAGCTCAGTGACATCCAAAAATTCACCTACTTAACCCGCTGAGCACCAGCTAAATATAAATAAAAGTACATCGAAGGACCGGCCAATTTGGCCAATTTTTTTTTTTTTTTTTTTTTTTTTCTAAAATGGAAGAGAAAGGTGAGAAATGAAGATATTTTTTTGTTTACTCACCTCGGTCATTTGGGGGTCGTATGGGGGGGGGCAGCCTCATACATCAGCTGAGGCGGTGCGGCCTTCAAACTTTCCGTCCGGCCAGCCATAGTTGAGCGCGGCAGCATGGCAGATGTACGATGCGGCCAGTTTTCGAGTGACGGTTATTTACACCACCCGAGCATCATGTGTGCCTTCATAGTTCATGTAATAATAACATGTATCACATAATGTCATTGTAAGTGAAGTTACAGTGTGATAAGTGCATAGATATAAGTCTTGTAAAGTGAACACGAGTGGCAAGACCTCGGCGCGTCTCCGTTGCCATGGAGACTGGCGGCCATCATGGTCTAGGACAATAACAGAACGCACAAACCGACACACTGATATTTGGTATTGATAAATACGTTCAATGTAACAATGTACAAACTAAAAGTGCTTAATAGTAAATCTGATCTGAAAAGTAAAAGATTTCCTACCAACTCGATTAGTGGGTGGAACAAATTGCCAGCCGAAGTAGTGTCTGCACCATCAGTGCATAGTTTCAAAGCACGGTATGACAAACATATCTTAGGAGGCGGGAATTAACAAGCATGCTCACTCCTGCAAATACAACTAGTGTAAGAACAACTAGTGTAAGTACACCCAGCTGACTGACACGCGCCACGAATACTTTCACTTTTCTTGCGTTTCTGTTTTACTCCCCTCCTTTATTCAGTTTTCATGTCACTTCCTCTCTTTATTCAGTGTATTACTTTATCATAGGTTATATAGTTATAGAGTATGAGAGTCACACATTGTTTTACGCACCCTTTTCTTGCGTTTCTGTCTTACTCCCCTCCTTTATTCAGTTTTCATGTCACTTCCTCTCTTTATTCAGTTTATTACTTTATCATATGTTTTATAGTGATAGAATATGAGTTTCACACATTGTTTTACGCACGTTAGACTTAGAAATAGTATATATTTACACTTATTGGTGTCCGTCACTGTGTTACGTATATTTGAGTGTCAATCTCACTTACATATTGTGTTCGGCACTTTGTATATATTTTTATTTACACTAGGTTTATATACACACACACTTCATAGCGTCTTTTATCGCAGTCTTTGAGTACACTCGTTTAGAAATACTCAAGGGTGTGATACTCCCTGAAGCAGTCCGGGAGACACAGTCCAACATCACATTCCCTGCACATCCACCTGCTATCTGATCTCTCAGGCTCCCTCTGTGTCGTGTTGCGGCACACATGACACCTTCTTCGGGGTTTTTCCTTGTGTTCTGTGGGTGGCACATATTCAGGGAAGTGGCATTGTGTCAGCCTGGCAATCCCTTCTGCTGCTGGCCTTTGGGCGGGGTGTTGCCAGTTGTGGGGGTCAGTCATGTATTCCCTCAACATCTCCCTGGACAACTTGATGCAGAAGTTCTCCATCGTTTCCTGCTTGCCGGTGATTGATGAGTAGAGGATATGGCTGTTATAGAGGGTGAGATCGAGTAGGTGGAAGAATAACTTCTTATACCACCTCATTGTCTTCCTCGCACACTCACATGACGAGATGACAGCATCTGATTTGTCCACCAGCCGCATGTTGATGTTATAATCGCAGATGGCCAAAGGTTTCTTGATAACTTCGCCAGTTGCTCTGTCACGACGTCTGCTGTCTTGGAAGATGGGACGGTGGACTGTTGTGAGGAGGTTCACATCCCGGTTATCCATCCAGGACAACATGAGGACATTGTTAGCCTGCTTGTGGATGATGGAGCCCTTTTCCCGCCTGGGTGGTAGTTCGGGCATAAAGATCCGATTCCTCCTGACGGTGCCACAGACTCCTGTAGTGCGGCTATGCAGGAACTTGGCAAGGGAGGGGCTGGTGTACCAGTTGTCCAGGTACAGTATGTGGCCCTTGTCCAGGTAGCCCTGCAGCATGGTGATGACGACGGCCCCAGAAATTCTGTATGTCCTCGTTTCCACCAATTCTGTTTTCTTGCCCATATACAGAATTAGGTCCTGGATGTAACCGGATTGACAGTCACACATCACGAAGGTCTTCAGGCCATATCGATGTCGTTTGCTGGGCATGTACTGCCGGATGCCAATATTCCCCCTCCACAGCAGCAAACTTTCATCAATAATGAGCTTCTGATGGGGTTTGAAGGCGGCAGCAAGCTTCAGCTTCAGGTACTCAAAAATGGGTCTTTTGGGTCCTTCATAGCTCTGGGTTGATTCTGATTTCTGGCAGGGTTGTTGATTTTTTTGATTTTTTTAAAAAAATAAAAAAAATCAAAAAATCATTGGTTTATTTGATTTATTTGATTGTTTTGATTTATTTGATTTTTTTTAAATATCCCCCCGCCCTATTGAGTAGTAATTCAAGTAGAGGAATTTATAACATACAATGTACTCTTTTAAAGTTGAAAGGTAATACTGTATACATATATTTGTAAATTTAAAAGCTATCAGTTATTTGTGTTACTACATAATGTACCAGTATCTACTATCTTACAATGAACCAATGCCTACACAAACTTATGAAAGCATGATAAATCTTCAGAATTCTTTTTATCTTGATTCACAGATAAAAAAAATAAAAAAAAATAAAAAAAATAATGATTTTATTGGTAAAAAAATCATTGATTTAATCTATCTATTGCCTGACGCCGTGATCCCCGAAGGGGTGGCCACGAACGAACCGCCCCCATGCACCTCTGTCCCCAGTCAGTCGACGCCCCTCCCCCCAACCAGCACCGCCTTCATTCATGTAGTTCCTCACTCCATCCTTCCACCTCATATTCGGTCTACCTCTCCCCCTCTGTCCCTCCACCTCGCTCTCGTACACCCTCTTAGTCATTCTCTCGCTTTCCATACGTTCCATATGGCCGAACCATCTCAAGTTGTTCCTTTTCACACTTTCCAGCACATCTACCTCCACACCACACCTCCTTCTTACTTCCTCATTAGTCTGTCTATCCCTCCATTTGATTTAATCAAGTGATTAAATCAAATTGATTTAATCAATATCAACTCTGATTTCTGGTGTGGGCTGCCAGGCTGTCAATAAAATGTAGGTTCCCCATTATGGCTGTGAACCTATTTCTGCTCATTATTTGGCCATAAATAGGGGTTCGGACGAGAGGATCCCAGGACCAGTACTTTTTTATGGAGGATTTCCTTGTGACCCCCATCAGCATGACAACGGCCAAGAATGTGTAAAACTCCGGGACATTAAGGGAGGACCATGACAGCCTTGAAGAGTATTTTGACTGCTCCTTCCCAGCCATGAAATAATAATTGTACCAGTTGGTCTGGTCAACAATTAGAGCCACGAGATTGGTTGTGAAGAACTGCCTGAAGATTTCAAGCCTCGTGGTCTGCCGCCCCTGGTTTGGGAGCGTAGGGCTGGCAATCCCAGCGCCCACAAAGTTGGAGTCGGTGGGCACAAAGTTGTCTCCATCCACCCAATCCCACACGTCGGGTTGAGCGGCACCTTCGTCGTCAGAGTCGTCAGGAGGGGAGTCACCATCAGGGCGGCGGGAGGGCCCTGCCCTGCCTCGTGCCCCTCTTGTCCCTTTTGCCCCTCTTGCCCCTGCCCTCGGCCTTGGTCGAGCTGACCCAGCCCTTGCTCTCGCACCGCCAGGTGTGGGGCGTATTAGGGTCACCTTAGAAGCCCTTCGGCCACGCCCACGCACAGGACCACGGGCACGGGCACGCCCACGTACGTTGATAGGGCGTTGCGCATGATCAGGGCGTTGTGGCGACGCAGGCGGTGATGGTGTCTGAGTGTCGTGTCTGTGGGAGGTCCCAGGCTGAGGAGAAGGTACAGGTGAGTATGGTAGTGGTCCGGGAGGTGATGGTGGGGGCAAGTCAATCCGGGGTGATGAGGGAAACAGGCGGCGTGCGGGAGGGCGTGGGTAGCGTGGTGGAGATGATTCTAGAGCAGGCATATCCTCATCTGTTGCTTCTGAAGAAGAAGTCAATGGCTGCGCTGCTAATATGGCTGCACCCCTGCACAAGCCATAGAAAGTGTGAGGGGTTGGTGCTTTTAGTGGAGAGGGAATGGGGGGTGGTGGGGAAGGCAAACGCGGGGGAGCACCACCACGGCGAGGCACGTGTGGTGTCGGAGCTTGACCCACCTCCTCATCATCCTCACCTCTTCTCTTGTCAGCCCTACGATGAGAAAGTGGAATGTTGATGAAGGCCATTCCACTATGTCACGGGGGGGAGCAGGGGAACGATAGCTAGTCGCCTCCCTTTGTTGTTGTTGTTGTTGTTGTTGTTCCCTAAGCTGCCTGGCTGAACAGCCCCGAGTCCCTGAGGAAGGCCATGGCCACGATCGGGCTTTCCCACAGAGCTCTCATTGAGTGTAGGTTGTGTTGTTGGCATAAGTGGTTGTGTGAAATGCAGTCTTCTATGATGTGTTTAATGGTATGGGGTGCTGTGTTACATCCCGGGCAGGCGTCGACAACGGAGTCATCCAGTCTCTTCTGATAGCTCAGGAGAGCTGGATGGTGTCCGCATCTCAGCCTGGCCAGGTGGACTCTGTCCTCGCGAGGGAGGGAGGATTCGGAAGGATGGATTTCGGGAGGTCGTGCATGCAGCTGCGTGTTGTCTGTGAGTGAGTGGATGGATTGGCGAGAGATATGAGTATGGATGTGCTTCTGGAAGTTGGTTCGGGGTGGGCAGGGAGGGAGAGAGGACAATAATTGTGTGTGATACCGTGTGCTGGGTGTTGTTTTGATATTTCTTGGTGTCTGTGGGTGTGTTGCCATGTAGTTTAGTGGGTGGTCTTGGTTCGTGGAGGCTGCTGCCAGGAATTGAGTGCCTCTCATGTCCAGATGGTCTTTGACTTTGAGGATTTTGGTTTCTTGATGTAGATGATCTGTGGGTGCAGTAGCTGTGCAGCCTGTAATGATCTTCAGGGCTTTGTTTTGAATAGTCTGTAAGGTCTTATGATGTGTTTCAGCTAGGTTAGAAGCCCAGGCTGGGCTTGCGTATTCCATTACTGATCTTATGTATTGTTTATATACTGTGGTGGTAGTTTCTTTGTTGTGTCCAAATTTTGTGTGAGCAAGTGACCTGAGGGCGTTAAGTCTGGGTGTCAGTTTCTTTTTAATGTTTGTGGTGTGCTGTTTGAATGTCATATGAGTATCATATGTTACTCCTAGGATTTTGGGTGTGTGTGTATGTGTTAGGGGTGTGTTGTTTATGGTGAGTTGAGGGATGTATTCGTGTTCACCTGTCCAGCTTGTGAGCAGGGTTGCGGTGGATTTGGCTGGGGCTAGATTAAGTCTGTTTGTAGTGCACCAGCCATGTAGTGTGTTGAGATAGGGTTGAAGGAGATCTGTTGCTCTTCTTGGGTCATGGTGTGTGCATGTGAGTGTTATGTCATCTGCATAGGAGGCTAAGTTTATTTGGGGAGTATTGGGTGTAGTTATATCGTGCATGTACAGATTGAAGAGTGCGGGCGATAGGACGGATCCTTGTGGGACTCCGTTTGGAAAGTTTCTGATTTTAGATGACTGACCGGCAAAAGATACGTGTGCACATCTGCCTGCTAGGAAGTTGGCCAGCCACCTTTTTGTGTTGTTGTACATGTTTGTGTTGTAGATTTTGTTTGTTAGGTTGTGGCGGGGGATGGCATCGAAGGCTTTACTAATGTCGAGTGTGGCTAATAGTGATCTGTGTGGTGGTCTAGCTGAGTTGATGCCGTCAAAAGCTCTTTGTGTAAGGTCTGTGAGAAGAGTGTTTGTGGAGTGCAGTGGCCTAAAGCCATGTTGTGTTGTAGCTAGGGGTAGGTCGGGTGTAATTAGTTGTAATACTAGGCGTTCCATGACTTTGGAGGGGGAGCAAAGGAGTGTGATGGGGCGGTGCGAGGAGGGTAGCGTGGGGTCTTTGTTGGGTTTGGGGAATGTGATGATGATACCATGCTTCCAAATGTCTGGTATTGTGTTGTGTGAATAGCTGTAGTTTGATATGTTAGTGAGTGTTTGTATGCCTTGTGGTCCCAGGTGTCTGAGGTGTATGTTGCTTATGTTGTCTAGGCCACAGGCGGGTGAGTGCTTGAGATTGTTGATGATATGCTTTGTCTGGTGATTGGTGAAGGGTGTATAGTCAGGGTCTGTGGGGAATTGTCTCTTACGTCGGATGACACGTCGGTCGTCTTTGTGAGGTTTTAGGTGGCTGACATGTGAGAAGTGATTGATGAGAGTGTTTGCTTGTTGTTTATATGAAGGAGTAGAGTCTGTTATTGTGATTGCAGCATGTGATTGTGTTGTGTTGCTGTTGGAAAGTGTGATGCTGTTTAATGTTTTGTAGAGTTTTTGTTGTAACCTGGCGTACCGTTCAGCGATGGGGAGATAGGGTTCCTCCTCATGCATTTCATCATACTCGGCCACAGTGGGACTATATTCGTCCTCTGAATCGTTATTTGATGATCCAGTGTCACTATCAGGCACATCACTCTCCTCAATTATGGCCAAGGATATTCCCCTGCGTGGGTAACGGCGTGGTAAATCCGACATGGTGTTGCACTCGTGAGATGTATGGGTAAACTGACTTTCCTTTGTCACGCACGTCCCTTGTCCCAACAAACCGAGATTTGTGGGTTGCCATACATTGCCTACATCCTAAGGAATATCCCATACAAATATCCAGCCAATAGCTACCATAGGACAAGAGTGAATGAGGTCGAAAGTCGTTGGGAGATAAGTGGGTACAGTGTCTTTCATCACCTCCCCCGCATGACCACCCGCTCGGCAGGACTTGGGGGATAGCTGAGCATGGTCAAGTAAGGCGTACATCCTAAGGTGTGTCTTACACAAATTTCAAGCCTATAGCTACCATAGGACAGAGTAAATGAGGTCGAAAGTCGTTTGGATATAAGTGGGTACAGTGATTTTCATCACCTCCCCCGCATGACCACCCGCCCGGCAGCACTAGGGTGACAACTGAGTATGGCATTGTAATGCGTACATCCTAAGGAGTGTCTCACACAAATCTCAAGCCTCTAGCTCCCATACGACAGGAGTAGATAAGGTTCAAAATCGCTGTGAAATAAGTGGGTAAAGTGGCGCCACTAATCCCACCACCACCACCCGCGCGGCCTGGCTGGCCAGTTCACGCGTACCGTCCCTGTTCGCCAACACTCTACGGTACCTCCCCTCCAATTCTTAAGCCATTTCCTACCATACGAGCCAAATAATAGCGGTTTTAGAGGCTGCTGACACGTTGTCGTCGCTGGGGTCTAGCGTTACATACATTGGCGACGACAACGTGTCGTCGCTGGGGCTCAGTGGGTTAAGAGGTCAACTGAATGGCGAGGCAAAACAACTAATTGAAGGTTTCGCAATTGAGGGAGCCAGCTACCAAACAGCAGTTGCCCTTCTACACAAAACCTATGGACACAGGGATAGAATTAAGGCGGCACATATAACTAACCTTACTACTTGGAATCCTTCCTCTTACAATGTCGAGGAACTAAAAGGATTCTATGCTAGTTTTGAAAGTACACTGAGGTCAATAGAGACCCTACAAATTACCCTTCATGAAGCTAGTGTTGTGGTTTTCATGTATAAATTGCCATCCCCACTAAAGGAAACATTAAAAAGAACTTTAGGTGAAGATGGTCTGGGCCTAGAAAGGTTTGTCCAGGCTTACCAGACAGAAGTGTTTAACATGGAAAGTGTAGCAGATCGGACTACACCACACATACCAGTTGCTTCAGCATCCTTTGCGGTGCAGGAGGCCTCGGTGAGAAGGAATGGTTGTAAGTTGTGCGAAGGGGCACACGTGTGGTTCAAATGTCTCAGATACAAAACCAGTGCTCTAAAGGTAAAACGTGCAAAGCAACTCAACCTTTGCACCGGGTGCTTATCTTCAACCCATGGGAGCAATGGTTGTGTGAACCCTGACATCCGTAACTGCAAGTTCTGTCGTAACAGACACTACCATATCCTCTGTCAGTCCAGATCTCAATGGGACGGTGCAAAGAAGGAGCAAAAACCTCAACAGGTAACAAAGACCAAAACGCAAACTACCACGATGTCTGTATCTTCAAAGAAGACTAGTATTATCCTCCCAACTGTTATGCTGCCAACAGTAAAGGAATCAAGAGGAACAGTCAAGATGCGTACGCTGCTGGATCAGAGCTCACAGCGCACCTTCATTCTAAATTCCGCTCTAGACTCCTATCCATTATGAAAAATTGGGTGTTGAAGAGCTAAAGTTGCGAGGGTTTACCGGAGCATGTGAGAGCAGAAAGTATCCAGTAGTGTCCTTCAAATACAAGTTCCGGGGCAGAACCTATCCTCTACAAGCAGTTGTGGTAGAAACTCTCCCGGATCACAAAGGATCAGAATGCCTTGAAGCAGACATGAAAGTGTTGCGAAGCAAGGGCTACAAATTAGCTGATCCTCTAATGACACAGACATCTCGACTGGACTTGTTGGTTGGTGCCGATTATTATTATGACTTAGTGCGGCCAGGGTACAAAAAGGAGGGTGACATAATTATATAATGCCCAAGTAGAGGTAGTTACAATATTGAAAATTGCGGTCACCCCGATGGATCAATACATATCCACGGAATCATATAATCCATGCCATAATCAATTAAAATGTACGTGGGAACTGGATCATCTAGGAATTTCTCCGACCGAAGATTCAAAGGAAAACAAGAGTGCATTGGACATCTTCAAAGAGACCGTAACATACTCTGCACAGAATCAGCAATATGAGGTCAGACTGCCATGGAACCAACAAAAAGAGAAGCTGCCTTCTAATTATGGTTTAGCAGCGGGTCGCCTAAGGGGTCTGCAGAAGCGGTTTATAAAAGAACCTGTTTATTGCAGTCATTATACCAACGTTATCCAAGATCAACTTCATTGTGGTTTTATTGAAGAGGTTCCTTTCGGTGTTACTGAGAACAGTCATTATTTGGCACATCACGGGGTCACCAAGAATAGCACAATGACGCCCGTTCGTATTGTGTACGACTGCTCCGCTAGTATTGGCAAAGGCAGGCCAAGTCTTAATGACTGCCTTTACACAGGGCCATCACTAGTGCCAGATCTAGTAAAAATATTGCTGAGATTCAGGGTATCCGGTACACAAATATGCCTGGATAAGTGACATCGAGAAAGCCTTTCTCATGTTGAAACTTCATGAAGAAGATCGTGACTACACCCGATTTCTGTGGCAAAAGGATCCCTTGGACTTATCATCACCCTTACTTTGCTACCGATTTAAGGTAGTGTTGTTCGGGTTGACTTGCTCAGTTTCTTCTTAATGCCACAATCTTGAAGCATCTTTCCATTATCAAAGAGGATCCCGAAGTTGTGGAGGCTATTAAGGAAGGTTTGTACATTGACAACCTCCAGGGAACAGGCAGTGATGAAGAGACTGTCATTAAGTGTTACTGGGATGCCCAGAGAATAATGTCTCGAGCACATTTATATCTCAGAGAGTGGGCTACCAATAGTCCTCAACTACGTGACCTCCTGCAATTGGATGGTGTTGCTGCCAAGAACCAGGAGCGAGTGAAGACATTAGGACTCTTATGGTTACCTGACTCTGATCTGTTGACGTTCAACGCTAGTCTCCCAGAGACCAATAAGATACAAAGAGAGTGCTTAAGAGTGACGACACAACTGTTCGATCCACTCGGTGTACTACTGCCTGTTACAATAAGGTCCAGAATTTTCTTACAGCAATTATGGAGACTGAAACTAGATTGGGACGCTCCGCTACCTGAAGACTGCGCTACCAAATGGTCTACAATTTCCAAGGACCTGAACCTCTGCTGTGACTTTACTTATCCTCGGAGGACGGTATATTCTGACTCAGTGGAACTTCATGCGTTTAGCGATGCAAGTGGTGTCGCCTACGGCACTGCAATATATTTTGTGAGCCCGGAACATAGCAGTTTGGTCATCGCTAAATCAAAGGTCGCTCCAATAAGGTCCATAACTATACCAAGACTAGAGCTAACTGCTGCTTTGCTAGCCGCCAGATTAATCAAATTTGTGGAGGAAGCCTATCATAATATTGTAAAAGTCAACAAAATTGTTTTATGGTGCGACAGTCAGGTTACATTGCATTGGTTGCGTAGTATGAAGAAGCTTCCAGTGTATGTCGCAAACCGAGTTGACGAAATAAAATCCCTTCTTCCGACTGTAGAATTCCGGTACGTGTCCTCTAAAGAAAACCCTAGTGACTTACTGTCTAGAGGTGTTTCGGCAAAACATCTGAAATCTTCTGCGTTTTGGTGGGAGGGGCCCATGTGGCTCCGAAACAAAGACGAGTGGCCAGAAGATATATTACCAGATGACCCAATGCCAAAAGTAACTAGCCAAGTCATTGGGACCAATGATCAACAGGACACACAGTTATGGAACTAGGAAAAATATGGCAGTTATGATAAATTAATTCGGGTAGTTGCATGGACTATTCAATACAAGAATAATTTGAAGGCAAAAATTAAAGGGACGTCTCCCACAGACTGTGCCCTCCTCAGCATAAAGGAACTAAAAGTAGCAGAAAAGATTGTAGCTCAAAGATGCCAGCAGGAATGCTTCCCAAAGGAGTACGAGATGTTGTCTGGTGACAAGGGTACTCGCAATAATTTGGTAAACCAATTAGGACTTGTCATGAAAGGAGGATTACATACATACATACATAAAATTTTAAGACTGAGTGTTCCACACATAAGTGCAGTTTCAGTCTCTTGTCCTAATGCGGCATTCCAGGCAACCCTGTTAAGGGCTGCTTCACTTGTCAAGTTCTTGGATTTGAGATCGGCGCGTATAGTCCGATCCCAGGTCTTCCTCGGTCCACCCCTTGGTGCAGCTCCCTCCACAATCACAGACCTGCATTTTTTCACCCAATTTTGTTCATCCATTCTCTCCACATGTCCATACCATCCCAGTCTACTTGTACGCATCACCTCGCTAATACTCTTTATACCTAAACGTCTCCTCAGCTCAACATTTGTTATTCTATCCTGTAGCCTGGCCCCACACATCCATCTCACCATTCTCATCTCATTACGCTTCATTCTGTTGACATCCTCTACTTTAACGGCCCATGTTTCTGAGGCATATGTCATTGCACTTCTAACACATGAGGCATACACCTTTCCCTTCAGGGGGAGAGGCATTCTTTTCATGGTCAGGATTGGCATCAATTCTCTGAACTTCCCTCAGCCACACCTAATTCTAGCAACAGTGGCAGCCTCAGCCCAACCACCGGCAGAGATGGTATCTCCTAGGTAACAAAACTTGTTCACCAGCTCCAAAGACTCATTTCCAAAATTCACAGCCACAGGATCATCACTTAACACAAGCTCGCCTTTGCACACTACGCACTCAAATTTCTCTATTTCTGACTTATCCTTCGGCAGGGGCCCCTTTATTCTACTACAGCGCTTACTCCCATGGTGTACCCAACATCGACAGATGCTACATTGAATTGAGTTAACGCTCACTCCCTTTCCACACACTGCACATGGGTATGCACCGCTCTTTTCCACATTGCCTCGTCTCAAACTACAATGCATAACCTTGGTTTTGTTAATATTGACTCTTAAACCCTTGCTCGCCATGCCCTCTCTCCACTCTCTGAATTTGGCCTCAGCATCCTGCATACTGTCAGCTACTAGGACTAAATCGTCTGCATAAAACAGTTCCAACGGGAGTCCGCCTCTAAAAATTCTAGACAGCGCCTCCAAGACCATAATAAAGAGGAGGGGGCTTAACACTGAACCCTGATGGACTCCAACACGGACTGCGAACTCATCACTCAGTACACCCTTCACCCTCACCGAACTTCACGAATCCTCATACATCTTCATTATCACACGCACCAGCCACTCTTCCACACCAAGTTTCCTCATAGCCCACTGTACAACATCTCTAGGTACCCTATCAAAGGCCTTCTCCAGGTCCACAAACACAAAGTAAAGATCCCTGCCTTTTAGTAAGTATCTTTCCTGTATCTGCCTGACTATGAAGATAGCATCGGTTGTACCACGTCCTGGCATAAAACCAAACTGCATATCATCAATAGAGATGCTTTGCCTGATCAAACCCTCAAGGACTCTCTCACAGACCTTCATGATTTGGTCAAGCATTTTCAGGCCCCTATAATTTCCTCTATCTAGCGCATCCCCTTTTCCTTTGTATATATTTACTATTACACTTTTGAGCCAATCCTCTGGGATTTTCTCATCTTTAATAATGGTGTTTATCAACTCAGTGACTAAGTTTACACAAATCTCTCCTCAGGCTTTTATCATCTCAGCGACAATGTCGGAGCAACCTGGAGCTTTACCGTCCTTCATTTTATTGATTGCGTCGCTCACTACAGCTGGTGCTATCAAAGGAGGGGGCCCAGATATTGGTTTTTCGATACTAAGCTGTTCCTTATCCCATTCAAACTCTACATTTAGCAATCGTTCATAGTGTACCTTCCATTAATTGTATGTGAAGGTAGATTGAAGTTAGCGGCTCTTCCGGATTCAATGAAATATCCGATACTACTGCCTTCCAAACACCCTTTCACTACCATGCTCATCAATATGTGCCATTGTGTCTGTTGTCACTATGGAGTTAATCACGTGGTCGCATATATACGGCAAAGGTGGTGGATTCCTAAGATAAGACAAGCTGTAAAACAAGTGACCAGTAAGTGTATAACCTGTCGTAAAATACAGGGTAATACCTACGCGAAAGCTAGAGTACCTCCTCTGCCAGACATCAGGACTACTCCTAGAGATCCCTTCGAGGTCACGGGGGTCGATTATACAGGAGCAATTCCTGTCCGGGACTCACACAACAACAACATGGCTTATATACTATTATTTATGTGCGCTACTACAAGACAAGAGCTATTCACATTGAAGTAGTTAGCAATATGACCTGTGACAGCTTTATCCATGCGCTCCGGAGATTTTGTTGTAGGCAGGGATTTCCACAGATATGTTAAGCGACAATGCTGCCATATTTGTAGGAGCTTCCAGACACTTGGAAGACATCCAAAGCGATCTTAGTCTTCAGGCTCATCTTACCGAAATCCGATGTGAATGGCGGTTTATACCAGCATGTGCGCCTTGGTTCAGAGCTATTTGGGAGAGAGCCATAGGTATCGTGAAGGCTGGGCTTAAAAAGGTACTAGGTCGTGCTCTAGTGTCCTTGGAGGAACTAATTACTGTCCTATTGGAGCTGGAGGCTACCGTGAATGATCGCCCTTTAACCCTCTCACCACGGAAGGGCTCTTGAACGCCCATAAAAAAGCATATAACAGCTGCCCGGAAGGCCTCTTGAACGCCCAGTGGTTGAAAGCCTGTGAGCTTCGTGTGCGAGGCGTCGGTCCGACGCATGTAAACAACAGCCGGCTGGACCGACGCCCCGCATATCCGGCCACAAGAAGGAGAGCGTCGCTTGTTCGTGTGTGCCTGTATGTTGTTGTTAAGTATCGAAAAGTAGTGTAAAGTGGCTGTTTTGGCCATAAAGTTATCTCCAATGAAATCATCATCACAACTCAACCAGTTGACTTAGAGAGCTCTACTTAATGCCATTCTACAGGTAAATAACACAGCTACGCTTGGGGATGCGCGGGAATGCGGGAAGCAGTCAGATTAACACATATACGGTAGCCTAGCCTAGACGTTTTTCGGCCAAAACACCCGGGTTTCGAGGAATATATATATAATACATAGCCGGGGCTGGAGGGTTAACATATGTCTCGGGTGATCTGGAGGACCCTTGTCCTATTACTCCATCCATGCTGGTTAAAGGTCGTAGACTTCGTGACTTCCCAAAGGACGTAATTCAGCTAGATGAGCTGCAGGACCCTAGTTACGATAGTCAAGCAGCGATACACAGCAGGTACAATTAGATTAATAAATTGATCCGGGACCTATGGAGGCGTTGGTCTAGTGAATACTTGGCATCACTACGAGAAGCCTATAAGAATAAAAGAGGCTCATCAAGCAGTGTATGGCCAAAGGTAAATGACATCGTTCTTATACATGACGAGGGACCTCGTGTCCTTTGGAAACTTGGTAGGGTAGTTAGACTTTATCCAGGACGAGATGATCTGGTTAGAGTGGTCCAGATTAAGACAAAAACTAGCCTGACCACTCGACCCATCGTCAAGTTGTATCCATTGGAACAGGAACTCGAAAGATTTTCGATCCCTCAACCGGCGATCGCTGATGGTGTTAGCTCTCACGACTCCACCCCTATGTCACCAGCGGTCGCGGGACCATCTGCCAGTAATGATCCTGTTGGAAGATTACCTCTTCGTCAAGCCAATGTTAGTTCTTCACAGCTTTGGAGATCTAACATCGCTGCAGAATTACTGTAGATAAAGTATATTTTGGTGGTGGGAATGTGTCGAGACTTGTAAGTAACTCGACAGTTTAGGTTAAGTAGCCATACTGGAAGTTCAAATTAGGCGCCAGTATTAGGCTAAGTTATTTATCTTTATAAAAGATATACAGTCTGGCCTGCCAATACGCGAGAATATGGGCGACACGCGAGGGCGCGGAATGAAAATTCGCGTATTAGCAATAGAGTATTATATGGGAATAAATGGATATGGGCGGCACTGACTCCAAGTTGTCTACTTTAGGCCTATTTATCTCCGTCAATTGCCACAAAAGGTACATATATGTATACATAAACATCCAAATCATAAGAAAATATAACAATAATAATAAACTCACCTTAAAATTAACAGTAACTGTAGATATGAAGGGTGGGGGCTCCGAGGCAGGCCCCCTCCGAGGCAGGGCGAGTTCAGCTAATGTGCCCCGGCCCCGGCCCCGGCCCCGGCCCCGGCCCCGGCCCCGGCATCATCATCGTCCGACGAACTATCCCTGGCATCTAGCACTCTGTTGAGGGCCAGGCGCCTTTGTTCCACCTGAACCTCCCTCATGAAGCCACCAAAATCATCGTCGGGCATGTCAACCTGAGCAGCCGAGCCTGCCGAGGTCGAAGGTTGGGGTTCGTCATCATCTTCTTGTTGAGGTTCTTGGCGGGCAAGGAATCTTGTCATTAAAGTTTGTCTCCTCTTGTTGACTTCCTGATGATGTTTGTCAGAATAAAAGCGGAAAACACTGTCAACGCCCAGCAGGACTTCATGTGTTCTCACAGGGCACTGCTCCACCGAGCGAAATCCTTCCTTGAGTTGGTCAACTAAAGCCAAGATTTCGCTCTTTTACCTACAGACAGATCCATGTTAGCAGGTGCAGGGGCTGGTTCAACGTCGTTGTTCGGTTGTCGTGCTTGATGTGCTTGATCTTCGGCATCAATCTGCTCAATTGTGTCACCTTGAGTCTGTTGTTCACCTGCCTCAATAACCTCACGAATCTCCTCGGCTGTCACTGCCCCGAAACCAGCCACTGCGCGGGCCGCTTGAACTGCCTCTGCCTCTGCCTCGGTGACTGACTGGACTTTGTTGGCCTTGGGAGCACATAAATGAGGAGTAAGTGCTCGCCAGGCATGATTAATTGTGGCATCATTTATATCAGCCCATGCTAGAAGAAGGAAGTCGATTGCGTATTTGATGGTAAAAAACACGCCAGAAGTGTGTCACGGTCATCTCTGCCTCTGCCTGTGGTGCCTGGGGTGCCTCTGCTGCCGCTGCCTGGGGTGCCTCTGCTGCCGCTGCCTGGGGTGCCGCTGCCTGGGGTGCCGCTGCCTGGGGTGCCTCTGCCTGGGGTGCCTGTTCCTCATCAGACGATGATGCGAACTCCTGCTGCATAGCCAAAATCTCTTCATTGCTCTCTGTCTTCTGGCGTAGATAATTGTAGAGTCGTGTCTGGTAAAAGAGCTTCACATTCGATATGACTTCTTGGTCCAGTGGCTGTATGAGAGATGTTGTTTTTGGTGGCATGAAAACAATCTGTACGTCGGGATGTAGAGTCTCTAAATAGTGTGGGTGGCAAGGGGCGTTGTCCATCAATAACAGGGCCTTGAAAGGTAGGCCTAGTTGTTGGCATTTGAGGCCGGCGGTCAGGAACAAATTGCTTGACAAGCCAGTCAGACATAATGGCACTAGTCATCCACCCATTAGCGCTCTTGTACCAATAAGTTCCAGTGTCATTCATGTCGCGCAGGTTCTTGTAACATCGAGGGTGGGCAGCTGTGTGCACCACTACAGGCCGCATCTTGTGGCTGCCGGAAAGGTTCACAGTAAACATGACAGTGAACCTTGACTGTCTATCTTGCGGCCCTTTGCCTGTTTCACAGATTTGGCAAGATATGTAGATTTTGGCATACACTTGTATTGCAAGCCACTTTCATCCACATTATAAATCTGATCCTTTGTGTAGCCACCATCCTCGATTATGGTCTTCAACACCCCAGGAAATGTGTCGGCTGCCACCACATCTGCAGACCCACGTTCTCCGGACACCTTGATGTTCCTTAGGTCCTTCCGTTTCATGAAGCCATGGAGCCAACCGTTGGATGCCTTAAAATTAAAATTCTGGCCAGACTTTGTCCTAGCACTTGCGGTGGTGTAGAAGAGTTTAGCCTGCTGTTTGATATAGGCCTTATCCACCGGGACTTGCTCACGGTGTTTGCGGGCTAGGAATGCTGCCAGGTATCGCTCCATGACCACCATAGCTGGATTGTTGCTCCTGCAACGTTGGTCCATCATGGCAGCACCATAGGACTTCACGATGGTGTTGATCTTTTCTCGGTTAGCCCAGATTGTTCTAACTGTCGATTCCGCTAAACCCATTGCTCGACCGATGGCTGAGTTTCCTTCTCCTTTTCCTTTTCTTTTGATGACCTCCAGCTTCATCTGGTGGGTGATAAGTTTGTTCTTGCGAGGGGGCATGATGATGGGGGCAAAAAAAAATATCACTGCACACGAGTCGGACTGCTGTTGCGCGTGCGAGCGAGGACTGAGGGTAGACTGGCGTATCCCACAATGCCCTGCCCTGGCGTCCCTGCGCAGATGGATGCGCGGAATGGTGTGGGGCCTCGCGTATTAGCTGAACTCCCCGGAATTGCCCTTATATCGGCCCCGGATTCGCGTTTTAAAGGTACATCACGCGTTTTGAAAGTTTTGGGTATGATTCGACCCCCTCCTCGTGTATAAGGTGAATCGCGTATTAAAAGCTCGCGTATTGGCAGGCCAGACTGTATACTACAGTGGAGCCCCCATCCTCGCTACACCGGTCTTCGTTGATTCAATTCTCGCACCACACACCAAATATTCCCAATTTCAATTCTCGCGCCAAAAGCCTCATTTCTCGCATCAAAATCCCAGCCGAAACCCGAAAAAATAGCAAAAATAACGAAAAACTCGACATAAAACTAGAAAACAAACAAAAACAATAATTTTGTTTTAACATAACGAAAGAATCTGCCAGTAGCTTGCCGTTTAGAGACGAAATCCGAGTGAATCCGAGATCCGATCGTCAAATGCGCAAGATGCCGCCATCTTTGTATGACGTCATCACTAAGCAGACGCTTGCAGTTTAGCTAGTATCTGTGTTGACAAAACAACCGTTTGCAAGCCTTTTTGTGCCTGAACCCCTTATCTCTCGCGTTTATTATAACCTCAAGTACATCTAGTGATAGGGATGGTTGGCCTGGTGGTAGCAATGAAGGAATTTCATGCTCAAAACACAGAGCAAACGGAACCGATTGAATTTTCCCCATAAGAACAGTGCCCCGATCTTGGCTGTTTCAATCCTAGCTCTATTTCTGCGGAACCGATTAGCAGCTAGGATGGGGGCTCCACTGTATTTCGTATTAAGTTTCTATGGGTTTATAATACAGTCCATGTCGGACGAAAGCGATTGAATTGCCTAGCCTAGACGGTGTTAGCCTAGGCTAGGCTAAATATGACAATGATTTATAATAAAATCTGTGTGGTAAGTAATCTTCTCATAATACGTATTTATACGTCTTTTCCTCATAATATGTATTTATTGGATGTATTTGGGGCGAAATAGGTACAATACTTGAGGGGTGGCTGGACGAATTTAGAACCTAGGCCTAAAAAAATTTGCATGATAGAAACAATGCCCCAATCTACAGTATTTATGGTTAGGAGTGTCATTTAGCCATGTCTACATTATTATTTACAATGCATAAGATTTAGGCCTAGGCTACTTGATGTAGCCTAGACAAAAAACATGTTTTCATAGCCTAACACTGGGAAAAAGTGCGGTAATTGTTTAGATATTGGGCCTTTTTTTCTAGTTATTAAAAACTTATTCTTTGGTGTATTATATGATACAGTATAATGCATAAAATTTAATTTGTGTACAATAAAACATGTTTTCATAGGCAAAAAATAGAAAAAGACGCAAATTTTGGCATGAGCACGGAACCGATTGAATTTTCCCCATAAGAACAGTGCCCCGATCTTGGCTGTTTCAATCCTAGCTCTATTTCTGCGGAACCGATTAGCAGCTAGGATAGGGGCTCCACTGTATTTTGTATTAAGTTTCTATGGGTTTATCATCCATAATTATATCGGGTTATCAAAAACCTGGTGAACAAGCCTACGCCTTTTTTATCATAAATGACCTAGAGCAGCTGGTCCAGCAACCCACCCGTATCCCGGATTGCTTCGGAGATCGGCCAAACATTCTTGACTTATTTCTGACTTCTAACCCTTCTTCTTATACTGTCAATATTTTCTCTCCTTTGGGCTCCTCCGACCATAAACATATCTCCGTCACCTGTCCTATCTCTTCAGTACGGCCATCCGATCATCCCAGCCGGCGGCGCTTGTGGCACTTTGGCGCTGCCGACTGGGAGGCTCTCCGGCAGTACTTCTTTGATTTCCAATGGAATGACTTCTGCTTCCGTGGCCGAGGACCCTCGGAGAGTGCTGAACGCATTACCGAGGTAATCCTCTTGGGCATGGAAGCGTACATTCCATTTTCTTTCTCTCAGTCTAATGCAAAAAAATCTTGGTTTACTCACGCTTGTTCTACTGCTGTCCACAACAAGGAGGAAGCATTCAAACGGTACCGACGCCTTAAACTCAAGAATTTCATTTTTCCTTAGTTTCTGCCCGGAATCAAGCTAAATCTGTTCTTCGACTTGCTAAGCACTCTTTCATCAATAATAAATGCACTGAACTATCCAAATCTAGCTCTTCCCAAGCTTTCTGGCATCTAGCCAAAAACCTCTCCAACAACTTTTCTTCCTCGTCTTTCCCTCCCCTTTTCCACTCTGATGGCACAACCATCACTTCTTCCTCTGACAAAGCTGAACTCTTTGCTCAAACTTTTGCCAGAAACTCTACCTTAGATGATTCCGGTGCTATTCCTCCCTCTCCACCCCCTCTCTCTTACTTATGCCTAATATCCTAATCTCTTCTAAAGATGTACTTTCTACCCTCTCTGGGCTTAATACTAAGAAGGCGTACGGTCCGGACGGTGTTCCTCCTGTTGTACTGAAAAACTGTGCTTCCGTGCTGACCCCCTGCCTAGGCAAACTCTTTCGTCTGTCTCTCCTCTAACGTCTTTCCTTCTTGCTGGAAGTTTGCTCTCATTCAACCTGTCCCAAAGAAGGGTGACCGCTCTCAACCCTCCAACTATCGTCCAATTGCTCTCATCTCTTGTATCTCTAAAGTTTTTGAAACTATTCTTGCTTCCAAATTTCTTAAGCATTTCTCTTTTCATAATCTGCTCTCAGATCGCCAGTATGGCTTCCTTAAGGGTCGCTCTACTGGTGATCTTCTTTCATATCTTACTAACTCTTGGTCATCCAACTTTCGGGACTTCGATGAGACTTTTTCTGTTGCACTAGACATATCGAAGGCCTTCGATAGTCTGGCACAAATCTTTAATTTCCAAACTGCCCTCCTTCGGTTTCTGTTCCTCCATCTGTGCCTTTGTCTCTAATTTCCTTTCCGGCCGTTCCATAGCTGCGGTTGTGGACGGCCATCGCTCAAATCCTCATCCTATCAACTCCGGTGTTCCTCAGGGTTCTGTCCTATCCCCTATTCTCTTTCTAATTTTCATAAATGATCTTCTCAACTGTACATCTAGTCCCATCCATTTATATGCAGACGACTCTACTTTACACCACTCAATTAGTTTTCCAGAACGCCCCAGCCAGCAGTCCCCCAAAAGTAAACGTAATGAAGCCATAAAATGCTTATCTTCTGATCTAGCTACTATTTCCAATTGGGGTAGAGAAAACCTTGTAACATTTAATGCTTCCAAAACTCAATTTATCCATCTTACTACCTGTCAGGAACCTCCAGAGGACCATCCCTTATTCTTCAACAATACAAAAATCAACCCTTCATCTTCCCTCAATGTTCTCGGTGTCTCTTTTTCTTCTGCTCTCACTTGGAAAGACCATATTACCAGTCTCGCTAAGGCAGCCTCCCAGAAGCTGGGTGTGCTCAACCGCCTCAAGGGGTTCTTTACCCCTGCGCAGCTACTTGCTCTGTACAGGGGCACAGTGAGTCCTTGTATTGAGTATTGTTCACATGTGTGGGGAGGATCCTCTCACACCGCACTCCTAGATAGAGTAGAAAGGAAAGCTTTTCGTATCATTAACTCCCGTCCACTCACCAATTCTCTGCAATCTCTCTCTCTTCGCCGCAATGTTGCATCTCTCTCACTATTCTATCGCTACTACAATAATCAGTGTTCCTCGGAGCTTTCCCAGTGTATACTACCTCCTCTACGTAGGGTACGTAGTACCCGCCTTGCAACACAATCCTACCCCTACTCTGTGCAATTCTCCAACCCAAGAGTGAAACGCTATTCTCAGACTTTCTTCTATTCAACTGCTGAGCTCTGGAACTCTCTCCCAGAATCAGTCTTTCCCTCTTCCTATGACTTAAATTCCTTCAAACTCTGTGTGTCCAGGTATTTTAGCTCGAACGTCCCATGATTTCGGCCCTGTCACTCTTTGAAATCTGGGGAGGCACTCGCTGCAGGCAGCCTTTTGTCTCCCTCATTCACATAGAAAAAAAAAAATAATAATCCGGTATATCTTGTAGATAGTTAAATGACGCATTGGTGGATATGAACTGCGCATGCATCATTTTTGGGACTGGCGAGTTGCTTGCCAGGTACAGACAGACTCGCTTTAGCTACGACCTCATCAACAACTCCTTCCAGCCGCTCCAAATACAACCACCTGTTTCATGCTAAGTCACTCTAATTCTTAACTCCTAGTGGCCACTATACCTTCTATCTATTCCTAATTCTATCCTTGAGCTATCCATCACTATCAACAAGTAAAGTAAGTTAACTCTTATAAGTTTATAGGTAGATTTCACTTTGTTTACTGTCAAATTCTTATAGTTTGTGTGTATGGTACCGTAAAACCGGGTCGCTTCGGACTGCGGTGATAACTTCGGACATCGGCGATAATAAGTAATTAGCCATTGTCATTATATAATGGAAACGCTTTTTATTTTTTATTTTTTTTTGTGGGGTCCGTTTAGAGAAATGGCAAAGGAAGAGCATGTAAAAGCCCTAGGGAACTGACATGAGTTATTATGTACACGAAAAAAATATTATATATATGACGAAAATTTGTACATTTTTCGCTACCCTGCCAAACTTCTATCACCCCGAAGAAATTTGTTTGTATGAATGATGTTGTGACTGATATAATTTTGTAGTAACATTACCAGAGACAACATCCACCAAAGGAAATTTGTTACATTTGTATAACGCTCTAGCTAGAACACTATCATTTAACCTATTGTGTTTTCCAAAAAAAAAAATTTGACTTCGGACATGGAACACACAAATCGTTTGTTATTATTTGGCCACAGGCCGTAGCTCGGTTGGTAGAGCTCTCGCCTGCTGACCGTGAGGTTGACGGTTCGAGCCTCGGGCCAGCCAGTGAGCTATTGGCAGATGTCAGTGCTGTTGGTGAACGGTGCAGTCTAGCAATCTGTGGCTACTATTCACTGAAGTCCCTGATTCATCAAGGCACCCACCCTAGCCCAGCTATTCAGCTGGGAGTGTATGGTGGTAAAAACTGCATAAAAAAAATGCATCTATGAAAATAATTCATAATACTTGGCCATCATTAAAATGGTGGTTAAAGATCAAATAATCATTCTGAGTCCAAAAACCCATAAAAATATGATAATATGCTAACCGATTTATGTATTTAGGATAATTCTGGATATATAATATATATAAATTAGGAGAGGCATATATCTTGTCCCAAAATATTGTTATCTGCCATAAGAAACACCAACACATACGTTATACCTATAAAAATGCTCAAATTCATAAAAATGTATATGCAGTGATAGAGTATACATACCTATATATTTTCACTAGGCCTAGTTAATTTTCGAGTTATTGATTTGACAGCATTGATTATTTTTCCTGCTCAATATTTTCTAAGGGAGTTCAATGCCTAACGAGAACAAATCCAAAAAGAAAATCTGTTAAACATTGTATATAACCCCCTCCTATACTGATTATACAGGCCTAAAAGTATTGACTGTGCATTTTCCAGTAAGACATCGAACAGGAATAAGCAGCAATAATAAAATATTCATATAAAATAGTAGGAGCCGAAAAATGAATGAAATAAAACCACGAACGTACGTCCGAAGTTCCCCTCCGCTTGTCCGAAGTTATCCCAGCTTTCTTGGCAATTATTTTCCATAAGAAATCACTGTATGTCCGAAGATATCCATACATGTCCGAAGTCAGCCACTTTTGAGATGACATCATTTAGGATAAGGATAGCTCTCTTATTATGGGGGATAATTTTAGGAGGCTTCCTGGATTACCGCGCACTATCACCACACATCACTTGACCTAGTTATATCTCTATAATGTGTTTACAGTCAGGAGATATTGTTAAAAAACCTCAAGAAATGTCCGAAGTTACCGTAAAACTGGGTAACTTCGGACATTTTTCGAGGTTTTTTAACAATTTCTCCTGACTGTAAACACATTATAGAGATTTAACTAGGTCAAGTGATGTGTGGTGATAGTGTGCGGTAATCCAGGAAGCCTCCTAAAATTATCCCCCATAATAAACATTTTAAAGTGATTTATTATATTAGGCCTAGGCCTATATTGTTTGTTTGCTTCGTCCTACTATTGGGTGTCCGCTACATTATTGTTCCTCTCGTCAATGTCCGCCTCATTATCCTTCTCCTCTTTACCATGATAGCTACTTTGGGCCCTAAGGTCCTCCCTAGTCGGCTATCTAAGCTCCTCAGTCCTCATGGCTTGCCTCAAAAAGTCTTCAAAGCTGGGATTGTTGATATAGACACGTCGTCATTTTGGTCCAAGTCGCATTATCCTTCTTCTTGCCACCGAAGGTACATTCCTGGCGAACCGGAACTATGTTCTTTTAAGTTCCTCTAAGTTTTTTTTAAGTTCTTTTAAGGTTATGAACATATGAACGAAAAATACTGCCACTTGGGATTGTATTGTTTCAGTTAATATATCACTCACAAAGGCATAAAACGTGATGCAAGGTAAGTTAAGTATATTTCTTGTTCTGCGCATCTTTCCTAAAATTGTGAATGTCCTTTTCCACTTTGTGCTTTTCAGGTGGCCCTCTACCACGAACAACTACATCACCACTTGGTCCCACGGCTACCATTATCCATATATCATGAATCGATGGAGAGAGCGAGCAATAAATAATACAGTCAAGGTCGAACGGAAACTGGTAAAAGAGTAGAGTAACTTTATCACGACGGACAGGTGCCGAGAGGTAGCCTATGCGCTCGGGTCGGCTCGCCGCTCAGGTCGGCTCGCCGCTCGGGTATTTTCGCCACTCGCCTATTTTCGTCTCTTGACCACCCGCCAATTATGAATTTTTGCCGCCAGACGAGAGCTTTGGTATCTTATAGATTATGGCGCCAAACACGATTTCGCCAAGCTTAAACACGCCAGACATGAGAGTTTACTGTACAGTGGAGCCCCCATCTTCGCTACACCGGTCTTCGTTGATTCAATTCTCGCTCCACACACCAAATATTCCCAATTTCAATTCTCGCGCCAAAAGCCTCAATCCTCGCATCAAAATCCCAGCCGAAACCCGAAAAAATAGCAAAAATAACGAAAAACTCAACATAAAACTAGAAAACAAACAAAAACAATAATTTTGTTTTAACATAACGAAAGAATCTGCCAGTAGCTTGCCGTTTAGAGACGAAATCCGAGTGAATCCGAGATTCGATCGTCAAATGCGCAGGATGCCGCCATCTTTGTATGACGTCATCACTAAGCAGACGCTTGCAGTTTAGCTAGTGTCTGTGTTGACAAAACAACCGTTTGCAAGCCTTTTTGTGCCTGAACCCCTTATCTCTCGCGTTTATTATAACCTCTAGTACATCTAGTGATAGGGATGGTTGGCCTGGTGGTAGCAATGAAAGAATTTCATGCTCAAAACACATATCAAAGACCAGTCCATGTCGGACGAAAGCGATTGAAATGCCTAGCCTAGACGATGTTAGCCTAGGCTAGGCTAAATATGACAATGATTTATAATAAAATCTGTGTGGTAAGTAATCTCATAATACGTATTTATACGTCTTTTCCTCATAATATGTATTTATTGGATGTATTTGGGGCGAAATGGGTACTTGAGGGGTGGCTGGACGAATTTAGAACCTAGGCCTAGGCTAGGCCTAAAAATGTTCGCATGATAGAAACAATGCCCCAATCTACAGTATTTATGGTTAGGAGTGTCATTTAGCCATGTCTACATTATTATTTACAATGCATTGGAGTTAGGCCTAGGCTACATGATGTAGCCTAGACAAAAAACATGTTTTCATAGCCTAACACTGGGAAAAAGTGCGGTAATTGTTTAGATATTGGGCCTTTTTTTTCTAGTTATTAAAAACTTATTCTATGGTGTATTATATGATACAGTATAATGCATAAAATTTAATTTGTGTACAATAAAACATGTTTTCATAGGCAAAAAAAGGAAAAAGACGCAAATTTTGGCATGAGCACGGAACCGATTGAATTTTCCCCATAAGAACAGTGCCCCGATCTTGGCTGTTTCAATCCTAGCTCTATTTCTGCAGAACCGATTAGCAGCTAGGATGGGGGATCCACTGTATATATATATATAAATATATATACAGTATATACACTCAACCCTCTGATATCGCGCATAATTAGTGCCGCTATAACGAGAACCGCGATAATGGAACTTAATAATTTATGGGGAAAAATAAGTTGGTTCCCAGGTCCCAACTTTTTTACCCCCAGATTCGTCCAAGTACCCATTTCTCCCCTTAACCTGACAAGCGCGATATAGACCTAGGTGCTAGGGTAGTTATTTGTGCATTTCTAGCCCTGGATTCTGACAGAATTCGTTATATTTACAATATAAACCATTATTTGTTTTCGGTATGCTTTTATTTTACATATATGATGTATATATGAACCTTCAAGAGTGCTAAAATAAGTGGGAAAAGCATTTGGGTGGTGAAAAACGAAGATATTGGCCACCCGGTCATAATCTCAGGCGAGAGAGAGACACAGGCAGCCCTCCCCTCTCGCTGTCTGGGAGTCAACTGAGACGAGCGGGGCGGTGTGTGCCGGTGTCTGGGTGTTGCATAACGATCTTTTATGCAACCCACTTGTGCTACATTATCGCGGGAGAGAAAAATAACCGATAAATGATGATAATAAGAGGAAAAATAGGTGATAATTGAGGAGGGGAGGGAGGGGGGAATAAGGTGGGGAAGGAGGGGAGGGGGGTGGGTGAGATTTACATGGATGAGTACTGGAGGGGAATTATCTCACCTAGAGACAAATTCCTTTGTTTTGATAGGCCCTTTTTTTTTATGGAAGGCTTTTTTTATGGTCCTGCTTCCGTGAGGCCTATCGCGTTCCCTATAGGAAGCCTTCCGTGAGGCCTATCGCGCTTGCCGGGTTAAATAAGCCTACATCCAATAAATATCTATTGAAAATATATAAAAATACATATTATGAGGATATTACTTACCACATAGACTTTATTTGAAAACATAATCATATTTAGCATAGCCTAGGCCTAGCCTATCATATCGTATGATCGTCGATTCCGTGACTTTCGTCACTTGACTGTGTTTTGATGGTCTCGGGCTTTCAATTCCTACATCATTACCACCAGGTCCACCATCCCTATCACTGAATGCACTAGAGGTCATAAGAAACACGAGAGATAAGAGGTTTTGGCACAAATAAGCAAGTAAAAGGCGGGTGGACTCAGAAGCGTCTGGCTTATGTTGACGACAACAAAGATGGCGGATGGAAAATGCGCAAGTGCAGTGTTGCCACTGGATAAAATAGAAAAGTCCAAGGAACCTGACCTAAAATCTCCAAGATCACGTATAGAAACCCAAGATATATATATATATAAATAGCCAAAACCCAAGCTGTGGCAACACTGCGCAAGTGACGCTCTGATTTTGATCATTTTGGATTCATTGGATTCACTTGTTTGTTTGTGTTTTCTAGTTTGATATAAAGTCTTTCATTATTAAAGAACAGAAAAAACAGCCAATGAAAGCCTCACCTAGCTCTGACGTCAAGCCAATCAGCTGCTGAATCACCCCATGCTTGGCGGTGACGTAGACAGGCGGGATTTTCGAGTTTTCCCGTCAGAGAGGGGCCGCGATAACGGCTCTAGGACCCGTGGTAACAGAATAGTTGGGTTTTTTAGGTATGCGTGATAACGGTGAAACGCTATAACCAAACCCGTGATAACGGAGGGTTGAGTGTACAGTAAACCTTTCATGCTCGCGGGTTTCATGATCATGGATTTGAATACTCATGGTTTTTCAACCCTTGGGATAAATAATAATAAATAATGAAATCTAATTTAAAAATACGAAAAGTAAGGAGATTGAATGGTTTGCCAGTTCCCGCCAATAGCTTGTGTTTACCTGCTCTCGTCGGTACAGCGCAGTGCTATTGATTTTGTATATCTCGTCAACATGGCCAACAAACTTAAATCTGGTGAGCCTCAATCAAGTGGGAAAGGACCAAAGAAGACCAAAAGGCACATGAAAGTGATGACTTTAGAAGAGAAGGGTGAATTAATCAATAAAATAAAGGGTAGCATGTCGTACGCTGCGTCGTCTGACCTAGATGAACTTGATGACCCTACCGGCCTCCCCCCCTCTCCCCTGCTGACAACGGGGACGACTCTCAATAAACATCGCACATCTATTTAACATTACTTACCTTAATTTCTTTGTTTGTGTTCTACTATTCATTATAATTAATCATCTATAATCATTAAGCTGATATGTACCAGGGTGGGAGGTGTATGGCCTAGGAATAGACAACAACAACAACAAAACACTCGTAAGTATCGATCGGTAACGATTGTTTACATTTATACAGTAGGCCTACTGTACCCTATTACTAATCTTTTATACACTTGTAATATACAATTTATACTATTTTGTATTATTTGCATCCATAATTATCATTTTCATTCAAGCAACAAAATCCATTTTCTTTATACCGTAAGCCTACTTTCGGGCGGGAGGGGTAACTTATCTCATGCTCGCGGATTTACGATATTCACGGGTGTCTCTGTTCCCTAACTCCCGCGAGCATGAAGGGTTTACTGTATATTTACATATATATATATATATATATATATATATATATATATATAAATATATATATATACAGTCGACGCTCGATTTAACGGAGCCCGATACAACGGATTTCGGATTTAACGGACTCTGTCTGTAGCCGGACAATGGACCCAGCAACGGACAAAGTCCGATGCTCGAAAAAAAGTTGGAGCAAAGTCCGTTGCTCTATCTATTTATCTCTCTAATGCACCTACCTAAATCCCTTATACATTAACATAACTACTGTATGTCTTATTTGGACTTTTAGTAATCTTTGAATAATTTCTAATGTGATGGAATTGAAAAATATATCCTTCCAGCACATAGATAAATAATAAATAAGATAGTCAACAAAAATGTTCAACTCTCCCCTCCGTGCGAGCAGAGACGGAAGATTTACGTTTGATAGATTTTTTGTTTTGTTTTTTTCCCTCGATATACACTCTCTTTCTATCTATCTATCTCTCTAATTCATCTACCTAAATCCCTTATACATTAACATAACTATGTCTTATTTGGACTTTTTGTAATCTTTGAATAATTTCTAATGGGATGGAATTGAAAAATATAATATCCTTCCAGCACATAGATAAACAATAAATAAGATAGTCAAAAAAATAGTTCAACCCTCCCCTCCGTCTAGGCGCCGAGCTTCCGAGACGGGAGATTTACGTTTGATAGATTTTTTTTTTTTTCCCACGGTATACACAAAATGATGGGGAAATATTATAACATGTTTTTAATTGACATTTGTGTCGATTTTGCTGATTATGAGTTGGTGGAAAAAAAAATCTTTAATTCTATCATTTCGGAAATGATTCACAGATTATATAGAAACCAAATAACATACACTTTTAACCCATCCAGCCCCGGCTAGTTTTGTAATGTTTGTTCACCAGAACCCGGCCGGTTTTCAAAAAATGGTTTTATTCCAGAAACAATAGCGAATGGGTTAGGAATGAAGGAAAAACCACGAAAAACCACTCAAAAAGCTTAAAGAATGGTCCTACAGAGCCCCCGAAAACGTATTTTACAAGAGTAAAAAATTGAAGGCAATTACCCCAAAAAACCAGGTTATTGCGCGCTCACGCACACGCATGTGGACTTTGAGAGTTTTCAACCATCGGCACGGTTGCGTGGGATACGTACACAGTTCCCATACAAATCTTAGCCCTCTTGAGTGGCTACACCTGAGGTTACGGTCGGCGCAATTAGGGTGACGCGCCAGGCGCGTCTCTGGGGCTGTGCGTTACATACATCGCCGACGCGTCAGGCGCGTCGCTGGGGCTGTACGGGTTAAGTGTGTTCAATAGTTTTGCATTATCAATAGGGTGTAGCACAAGGCTTATCAACATATCACAGTAACGGGGTCGGGGTTGAGGCCGGGACGGGGAGGGGAGGGAGTAGGCCTACAGGGGATATCCTTAAATTTTTTTTTTTTTTTTCCCATGTGAAATTTATCATATCAATGACAAATACGACCTTTATTATGTTTTCAGGGACAGTACAGCACAACGTGTCCCTCAATCACCAAAAAAAAAAAAAAATAAATAAATACGAAGGCAATTTTACAGCTACAGACTTTTTCCAGCAACGGACTCGGTCTCCCCCCCATTAGTCCGTTAAATCGAGCGTCGACTGTATATATATATATATATATATATATATATATATATATATATATACAGTATATATACTGTATAGTGTATATACAGTAAACTCTCATGTCTGGCGTGTTTAAGCTCGGCGAAATCGTGTTTGGTGCCATAATCTATATGATACCAAAGCTCTCGTCTGGCGGCAAAAAATCGTAATTGGTGGGTGGCCAAGACCCGACAATAGGCGAGCGGCGAAAATACCCAAACGGCGAGCCAACCTGAGCGGCGAATTAACCCGAGCGGCGAGCCGACCCGAGAGCATAGGCTACCTCTCGGCACTTGTCGGTCATGATAAAGTTACTCTACTCTCTTACCAGTTTCCGTTCGACCTTGACTGTATCATTTATTGCTCGCTCTCTCCATCGATTCATGATATATGGATAATGGTAGCCGTGGGACCAAGTGGTGATGCAGTTGTTCGTGATAGAGGGCCACCTGAAAATCCCAAAGTGGAAAACGACATTCGCAATTTTAGGAAAGATGCGCAGAACAAGAAATATACATAACTTACCTTGCCTTTGTGAGTGATATATTAACTGACACAATACAATCCCAAGTGGCAGTATTTTTCGTTCATAAGTTGATAACCTTAAAAGAACTTAAAAAAACTTAGAACTTAAAAGAAAATGGTTCCGGTTCGCCAGGAATGTACCTTCGGTGGCAAGAAGACGGATAATGCGACTTGGACCAAAATGGCGACGTGTCTATATCAACGATCCCAACTTTGAAGGCTTTTTGAGGCAAGCCATGAGGACTGAGGAGCTTAGATAGCCGACTAGGGAGGACCTTAGGGCCCAAAGTAGCTATCATGATAAAGAGGAGAAGAATAATGAGGCAGACAATGACGAGATGAACAATAATGAGGCGGACACCCAGCAGTAGGACGAAGCAAACAAACAATATAAGCAAAATTAAATAAAATACTTTAAAATATTTCTGGTGAGTCTTAATATCCTTTAATTATTTCAATTGGCATGTACTATAGTTAGTATTCAGAAATTTTTGATTAAAAATATGAAAAAAGGGTAAAATAGGCTAACTTAGGGGTGACCAAAGACTACCATAATTTTTTCCCATTTAATTTCCAATGCGTGTCTGGCGAAATCGCGATTGGCGCAGTTTTTTCAGACTACTAAGAACGCCAAACAAGAGAGTTTACTGTATATATTTTTTGTTTTCTTTATTTAAATTTTCTGTGAGTGAGGGAGACAAAAGGCAGAACTGCCTGTAGTGAGTGCCTCCCCCAGAGTTGAAAGAGTGACAGGGCCAAAATCAAGAGACATTCAAGCCTAAATGCCTGGACACACGAAGTTTGAAGCAACTTAAGTCATAGGAAGAGGGAAAGACTGACTCTGGGAGAGAGTTCCAGAGTTCAGCTGTTAATGAGTTAATGAGACGGAAGGACTTCCTTTCCACTTTGTCTAGAAGTACTGTGTGAGAGGATCCTCCCCATACGTGTGAACAATACTCAATACATGAACGATTGTACGCACTAATTAGAGTGGTCGATAGTGAAGTACATACTACAATTCATATTGTCAATGCCTTTAATGATTTTGACCACTTGAATTAAGTCGCCTTTTAATCTGCGCTGGATTAAAGGAAATAGATTTGTTCTTTAGGCTAGGTATCATTTTGGTAACTCTACGGTGAACTCGTTCTAGTTTGTCTATATCTTTTTGGTAATAAGGACACCAGGATTGAACGCAGTACTCCAGAAAAGGGCGGAGTAGGGAATTATAAAGAGTTAGGATAACTTCTTTGGATTTATGTTTAAATGACCTGCCTATAAAGCCAATTATTTTGTTTGCCTTCTTAACAACTTCTGTACATTGTTGGCTGGGTTTTAGGTTACTCGATATTGTTACTCCCTGATCGGTTTCTCTGTCTACACTCTTAAGCTGAGTGCCATTCATCGAATAGTTTGTTTTCTCATTTCGGTATCCGATATGTAGTACAGTACTTTACATTTATCCGCATTGAAACTCATTTCCCAAATTTGGGCCCAACATGACAACTTATCTAGATTGTGCTGCATATCGTCAACCTGTTCTTTTGAGAGTACAGTACGCTATTTGCAACTATTGTATCGTCAGCAAACTTTGAGTTTGTACATGTGAGACCCACATCTATGTCGTTGATGTAAATTGGAAAGATAATTGGTCCTAGTACCGATCCCTGGGGTACCCGGCTACTGACATTGGTCCATTTAGATGCCTTACCGTTTATGACTACTCTTTGCTTTCTGTTGCTGAGCCAATTTTCTATCCATTTCAACACACCGTCTTCTATTCCATGCGTTTTTATTTTTAACAGTAAACGTTTGTGAGGAACTTTGTCAAAGGCCTTTTGAAAATCAAGGCAGCCTATATAATATATACAGCTTTACTCTCATCATAGAGGTTGAGGATATCGTGGAAGAAGTCTAAGAGGTTTGTTAAGCAGAAACGTTCGTTACGAAAGCCGTGTTGAGTATCTTTAAGTATGTAATTTTCCTCTAAGTGATTTACGAGTCTGTCGCTTACGAGTGTTTCTAGCATTATACATACAACTGATGTTAAGCTAATTGGACGATAGTTACTGGGTAGGGATTTGCTGCCTTGTTTGAATATCGATGTTATGTTGGCTAGCTTCCACTGATCAGGCATAGTTCCAGACTGTAAGGATTTATTGAATAGAAATGTCAGTGGTTTGGAGAGCTCATTCTTAGCTTCCTTTAGAATTCTAGGTGAGATTGTATAAGGTCCAGGCGATATATTTACCTTGAGTTTATCTAAACATATCAATATTTCTCTCTCTGTAACGGTGATATTGCTTAGAACATTAGAATTATCAATCAGAATTGGCGATGCTGTAGGGATATCACTGAGGTCTGTTGTAAAAACTGATGCAAAGAAGGTATTGAGGGCATTACTCATTTGTACTTTGTCTTTGGTGTATTCTCCAATTTCTCTATTTTCATTGACTAACGGTCCAACAGTTGAAGTAACTACTTTCTTCTTTCTGATATAACAGAATTCTTTCGGGTTGGTTGTACTTTGAATCGCAACATTTAACTCCATGGTTTTGTTACGTTGCTTAATTAATTTTTTGGCTTTGCGTTGTTATTTCTACAAATTTCACCCGTTCTTCATCATTTTATGAGGATTTTAATCTATCCTCACAAAATGACGAAGAACGGATAAAAACTTGTAGAACAACGACGCAAAGCCAAAAAGTTAAGTAAAATTACCCTGGAAGGATGTAGTAGTGTCCGGGCGTACGGTCGTCAAGTTTACATAGGTCGATCGCTGCTGTTAAGTTCCTGTCTATTTTACGCTTATTTTTTCTGTTATTTGCCCCCTGCTGGCAATATATATATAATGATGACAATAAGTCATGGGGGGATGAGGGGGGCAAAGCCCCCCTCAACCTATTATTGTATTCCACGGCAGTCAAAATAGACGGGAACATGATCGCGAGCATCTGCCGCCGCCGCTCCGCGTAGTGTAAACAAGGCGGGCAGCCGCGGTACCCCCTGAACACTACATGTATGTTGCGTGAATCACTGCCAAACATCAAAAATACAAAACCAAATATAAATATATATATATATATAGGTTAATAGCTCTATTGCCCTCTGATTCCTAGCCCTGCCCACTAGTGAGGGCAGTATCTTCAGATTGATGGATAACAGGTAGGCTAAATATTAATTGCCGGTGGTCTGCAATAGGCTATCATAAAACCAAGAAAAAAACAAAAACTAAGAAACTAAATATAAAAATATAAGAAAATAGCTGTGGTGCACAAAACCTATATTAGGCCTAGGCCTAACCACAATAAGAAATCATGGTAAAAATTGAAGAGACCCCGGACAGTCTTTTTACTAGTTATTTTGTGTTGTTTTGTTAGGGCCCACCCTGGTAAAAATGGATCTAGAGGGTACAGTACGTAGTGTTTCCCCGGACTGGCACTTTCCGCCCAATAGTATAGGGGCCCGAACCTGGTGGTAGCGCTCCAGGCATTGGGCGAAAAATACCAGGCCAGTCTTATTGCCGTGTAAGCGCACAGGGTGCGTCCCTGCGGCTGGTTCTGGTGGGGCGTACCGAGGCCACTGGATCCTACCCCCTCCTTGTAATCTTGGGGGAAGGTACTGTGAATGGTCCCGAGGTAGACTGGAACCGGAGTTCTGGGGGGGGGGGGGTGATGCCCATTTGCCAGCCAAAATACCCAATTTATGACTAAACAACCTAAAAAGAAACGTAAGTCCGATGAATCAAAACCGCACAGGACAAGGACAAATGCCCCCCCACAATCTCAGACTTGCTAGTGTGAATGTTGGTAGTTTGAATCTGCGGGCAAATGAAGTGCCTGAGATGTGTGAGAGGAGGCGAGTGGACGTCTGCTGTACCCAGGAAACACTCTGGACGAGGCATGGGGTAGGCCTACAGTGGATTGTCAGAAAAAAGAAAGATATAGGATATACTGGATGGGAGTGGAGGCTGATAAAGCGAATGGAGTGGGTGTTCTGGTGGCTGAAAAGCTGGCGGAAAGTGTGCTTCAGATTACGAGTTAGCGAAAGGCTGATTGTTGGTCATATCAGGCCTCTCGGAGAATGAAATAACAATCGTGGGGGGGGACCTGAATGGTCACGTGGGAGCATCTGCAGATGGATACGAGGGGGTACATGGAGGAAATGATTACGGAAGGAGAAATCTGGAAGGCGAATATATATTGGAGTCCTGCGTTGAACTCAACATGGTTGTGTGTAACACAAAGTTCAAGAAAAGACAGAGCCATCTGATCAAATATAACTCCGGGGTCTCCAGTAGCCAGATAGATTACTTCTTGGTTAACAGGAAAGACTGGAAACTAGTTCGAGATGTAAAGGTCATCCCGAGCGAAGAATGTATCCCCCAGCATAAGCTACTTGTATGCGACATGAACTTATACAGAGATCCTAAGCACAAGAAGGTATACATACCCAAAAGGAAAGTGTGGCTGCTGAAGAACAAGGAAGTTAGGGATAGGTTTCATAATGAACTGGAGGAAATGAATAGAAATAAGGAAGCTAGGCCTAACAATGTAAATAGTCAATGGAACTTTCTTAAGCATAGCCTTATCGCTGCCACTGACAAAGTCTGTGGGAAAACAAAGGGTCACCCCAGGAATAAGACCTCCTGGTGGTGGAATGATGAGGTAGAACATGCTGTGAAAGAGAAAAGGAGATGCTTCAAAGCATGGAAGAAGGGAGGCAGCAAGGAGGAATACCAGGCAGCTAAACGAACTGCCAAATGAGTTATTTACAATGCTAAAAATGGCATTAAGGATTAAGGACCTGGTCCTCGAACAAGTGCGTAACACTGATAATCCCAATGGGATCTTCAACCTAGCTAGGCAAGTTAAAAATGACAGTAGGGATATTATAGGTGAACAGTGTGTTAGAAACGATAATGGGAAGATTGTGTATGCAGAAAATGAAATCAGAGAAGCATGGAAGGCACACTATGAACGATTGCTAAATGTAGAGTTTGAATGGGATAAGGAACAGCTTAGTATCGAAAAACCAATATCTGGGCCCCCTCCTTTGATAGCACCAGCTGTAGTGAGCGACGCAATCAATAAAATGAAGGACGGTAAAGCTCCAGGTAGCGCTGACATTGTCGCTGAGATGATAAAAGCCTCGGGGGAGACTGGTGTAAACTTAGTCACTGAGTTGATAAACACCATTATTAAAGATGAGAAAATCCCAGAGGATTGGCTCAAAAGTGTAATAGTAAATATATACAAAGGAAAAGGGGATGCGCTAGATAGAGGAAATTATAGGGGCCTGAAAATGCTTGACCAAATCATGAAGGTCTGTGAGAGTCCTTGAGGGTTTGATCAGGCAAAGCATCTCTATTGATGATATGCAGTTTGGTTTTATGCCAGGACGGGGTACAACCGATGCTATCTTCATAGTCAGGCAGATACAGGAAAGATACTTACTAAAAGGCAGGGATCTTTACTTTGTGTTTGTAGACCTGGAGAAGGCCTTTGATAGGGTGCCTAGAGATGTTGTGCAGTGGGCTATGAGGAAACTTGGTGTGGAAGAGTGGCTGGTGCGTGTGATAATGAAGATGTATGAGGATTCGCGAAGTGCGGTGAGGGTGAAGGGTGTACTGAGTGATGAGTTCGCAGTCCGTGTTGGAGTCCATCAGGGTTCAGTGTTAAGCCCCCTCCTCTTTATTATGGTCTTGGAAGCACTGTCTAGAGTTTTTAGAGGCGGACTCCCGTTGGAACTGTTTTATGTAGACGATTTAGTCCTAATAGTTGACAGTATGCAAGATGCTGAGGGTAAATTAAGAGAGTGGAGAGAGGGCATGGCGAGCAAGGGTTTAAGAGTCAATATTTACAAAACCAAGGTTATGCATTGTAGATTGAGACGAGGGAATGTGGAAAAGAGCGGTGCATACCCATGTGCAGGTGTCTGGAAAGGGAGTGGGTGTTAACTCAATTCAATGTAGCATCTGTCGATGTTGGGTACACCATGGGAGTAAGCGCTGTAGTAGAATATAGGGACCCCTGCCAAAGGTTAAGTCAGAAATAGATAAATTTGAGTGCGTAGTGAGCAAAGGCGAGCTTGTGTTAAGTGATGATCCTGTGGCTGTGAATTTTGGAAATGAGTCTTTGGAGCTGGTGAACAAGTTTTGTTACCAAGGTGATACCATCTCTGCCGGTGGTGGGGACGAATCTGCCACTGTTGCTAGAATTAGGTGTGGCTGGGGGAAGTTCAGAGAACTGATGCCAATCCTGACCATGAAAAGAATGCCTCTCCCCCTGAAGGGAAAGGTGTATGCCTCATGTGTTAGAAGTGCAATGACGTATGCCTCAGAAACATGGGTTGTTAAAGTAGAGGATGTCAACAGAATGGAGCGTAATGAGATGAGAATGGTGAGATGGATGTGTGGGGCCAGGCTACAGGATAGAATAACAAATGTTGAGCTGAAGAGACGTTTAGGTATAAAGAGTATTAGCGAGGTGATGCGTACAAGTAGACTGGGATGGTATGGACATGTGGAGAGAATGGATGAACAAAATTGGGTGAAAAAATGCAGGTCTGTGATTGTGGAGGGAGCTGCACCAAGGGGTGGACCGAGGAAGACCTGGGATCGGACTATACGTGCCGATCTCGAATCCAAGAACTTGACAAGTGAAGCAGCCCTTAACAGGGTTGCCTGGAACGCCGCCATTAGGACAAGAGACTGAAACTGCACGTATGTGTGGAACACTCAGTCTTAAAATTTTATGTATATATGTATGTAGGTTAGGTTACGTTAGGTTAGGTCCCTTCAATTGTTACTGAAATCAATGTAAGGAAGTTTATCCTAAACCTAGGCCTAGGCCCATGCGAAAAATTAGTATAACTTTATCTTAATACCACAAATTTTTTTATATATTTGAAGATAGGAATATATATGCTCCAAAGATCATATGAAAATTTGTTTTCACCCTCGGCAAAACCTAATAAAAAAGTATGGTAATAAAATTTCTTTTTCGTAACAAGGTTGTCAATGCGGTACTTCCAGTTATCGACAGCTCTAAAGATCATATGAAAATGTGTTTTAACCCTCGGAAAAACCTAATATAAAAGTATGCTACAAAAATGTAATTTTCGTAACAAGGATGTCAATACGGTACTTTCCTGTTAACAACGTACAATCAAAGCTGAAGATTGCAGAGTAAACACCGTAGACTTCCTCGACTTTTCTTTCGCCTTCATATTATTGACATCCATTTTTTTTTTTTTACTTACCCAAAACAGCAGGGGTGTGGGGGCGGCAGCACCCACCCATAATACTAGGATAGAAACTCAAAGGCCAAGAGGAGTATATGAATGTGATATTGCAGCAGGACATGACAAAGGCCAAAAGGGAGAAACAAAAGGAGCTAACAGAGGAAGCAAAAAGGAAAGAAGAGTGACAATTCGAGAAACTACATATATCGCGTGAGAGGGCCTCTCGGAAGACGAAGAGTGATAAAAATATGGAAGACTTCTCAATAAACTGCTGGTACACATATGCAGACAATTTCTCAAATAACGGCTGAGCTGGAGACTAGAATAAGGCAATCAGAAAGCAAACCGGACCTACTTTTAATTACTGAAGTGAAGCCTAAAAATATGAGATACTGTACACATTAACGGAGAGTGAGATAAGTTTGAACGGATACAACATTTATTCCAATATTGAGAGTGAGCAAGGAAGAAGTATTGCTATTTATGTTAAATCTAATATTAGGGCAAGAGAAATTAAGCTTGCAACAAACTATCAGGAATCGGTGTGGATAAAGATTACACTGCGAGGGACAGATGAATTATTAGTGGGTTGTATTTATAGAAGTCCAAATAGTCACAGTGAATCAGATAATAATATCAACCTCAGGAGACTGATGGAGGAGGCAACGGAATTGAACACCACTGTGGTAAACTATCAATGGAAGTTAAATATTACTAAGCTATAATGAATCAAAATCAAATCAATCTAAATGAAAACTACTCTAAATTGAATTCAATCTGAAACAAGCTAATTTATATCCAAAGGTCTCACATAATAAATGTATATATAGGGTAAGGTTATAAGGGTTAATATTAGCCAGGAATTAACTCGCCAATAGTTCCACGTGGCAATGAGGCAAGGGAGAACGTTTTACCCAATATGGCGGTGGACAATGGGGATCGAGACTTCGGTCCCGAGACACGAGTCAAGTTAAAGAAAGAATAAATGATTACATGGAAATGGACATGATCATTATGCTTATCTATCAGTCAGTCATGGTGTCGATGAGAGCGTCGTGATGGTGTAGCTGTGTGTATTGCTGTATGTGTATTGTGATTAGAGGCACAAAAGCACGATCAACTGAGGGCGGAAAATTAGATGTTAACTGGTTGGTGTTCGTGAAGGCTCTGGCGTTCCTCGAAAGCACACCTTGCTGCCTTGGCAAACCGCCAGGAGCCCAAATTATCGTACCGCATCTAGGTTGCTCTATACGATAAATTATATTAATATATACGATAAATTCATATATACTACATAAGACCATGGCAATATTGCTTAATAGCATATTAGGCCTTTTATAACTTAACTTATTTACAATCTTATAATATACGATCTACTCGTCCTACGTCGTGCTGTAGGAGCGATCGTGACGTCACAGAGACATACGAGATCACAAAAGAGTCATATTCTATCGTATTTATACGATACACTCCCCCCACAAAAAAAGACCTGAACCCCACCTTAAACCTAAAGTTGCCCAGTGGCTATCTTCTGACGCCACAAGTCGACGGCGCCAGCAGCAGCACGTCTGGGACGCGTCCCGGTCCGAGAATGATCACCATCAGTAAGAGGTGAGTCGTTCCTTTGAGAACGGACCCAGCAATAACAGGTGGAGCATCAGATTGCAATGCGGAATCGAGCTCCAAAGCGTACAAACGTGCGATAGGACGAACAGTAGTTCCAGTGGCTGTCTTCAATAGCGCCACCCGCTCTACAGAGTCTGCTCCCTTGTATACCTCCAATACGCGGCCTAATTTCCAGTATACACGAGGACTATCTTCTTTAATTAAAACAACTTCGCCAACTGTAGGTGCCGTTGGTCTACCAGAGGGAGTAACACTCCTTTCCCTCAATGCTAGCAGATATTCACTAATCCACCGTTTCCTAAAATCCTCGATTATCCTGGTATCTCTTAGACACCGCTACCTCAGAGTACAACGAGGGATCCTCTAACTCTACTATGGATTGGAAATCAGATGGAAACGCAGTCAATGGTTTCCCATATAGCAAGTGAGCTGGAGTTAATGGTAGTGGCTCTTGCAGGTCGGTGTACACATATGTAAGCGGGCGATCATTCACGACTGCCTCTATCTCTGTGAGGACTGTCGTCAACTCACTCTTCTTTAATAGAGCACGTCCTACAACCGCTCTGAGTCCTGACTTTACTATGCCGACACACCGTTCCCACATTCCACCAAACCAAGGTGCCTTAACTGGAATGAACCTCCATTCGCACTTCTCTCCCAAAAAAGTGATGATAGTAGGATCACTACTCATATCCTTTAGATATTTTGATGCTTGGACATAAGTGGGAGCATTGTCGCTAAGAATGAGTTGAGGGAATGAACGACGGGCACAAAACCGTCTGAACGCCAGCATAAATTCTTCGCTAGACATATTATCACATAGTTCTAGGTGTACCGCTCGAGACGTCGCACAGGTAAACAATAATATATAAACCTTCTCATGCTCCCTTGTCTTCAATGCCCCTGTGTAATCTAATCCTACCGCTTGGAAAGGTTCTACGTGTTTTACACGGCATTCAGGTAGAGGTGGAGCTGGTCCAGTTGCATATGGTTTACCCTTTAGTCTCTGGCATATTACACACTTTCTTACTACGCGTCGAGCTACTTGTCAAACTCTGGGTATCCACCATGTGAGACGTAAATTTGATATAATATGACATACCCCGTAGTGTTTTACTTCCCTATGTGCACGTATGATCAATAGATCAGTAACGTGATGTCTTGTTGGCATAAGTATAGGGCGGTTTGTGCCGTCTGGTACACCCGACCACTTCAGGCGACCCTCACACCTGATGAGGCCATTGTCTAGGTGCAACCTTAGTTGACGCACTATATTAGGCATTAATGTCTTATTCGAGCTTTTCAAGGATTCTAATTCATTGGAAAAGGTTTCTACTTGAACCCATTTGATCAAAGTTACTTCAGCTGCTTTAAATTCACGAGCATCAATGTTGTGACCCCTGTTGCAGAGTTGGCCCGTTACTTTAAGCTTGAGATTGGATACATATCGCAACACCCAAGCTACAACTTTGACTAGTTTATTATAGTCACCGAATCTTGCCCACTTTATGATAGGACCCGGTGGCTCATTTGGTTGGGCTATAACTGCCACTGTTTCCAGTGGCAGAAGTCCCTCACCAACAGCATGCCATATCGTCCATTCACTTTCATGGAGCAGCCACTTTGGACCATGCCACCACAATTCGGACTTAATTAACTGGCTAGCCGTTATACCCCTAGTTATGAGATCACTAGGGTTTTCTTTTGTATTTACAGAATGATAAGCAACATCTGGCAATAGGGCCCTAATCTCATCTACCCTATTCCGCACATAAACTGGCAGAGACTTCTTGCTATGTATCCAGTTGAGTGCGACCTGACTATCGCACCAAACGTGAACGATTTCAATATTTAATTCGCTCTCGTATGCTGCGCGTACATGTTGCACCAGACGTGCTAATAGCAGCATGGCAGTCAATTCCATTTTAGGGATAGTTACCTTTTTAACCGGGGCTACCTTGGCCCGGGCTGTAACTAAATGTGCCCCAAATGAAGTAACAACATATATGGCTACCCCGTATGCCGTGGCGCTAGCATCGCAAAACGTGTGTAACGTAACGTCACCGAACGCCGCCACTTTACGAGGTATAGGTTTAGTACATAGGATGGCATATTCATTCAACAACAATGTCCCTTGGTCATTCAGGTCCTCGGGCAAACTGTCATCCCATCCTAATTTACGTCTCCAAACTTCCTGCATTAGAATCCTAGCTCTTATGGTAACGGGTAATGCTAGACCCAAAGGATAAAAAAATTGCGCAACTTTGCTCAACAGACTTCTTTTTGTGTGTGCTCCTGTCTGCTGAGCAAAAGACCTTGTTTGAAAAGTTAGTATGTCATGTTTAGGTTGCCAGATCATCCCCAAATTTCTGGACTTTTCCTGGTTAAGAGATGCCGTACCGTCCACCTGTATCAAACTCTGAAGATCTTCACTATTAGTAACTCACTCGCGGAGAAATAGATGTGCATCCGCAAACAATCTGCGTGCTTGCCAGTATGCATATAACAAATCATCCTGACTATCGCTAGAACCCTGCAAATCGTCAATATATATTCCGCGAGATAGTTTACTGGTGTCCTCATGAGTGTCAGCTAAATGTTTTCTGATTGTGGCATTTAACAAAAACTGCGAGCACGTGGCCCCAAAGAGTACAACCCGAAAACGGTATATTATGATTGGACTTTCAGAGTCGCTAATGTCGCTGAACCAAAGAAAGCGGGTAACATCTCTATCTTCCTCCTTTAGCTTCACCATCAAGAATGCTTTCTCGATGTCACTGGTATAGGCGTACTTCCCCAGCCTAAACCGCAATAGATGTTGGGACAGGTCCGACACCATGGACGGACCTGTCAACAGGCAGTCATTTAGACTGGGTTGTTGTCCTTGGTGGGCAGAACAGTCATACACCACCCATATTGGTGTGGTGACGCTGTCTTTCCTTACCCCATGATGGGCCAGATAGTGAACCCTACCCTTCTTAAACGGTTCCTTGACATCGACTCTCTCAATAGAGCCCCTATCTTCATAACTCCGAAATACATCGTCATACGCCTGGCGTGTGCTCGGTTCGTTAAACAATTTCCGCTGCAATGCGCGCAAGCGACCTAATGCCAAACCATAGTTGGTAGGCAGGCTTATCTCACTGTTCTTCCAGGGTAAACTAACTTTATATTGCTTGTCTGAGGCACAGTAGCACACAGACTCGTCAAACCTTTGTAGCGCAACTTCCGAGTCATAATCAGTCTCCATAGGATTAATGCCTATGTGATCCAATCTCCACAGTCGTTCCAGGTCGAACTCGGCAGCCATCTTAGGGTCACTAGGTTGGGAATCCTCCCTTCCCAACTCCTCTGCCGCGGTTACATTGACTCTATATATCGAGACCGTGTCGACCAGGACCCTTGACTGTGTAGTATGCACCTTTCCGCTCATGCAGTATCCAAATTTAGTGGGGATTAAAATTACACCACACATCTTTTTAAATCCAGGGTATACTACTTCATAATAATGATCCACATCAAGTAGAACATGCACCTCACTCTGATTTCCCATGGGATCTGACAAGTTAACCCCTTTGCTACGTAATGTGTGTTCCACCTTCTTCACTCCTACAGATACATATTCTGGTAGGGTGTCTACTACGATACAAGTCATAAAGTACCGGTTTTTACGATAGAAATATGAAATCTCCGCTATCTCGTAGTCTTGCTTATCAGTAACCCCTGTGAAGCCCTGTAATCGAAGAGTCTCAGCCCCTACGATTCGGTGCTTCAGTCCCACTAGTACGGACCTCTTTATAAAGGAACGTTGAGACCCTTGATCTAGAAGTACCCGACAAACTTTGTTACTGTCATTACCTTCCATGGGAATCTGTATTGTGGGCAATATAGTGGTGTCTTGCGTGCTACCTAGTGACACAGTTGTAGTACCCTCTTTTTTTACGTCTTTGACTTTATCTGCTGTAGGACACAACTTATCAAAGTGATGTCCTTTGCAGTGGCGACAGGGCCTTAAGTATGTAGCAGTACATTGTCCCTGCTTACCATGTTCCCCACTTAGACAACCCACACATAGCTTCAATCTTTTCGCCTGTGCTAGTTTTGTCTCATTTGTTGGGTATTTTACGCAGAAACTCCATTTATGTTTGTTGTTACATAGCTTACATAGAATCTGAGCAGGTTTCTTATACGCACCCTCTTTCTTTTCTTTAGTCCCCACTGTCATGCTTACTGTTCCCCTCTTCTCCACATTCTCACTCCCTCCCGACACATACATTCTCCCTTTGTTCAACTGTAGATTATTGATCTCCTTACTGAACTGAGTTTTGAACTCCCCCAGCTCAAATGATCTTACCTTATCAAGTATTGCCATAGGAAGCTTCTGACGCAAGATAATGACTATCATTTCCTGCGTGGTAAGCCCTAGGGTGTCTAGCGATCGAGTATGGCACTCCATATTTGCCCTGAAGTTTGTCAACTCATCAACCTTAAACTGTGGTTCTGCGAGCCCCAACAAGGCAACGACATGGGCCATCTTCAACTGCTCTCTATCCCCGTATGTGGACTCTAATAAGTGTACCGCTTCAAGATAACTACCACCCACTACTGCAAAACCCTCTATTAAATGTAAGGCCTCTCCTTCCATTTGTCCCTTCAGATAGTGAAACTTGCGGACATTATCCAAAGAGGATTCATGAACCGTAGATCGAAATACGTCCCAGAAAGCTAACCACTCGGTTAACTTGCCCCCAAATGTAGGAAGATTGAGCTTTGGGAGGTGTACAGTATGTTTTGGATCAGCCCTTCTATGGGCCTCATTATCGCCTCCCTTCTTACTCGCGACAGCACGCTGTAATAGGTACTTCGCTCTAAAGACAGGTTCGTCATAGAGGGCACGATTATCACACTCTGTAACTATCTCTTCCTCCTCTATCATGTCAGCCACAATCACCTCACTCAGAGCCGTAATACGACCGTGGGTAGCCTGGACGTTTTCTAATCTAGCCTCCAATTCCTCTAGTTCAGCAGTAGTGATGAAAGTGTTGACGTCCACAATTAGCCTATTTAATACTCCCCGAAGTCCCGCCCTTTGATTTTTAGGGGCTTTGATCAGCACCCCACTAGACGGTGTCTCTTTATCGTTTTTATTCATTTTGCATGTGAGCCTATAGACTATGTATCTAAATGTTAAGTTACAAAGACAACGGCAAAATAATAGTCTAGTTAAGAGACGCCGACCGGCGGACTCCTATGTTATGGAGAAAAAATAGTACACTAAATAGCAATACCTACTAATGGATCATATTGAACAAGAAAAAAATGTTAGGTCAGGTCATATGTCACAGGAAGTCCGAAACGGAAAAGAAAATTATTGGGGAAAGATGATGGGTGGGATGCAGGACTTAGGCAGGCACAACGATGTGACCCTGTATTCCGGCTCTAACCATCGCTTGGCTAGCCTTGCCAGTTTATCATAGAGTTGTTCCTGCATCCTGTTATATGTCCCCTTGTTCATTGCCTTAAAATCCCTTACTGGTAGCTAATTCCCGGGTCTGGGCACCAATGTGATAAACAATGGAAGTTAAATATTACTAAGCTATAATGAATCAAAATAAAATCAATCCAAATGAAAACTACTCTCTAAATTTAATTCAATCTGAAACAAGCTAATTTATATCCAAAGGTCTCACATAATAAATATATATATAGGGTAAGGTTATAAGGTTTAATATTAGCCAGGAAATAACTCACCAATAGTTCCACGTGGCAATGAGGCAAGGGAGAACGTTTTACCCAATATGGCGGTGGACAATGGGGATCGAGACTTCGGTCCCGAGACACGAGTCAAGTTAAAGAAAGAATAAATGATTACATGGGAATGAACATGATTATTATGCTTATCTATCAGTCAGTCATGGTGTCGATGAGAGCGTCGTGATGGTGTAGCTGTGTGTATTGTGATTAGAGGCACAAAAGCACGATCAACTGAAGGCGGAACATTAGATGTTAACTGGTTGGTGTTTGTGAAGGCTCTGGCGTTCCTCGAAAGCACACCTTGCTGCCTTGGCAAACCGCCAGGAGCCCAAATTATCGTACCGCATTTAGGTTGCTCTATACGATAAATTATATTAATATATACGATAAATTCATAATTATATACTACATAAGACCATGGCAATATTGCTTAATAGCATATTAGGCCTTTTATAACTTAACTTATTTACAATCTTATAATATACGATCTACTTGTCCTACGTCGTGCTGTAGGAGCGATCGTGACGTCACAGAGACATAAGAGATCACAAAAGAGTCATATTCTATCGTATTTATACGATAACCACACACATGCTCAAAGCAGATTTCAATTACCCAAAAATTGATTGGGAGAACTGGGAGACACCAGGAATGAGAGAAAATAGTGAAGAATTTCAATTAATTGAAACTCTTCGAGACACCTACATGTACCAGCACGTCATGGAGCCAACAAGGGGAAGAGGATCTGGTAACCCTAGTCTGTTGGATCTGATTTTAACAAATGAGGAGGGCATGATTAATAGTTTTAGCATCGTCACCACTTGGTAAAAGTGACCACAGCATGCTGGAGTTTGAATACAGCTGTTACTTCAAAAGAACTCCAACGAAAAGACAAATTTTCTTCTACGATGAAGGCGACTTTGAAAAGATGAGGGAGGAATTTACTCAGAGCTGAATTGATGAAGGGAAGGGAATGACCGGAGTTGAAGAAAAGTGGTTGGCAATCAAAAACAAAATAAAAGAGGCTGAAAGGAAACATATCCCAAGTAAGATGTATGATGTTACCCAAGCCAACAATAAGAGGGTTAGAAATGGGAAACTGGACAAAGACACAAAAGTAGCTATAAAGACAAAAAAGTTGAAGTAGATACCTGGAAACAAGAGACCCTGAAAAATACAAGGAATATAAGAAATGGAGGAATAAAGTGAGAGGTATGACAAGAAAGCTTCAAAAAGAAGAAGAAGTGGACATAGCGAAGCAATCTAAGGAAAGACCAAAGAAATTCTGGAGTTTTGTAAAAAATAAGCTCAAGATAGTTTCCCAAGTTGCAGATTTGAAGGTGAACAATTTCGAAGACAAATTGGCAACCTCGGATGAAGAGAGGGTTGAGTTGCTTTCAGACTTCTTTTCGGAAGTGTTCACCAGGGAGCCAGAAGGGGAAATGCCACAAATACCAGTATCAAACTACCACCAGCCGCTTGAAGATATTTATGTAACAAAGGAAGCTGTAGTGCAAAAACTTGAGGAGTTGAAAGTGGATACATCACCGGGCCCTGACGGCATAAGTTCGAGAATTCTGAAGGAACTCAAGGACAACTTAAATGAAGTACTAGCAGATCTATATGAAACTTCGCTTACTGAAGGGAGACTACCCGAGGACTGGAAGTCAGCGAATGTGAGCACCATCTACAAGAAACGGGATAAATCTGATGTAAAAAATTACTGACCAGTGAGTTTAACCCGTTGAGCCCCGGCTAGTTATAATATTTTGTTCACCCCAGTCCCAAGCCATTTTCACTTCTTTTTTTTGTTTGCTAAAATGGAAGACAAGGATGAGAAATGGAAAAAAAAAAAAAAAAAATCACCTCGGACATTTTTTTTGGGGGGGGGGCCTCAAAAAAATTTGTTGAGCCAAAATGGAAGAGAATGGTGAGAAATTAAGACAAAAATAAAAAAAAACTCATTTCGGTCATTTGGGGGGCGGGGGGGGGTTTCAATAGTTCGTCGCCCCCGCATGACCACCCGCCCGGGAGCACTAGGGTAAAAACTGAGTATGGCATTGTACGGCATACATCCTAAGGAGTGTCTCACATAAATCTCAAGCCTCTAGCTCCCATACGACCGGAGTAATGAAGGTTCAAAGTGGCGGTGAACTAAGGGTGTCAACTATCCCCACTAAGCCCACCACCACCAGCCGCGCGGCTGTCTCGGCCCGCTCATACCTACTGGCCCGGCTCCCACACACACTACGGTACCTCCCCCTCCTATTCTCCCGCCATTTCCTACCTTACGAGCCACGTAAGTGTTTTTTATATGTCGGACGCACGTGATGCGTCGCTGGGAGTTGGTGATCAAATACTGCCGACGCAACACGTGCGACGCTGGGTCTCACTGGGTTAACATGCATTATCTGCAAAGTGATGGAATCTATTGTAAAGGACCATCTCATGAATCATATGTCACATAATGGACTGATCTCAAGTAGACAATTTGGGTTATGTCAGGGAGATCTAATGTTCTGCAACTGTTACATGTGGTCGATAACTGGACAAGGACTATAGATGAAGGTGGTGAAACAGATGTAATATACATGGATTTCCAGAATGCGTTTGATAAGGTGCCCCATCAGCATCTACTGAAGAAGTTGGAGGAGTATGGAGTAACTGAAAACATTCACAAATGGATCACTGCATTTCTGATGGGGAGTAAGCAAAGAGTTCAGATCAATGGAACCCTTTCTGGATTCTTGAGCGGGATACCACAGGGAAGCATTCTTGGACCAGTGCTTTTCATAATCTACATCAACGATATGCCTGAGTGTGTACAGTCGGTCCAGTCGGACATATATTTATTTGCTGATGATACCAAGATTTACAGAGGAATCAACACGGAAGAATACAGGGAAGATCTGAACTTGTTGCAAGAATGGTCTAGAAAATGGTTAATGCTATTCCATCCCGAGAAGTGCAAAGATATTTAGATACTGTACATGATGACCATAGACAAACAAGAGATACGCAATACCATATGCAGGAGGGAGATGAAGGTACAGTAGGGTCTCACATAAAACGAGTTTATGGTCGATAAACGAGGGCGTTTTATGCGATTTCGTTTTATGTGAACACAGCATTTTGGTGGCGCAATATCGTCAATGTTCACTGGAAGCGAAAATTTTCGTACAAAGCGAACGATATTTCGTACGTTTTGTACGATATTTCGGCGATCTATATGAAAACTCCTCGGATTTGCCCCACTTTGGCGGCGGACTCGTTTTATGTGATCACATTCGTTCTGATCGAAAATTAAATATTAATATTTTAGGTCGGTCGTTTTAATCGAGACTCGTTTTATGCGAACACGTTTTATGCGGGACCCTACTGTACTATTGCAGTGGTGAGAACCCTTAACCCGGCAAGTGCAGCAAGACTGATATAAGTTTTACTGGTGGGCTGCGGGAAGTCTTATATAATCCAAGGCCTAAAAAAAAAACATTTAAATTAGCCCAGTATAATTTTGTTTGTTTTAATTGCCCCTTGGCCATGCCAAATATCACTCCTCCACATCCCCCCCCCTTCAATTATCACCTTTTCTCCCTGTTATTCCCTTATTCTTAGGTATATATTCGTGCTAACATTAGCGAGTTGCTAGCAGGGCGTGGTCATATGTGTTACCAAGCGTGGGAAAGAGCGAGAGAGAGACTCCCACGCAACAGTGTCTCTCCAGCCGTCTTCACGGCTGGCTGGCTGCCTCAGCCATATGTTATGTAACTCCCGGCCTCTATCGCCGATATTGACCATCCAAACGCTGTTTCCACTTGTTTTATTGCTGTAACAGGTTAATACCTTAACAACGTAAAATAGGCGCATATGGATAAGTATTCATTATATTTATGGTACGATGACGATTTGAGTGAAGAAAACAGCCTAAATACCTCCGCACAGGGAGGGGTGGCCACTACCCCCCCTGCGCACTTAAGAGGTTAAGGAGAAAGATCTTGGAGTGACAACTGATGAGAGACTTACGTTTCAAAAATACATCCAGGAGAAAGTAAATAAGACCAACAGAATTATGGGGATGATACGGAGGACTTTCGAATACTTGATGTGCCAACACGGTCTGGGCACCTCACAAAAAGAAAGACATTAAAACGGTGGAAAATGTACTGCATAGAGCCTCCAAGATGGTGCCAGGACTCGGAAGTCTCAGTTATGAAGAGCGGCTTAGAAGACTGAATCTACCAACGATGGTGTACCGTAGACTACGTGGTGATATGATTGAAGTGTACAAGATTATGAACCAGAGATATGACCCAGAAATCAATATAAAGTTTCGAATGAGGGACAGCCCAACACAGGGTAACAGTTTGAAGATCTTCAAACCAAGATATCGAACGACGCTTCGCCAGAATACATTCCATCTAAGAGTGATAAATGTGTGGAATAATCTTCCCAGGAGAGTAGTACAAGCTCAAAATGTAAAATCATTTGAAAGGAGACTCGATAAATTTTGGGCAAATCAGAGTATCATATATAACTTTGAAGAGAGCCTTGTACTAGCGGTCACGCCGGATCCGGATATGTCAGAGGATGGTTCGGACATAGAGGTCTGACCCACGTCGGTAGTGATCTGGACATAAAGGTCATACCGGCCTGCGTCCAGTATCTACGTAAGGTTAGGTAGGCCAAAGCTTGTTATGTTAGGTAAGGTTGCTAGGTTAGGCTAATGTTTTCAAATCATAGTCCTTTCTACTATCGGTGGGCGTGTCTCAACATGATCGAAAATGGGAAAAATAAGTTTTCCCGAGATTTCTAATTAGCCTAATTACAAACACTAGGCTATATATATTGATGCAAATGAACAGAGGTGGGCAGGTGCGCGCCATTTGGCGCTCTGCGATCCGGTGCGCATTACCAATATAGAGGAGCGCGGAGCGAGGAGCGGCAAAATTCTGAAATCGGAGTGCAGGCGGGGAGCGCAGCTAGAAATTCACGCTCCTTTCTGGCGCTCCGGAGGCGATTTTTCCTGTCAACAACAGGTACAAGAACGTCATTATCGTGTACAGTCATCGTACCGTTCGTACGGTGTTACTCACGGTGTTAGTGAACTGTGATACAGTGATACTATGATAGTGACAGACTGACAGTGTTACAGTTGTTAACTTGTTATTTTTTGGGGGGGGGCTTTTGCTAACGCAAAGTAAACCTTACGGGCAAGTTACGGCTTATGAAGGGGCCTAAGGGTAAGTCTGGCAGTGGTATAGCCCGAGCCTGTCTGATTGTCTGATAGTCAAAAGACACTATAGACTTCAGAGACTTTTATCATTTTATGGTATCGATACTATCGGAATGTTACTTGAATGTATGGGTGGGAGGGTGGTTTGGGGGATGGTGGGGGGAAGCGTAATTGACTCGTGTTACAAATATGAAGCCGATTGGTGAGGTAGTTTCGCCACCACAGATTTTATTTGTTTTCCTTTTCTTCGTACAGATACGCTGGAAGTGGGTTGTGGGAGGCAGTTGGGGGTGTGGTGGAGGGAAGGCATAAGGGTAAGGCACTTGTCACACAAATATGGAACCGATTGGTGCAATCGTTTCGCCGCCACAGATTTTCTTTTTTTTTTCCTTGTGAGGCGACCGATAGTCAGCGAGTGGGTGGGAGGAGGGGTTTGGGGTAGTGGTGGTGCCGTGGTGGGTATGCAGAAGGGTAAGGTACATGTGGTAAAAAACTAAAAATATGAAAGCCATAAGTGCAGTCGTTTCGCTGCTACGATTTTTTTTCGGCGAGTCAGTATATAATTATATACGGACCTGGCACTGGGCGTGACAACTGACATCTGACAAGACCCTAGTCCCGGCCGTATATATATAATTATTATAAATTATATACCGTCGGACCTGGCAGTTTCGGACCTAGTTTCTCAGTTTGGACAGTTTCTGTAATTCTTTATATCATATCATATATATCAATGGACAGTCACAATGTCACAAACTCACAATGATATCAATCATATCATATCATTGACATTTGCAATGATATCAATCATATCATATCATTGACATTTGATTCATTGATATGACATAAAGAATAACAGAAACTGAGAAAGTGAGAAACTTAAACAGTTAAACTTCAGAAAGACACCATGACTTGAGTTTTTTTAAATGTTTTGAATTCTTGGAATTTAGTGAAGTGAAAGACAAAGGACAAAGTGAAGGACAAAGGTAAATAATTAAATCACTTCTAGAAGCTGCTATGTTTGTTTTGTTTTTAATATACCTATTTTTGGGAGCTTGGAGCGCAGAGCGGGAAGCGCATCGGGTCTGCTGACAAAAGGAGCGCGTGAGCGCTGCCGCATTACCTTATGTCTGATGAGCGCGGAGCGCTGCCGCATTACCGGTCCCACCGGAGCGCGCCCACCTCTGCAAATGAACACAAAACAATATAAAAAACACTCATAAACTTTGTGGTAGCCTATTAAAATAAATATTTTCCGAAAAAGTCTTAGGCCTAATCTTTATGTTAGCCTAGGCTACTTTGCCATCACCTATTAAGATTGCGCTGCTAGCTGTGGTGCGGCTCGTAAATATTGTCCGACGTCTTTAATGATATCCATTTACCAATGCTATAGGCTATAATATATATTGAATCTTACCTTGCTATTAATTAGGTATAAGCAAATCACAGAGTTCTTCTTGTTGAGGATTGAGGGTAGGCTAGTAAAGCTGTGAAGCTGATGTCCACAGGTGGAAGGGAACCCAGAGTAGACAGGATACACAGGGAGGACGTGGACACCGTAGAGATCAGGGAGAGCACCCTTGCTCCGCTGTCGACGCATAGCCTACGCCCCACCAACCTCAGGAACTTCTTAGTAAGCAGAAGGACCTTGGACTTCACATTCTCCGGAACCCCGACACCTGTTAGCAGCACGGGAAGGGAGAAGTCTCTGACGCCAAGAGCTGTGAGAGCGATAAATGTTTACCTATGGTCCCGTTAAAATATCCTCAAGTAGCCTAACCTATTAAAAACTGTTCAGGGGACTGGTTAGAACTTGTAGGATGTTTAACCCTTCCTACCTGGGCGTCCTTGTGGAAGGACACCGCTGCAGAAGGGCAGGTACCCGGGCGTCCTTCTGACAGACAGTAAGCTTGCAAGCCTTGCAAGCTTGATCCGAACGCCGTGCGTTGGACGAATGTAAACAAAGTCGGTCGCTTCGTCACCGCACCTCCGAAAACAAGAAGGAGAAGACTCGTTTGTTATTGTACGTCTGTATGTCGTAGTTTCATTAGTGAAAAGATCGTCGTATTGCTAACATCGCCTGAAAATGCTCTCCACTAAAATCGTTATCACAACTGAACCAGTTGACTTAGAGAGCTCTACTCAACGCCAGTTTACAGATTGGAAACCGCACTACGTTTAGGGATGCGTGGGAAATTTCTAGCAGTTAAATTAAACAAAAGATACGGTAGCCTAGGCCTAGACGTTTTTCGGCCATTTCGCCCGGGTACGGGCGATCGTCCTTCTAACAGGCAGCCCGGGTCCCGAGGGTTAATTGAATGTCGGAAATCCGTATTTACTGAGAAATAAGTCTTAAAATGCGCTATGGGTCACCCAGGGTCCCTGCCCTCTCTTTCTAAGGTAATGTTATGTTATGTTATGTTATGTTATGTTATATTATATTATATTAGGGGTAAAACACCAATAAAAGTACTCTGGTCTCACCTACCATAATTGCGAACCTCCAACTTCAGGTGGGGTTTATACTTCCTTTTTTTCTTCATCGGTTTGTTTACACAAAACAGCTGGAAGCACACACTATCAATTGTCACTTTAAAGGTAAAATATATCATATTTAAGCATTCCCATAGGTCCTACAAGGTATTAAGTGAATATATCTGCGAGGCAGAGCAAGATTCGCCGTTTCACGGTGCGGACAAGGTCTAAAACTTTCTTAATATTCACAAAACTAGATCACATGCATTCAAAATGGCTACCGGGACAGGACTGAAAACGTTTTGGCTCAGTGTGGTCGAATTCTTGAGGTATGAAAAGCACCCTATGGCAAAACACAGATTTTTATAAAAACTTACGCGATTTTTGCGGTCGGTCAATAAATGTACCATTGTTTTGGGTGGCCTGATGCTACCTTTATCGCATAAATCTACCTATTATATGTTATATTCTATATATTTCAAAAGTAAGATATGGTCACCATAAGTGTATCAAGTTGAAGCCAAAGCCATTTTCCGAACTACGATGTCTAATGGATTTTTTTTGTAATTACCTTGCAAATAATGGCTATAAATCGCGAATTGTGTAATAAATATGGGTTACATTTATTTATTGACATGCTTTTATGTAGTTTTCGTATATAATTGAAGATTAGTGTAATGGATTAAGAACTAAGAGGCCAGTCTTACTCATTCAGTGAAGAAAAATGGCGGATTTTCGGTTTCTCGTCATATTTCAGGCTAATATGGAGAATGTAGCTTTAGTATCAGCATTTCCACACATGATTTACAATTGTGAATAACTGAACGTTGTGTATGACAACGAGGAGCTGCTTAAATGGATGAAAATAGGATAATATTGAGACAATTCTGATGGCCTAACATCGACTTTGGTAAGTATTCGAATTAAGTATATTATTATGTGACCTAGGTACAAAATATGCATATATATGCAAAGCTGAAGGCTTTCTGAATCATATGTAGGGGGTATAAGAAAGATATGAATTAAATTACCAATGTTATATAGGGTAAAACACAGATGAAAGTACCGTCGGCCAATTAAAGTACCGATTTTCATTTGCACATTACGCAAATAAAAACTTTCTGTATATAACTTTCATTGGTATATTCATAAAGAACACACTCTAAGCTATTCATAAGTTACTTAAAACACTAAAATCGGCTTACGGTAGCCATGTAATAACATGGTGAACCTTCGTGAAAGTGGCGCAAAACGGCGAATTTATTGGTGGATGGTGGAAAGTTCTGGGTTTACCGGATGTTGCCACCACCCTAAAACGTTGTTAATTTATTGATATCTTTCTTATACCCCCTACATATGATTCAGAAAGCCTTCAGCTTTGCATATATATGCATATTTCGTACCTGGGTAACATAATAATACGTATTCGAATACTTACCAAAATCTATGTAAGGCCATCAGAATTGTCTCAATATTATCCTATTTTCACCAATTTAAGCAGCTCCTCGTTGTTATACACGACGTTCACTTATTCACAATTGTATATCATGTGTGGAAATGCTGATACTGAAGCTATATTCTCCATATTAGCCTGTAATAGAGGAGACCAAAAGTCGGCCATTTGTTATCACTGGGAGGGAAATACTAGCGTTCGCGGGAGCGGGAATTTCAATCAGTTCAAGAGACATTGCATGTATTTTATATTATTTGGCACACATACGTGTATATGGATTACTTCCTGCATACAATCATTTATTTAATTGATGTTTTAGATGTTCAACAATACATTCATACTCGAAAAAGATCTAGACTAGACTAAACAATAATATTACAAGAGGATGTGAAATAAAAGGATAGACATTAAGAATTTCGATTTACATAAAGTATTAACATTTGCGATTTGATAGACATATAAGGACATGGTATATGTCTAGCAATCACAAAATATGCACCAACAGTGCATAGGCTTGAAGACAGATACATCAAGAGGTTGGATTATGTGGGAGGCATGAGGAGGGAAGCAGTACATAATGATTCCGTTGTCTTTGGCAAAGGCTAGAGTTTCAAGTGATATATGACTTGAATGGCCATCAACAAAAAGGATCACAGGTCTTTGGACTTTTTTCTCATTAAGTTCGGTATGGAAGAGATTAGCCAGCCATGAATAGAACACCTCCATTGTCATCCATCCGTTGTCACTGTACCCGATGTTGTAGGAGTTGATGTCGAGATCGGGGTAACTCTGGTAAGCAAAAGGTTTCTTTCCTTGATTTAAGATTAAAGGACATAACATATCTCCTGCAGCAGACACACATGACAGAACGGTTATAATTTTTTTACCTTCTCCACCAAATTTATATGCATTCTTTGGTCCCTTTCTTACCATAACTTTGGAACTCTTGTCTGTTGCATATAAGAAGAAACCCGATTCATCACAATTGAAAAATGCGTGAAGCATTTTCTTCTGAGAGGAAAGTTTCTGCCTCTAGATTATGTTCATCCTTCAAGATTTTGTTTAGTCCACTGAAGAAATCTTTGATGTGTTGTGGATGAACTGCAGCTCGAAGGTGTCCAAGGTGTTCTGGTGCCCTGACTGACAGTACAGGATGTCTTGCTAAAAATCTGTCCATCCACCTTGAAGTTGGGAGATTATCTGGTGGAAAGACAACCTGCTTTTTCAAATCCAAAATAGTTTTGACGACTTTGGGGAGCAGCTGTCTCGTCAGAGGACATCCAATCTTTGTCATGTTAAGACACCATTCGACTAGGTGCTTTTCATTTTCTGCACTTATCCAGGGTTTCCATCCTTTTCCAAAGGGAACATTTTCTCCTAGCTTGACTCGACGGAGTAACGAGGTATAAGACACATTATAGCGTCTTGCCGCAGGCTTTGCAGTCATCCCCCCCGAGAACTGCCTTGTATGCCTTCTCCATTTGCTCTGACTTTTGTTGAGTTGTAATGGGGATAGGCTCTGGGGTTGGGCTCCGTTCCGTCTGCAGCAGCAGCTTGATGAGCAAGAGGCTCCCCATCTCTACCCTCATCCGCTTCTGCATCAGACATCTTGTTAAGAAACGGGATTATGTTCTTTAGTAGCTGATATTCACCGAAAAAGCCTTGTTAAATATATAGCTTGTACCAAATCCAAGCAGTCTTATATAAACAATAACTCCTGATGTACCCTTTATAGGCTACAGGCTAGGGTGCTCACAGGTAAGGAGGCAACTGTGATAATTTACACAAGAATCAGTCCTAAAAATGTCCCCATCCTCGTGCCCTGTTCCTCTACAAAGGTCCTAGGCCTAGGCCTATTATGTTTATTGTATCTAGAGAATTCTACATTTACCTCACAATAAAAGCTCCAATACTGGGGAATGGAATGTTGTTAATGAAAGGCCGTGTAATTGTGAGTTTATGGGTTTTTCTTGAGGCCTAGGCAAAGGCCTCTAAATAAAAATATAGAAGTCTGTCATATTTTTCCCATTTTCTCTCTTTATACCCCCTAGTCCTTACCCCAATGAACACCCCCTTACAGGCCTCTTTCTTCGATTATATACGAAAGCTACTATATTAAATGGTCAATCTACATAAGAGCATATCAATAAATAAATATAACACATGTTTATTACACAATTAGGATACAATTAATAGAATTTGAGCCATTTATAGCCATTATTTCCCAAGGCAACCCTATAATAATCACCAGTAAACATTGTGACTGTTTCAACACTGCATAATGGTACTGGCTTCGACTTCATATACTTATGGTAACCGTATCTTACTTTTACATATATAAAATATAACATATAAGAGGTAGATTTATGCCAGAAAAGTAGCGTCAGGCCACCCAAAACAATGGTATTTTTATTGGCCGGCCGCAAAAATCGCGTTCGTTTTGATAAAAATCTGGATTTTGCCACCGCGTGCGTTTCATACTTCAAGGATTCGAACACAATCGCCTGGTAGCTTGCCAGTATTATCCCGGGAGCCCTTTCGAGACAAGGTCCAGTTGTTTTATCAATAATTAGAAAGTTTTAGACCTTGTCCGCACCGCGTATCGGCGAATCTTGCTCTGCCTCGCAGATATGTTCACTTAATAACCTGTAGGACTTATGAAAATGCTTAAATATGATATATTTTACCTTAACCCTCCTGGCCCGGGTGTCATTTTAAAATCTGTAAGCTTGAAAGCCTATTCAGCTTGGTCTGAACGCTGTGCGTCTGACGCATGTAAACAAAGCCGATCGTTACGTCACCGCACCTCCGAAAACAAGAAAGAGAAGACTCGTTTGTTATTGTATGTCTGTATGTTGTTGTTTCAGTAGTGAAAAGATCGTCATATTGCTAACATCGCCTGCAAGTGCTCTCCACTGAAATAGTCATCACAACTGAACCAGTTTACATAGAGAGCTCTACTCAACGCCAGTCGACAGATTGGAAACCGCACTACATTTATAGATGCGTGGGAAATTTCTAGCAGTTAAACTAAACAAAAATACGGTAGCCTAGGCCTAGACGTTTTTCGGCCAGATCGCCCGGGTAGCCCACACTGTCATTTTGAGAGCCTGCCCAGGCCAGGAGGGAAGTGACGAGTGAGTGTGTGTGCTTCCAGCTGTTCTGCGTAAACAAACCGATGAAGAAAGAAAGGAAGTATAACACCCATTCTGAAGTTGGAGGTACGCAATTATGGTAGGTGAGACCAGAGTACCTTTATCGGTGGTTTACCCTAGGTGGTACCAACATCCGGTAACCCAGAACTTTCCACCATCCACCAATAAATTCGCCGTTTTGCGCCACTTTCACGAAGGTTCACCATGTTATTACATGGCTACCGTAAGCCGATTTTAGTCTTTTAAGTGACTTATGAATAGCTTAGAGTGTGCTCTTTATGAATATACTAATGAAAGTTATATACAGAAAGTTTTGATATGCGTAATGTGCGAATGAAAATCGGTATTTTTATTGACCGACGGTACTTTCATCGGCGTTTTACCCCCTAGGGTTAGGTTAGGTTAATCTAATCAAATATAGCCTAATAGGCCTAGGCCTATTTGTACATTTTGGGCAGTGGGCGGGGCCGCGCGTATGTGGCGGCGTACAGACCCTCCCGTAAAACATAGCGCATTTAAGACATATTTCTCAGTAAATACTGATTTCCGACCTTCAATTAAACATCCTACAAGTTCTAACCAGTCCCCTGAACAGTTTTTAATAGGTTAGGCTACTTGAGGATATTTTAATGGGACCATAGGTAAATTTTTACCGTGAGAGCAGATTTGAGAGAGGTCCTGGCAGAGTACGGTAGTAGCAGGGACAGCTGAGGAAAAATTGGACGATGGTCTCGTAATTCACAGAGTTCTTCTTCTTGTTGAGGATAAAGGGTAGTGAAGCTGTGAAGCTTATGTCACCCTACCCAGGCGGAAAGGACCCCAGGGTGGAGAGGTTTCACAGGGAGGACGTGGACATCGTAGATTTCAGGGGAGGGCACCCATGCCCCGCAGTCGACGTAGACGCCCCGCCAAACTCAGGAACTTCTTCGTTAGCAGGAGGACCTTGGATTTAGTAGCCACCGGTACCCCAACACCAGCTAGCAGGACGGGGAGGGAGAAGTCACTGACGCCAAGAGCTGTGAGAGCAGATGTGAGAGAGGCCCTGGCTGAGTAGTAACGGGGACAGCTGAGAAAAAAGTGGAGGATGGTTTCATCCACAGAGTGGCACCAGGGGCAGGAGGGGCTAAGGGCCAGGTTGATCCGGAAGAGATGGCCGTTGAGGGTGATTCACAGAGTTAATAATTGTTATGACACTGTTGCCAACTAACGCAAGCTGCACTTGTCACGTCGAGGCGCGTTTTTTGTTAGAATTTAGTCCTGATTCTTGAAATGCCTATGGGAAGATCCAATAAACCCTGCCACAGATCACAGTAGGGAGAGAATCACAGGCAGGGATCCCTGCCTATCAGAGCAGCCGCTTGAGACCCACATTGGAGGCGGACCTCCAATAAATCACATAAAAACCAAGCCTTAGCAAATGTAGAGGACCAAGAAAAGACACAAATAAACATTTGTTTATTGGGAAAAAAGAGCGTAACAGTATGGTAGCCTACATATTAAGAAAATAGTTACTAGCGTATCAGTCTATGGTCTAAGATGCACAGGCAGGTAAAGAAATAGGTCATGCCGATCTTGAAATGGCACACCAACATGGGAAAGGTGAAGTCAATTGTAAAGTATTACAATAACAAAAAGCACGGCACAGCAGGTGGATGACATCTGAAGACACTCCTCATTTACATGACATGGGTATGAGGCATAGGCATACCAATACAAAACCCGTAGACAGTGTAGTCAAAATGTAAAAACCTTAAGAGTTACATCCTAAACACTAAATAGACCGTACTGTTCATACATGTATTGAAAGAGAAAGTCTTTGTAGAAGCATACACAAAAGAACTCCCCCCCCCCCCTCACCCCCCCTGTTTAGGGAAAGGAAGAAAATACAGTATGGGATGAAAAGACACAAGAGAAGGTGGATGTCATCATATGACATTCTGTAGTTACATGACATGGGTAGGAGGCATAAGCATACCAACACAAAACCCGGAGACAGTGGAGTCAGAATGTAAAAACTGTAAGAGCGAAATCCTAAAGTGAAGCCTATAGTGTAAAGTATTCACAAAAACACAAGGTATGGCAAAGCTGGCGGACGTCATCATAGGACACTATGTGTTACATGACATGGGTAGCAGGCATAAGGATACCAACACAGAACCCGGAGACTGTGGGGTCAGAATGTAAAAACTGTAAGAGCGAAAATCTTAAGTGAAGTCAGGGGTAAAGTATTTACAAAAACAAAATGGCACGGCATAGCTGGCTGACGACATCATATGACACTCGTTATTTACATGACATGGGTACAAGGCTTATAAGCATACCAAGGCAAAACCCGTAGACAGTGTAGTCATAATGTAAAAACCGTACTACATCCTCAATACAAAACAGACAAGACATACATGTATGGAAACAAAGGCTTTGTACAAGCATACAAAAATACCTCCCCCCCCCCCCCTGTTAGGGAAAGGAAGAAAAATACAGTATGGGACTAATACAGTATGAATAGAACCAGGATGGATGACAAAGCAGGTGACACGTTCGTTTAACGCAACCCAAGGCATACACAGCCTGGCCGTGAACAAGGAGAGGTATGAAGAGACAGATCACTGTGTCAGTTATGTCAGTGAGATAGCAAGACTGTAAAAGCGGATGGTCGCCGCATAATTGTGAGCAGATACCATGAGCAGAGCCCTCTGTAAGAGGGTTACCGTCTCTAAGAACATGACATAAATGTAGGCCCACAGCATACATATACCTAAGCCCGTCCCGGTGCAGCGGGGCGCACAGAAACATACAGGGCGTGAATCAGGCATAGCTGATAATGTGGGCGGCCACATTTGACAACCGGTACTGTGAACGGCAGAAAAATGTGCGCCTCCCGTCCATTCTAGTCTACAAAATGAACAGAAGGGGTCAAAGTGACGAACCCGAGAGAAGGGGCCCTGGATATTGCCGCGAACCCCAATACCCACACCCCTGTTGACAAAGCAAGAAGAAAATTTTTTAGTCTAGCAGTAGAACAAGTATAGGGCTAGTGGCATAGTTAGGTGAGGCAAGGAACCCTAGAGCCCGCGCCAGAGACCACTGAGGCAGTATTCAGCGTGGGGGCGGTCGGAGCCTAAAGCAGGCCGTCAGAAATATGACAGCTCCTTGTGAGGGAGCACCAGCCCCGTCATGGCTTCTAAGTGTACCACGATAGCAGACAGGCAGTCGGCGCGTGTCCCAAACCAGTGATGAAGGTAATGGAACACTAACGCAACCGAGGGAGCTGTGCACTCAGTGTCATTGAGCCAGTTAGGGAACCCAATCCAAGATGACTGAAGCCTTCCACGGAGACATCAGCCAGCGCTGACGAAGAATATCAGCCAAGTTGAGGTCAAATGGTGGCAACCACCCTGCCACACAAACATCTATGACACGAATGCCAACGAGGTCCCTAGGTCTTCAATCTGGCCCACGAGGAAACCGGAGACAGGGAGGGGAACGAAACTCGGGTACCATCGTTTCAGCTGGTTGGCACCACACCTGTGGCGGCAACAGTGTTTGCAGTGTTGGGGCAGGACTTTATTGTTCTATAGTCCAATTGCCTAATCGACAGTAGAGTCTTGTGAAGGTGCCGTCTTTTTGGAACACTGTTAACCCATCAAGTGAGGGTACTCTTAAGAGTTTTACCGTTCCACTGCGGGAAGACTCTTATAATCCTAGGCCTAAAAAAAAACATTTAAACCACCCCAGTAGCAATTGATTTTTTTTTTTTTTTTTTTATTTATTGATTTTTTTTTTTTTTGCACCTTGGCCATGCCAAATATCACTCATCCACATCCCCTCCTTCCCCCTCCCCCCCTTCATTTATCACCTATTTTCCCTGACTTCCCTAGTGGTTAAGGCCCCATTAATTGCTCTTTCCATTCACATATGCATAGCCTACGTGAGTTGCAGTTGGGATGTGTGTACATGCTTAGATTGATATGCAGGATTCGAAGTTGCATAATAAATCATAGGCAGTGTCCACCATTCTTTAACTGTCTTCGTGGTGCAATGCATAATGTGTTGATTTTCAGTGTGAGCGTCCTGGGTTCGAATCCACGGACTGCCACATGTGTATGTAATATTTCATTAATCGATTTTAGGAGTAGAGTTGGTTGTTGGATAGAACATAATAATTCCCTTATTCTTAGGTATATTTTCGTGCTAACAATTAATAGCGAGTTGCTAGCAGGGTGTGGTCATATGTGTTACCAAGCGAGTGAAAGAGAAAGAGATAAGGAGAGAGACGTCAGTGTCGCTCCAGGCATCGTGAGAGGTGGATGTTGGCCAAGCTGGCTCACACTTTATTTATGTAACTCTCGCTCTCATTTCGCGATTTTGACCAGCCAAACACTGCTTCCACTTGTTTTATTGTTGTAACAGGTTAATATCTTTATAATAAACGTAAAATAGGTGCATATGGATAAGTACTAATGATATTTATGGTAAGATAACGATTTTAGTGACAGGAAACAGTGAAAGAGGTCCGCACAGTTCTATGGTCGGATGAGACTCGTTAGCCTTGGTAGGCAACTCGTCTAGGGGAGACAACCTTATACAAATCCGGGTGGATGGGACTCGTCAGCCTTGGTTGGCAAGCTGTCTAGGGGAGTAAACCTGATACAAATCCGTACTGCTTACCTAAGGGTAAGGCAGGTTAGTGGATGGATTAGCCGAACACCACTGTAGAAAATAGTGCTAACAAGATACACAGAGGGCCTCGGAGTCGGACGGATCCTAAATTGATTGGTCAATCCTGTAAGTCCTTCACTAAACTGGCTCGGGTTGTCCCTCTCACAGGGAATAGGTCCGCTTGAGGGCATTCTGTGTATGGCCACCCTCGTAAGGGGAGTAAGGCGTCCGGCAATAGATAGATAGATAGATAGTTCTATGGTGTAATATCCCCCCCCTGCGCACTTCTTAGGTTAAAGCAGGTGTGGTTGCAGCTACTGCAGGTGCAAGTGCTGCAGAGGGACTCTGTTGAGTCGTGCTGAGGCACGGTTAGCACTATGCCAACATCAGCCACAGTGATGACTTGGTGGGGCAGTGCTTTGGCGGAACTTTATTGTACTACAGTATACTGCAACTACTGAAAGGCAAGCCCGTCTGAGCCGTTACAATGCATGTAATGGAAAAATGACGTGAAACCAGTGCATGTATGTATAGCGGAGCATACCAAGCATTGGCCGGCCACATGGGCGCGATCAACCAAACCGTGCGCCGGTACACTCCCAGCCCGTGGAGGACACAGCACATGAGGAGTGCGACGGGCGGAGGCAATGTGGACACCGACCGTCACCCACTCCAGTCTGTGCCGAAGGCATCAGCGAATAAGATAACCAACCGAAAGGCCACCGACATGCCTGCTAGGGCAAGACAGTGATCCCGCAGGAAGAAGAACGCTACCAACAGGACCAGGGCACGGAAGTGTAAGCGTAAGAGCCCTGACCACTTGCAGTGGTGTTGATGACCCATGTTAGATTGGGAGCTGCACCCAACCTCACACAACGCATCTGTGTCCATCCAGATGGCCGCCAGGGGAGCAGTCCAGGGCACCGCTGCAGTGAGCGAGCCCCGAACGATCCAGTGTGACAGTCTCATATGTAGCAAGCGTGGTACCGGCCACAGCCAGTAAATGGGTGATACAGGGAAGTGTTAGGGGACCAGCAGAACAAGGTGGTTGAGTCCAAGCTGGCCTAAAGGCACGGTCAGTGCCGCCCAAGGTAAAGATCCCAGCAGGGAAAACCCAGAACACGTTCGTGAACGAGAACGGGCAGAACACGACACTCGAAGTGTTGAAGCGTACACCCGACTCCAGGAAACAGTAGCACCGTGTAGGTCCCATAGCACTCAGTGTGAAGGTGGGATCAGGCCCGACTTGGGAAATAGCGATTGTGAACCCCAGGTTCGCGACACGGACGACTACAGCGAGTGTGTCCAGTACACAATGTGTGTAGAAGATATTATCGCGACGGCACCTCTCCCATAAATGGACCGGATTACCTGGGCCACCTCCTGAGACATTGCGTCGATGTCGGGGAGGGCGCCCGAGAGGAGGTTGGGACCTCCACCTCCAGACCAGACCCTTCTATACCATTGTCGAGCCCACGTCCGGCGTGGCTAGTGCCGAAAGTGGGAGCGGCAGAAGCTGGTGCGGGCGCTTTATGTCAGGCACACCACCAAGTCAATGAGACGGCTGGGTGAGGGGAAAGGGAATTGGCCAGGAGGAGCTACGCGTTGTGCGGAGCATAGCCTCTCGTAAACTCGTCATGGAGAAAGGAACTACCACGGCCTCCCCCCGTCCTCCTTGCCGTCTTGACGAAAACGGAGAGCGGGTCTCGCGCTCCAGCCTGTCCCCTCCTGTCCGAGCAAGGAAGCGTAGGACGAAGGTCCCGGAACCTGCAAGCATAGTCCACCCACAGGACGGGATGGCAAATCGGGTACCAACAGCTACAGGAGAAGCATACACAACGCCCCCCGCGACCCGTCCCATAGCTCAAGCCCCAGGCCCGGGGCACCTTGCCGGCGACGGACCTCCACTCACGTGGTTGGAGGAGGACGACGAGGGCTTTGCCACGACCTCCCATTGTGCGGAGAATGTGTCGCTCAGCGCAAGCAAGAAAGCCTCCTGCCAAGCCACCCCCAGGAACAGTTCCGGACTTAAAAGGCCCGTCAGGAGAAGGTGGCTGCGGACTTCATCTGGGGCTGACGAGCAGAAAAACCACCCGAACCTGTCGACGGCAATGGGTGGCGAACGTCCTGGACTGGGTAGGAAAAGCAAATTCAACGTAGGGCTTAGGATCCCAGTTAAGTCCGAGGTGCGGAGCAGCAGGCCAGACACAAAAGTGGAGGCCACGGTAGGGATGGTTGATAAAATTTCAATGACGAAAGGGGGAATCCAATACACACAGGACCAACGCCACGTGAGAGGAGGCCTGGGACTTTTCAGCGGGTCTCTGTGTCTATCTAGGAGCAAGAGGCCACCTGTGGAGCGGATACGAGGCACAGAAGGACACAGAGGACATCATCAAGGGTGAAACCCAGCCAAGCAGCCGTTACCTGGGTGCAGATGAATGCAAAAGGCATAAAGAACCAGAGGAAAAAGCTATGTGGCCAATTCCTGGTTACAGATACAGGTCACAGAATACATCCAAGAGTAGAAAATCCACCTGTTTTGTTTGTATTGTAGATGTTTAGGTGACAATCACCACGGTCGATCTGGGGATCCGCCGCCAATGAGCTCGTCCTGGAATCTTTATGAATCTGAATCTCACGATTCTTTACAGGACTGAACATGCCATTTTTATCGGCAATAGCTCAGAGAAGAGTGTTGAGAGGGGAGAAGGGGTGTTGGAGAGAGAGGAAGGTGTTGAAGTGGCTTTGTTATGTGTGTTTTGTCTGTATACGTCGTCAGGATGTCCCCTGACTGGGTGCAAGCATGTGAAACATGCTAGGACGTACTACCGCACCCACTAAATGTCCGCCGTGGCCGGGAATCGATCCCGGGTCTTTCAGATTCACACGCGAGCGTGCTCACCACTTGACAACCACGGCTTCTGTGGAGAGAATTTCTATATATAGAGGAAGAGGCAGAGAACACCCCGCCTGTTTGGCGGAAAAAGTGTGTAAACACAACGTGGAGTCAAGGCCTAACCTCCCTGTCAGTAAAAAGTCAAGTGTGAGCTACCCGACACCTTATTGGTAGAAATAGGAGGGGGAATCCAAGACACACAGTACAATTGCCAAGTGAGCAGAGTCCTGGGACTTTTCAACAGGTCCCTGAGTCCACCTAGTAAACTAGAAGGCCGCCTGTAGGGCGGAAACTTGGCACAGAAGGAGGACACAGAGGATAGGAAATCAGCCAAGTAGCTATATCCAGGACTGTACATACATTCAAACTTAGACAGGGCACCAACTTTATCAATAAACAAGGAAAAAGGATATGTGGCCAATTCCCTGATGCAGATACAGGGCACAGGGTACATCCAAAAGTAGAAAATCCGCTTGTAGAGCGGAATTCTACAAAACGATGAAGAGCCAGAGGACACCAGGAGACCCTCGCCTGTGTGGCGAAAAAACGTGTGTAGACACGAATGTTGAGTCAACTTGTCAAGGGAATGTGTGCCGACACAGGTCTTCCATGACGCGATCATTCCCCCCCAATCCACCTCGAGGACATCAGTGAGACAGAACGGGGAATGGATAGGAAAGTGCTGGACACAGGGCAGAGGCAAGGTGTCAGAGGGCACTGAGGGTGGGGGAAGTGGAGGGTAGTGTCGCAGGGACCACCGGAGCAGGAGCCGCCAAAAGGAAGAGACCCATACCCCTGGCAGGCTGGGAGGCAGGAAGAGGCACGACCCCCAACCCACCAGCTGCATAATTGTGGTGGAACAAGAACCCCACCCTTGGCAGGGAGAGCTCCCTTAGGGCGGTAGATAGGCGTAGGACAGGACGATGAATCAGCCTGAAGGTCGTGGGACCCTGCAACCTCTACGGGGAGCTCTCCCGCTGGCAAGGGGAAGCAGCTCGGGGCCGGCGAATAGCAGGAGGAGAACCAGAGAGGGAACAGTGCCGCTCCCGTCTGCCAGTCGCTGCAGATACCACAGACTGGGCAGACGCCGGCACTAGAGGTTCACTGTGCCGAGGAGCCATACACTCCCTGGTAGGCGCCTAGTGGCCGGACTCGAACCCCAGGCCAGGGAGCCACGAGTCGCAGCAGGGGAGCGGGAACGGTGTGCAGCATCCGAGGTAGTTGGAGGCAGCACTCCCGATGGCCCAGCATGACGAGCCGAATACACATCGGGCGGAGGCAGAGAAGAGGTGGCTTCATGAGACTGTTAAAATGGGGGAACGGTACTCACCAGTGGAGGTGAGATAGGTCAAAAGTATGATGCAGTGTAGCCTAAACTGCAGATGACACACCATAGTAAGACAACATCCAAGAATACGCCAAGTAGCGGATATGACAACCCACACATGGTAGACCACAAACACCAGGGCTGGGACAAGCCCCTTAGCAAGACCCAACCCTGGTGAACAGGTCCAATTCCTTAGGTGAAAAGAGACCCCCATCCAAAACAAATACCTGAGAACCCTCTGTAAGAGCGGAGGTAGGAAGGGGCGCAGCGGTGATGGGCCAGGTATGGCCGGCGGTAGAGCGGGCACAAGCTGGAAGGAAAGAAGTCGAGTGTGAGCTTCCCAACAGTACCCTATTAGTAGAAATGGAGGGGGGGGGGGGGAATCCAATACACATAGGACAATTGCCACATTGGGCAGTGTCCTATATATATCTTTTCATCAGGTCCCTGGGTCCACCTAGTATACTACGAGGCCGCCTGTAGGGCGGAAACCAGGCACAGAAGGAGGACACAATGGATAGGAAACAGCCAAGTAGCTGTGTTTAAGTAGCCATTACATTTATTCAAAGGGCATAACATGTAGACAGGGCGCCAACAATATCAATAAACAAGGAAAAAGGCTATGTGGCCGATTCCTTGATACAGATACATGGCACAGGGTACATAAAAAGTAGAAAATCCGCTTGTAGAGCAGAATTCTAGAAAAGATGAAGGGGCAGAGGACACCTGAAGACCCCCGCCTATGTATAAACACGAACGTCTAGTCAACTTGTCCAGGCCTAGCCTCCCTGCGAGCGGGGCCCTTACACAGTTTCCAGACATCCCCCCTCTCCCCCCATGATCAAGTAAACACAGGCAGGGGAAGAACAGAAACAGTGTAAAATTGTAAGAAAAGCGAGAATTTTAAAAAGAGTGACAAGTCAGTTGAGGCAAGAGGAGAAAGAAGGAAAGGTCTTGTATGGACCAACCCGACTGCGGTCAGCTCAAGGCAACAAACCGATAAGCTTAGTTACACAAAACATAAAGGCGAGAACTTTAATAAGAGCGTATATGACCTAAACCACCAATTATCATTTGAGACAAGAGGAAATAGAAGGAAATGACCTGTGTGGACCAATCCGACTGCGGTCAGCTCAAGGTTAACCCGGGAACTGCAGGAAGACTCTTAAGAGTTCCCCCGGCGGACTGCGGGAAGACTCTTAACCTCTGAAGTGCGCATGGGGGTAATTAGACACCTCTCCCTGTGCGCATGTATTTGAGGTGTTTCCGTCACTAAAATATTCATTGTACCATTAATAGCATTAACCCGTACAGCCCCGGCCGGTTTTATTATTTTTGCGCACCAGAACCCGGGCAATTTTCCAATTTTTTTTTTTTTTTATAAATATATCAGAATGTGTTAGAAAATAATGATAGACATGAAGAAATGTGAAAAAAGTACTTACCTAGGACATTTGGGGGTCCTGGGAGGTAGTGGGGGTCCCCAGCCTCAGAGGAGCCTTAGCGCCATTTCAAATCTCCCGCGCCAGCAGCCAGTTGCCAGCCGCCAGGCAGCATGACTTATTTTGCACCTCTCGGACATAAAGTGCGCTTCAGAGTTCATAGAATGTCTTTGTATATCACATAATGTCAATATAACTGAAGTTGTAGTGTGATAAGTGCCTTCATTCAAGTATTACAAGTGCGCACGAGTGTTAGCGTCCCCATTGCCATGGTGATGGCGGCCATCTTGGGCGGCCATCTTTGCTCAGGACAATAACAAAACGCACGTACGAACACACGGCCAGACAGCGGACCGAGTGACCCACATTCCACAGCACCCTTCCCTCTTTCTTTCTCTGTCTGGCTGTCACTTTCACTCAAGGTCACTCTGTCTCTCCTTTTCATTGAATTATTTGTACTTGTTCATTGTTTTACCTAAGATTATGAGGTGTATATACATTGTTTTACGCACTTATTGTCTCGTATTCTTATAATTATTTGCACACAGTTTTATAAGTTTAGAATTTACTTAGTGTTTTATATTGTTCGGTACTTTGCACTTGTAAATTATATATATATACACACTGTTTTATATTCACTTTTTGCGTCTTTTATATACACTGTTAGTATTACATTATAGCGTCTTTTATCGCAGTCTTTGAACACTTTGAACACTTAGAAGTGCTCGAGGGTGTGATAATCCCTGAAGCAGGTGGGAAAACACAGTCCCACATCACATTCTTCACACATCGTCCGGGTATCTGTCCGTTTTGGTGTGCGTCTGCCTGTGTTGCGACACACATGACACCATCTGCATGGGTTGGGTTTTACTTGGTTGGGCGGGACAAAATCGCAAAAGTGGCGTTGTGTCAGTCTGGCGGGGCCTTCTGGTGCTTGAAAACGAGCTGCGGGACGTTGCTGGCGGCGTGGACCATCCCTGAAGAAGAACAGAAGCTCCCGTGCAAGTTCGATGCAGTACGACTCCATCGTCTTAACTTCACCTGTTATTTCATGATATTGGATGTGGCAGTTGTAGAGGGTGAGGTCGAGTAGGTGGAAAAATAGTTTTTTATACCACCTCATCGTCTTCCTGGCACACTCGACCAACGATATGACAGAGTCTGACTTGTCAACCAGCCGCATGTTGATGTAGTCAATGATTGCAACTGGTTTTTTGACCGCGTCACCTGTGGCTCTATCACGGCGTTTGGTGTCCTCTAAGCGGGGCAGGTGGATACTGGTGAGGATATTGACGTCACGATTGTCCATCCACGAGAGCATCAAGATATTATTTGCCTGGAGGTGGATGATGGAGCCCTTCTCCCGCCTTTCGGGTAGCTCTGGCATGTAGACACGATTCCTCCTGACGGTGCCACAGACGCCAGTGTTTCTGCTGTACAGGAATTTGGCAAGGGAAGGGCTGGTGTACCAGTTGTCGAGGTACAAGATGTGGCCCCTGTCCAAATATCCCTCCAACATGGTGATGACAACGGCCCCAGATATCCCATATGTCCTCTCCTCCACCAGTTCAGTGACCTTGCCCATGTAGAGGATGATGTCCTGGATGTAGCCGGTTTTGCAGTCGCACATCACGAACAGTTTCAGGCCATAACGGTGATGCTTGCTGGGGATGTACTGGCGGATGCTAATATTCCCCCTCCATAGCACCAGACTCTCATCAATGATTAGTTTTTGGTAAGGTTTGAAGGAGGTTGCAAACTTAGTTTTCAGGTATTCAAATATAGGTCTTATCCTCTCCATCGGGTCTTTGGTATTCCTGGGGCGTTCCTGGTTCCTGGTGTGGCTTGCCAGGCTATCAATAAAGTGCAGGTTTCCCATGATTGCCGTGAATCTATTCCTGCTCATGACTTTCCCAAAGAAGGGGGTTGCGATGAGGGGATCACATGACCAGTACTTCCTGAGAGACGTCTTCTTGGTGACCCCCATCAGGATGACCAGTGCCAGGAATGCGTAGAACTCATCGGAAGACAAATCCACCCATGAGAGACGTGCCGAGTTCCTCTTCTGCTCCTTCCCTGCCATAAAATAATAGTTGTACCAGTTCGTCTGGTCAACAATCAAGCCGACAAGGTTGGCAGTGAAGAACTGCAGAAAAACACCCAGTCTTGTGGTGTCAGGTCCACGATTGGGCATGGTAGGGCCGGCCTCAGCTGCCCCCAAAAAGTGGTATTGTCCTGGTAGATAGTTCTCCCCATCCACCCAATCCCACCTATCAGCGCCTTCGTCGTCGCTAGATGGGGCATCGGGCTCATCAGGGTCATCGTCAGGGGCACCGGGGCGGGTTGGGCGGGTGCGGGTGGAGCGTGGGCGAGAGGTGGACCTGGGTCTGGAGCTAGACCTCGAACTTGATCGAGAGCTAGATCTAGAGCTCGAGTCGTTGCTGGGGCGTCTTATTTGCTTCACCTTCTGCATTCGGCCGTGGGTGGCACGCCCGCGAGATATGACACGCCCACGTCGTTTGCTTGCAGGGCGTTGGGGCAGATTGGGGCGTTGTGGAGAGGCTGGTGATAATGCAGTGGCGCGGGAGGGGCCTGGTTCAGGTGAGGGAGACATTCGTGGGGGGGTGTACGGGATGGAGCCTGAAGGTGATAGTGGGGGGGAAGAATGGCGAGGCGGAGAGTCTGGTAGTAGTGGTGGTGGTGGTGGTGACTCATCCCCCCCCTCGTGCTCTGGGTCAGGAGGGAAGAGGGAGCGTTTTGGGTCACGTGACTGCCCTTGTCTCGCACCACGTTGTGCCATTTCTCCATCACCAGGTTGTTCTATTTGTCCATCACCACGTTGTTGTTCGTCACTATGTTTATGACGACCATAGAACCTCCCCGGGGTATTTTTCTTGAGTGGGGAGATTATGAGAAGTGGGGGAGAAGGCAGGCGGGGTTGTGGGGGTACCTCCTCTTCACTCCCAGACTCGCCCCTTCTTCTCTTCAATCCCTTTCGTTCTTCCCCAGGTACACGCACGTAATTTTGAGGGTCAGCAGGTTCATCTGCAACAACAACCTCTTCCCCATTTTCTGAGGATTCAGTGGGGTCTTGGGGAAGTGGGCGGCGGGGAGGTGCACTTGCCCATTGCTGTCTTTGTGACGGCCTATGCCGCCTGACAGGAATCTGAGCAAGCTCTTCCTCTAGCTCTCTTATTTCGGCTTGGGAGGGGGCATACTCGTCCCCAGACTCGTCCAATGCCGAGTCAGTGTCACTATCAGGGCTGTCAGTGTCGTACAGTATATCCATGACCTCCTCTGTACTGCAGGGGCGGGTAAGGCGGGCACTATAACGTCGAGACATGGTGTTTCACTCGAGAGGGTGCGCGGTAAACTGACCATGAGGTGTGGGAAGGCGGATGCCCTCTTCCGTCCCCGCGCGCGCACGCGTATGGACAAAACATTTTGGAATTAGTCCGCCGGATCCCAAAGTAGTTCCCATATAAATCTAGAGCCATTCTGAGACTTACGACTGGAGCTATAAGGGTGACGCGTTAGGCGCGTCTCTGGGGCTGTGCGTTACATACATAGCCGACGCGTCAGACGCGTCGCTGGGGCTCCACGGGTTAATACTTATCCATATGCGCCTATTATGGGTTGATTATAAAGGTATTAACCTGAAACAACAATAAAACGAGTGAAAACAGCGTTTGGATGGTCAAAATCGGAGATATAGCCCGCGAGTTGTATAATGTATGGGTGAGGCAAGCTGCTTTCCCGCCAATTTCACCCAAGGCCACTGAGACACAGTCGATCGATACTCTCTCTCTCTCTCTCTTGCATTCGCTTGCTATCAGTGATGACCACACCCTGCAACCGGATTTCTAATGTTAGCACGAAAATATACCTCAGAATAAGGGAATAACAGGGAAAATAGGTGATAACTCAAGGAGAGGAGGAAAGTGGGGAAGGAGGGGAGGTAGAGGACTGAGATTTTGCATGGCCCAGGGGCCAAACATTTTTTTTTTTTTTTTTTTTTTTTTTCGATGTCAAAAGTTGATTTTTTTTTCTCTGACTCTTAAGAGTCTCCCCGCAGTCCGCCGGGGGAACTCTTAAGAGTCTCCCCGCAGTTCCCGGGTTAAGAGTCAGAGAAAAAATAATCAACTTTAAACATCGGGGGGAAAAAAAAAAAAAAAAAAAAAAATTATTGCCCCTGAGCCATGCAAAATATCACTCCTCTACCTCCCCTCCTTCCCCTCTTTCCTCCCCTCCTTCAGTTATCACCTATTTTCCCTGTTATTCCCTTATTCTGAGGTATATTTTCGTGCTAACATTAGCGAGTTGCAAGCAGGGTCTTGTCATCACTGTTAGCAAGCGAGTGCAAGAGAGAGAGAGAGAGTATCGATCGACTGTGTCTCAGTGGCCTTGGGGGAAATTGGCGGGAAAGCAGGTTGCCTCACTCATACATTATATAACTCGCGGCCTGTATCTCCGATTTTGACCATCCAAACGCTGTTTTCACTCGTTTTATTGTTGTTTCAGGTTAATACCTTTATAATCAACCCATAATAGGCGCATTAGGATAAGTATTAATGCTATTTATGGTAAAATTAATATTTTAGTGATGGAAACAGCTCAAATACGTCAGCACAGGGAGAGGTGTTTAATTACCCCCATGCGCACTTCTTAGGTTAAAAACAGGCCTACCTTAGTTACACAATGCACATGAAAAGATAAAACACTAGGGCAGCATCAATCCCTGAGTGAAAGAACCTTGTAACAAAGCTAAACACTGCCCGAAAAGAAAAAAAAACACAATTACGTCAATGGAGGCAAAAGAAAAGTTGGGGTTACGAGCGACCGACACTGTTACCAGAACCACGTATCCGCGAGTCAAGTAGACCCGGGGAAACGAAAAGGAACTGACAAGAGTGTGAACCAGGCGATGAATTACAAGACCACCAACTATGGACATGTTGAAAAACAAGTCAGAAGTGCTTATAGGTCAAGTGGAGACCAAAGCAGCATGTTTGAAATAGAATAAAGGCTGTGTGCCCTATGCTCTCACAAAAGCAGAATCCGGAGAAAATCTCAAGTCTTGTAAAACTTTGACACGTAGTCATACGAAAAACAATTAAAACAACAAACACGAAAAAGGGAAAAGAAACAATGCATCACGCGGAAAGCATACATCCTCCCCAATTTACGTTAAGGGCGACTAAAAAAGTGAATATAACTTATGCCCTGATTTTATTCAGGTTTAGTTATTGGGTGAGGTGAGTTCTTTCGAGACTGGGATGTCAGAGTTCATACAGTTACATACAAATAATACAATAGAGGATATATATAATACCAAAAGATAGTTGATGTAACAGTTTATTTCGCTTACACTCTAAATACATATATATAGAAATAAGAATATGCTAAACATGAGGACTATATAGGAATGGAACCAATTATTATTCTTCCAGCACGATCGCGGATCTAGATGGAGCTCAATTCTATTCAAGTTATTCAGTTACTATTAATTTTACAGTAATCAAGATCTATGTATCTTTATAGGGAAAGATACCACTGGAAAATAGTCAAGTTACCTGACCACTTAATGTTCAAATCTGATAAAGTAGTTATATTTATTGACGAGGTTAGGTAGAATTAATATAGTAGGATGGTATACACTATAATCAGAGCTGGGCAGTATTTATATACATTTGTATTTAAATACGTATTTGAATGTATTTGTGTATTTAAAACTGTATTTATAAATACAGTGGTTTTCATGTATTTTAATACAATATTTAAATACTTAAATGAGTATTTAAATACAATGTAGTTAAATACTCAAAATATAAAAATTTAAATTCTCTTTATACCAGTTATTTTGCCCATAAACCCAACCAACTATCTGGCAACCCTGAACAGTGAACATGTGGTGTGAGTCAGGAGTTCAGTTAACTTCCATCAGGCATCAGTTGTGTGCCACCTTTCATTGCACATGGTTCACATTTTTGTTGCGTGCAGGTCATGGCTTCAACAAGCAAATCGCGTGAATCAAACAGTGAGATGTCTACAAATGACAATTTAGTGCACCCTCTGTTTGATGGAAGACCCTCAAGCAAATGACAATAGTAGTGGTGCATCAGACAGCGATGAGTACTTTGGCTTCGCTCACAACTCTTCATCTTCTAGCTCTGCTATTGCACCATCTGCAGCCATGAAAGTATTGGCATTTCTAGAAGATTCTGATCGGGCCATCAACAGTTTGGGAAAACATCCTCTCATAAAAAGACTGTTCTTGCGCTACAACACGACATTACCATCTTCAGCACCGGTTGAGCGACTATTCTCACTTGCGGGAATCACTCTAACTCCCAAAAGAAACTCTCTTTCAGACAAAACTTTTGAAAGATTGGTTTTGATCCGCAGCAACCGTGAAATACAGTAAAAGAGAGTTTGTATGCTGCCTTTTGTTTATATTGGTTTTATATTTATGTTTGCCTCATCTACTCATTAATTTTTAGTTATGTTAATCATTAAGCAATGATGGATGTACAGTCGGTCACCTTTCCGACTGGGCCACCTAATGGTAATTTCGCTGGGTCTTTCGCTCTGATATTACTAAGATCGCTCACTCCCCCCCACCCTGAATCTGTTGCATATTATGTCCCATAGATGGCGTCGTTAGATTTGCTGGGAAGGCGAGGGATGGGCTACACGGAGAAGTGGGGGGGGGGGGGGAATATTGTGTAGGGAAGCTAGGTTGGAAGTGTGTAGGGTGGGGGAGGGGGGTTATGTGAATTATTTCACCATGTTTATGGTTACCATTTTATCTCTTGATATTAATTAAGATGTAAATAGTTTTTGCTAGTGAAATCTGCCTTTAAGAAATATTTGTTTATGTGTAATTATTGTTTGCAAACCAATTTGTATATAGGGATTGCTAGATTCACTATCTATTTATCTATCTATCTATCTGTATCTATCCACATTATAGATTAGTCTTTTCCTTAGCTGATGTTCATTTTATATGCTCTTCTTTGGGTTAATGTTGGTCTCTTAACCCGGCAAGTGCAGATCTACTAATAAGAGTTTTACCGCTGCGCTGCGGAACTCCTCATATTATCCAAGGCCTAAAAAAAAAACATTTAAATCAGCCCCGTATCATTTTTTTTTTTTTTTTTTTATTGCCCCTTGGCCATGCCAAATATCACTCCTCCACATCCCCTCCTTCCACCCCCCCCCCCCTTCAATTATCACCTTTTCTCCCTGTTATTCCCTTATTCTTAGGTATATTTTCGTGCTAACATTAGCGAGTTGCTAGCAGGGCGTGGTCATCTGTGTTACCAAGCGTGGGAAAGAGCGACAGAGAGACTACCACGCAACAGTGTCTCTCCAGCCTTCATGACGGCTGGCTGGCTGGCAGGCTGCCTCAGCCTTAACCCTTAAAAAGCGGCTCACCACATAAGTCGTATTTAATAAAGCTGGACTATGTGGCGGCGCTCGACATAGGTCGAGTGGCAATTTCAGCACGTAATGTTGCTGAGAGAGAGAGACAAGTGGTGGCAGGAGACTAGCGAGCATATGACTGCTCCAGACCACCGCAGCGAACCTACTGACACGAATCTCAGCTCCCTCCTCCCTCTCTCACTCGCTATATACGGAATTGTATCGGGAAAGTGGCTAATTACCTGCTTTTTGCACTCGCGTTGCACGGTTATTGCAAGAAAACTAGCCATCATAAAAGGATCGTTATGGTGTCATTCGAAAGCTCTGTTTATGCCCTTTCAGGGATAGATACTTGTTTTACGTTCTGGGTCTTATTTAGGCATGAAAATGATCACGTAAACAGCCCTATTTTGGCTAAAAACACCCCGCTGGGCGGTACATATAAATAAACCGCATAGGCCGCTCTTAAGGTGTTAATGCTCAAAGAGCGGATGGTGGAGTATATTCACTGTGCCGCCAAGCGGGGGTTTTTACCATAAATGGGGTTGTTTCCGTGCTCTTTTTCATGCATAAACAAGAGCCAGAGCGTAATACAAGTATGTATCCCTGAAAGGGCGTAAATTGACACCGAACCATTCTTCTACAATCACTGGTTGTCTTGGAACGATCGTGCAACCGAAGGGCAAAATCGCTAAAATACGGTTATTTCGTTACATAATTCGTGTGTAGCGAGTGAGAGAGGGTGGAGTAGTGTGGAGTACATGTCAGTGGGCCCACGACAGTCGTGGCGAGCGGTCATGAGGCAACCTACGCTCCTCCCACCGCTCGGCTCTCTCTCAGAGCCAATATTGCGCCAAAATTGCACACGGACTAAAGGCGGGCCCCGCCACATAGTCCAGGTTTTTAGATACGGACTTAAGTCGGGCCCCGCTAAAGAAGGGTTAAGTTATGTAACTCCCGGCCTCTATCGCCGATATTGACCATCCAAACGATGTTTCCACTTGTTTTATTGCTGTAACAGGTTAATACCTTTATAATCAACGTAAAATAGGCGCATATGGATAAGTATTAACCCGGGAACTATGGGGAGACTCTTAAGAGTTCCTCCGGCGGACTGCGGGAAGACTCTTATAAGTCAGAAAAAAAAAAATCAACTTTAAACATCGAAAAAAAAAAAAAAAAAAAAATTGGGGGCCCCTGGGCCATGCAAAATATCACTCCTCTACCTCCCCTCCTTCCCCACTTTCCTCCCCTCCTTCAGTTATCACCTATTTTCCCTGTTATTCCCTTATTCTGAGGTATATTTTCGTGCTAACATTAGCGAGTTGCAAGCAGGGCATTGTCATCAGTGTTAGCAAGCGAGTGCAAAAGAAAGAGAGAGAATATCGATCGACTGTGTCTCAGTGGCCTTGGGGGAAATTGGCGGGAAAGCAGGTTGCCTCACCCATACATTATATAACTCGCGGCCTATATCTCCGATTTTGACCATCCAAACGCTGTTTTCACTCGTTTTATTGTTGTTTCAGGTTAATACCTTTATAATCAACCCATAATAGGCGCGTATGGATAAGTATTAATGCTATTTATGGTAAAATGAATATTTTAGTGATGGAAACAGCTCAAATATGTCAGCACAGGGGGACGTCTCTAATTACTCCCATGCGCACTTGTTAGGTTAATGATATTTATGGTACGATGACGATTTGAGTTTAGGAAACAGTCTAAATACCTCCGCACAGGGAGGGGTGGCCAATACCCTACCTACACAGCGGAGAGGTTAATTTTGGTTGAGGTCCCTGGCTGGCCCGTATTGTCGATTTGTGGCATTTGTTTTGGGGCTCCTCATACCTCTCTGTCTCATGCCTTTTTTTTCAAATACAGCATTATGTGTAACATTGTGTTGTTATTTAAAATAAAATAATGTTTCTATGTATTGCTTATCCATATCCATCTAGTCGTCATTAGTGAAATGCCCATACCAAAATAACAGCTTTCATAACTGGTCGCTTACACCAAAGAATCCTACACTGTTAGAGAAAAATTATGAGGTCATTCAGCAATAAAAGCAGTGTAATATATATTGATATCTTTATGATATTCTCCAGATGTGTATTTTGTGTTTGAGAAGGGGGTTTGGAGAAGAAATATATATATATATATATATATATATATATATATATATATATATATATATATATATATATATATATATATATATATATATATATATATATATATATATATATATATACTGTACTGTATATATATATATATATATATATATATATATATATATATATATATATATATATATTGAGAATATATCACAAATACACGTGAGACACTAAATGTTTCTAGTCTCTCAGTGGGGATCGAACCATCGACCATCAGGACGATAGCCGACGCTTTAATCAGACTGTTAGACTGCCGTGGTGTAATTGATTAAAGCGTCGGCTATCGTCCTGATGGTCGATGGTTCGATCCCCACTGAGAGACTAGAAACATATATATATATATATATATTGTTACGTATCTTGATCCTCAAGTGGTTAACTTGATGAATCTAGATAGCACAGAGATATATATTAACCCGGGAACTGCGGGAAGACTCTTAAGAGTCAGAGAAAAAAAAATCAACTTTAAACATCAATTTATTTATTTATTTTTTGTTTTGCCCCTAATTACCCCCATGCGCACTTCTTAGGTTAAGGTATCAGTCAGCTGAAGGCAAAACAAAAGTAAAATCTAATAAAATTATTTCCTGTTGTTGCTTCCTTTCCTTTTGGATCTTAGGACTTGGTATCCTTTATTGACTGATACTCTTTAATTATGAAAAAATACTGAAACTAATTAAAGTCATGTAGTATTTATAAAGAATTATTATTTAACCGAAGCTTAGTAGGCTATGGTTATGAACCGAAGAAGTTATATCTAAAGAAGGACTATTAATTCTATAAAAAGTCTTGAAAGATAAATATTGAGGTAAGAATATTTCTGTCTCTTACCCTTTTTGAAATGAATAAATAGTTTTCTTAATGTCCTTTTATTTATATTTAATGTAATTATACTTTGTTCTTGTCTTACGTTAATATTATTATTATTATTATCATCAGGATTAATATCAAAGTCACATAAAAAGTTAGATATATACAGTATATTTAATAATTAGTTAAATGTATTTCTTAACCACGTAACATTGAGGTTTGATTATGAGTAAATTAAGTTACAGGATCGCTTCATAGATTCGATTCAGGTCTCACTCAAATAATATGAAAAGCAAAAATTATATTTTGAAGCTAAAATAATTTTCTTCAGCTTAGGAAATCACTAGAAGTAACATTAAAACAGCCATGTTAGTCTAAGGCGATATTACTAATATGAAACAATAGTATCACCGTACTAAGTACCGTTAAGCAATGTAAGCTTAATTAAAAGAAAATGAAAGAACTCGTAAGTATTAATATAAAACAATAGTATTACTTTCATCATAACCCAATTACTTAAAGAGTTGCTTTAGTCCACAAGTCAGTCAACTAAAATAGTTAAGTACATAATAGTAGCGTCAACGTTAATTCCCAATCAAATAGTTAAGTACATAATAGTAGCGTTAACGTTAATTCCCAATCAAATAGTTAAGTACATAATAGTAGCGTTAACGTTAATTCCCAATCAAATAGTTAAGTACATAATAGTAGCGTTAACATTAATTCCCAATCACATATCTCACTAACCAACATAACGTAAGTGTATACACCGAACACACTTAACACACACTTATATAATCTGACTGACAGTCACAATCCCATTATAATACTTCACCCCGTCTTCCTCCAGCTGCAAGTTCACCTTCCCAACTCCAAATGAGACTGATTTGAATGCCCACTACTCGGGTCTTATATACTAAACAATGATGGTGTAGGAACGAATCAGGAGGCGGTTGATGGTGCGCGCCTCAATCACAGCTCCTCGAGTTGCGTAGCAGGTGCGTGGTCCAATAGAGTCTCCTGGCGTCGATCATACGTCATAGCGTCGGGTCATCGAAGTAGTTTGCAGGGTCCCCTATGACGCACGCAGGTGTGAAGGCCTGTTTGCTGGTATGCGGACGAGCTGGTTTCCCACTCGCTGGTTCGCTCGCTAGTCTGCTTCGCCGCCTGGGTAGTTTGGCACTCCTTCAACTCTAATTCTAACTCTTAAATTAACATACAGGGCTCCGTATGTCAGAATATATAAAATATATGACTAAAATACAGTATACAAATATCAGACATTAGAACTGGTAACCCACTTAAATAGAAACAAATAAATGATTTGCTCGAAAATAAGTGCTACAAACCTCAAAGGTGTTATAACTTATAAGAAAAATAGGCCCCAGAGAAGTTTTAGTGGTTTGCATTTCCCAATGTTGATATGTATGATAAAGGTGTTTGTTATTAGCATATACATTTGGATATCAATGCAAATATAATTAAACCGTTCAGAGAGAGAGCGAGAGGGAAAGGGAGAGACGAACTAAGAAGAAGAAGAGAGGTACCTTGGGTAAACTGCTGCTCCAAGTTATCAACATATATACCCTATGTCAACACTACACAGAGCAAACAACGTATATAACTCCACAATGAATGCACAGAGAAAGTGGTGGAACATATACAGTGTTAGTGAATAGTCCATAAGTGAGTGAAAAGTGAAGTGGAATATCTGCCCCCCTGGTCATCTGGGTATCAAACAAGATGGCGGGGCGAGGTGGGACAATCTCAACCCAGGGACGAAATAGTGATGGCCTTGAAATCAACGAACTGTTTTGCTTTATATCAAATAAAATAGATAGTCTACCTACAGACAGTATTGTGCAGCTGTGTGTGCCCTTTTATGATGAAGATAAAATTGTGGCAGCCAAGAACAGAGTGTTCGATCTTATTGGTACTAGTGAAGATAACAATTATCGAAATATTAAACGAGTTGGTGCAAACAAAAGTGCTGAGAACATTAAAGACATTATTAAATTGCTACAAGAGAGTAAGGCTATGGGCTTACCCACTTTCGTGGCCATGGACCTAAAGGACCTACCACCTATACAATTTGATAGGATAGATGTGTCAGTGCTACTTAGTGAAATCAAGAACACCCAAATGGAAGTTAAATTACTGAGAGAGTGTACCACAGGTCAAAAAGAAACCATAGTGGACATAAGCAGTGTGGTTTCAAATGTAGCTGACAGAGTGAATAAGTTAGAAAATAACTCTACTAACGCTCCACCTCAACCACAGGCACAAGTGACACAACAACAGCAGCAGCATCTAGAACAACAGCATCAACAACAACAACCACCCATAGGCCTACAACACCACCACCAGAAACAGCAGGCTGAACTACAACAGCAACAGCTGCAACAACTCCAAACACAACAGCCCCAGCAACAACAGCGACCCATACAACAACAGCATCAACAGCAACAACAACAACAGCAGCAACAACCACAACAGCAGCAACAACCACAACAGCAGCAGCACCAGCAGGTGCAACAGCAACAACAGCAGGTGCAGCAGCAACAACAGCAGGTGCAGCAGCAACAACAGCAGCAGGTGCAGCAGCAACAACAGCAGCAGGTGCAGCAGCAACAACAGCAGGTGCAGCAGCAGCAACAGCATCAACAAAAACAACAACACCAGCGACAACTACAACAATCCAAACTAACCCAGCAGCAGCATTCATATCAAAGGCAACACCAGGTGTGGCAGCAGCAGCGACCACAACAGCAACAACACCGAACACAACAGCAATCTTTATCGTCGGCAACGAGAGAAGATAATACAGTGCCAGCTACACCATCCTCAAATTTACCTACACAAACTGAACCAAATGAAGGAGCCAATGCAAGGGAAAACCCATGGACTATGGTCAAATGGGTGAATGGCAAGCCTCGCTACTCTAGGGAAGGCGAGCAGGTTCACCCTAGAGCGAGAAACCAGCCAGGAATTAAAGGTAGGGTCAAGGATACTGGCCTCAATACCATCAAAAGGCCCCGACTAGCTAGGGTGTTTGCCACAGGATTCAACCCTAGTGTTACTGCTGAGAATCTCAAGACATACTTGGCTGATAATCTACATATAAATATAGAGGTAAGACAGCTGACCACCCTCTCCAGGTCCACTACCTGTGCCTCCTTTTGTATAACTAGCGAATGTCCAGATCCAGATGTTTTCATGAATCCTGACCTGTGGCCAGAAGATGCATATGTCAACTGGTACAGAGAACCAAGACAATATCCCAATGAGGACAGTGCAGAGGCTTCTGGGACTTGGAGGCATCGCACACCACTATCCAACTCACAGTAATGGAGGGGATACCAACAACAGCAGCAAGTATAAAAGTAACTTCATACAATTGCAGAGGACTCCCCAAAACAAAGAGGAATCTCCTGTTGCGACCTGACATCGTATCTACATTAAGGACCAGTGACATAGTCTGCCTTCAGGAAACCTGGTACACAAAACAGGACTTAGGTAATTTGAACATATTAGATAAAGATTTCCATGGGTACGGGGTCTCCACTACGGACACACGTGATGGTATTGTGGCAGGTCACCCCCCAGGGGGAGTTGCAATAATGTGGAGATCGTGCCTAGATAGTGTAATTAAAACCATTGAGACAAATTTAAGCTGGTGAGCGGGAATACAGCTGGAAGTGGGACACAGAAAATTTGCAATATTTTGTGTTTACTTACCGTATCAGTGTGCAGAAAATGAAGAACTTTATTTGGAAAAGTTAGGGGAGCTTGGTGGCCTAATTTCTGAATTAGAGATAACGTGTTACTCAGTGGTAGGTGATTGGAATGCTACCCCTCACGAGTTGGGTGGTTCCATGTTTGCTAAACATATGTTAAGGTTTTGTGAGGAGCAAGGTTTAATTTTGTCCTCCAAAAACCTGCTTCCAGAAAATAGCTATACATATGTTAGTGAAGCATGGGAGACCAGGTCGTGGCTTGATCATGCAATCTCTAGCTCTGACTTTCATGACTCTATCTCAGAAATGGCCATAAGATACGACATTACGGATGACGACCACATACCTATAGAATTAACAATCCAAATTAATAAAGCACCGGAAATAACAGAAACTAGCAATAGCATCAAGGCAAAAGTTCCATGGAATGTAATCTCAAATGAAGAGTGCCAAATGTACTGTGATAAAACCAAGGACTTATTAAATAGGGTGCAATATGATGGTAATGGTGTAGCACAATGCAGGGATCCAAAATGTAGTGATGCACAACACAGAAAGGACATTATTAAATTTTACAATAGTATAATAGATTCTTTATCAAAAGCGGGGGAAAGTATTTTTTAATAGCCGTAAATATAAGTCCTCATTCAATAAGCCAGGTTGGCAAGACTATGTGGCTGACCTGTATCAGGCCTCCAGAGATGCTAGGTCTCATTGGCTTGAAGTAGGTCAGCCTAGACAGGGGCCTATATTTGAACTTCACAAAAGAGCAAAGGCTAGGACCAAATATGCCATTAGATTTATTAAGCAAAATGAAAACCAATTAAGGAAGGAAGCCCTTGCAAAGAGTCTGGCAGAAAAGGATACTAACTGTTTTGGAAGGACATCAGATCCATGCAAAATTGTAACACACCATTACCTGTCAGTGTTGAGGGGGTTATGGGTGAAGAGAACATTGCTGACTTATGGAAAACTCATTTTAAGGAACTACTTAACAGTGTAAACCAAAGGTCTACTAATGGTGCAATTCAATATGTGAAAGATAGTAATTATGAAGACATTAAAGTGACTGAAAGTGATCTTGAGAATGCCATAAGAAAACTTAACCTAAATAAAGCTTGTGGGCTGGATGGTATATATGCAGAACATCTTAAATATGCAGATAAGTTGTTAATAGATAAACTTAGTTCTTGCATCACCAGTCTATTTACGCATGGTGTCCTGCCGGAGTCTATGATATCCGTAATACTTGTTCCTGTCATTAAAGATAAATCAGGTAAAATTACAGCAAAAGACAACTACCGCCCAGTAGCACTTGCTAGTGTGGTGAGTAAGGTAGTTGAAATGATAATGCTAGAAAGAATGTCTGCATATATTGTCACCAGCAACAATCAGTTTGGCTTTAAGAAAAATCACGGCACAGACCAATGCATATATGTGCTGAAAGAAGTGATTGATACATACAACAAACTAAATAGCTCAATTTTCTCTTGTTTTCTTGATGCAAGTAAGGCTTTTGATAGGGTGTGTCACAAAACCTTATTTGAAAAATTAGTTAACAGGGGAGTGCCTAGCTATATTGTTAGGATACTTATTTTCTGGTATGCTAATCAAAAAATGTGTGTAAGATGGGGCAACATCCTGTCAGGCTCTTTCGCCGTAACCAATGGTGTTAGGCAGGGGGGGATATTGTCTCCGTATCTTTTCAACGTCTACATGGAGGATCTTAGTCTGGAGCTGAACAAGACTCGCACTGGGTGCTGTATTGGCAGCACCATTGTAAATCATCTCATGTATGCTGATGACCTAGCCTTAATCGCGCCCTCTGGAGCAGGACTGGATAAATTATTAACCCGGGAGCTGCGGGGAGACTCTTAAGAGTTCCCCCGGCGCACTGCGGGGAGACTCTTAAGAGTCAGAGAAAAAAAAAATCAACTTTTGACATCGAAAAAAAAATATTTTGTTATTTTTTTTTTTTTCTTTTTTATTTTTTTTTTGGCCCCTGGGCCATGCAAAATCTCAGTCCTCTACCTCCCCTCCTTCCCCACTTTCCTCCTCTCCTTCAGTTATCACCTATTTTCCCTGTTATTCCCTTATTCTCAGGTATATTTTCGTGCTAACATTAGAAATCCGATTGGAGGGTGTGGTCATCACTGATAGCAAGCGAGTGCAAGAGAGAGAGAGAGAGTATCGATCGACTGTGTCTCAGTGGCCTTGGGGGAAATTGGCGGGAAAGCAGATTGCCTCACCCATACATTATACAACTCGCGGGCTATATCTCCGATTTTGACCATCCAAACGCTGTTTTCACTCGTTTTATTGTTGTTTCAGGTTAATACCTTTATAATCAACCCATAATAGGCGCATATGGATAAGTATTAATGCTATTAATGGCACAATGAATATTTTAGTGACGGAAACACCTCAAATACGTCAGCACAGGGGGACGTTTCCAATTACCCCCATGCGCACTTCAGAGGTTAAGAGTATGTGAAAAATTTGGAATCGAACATTCAGTCAAATTTAATCCTATAAAGAGCAATATCATAATATTTAAATCTAACCTTCTATTGAAATCAAAGCTACCTAAATTCCATTTGTATGAAGAAATTATAGAAGAAGTAAGTAAAGTAAAGTATCTAGGACACTATATTTCATGTGATCGCTCAGATGATGAGGATATGGGTCGTCAGCGAAGGCAACTTTACATGCAGGGAAATTCAATATTAAGAAAATTTCATATGTGCACATGGGATACAAAAATAACATTGTTCAACTCCTACTGCTCACCAATGTATACAGCACAACTATGGTGGAACTATAAGAAAATGACAGTGAATAGACTAAGTATCTCATATCACAATATCATGAAAATGTTTCTGGGGCTCTCAAAATATGAGAGTACAAGTACGCTATGTGCCTATATGAACTTACACTGTTACAAATCACTCATTAGAAAGCTAACATAAATTCACTCAGCGCCTTAACACTTCTGAGAACAGGATCATTAAAATGCTACAAACTCCAAGCATAGTGTACACCTCCAGGATCCAGGCACACTGGAGGAAGTTGCTCTATATTTAACCTTAAGTAATGATTTCAGGTCTGCTACTCTACAGAATTAGCATACCGGTACTGATCCTCATAGTGCAGTACAGTACCGATATTCCTATACTGTACTGTAGCAACATACTGTACCGGAAGCTAAATGATGTGAGGCATGGTACTGTACACAATTAGGACAGTGGTTTTGGTAACACAGTAGTTTGATGACCACTGTTTTTGGTTGAGGCAGTGCTGTGAACTACATGATAGCAAGCTGGGTATTATTTAATTTCTTTTTATTTTATGTAGCCTATGTACAGTAGCTTATATATATTTATGTTACTGTAAGGTATATATGGACCCCAGTATGGTCCCCTCTGTACTGTGTGAGTCTGAAATAAAGTATTATTATATATTATTATTATAAATGGGCGAATACATCGAAGAGACTTATAAACGAAAGCTTGACTCTAATATCTGTGGATAGAGTATTTATTAATCAAAAGAATAAGTACTTGGTAATGTTTACTCTATATATTCATCTAAACATATGAAAACAATTACCCGCAGAGCCACTTCACCTATGTAATGCAAATTCCCATTACAAGCAACCCAATTCCTCCTTATGACAATCAAAGGTTTGATGTTCTCCACTTCCCTTTACCAAATAAATTGTTTCTCTGTGTATGAAAGAGACAAGAGGCAAAACTACTTATAAACATTTTGACCTCCTATTGTCCCCCTTCCCCCGGTCAGAACAGAATGATTAGTACAGAACCATATGCAAGGTGCACTGGAATGTAACTGCGGGACACACAAAGCTTGAAACAAAGTCATAGGGTGAGGGATAGACACATTTACGGAGTGAATTCCATACTTTACTTGTTGAGCTGAAAAATTACGGGGAAATTTAAGTTAACTGTTGGCTTTGAATGGTGGGCAGAAAAGTGGTGGGAATGAGTTACAAAGTGGGTGGCCCTCTGTCTCTGCAGAGTGAGAGGTATACGCTGGGACAGCTGTGAAGAACACTGATTATAATAATGGCATAACAGTAACATACATGCAATTTTCACAATGTGGAGAGATTGTAGACAATATGGTGGAGAATAGTAGAGATTACATGCCTTTGACTGCACCCTTTCAGAGGCATTTTTCATATGCGAACAATACCTGATACGCTTACAACAGTGTCCCTGTACGGAGAAAGAGGCTGTATGGGGATAAGGGAGTAACAGACGATTGAGAAAACCTAACCTCTGGGAAACGTTTTTATCAAGAATGTTAATATGATCTTTCAAAGACACACACACACACACACTTGTGTTTCGATAAACACTAAAGTTTCACTGCATGCACGCGCATAAGAACATAAGAACATAAGAAATGGGAGTCTGCAAAAAGCCGATCGGCCCACACAAGGCAGATCCCTGTCACACCCAACCCCAATTACATAACAACATAAGGTCATAAGGTCATAAGATTGCGGGAAACTGCATCTGGCCATGCGGCCCACATGAAGCAGCTCCCATTCACACCCAGCCATATGGGAATCCAACTTATGCTTAAAGCTTTCAACTGTTTCTGAGCTAATTACTGTTCTGGGCAGTGCATTCTACATGTTAACAACTCTATTGCCAAACCAGTGCTTTCCTATATCTTTCCTAAATCTAAACTTATCTAACTTGAAACCATTTGAGCGGGTTATGTCGCCGTTCTTTAGCTTTAATACCTCATCTATATCGCCCTTATTTAAACCTTTTATCCATTTAAATACCTCTATCATGTCTCCCCTACATCTTCGTCTCTCTAGTGAGTGCAGTCCTAAGACTTTCAACCTCTCCTCATACGATAAATTTCTAATATTATGTATCTTTTTGGTCATCCTTCTTTGGACTGCCTCTAAAGGGTCGATATCCATTCTATAATAAGGGCACCAAAATTGAACAGCATAGTCTAAATGGGGTCTTACTAGAGCTAAGTATAGTTTTAAGAAAACTTCAGCAGTCCTGTTGCTAACACTCCTAGATATGAATCCTAGAATTCTATTTGCCCTATTCCTAACACTTATACACTGTTTTCTGGGTTTCAGATCATTACTAATGAGCACCCCCAGATCCTTCTCACACTCTGAGTTATCCAATTCTACATTGTCTAGTTTGTATTTAGCATCTAAATTACGATTTCCAATCCTTAATACCTTACATTTGTCTATATTGAAACTCATCTGCCAATTTATGGACCACTCGTGCAAGTGATCGAGATCATTTTGAAGACATTCCCTGTCGCTAGCTGACTCTATTATCCTACCTATTTTAGTATCATCAGCAAATTTACTGATCCTACTCTTTATGCCCGAGTTAAGATCATTTATGTAGATAATGAACAGAAGGGGCCCCAAAACCGACCCTTGGGGGACCCCACTTTTAACTAATCCCCAGTCCGATTTTACACCATTTATACTAACTCTCTGTTTCCTACCAATCAGCCATGACTTAATCCACTTGAGTAGCATCCCCCCAATACCATGTCCTTCTATCTTCCTTAACAGCCTTTCATGTGGAACTTTATCAAAGGCCTTACTGAAGTCTAAGTAAACTATATCATATGACTTGTCGTTATCTACCGCTTCATAAACCTCGGAGAAAAAACTGAGTAAATTTGTTAGGCAGGATCGTCCTGGAGTGAAACCATGTTGAGAGGGATTTATTAACTTGAACATATCTAAGTGATTTCTAATTTTCCTGGCAATAATTGATTCTAGCAATTTCCCTATAATTGATGTGAGACTAATAGGACGGTAATTTGATGCTATGGACTTATCACCTTTTTTAAATATCGGAATTATATTTGCAAGCTTCCATGAATCAGGAACTAAGCCTAAAGCTAGTGAATTATTAAATAGGTGAGTTAATGGGTAACTTAATTCGTCCTTGCATTCTTTTAATACTCTAGCATACACCTCATCTGGACCTGGAGATTTCTGGGGTTTTAGTCTATCTATTTCCTTAATTACTTCGTCACTAGTGACCTGAACTGTGCTTAATATTTCGTCTATACTACCGTTAAAAACTTGCTTGACTACTGGAACTTGATCTAAATTTTCGTTTGTAAAAACAGAAAGGAAATGACTATTTAGAGTATTGCACATTTCTAACTCATCATCTGTAATCTCACCTATCACATTCTTAAGAGGCCCTACTGTATCCTTTACCTTAGATTTATACAATTGATAAAATGCTTTAGGGTTGTTTTTAGATTCATTTGCTACCTTGATTTCGTAGTTTCTTTTTTCCTTCCTAATTTCCTTCTTTACCTGCCTCGACAAGTTATGGTGATATCCTATAAGGTGGATTTCGCCTTTCTGTATTTTTCTGTATACACCTCTCTTTCTACCTATAAGATCTACTAATTTATTTGTCATCCATTTTGGTTGGTTTGTATGTGATCTAAATTTTCTTTTTGGTATATATTTATCTTGTTCGCTCTGTAAGGCAGAGATGAACTGATTATACACTCTATTTAAATTTTCAGTTGGTTGTCTATCTCAGCTGTGTGACCCACCTGGCCTTGACCTCTCGGTTCTGCTGGAACTAATCGGCTTACTTGATCTAAATCTCCTGCCTCCCCTTTAATTCTGAGTGATCGTTTTAATCCCCTAAAATTGGCTTTTCTAAAATCAGGGATAAGTACCTTATTTTCCTTTGGTTTATGATTTAATTCTATAGATAAATATATTGATTTATGGTCACTGTTCCCTAGCTGGTCGCCCACTTCTAAATTTGTTATCCAATTTTCACTGTTGCTAAGAACTAGGTCAAGAATATTATATCCTCTAGTTGGCGAATTTACAAATTGAAAGAGAAAGTTGTCTAGTACTACTTCAAGAAAATCTTCGGATTCGTTATTGCTAGTTTGATTAACCCAGTCTATACCTGGAAGATTAAAGTCACCTAAAATGCAAACATTATTATTCTGAGAAGCCTTACTGATTTCTTCCCATAATAATTTGCCTAAATTTCGACAAAGACAGGGTGCCCTATATATGGTTCCCAAAATAATTGTCTCACCTTCCCCGCTAATCTCTACCCACACACTTTCATTTTCGCATATCATATATCACATATCACATTTCGCATATCAGTACATGTTATGGCTCTAGCCATCTCTCGCTATCTCTCTCGCTGCGTAGGATTAGTGGTTTGGCAGGAGAGTCACAGGGACCGCACTATCTATCAATCATTATCTTTCGCAACTAACTCAGCGCGTTACAGGTTGCCAGGGTAGCTCATGAAAAAGATATATCCACTGATATTTTAACAACCAATCATGTTATGACTTATACCTATTGGCTTCTGGAAGAGAAAAACATGCGTAGGAACTATTTAAGATATACTGAACTTTAGCAACCACGCTAGGCCTGAAGAGACCATAATTATATCACAACTCGGTATAAAGAGGATGGCCGCAACCTCATCCACGTGGCAGGTGTACTGTATATGTGTGTGTGTGTGTGTGTATGTGTGTGTTGGGTTTCAATGCCGATATAACTGTTAACGTTAAATATTCTATCTATCTATCTATTGCCTGACGCCGTGATCCCCGAAGGGGTGGCCACGAACGAACCGCCCCCATGCACCTCTGTCCCCAGTCAGTCGACGCCCCTCCCCCCAACCAGCACCGCCTTCGTTCATGTAGTTCCTCACTCCATCCTTCCACCTCATATTCGGTCTACCTCTCCCCCTCTGTCCCTCCACCTCGCTCTCGTACACCCTCTTAGTCATTCTCTCGCTTTCCATACGTTCCATATGGCCGAACCATCTCAAGTTGTTCCTTTTCACACTTTCCAGCACATCTACCTCCACACCACACCTCCTTCTTACTTCCTCATTAGTCTGTCTATCCCTCCATGTAACTCCGCACGCACTCCTTAAGTAATTCATTTCCACTGCTCTCACTCTTGGTCTGAGTCTCTCAACCAACGTCCATGCTTCGCTTCCGTAAGTCAGTGTCGGGATTACCACACTGTCATGCAAGGACTTCTTCACTTCCATACTGACCACCCTATTTCTTGTTACTTGCTTTTAGCGTTCCTACAACCCTCTTCCCCTGTTGTACCCTCTCCCGCACCTCTTCATCCATAGTCCCATCTTTACTCAACACACTGCCCAGATACTTAAAAGAGTTGACGATCTCCATAGCCTGACCGTTCAGCTTCACCTCACACTCTGTGACTTCACCCCTTTCGAAGACCATAACCTTGCTCTTCCCCGTATTTACCTTCAAATTCCGTTTTTCGCACACTGTTCCAAACTCATTTACCAGACCCTGCAACTCCCATTCATTATCACTCATCAGAACTGTATCATCCGCAAACAGCAGTATAGGTAGCTTCCACTCAATTCCCTCCCTTTTCAGCGATACACCAACATCCACTGCTCTTCATAGTATTTCTTTCATAACTCCATCCATATATACAGTAAACAACCACGGGGACATCACACACCCCTGTTTCAAACCAACATTCAGGTCAAAGAACTCGCTCTGCTCACTCTCCACACGTACTGCCGCCTTTGCACCCTCATACATGCTCTTCACTGCTTTCAGCAACTTGCCCTCTACTCCGTATATTCTAAGTACTTTCCACAAACCTTCTCTATCCACTCTGTCATAGGCCTTCTCCAAGTCCATAAAGGCAACATACACCTTTTGTTTCTTCTCCAGATACTTCTCCACAACACAATTCAGGGTAAAAATCTGATCTACACATCCTCTTCTCTTCCTAAAACCTCCTGCTCGTCGCCTATCCATTTCTCCGTTCTCACTCTCACTCTCTCAATCACTACCCTACTGTATACCTTCCCTACTACGCTTAGAAGACATATTCCTCGGTGGTTACCACACACTCCTCTTTCCCCTTTGCCCTTATATAGGGGGACTATTATGCCAGTCTTCCAGTCATCGGGTGCACTCCCCTTCTCCCATGCTAGTTTGCACATTTTCCATACCCATTCTATCACTATCTCACCACCATACCTCAACATTTCCCCACACACTCCATCTGTTCCTGGTGCTTTCCCCAACTTCACTCTTTTCATGGCTTCCCACACTTCTGACCTCCTGATCCCCACCTTCTCCTCCACTACTTCTCTTCTTCTCCCTCCCATACCATATCCAGCTATGTTTGCTGGCTCTTCATTCCTTTCATTTAGCAACTCACTGAAGTACTCCCTCCATCTTTCGACTCTCTCTTGCTTCTCGGCTAGCATTCTCCCATTCTTATCTTTCACACCCTTACTGTTTCCCTTGCTACCTTCCCTAACTTTCTTGACTTCTTTCCAGAACAGTTTCTTACTCTCCCTCCCATTTTACACTCAGATTCCTTCCAAATTCCTCATCTACTCTTCTCTTACTTTCCTTCACTACTCTCTTCACCACCCTCTTACTCTCCACGTACCTCACTCGTTTCTGTCTCTCGGAATCTTCATTCCCTCTACTACCCAACCACTCTCTATATGCTTTCTTCTTTTCTTCCACAGATATTCTTACCTTTTCTGTCCACCATGCTGTACCTTTCACTCCCCTCCCTCTTCTCCTCACTCCACACACCTCCTCACATGCTGCACAGATCTCATCCTTAAACACCTTGCTCATCTCCTCCACTTCCTCCATAACTTCCAGGTCGAACCCACCTAGTCGTCTTTCCACTGCTCTCCTGTACTCCTCCCTGACTTCCTCCTCCTGCAACCTCTCCACCCTCCTCACCATTCCACCCTCCTCTCGCCTCCCTCCAGCTCTCCTCACCCACTTCTTTTGTATCCTAACCTTAGCTACCACTACATAATGATCAGACAGACCCCCTCCAATACCCCTATACACCTAGCATCCATCACAGATTTCTTCATTCGTTCATCCACACATATATAATCAATCAATGACTTTCGTTCCACCACTGTCTTATCCTTCATCGTCAACATCCGTTTCCACGTGTACCTGTGGATCATTCTGTGTCAGAAGAAGGTGTTGGCTATCCACAGCCTCCTCCCCACACATACGTCCACAAGTGCACTACCATTCCCATTCACCTCTGATGGTACCCCCCACCCTCCCACCACTCCCTCAACTTTCCTATCACCCACCTTACCATTCATATCCCCAATCAGAAATATTCTTTCGTTCTTGTCAAACTTCTCCAGGCACGCCTCCACATTCATCCAGAACTCCTCTTTCTTTCTTTCAAGTATATCCTCTGTCGGGGGCATACACGCATACAATCACCCACGTTTGTATTCCTACTTTCATTCTCACCCACACAATCCTTGAACCCACAGACCCCATACGCTCTTACTCATTCCTTCCATTTGCTACTTACAAACAAACATGCACCTTCTCTCGCTGTTCCTTCACTCACTCCAGCACACACACCCATTCCACACTCCCACTCTCTCACATCTGAACCTTTCCATTTGGTCTCTGTCATTCCACATACATCCAGCCTGGCATTCACTAACACTTCCAGAACCTCTCTCTCTTTTGTGCCATCATTCATGCCACTAACATTCCACGTAGCCATTCTCAGAATGTCCGAAGGCATGTCCTTAGTCGGTCGTGGTTCGTCAACGTTGGTTCCGTCCGCATCCGAGGCTGTTTGTTCGTTTTTTTTGCTTAGATATTTTTTCCGGGTGGGGGTCGCAAGCCCACCGACCCAACCTCTTTAGTCGCCTCTTACGACACGCAGAAGGCACGTGGGGCATATTCTATTCCCTAACCCCCAGGGGGGTTAAATATTACATGATTAAATCTATGCAAGGGTAATTATATATTATGTTCAGTAAAATGTATAAGTTAGATAAGAGACTGTCACCCTATATAATTAATAATAACTATATGCGTAATCATAAACCGAGTGCACTGTGAGTGATGGCAGATAATATCTGGAGGACCATTAGTTTGTAAAACCCTGATGGGTATTGTTAGCCTAAGAAGTGCGCAGGGGGGGGGGTACTGAAGACCGTGCCGTGGTGCGGAGGTATTTAGGCTGTTTTCTTCACTCAAATCGTCATCATACCATAAATATCATTAATACTTATCCATATGCGCCTATTTTACGTTGATTATGAAGATATTAACCTGTTACAGCAATAAAACAAGTAGAAACAGTGTTTGGCTGGTCAAAATCGGCAACAGAGGCCAGGAATTGTAAGCATCGAGTGTGAGCCAGCCTCCCACTCCACCACTCCTCCCCACGTCCGGAGAGACACTGTCGCGCGATACTCTCTCTCTCTCTCTTTCATTCGCTTGGTAACACATACAAGCACACCCCTCTTATGACTCGCTATTGATAGCACAAAAATATATCGCCGAAATAAGGGAATAAGAGGGAGAATAGTGATAATTAAAGGGGGGGGGGATGTGGAGGAGTAATATTTGCCATGGCCAAGGGGCAATAAAAAAAAAATTGATACTGGGCTGGTTTAAATGTTTTTTTTTTAGGCCTTGGATTATATAAAGCTTCCCGTAGCGCAGCGGTAGGCCTTATATAAGTCTTGCCGCACTTGCTGGGTTAACCCGGCAACTACTGATCTCATCATAAGAGTTTTACTGGTGCACTGCGGATCTCCTCATATAATCTCGGTTTTTGAACGTGTACCAAAACCGCGGGTTTACAGCCAGGCGGCTACAAATTGGTACAGTGTAGTACACTTGGCAACTCTCGATACCACCACCCCACACGCTCGTCCCGCACACAGGCAAGCAGTACACATGCACTTGTCATGGAGCCTACACGTCCCTCACGCTCTCGCCCTGATGACACAACCAGCCCTCCTCTGGTTGCTAGAGACCCGAGCTACCATTACTACAGCACGAGTGACTCCGAGGACGAGGAACCTGCACGTAAAGCACGTAAAACACGTGCAAGCAGGGGCAGTGCACAGAGGTCATTGTCTTTCGGGGACACTGCCACGACCACCCAGGCAACTACTACCACCACTACCACCACCACTGCCACCACTGCAACCACTACCACCGATGCAGGAGGCCGCCCTGGGGCTGCAGGACCTGTGGGGGCCACTGGGAAGAGAGGGAAGGGCATGGGTAACAAAACTTCTACCTCTGCCACTACCACCGTGCCACCACCACCACCACCACCCGCCGCTGCCACTGCCCCTGCCGGCCCTACTGCCCCTGCCACTGCCCCTGCCCCTGCCAAAGGGAAGAAAGGGATGAACGGCATGGGTAAGAAAACTTCTACCTCTGCCACTACCACCGTGCCACCACCACCAGCTGCCTCTGCCCCTGCCGGCCCTTCGGCCCTGCCACTTTCCCTGCCCCTGCCCCTGCCAAAGGGAAGAAAGGGACGAAGGGCATGGATAAGAACATTTCTACCTCTGCCACTACCACCAGCCGCCCCTGCCACTGCCCCTGCCGCCGCTGCCCCTGCCGGCCCTTCTGCCCCTGCCACTGCCCCTGCCCCTGCCAAAGGGAAGAAAGGGACGAAGGGCAAGGCGACAAAGGCGACAGGGACAACCATAATATTGCCTGCCTCTACCTCTGCCACACCCACCACTGCTGCCCCTGCCACTGCCCCTGCCAAAGGGAAGAAAGGGACGAAGGGCAAGGCGACAAAGGCGACAGGGACAACCATAATATTGCCTGCCTCTACCTCTGCCCCACCCACCACTGCTGGCCATGCCGACGCCGCCCCTGCCGACCCTTCTGCTGGCCCTTCTGGCTCTGGCCACAGGACACCTGCCCAATCGAGATGGACGACGCACCTTACTCCGTCGAAATACGCCGCCCTGCTGTTTCCTGATTCCCAGGATGATGACACGCAGGATTTATACGACGACGACGACGACGCACGGGAGTCTTGGGGGGGGGGGCATGGGTGGATAGTGAAAGTGAATCGGAGCAAAGTGCCGATAATGAGGAGGGGCGTTCAAGTGAAGAGGAAGGTGACAAGGATGTGCTATATCGTGACCATGGCAGCGATTTGTCTGATGCTGGCGAAGACGCAGATAACATTCCCATCCAAGACGCCAATATCCATACGTTTGTGTGGTCTAACGGGGCCGATTTTGTGCCTGATTTGCACCAGTTTGATGCTAGTAGGTCAGGTACAACTGCTGACTGGCGGTAGGAGGGGGGAGGTCTGACATACGGAGCCCTGTATGTTAATTTAAGAGTTAGAATTAGAGTTGAAGGATATCACACTACCCAAACGGTGAAGCAGACTAGCGAGCGAACTAGCGAGTGGGAAACTAGCTCGCCCGCATACCTGCAAACAAGCCTTCACACCTGCGTGCGTCATAGGGGACCCTGCAAACTACTCCGATGACCGGACACTATGACGTATGTTCGACGCCAGGAGCTGTGATTGGACCATGCACCTGTTATGCGACTCGAGGAGCTATGATTGGAGCGGGCACCACCCCGCTTCCTGATTCGTTTCCTACACCATCATTGTTTAGTATATAAGACCCGAGTTGTGGGCATTCAAATCAGTCTCATTTGGAGTTGGGGAAGGTGAACTTTCAGCTGGAGGAAGACGGGGTGAAGTATTATAATGGGATTGTGACTGTCAGTCAGATTATATAAGTGTGTGTTAAGTGTGTTCGGTGTAAACACTTACGTTATGTTGGTTAGTGAGATATGTGATTGGGAATTAACGTTAACGCTACTACAGTAAACCCTCGCTATCTCGGACTAATTTGGGGGACCCAGTCCGAGATGACCGAAAATCCGAGATGTCCGAAGTCCGACTTATGTCCGACTTAAGAGAGGAAAATGTCCGAATTGGAAGAGGGAGTCCGAGCCACCAGAGAAAACGGAGACTTCCCTATCACTAACAACTTTGATTCAAGATAAATTACAGTACCTGTACTGTATCCAGCAGTCATATATTATAAATATCACTTTCCTTCTCCATTTCACTGTCCTCTCCACCTCACTGTAGCCTTAGATCTCGGAATTGGCCTTAGATCTCGGAATTTTCCGAGATATCTGACACCTGTCCGACAGACCATGTGGGCCCTCGGAGTATTCCCCTTACATCTCGGAATTTTCCGAGATATACGGCGAACTTTCCGAGAGGCCGATGCCAGTCCGAGTAGTCCGGGTTTCCGACTTCTAGAGGTCCGAGATAGTGAGGGTTTACTGTATTATGTGTTTAACTATTTGATTGCGAATTAACGTTAACGCTACTATTATGTGTTTAACTATTTGATTGCGAATTAACGTTAACGCTACTATTATGTACTTAACTATTTTAGTTGACTAACTTGTGGACTAAAGCAACTCTTTAAGTAATTGGGTTATGATGAAAGTAATACTATTGTTTTATATTAATACTTACGAGTTCTTTCATTTTCTTTTAACCCGGCAAGCGCGATAGGCCTCACGGAAGGCTTCCTATAGGGAACGCGATAGGCCTCACGGAAGCAGGACCATAAAAAAAGCCTTCCATAAAAAAAAGGGCCTATCAAAACAAAGGAATTTGTCTCTAGGTGAGATAATTCCCCTCCAGTACTCATCCATGTAAATCTCACCCACCCCCCTCCCCTCCTTCCCCACCTTATTCCCCTCCCTCCCCTCCTCAATTATCACCTATTTTTCCTCTTATTAATCATCATTTATCGGTTATTTTTCTCTCCCGCGATAATGTAGCACAAGTGGGTTGCATAAAAGATCGTTATGCAACACCCAGACACCGGCACACCGCCCCGCTCATCCTCAGTTGACTCCCAGACAGCGAGAGGGGAAGGCTGCCTGTCTCTCTCTCTGCCTGAGATTATGACCGGGTGGCCAATCTTCGTTTTTTCCACCCCCAAATGCTTTTCCCACTTATTTTAGCACTCTTGAAGGTTCATATACATCATATATGTAAAAATAAAGCATACCGAAAACACAAATAATGGTTTATATTGTAAATATAACGAATTCGGTCAGAATCCAGGGCTAGAAATGCACAAATAACTACCCTAGCACCTACGTCTATATCGCGCTTGTCAGGTTAATTAACCTCTCCGCGGCACACAGGGGGTTTTCTACAGGGTAAGACTGTGCGCACCTATGATGATTTTGGGACCTATTGCCAATTTCGATAAAAAGTACATCATCGTGTAGGGAATGTTTGTGTGCATCGGCCCATATATATTTGACCCCCCCAAAAATGTCTGGGGGGGGTAGGGGAACGGTCCGTAGTTGAAAAATGTGGAGCGAATGGCACCGCGCGGCTAGATTGTCATCGAGCGGCGAGATTTCCCTGCCGAATATTTACGCGCGCAGGGGATAGAAGGAGAGGGAGGAGGGGGTGGGTTACCGCGTATTATCACGTATATCTCCTTTTTCGAGCCCTTTTAGGCTATTTAGAGTATGTATACGTGTGTAGGGCACCCATATAACAATGAATATGCCTCATAGTGACCAAAAATTGCAATATATAAGGGAATTATAAGAGAATATTTAGGCGGGAATGAAGATGTGTTGGAGGTTTGGCGGCAATTTATGAGCTGAGAGTGTGGTTTACGCCATACATATCACGTATATCTTGTACGTAGAGCACTGTCACGCTATAATACAGACTTGTACGTATGTATACGTGCCATATATCAAAATATACCGCATATAAACCAATTCATGCGATATTTACGCACATTATCAATGAGTTTTCTATGCGTGAACCAAGGTGTGAGTGAGTTGTGGTGGGAATGAAAGGGGGAGAGGGTGTGTTACGCCATAAATATCACGTAAATCTTGTATTTAGAGCACTCTCATGCTATAATAAAGACGTGTACATATGTAGGCTTCCCATATAACAAGGAATATACCGCATATAGCCCAATTGATGCGATATTTACGCAAATTGTGAATGTGGTTTCTAGCAGACGGAAGCCTGAAAGGGGGGGTTGGGGGTGGGTGGGTGGGAGGGAGGCATGCAGGGGTGCAGTGAGTGAGTGAGTCGTGGAGAGATGGAAGTCAGGCAGATCTCTAGATAGATAACCAGCTTAGTGATAATTGTGGAGGCGCCCCAGGCGTATTGATGTTTGGTATTTTGACCCTTATGTCTACCAGATGGCTGGTGTTCGTTGCCATCAACAGGTCTACAATAACATGAGTCAGGAATGGAGAGAGAGAGAGAGAGAGAGAAACTGAGACATGCGTATGTCGTACGTATAAATGGACTTCAGAATTGCATTTTATGCAAGCAGACATTGCATTTTAGACACATGTGAAGTACCACAGAAACATGTAGGCCATTGACTGTAAATAAAGTACTATATTTATAGACCACCAGCGACGGTGCTGAGGTCAACACAGGCAGATTGCCTGTTGTGATAGAGGGCTAAATATAGACTGGTGTCTCCTTACACCTGCGAAAGGGTAGATTGCCACCAGAGAAACGTTTACTTATTTATTTCGAAGTAATATGCAATCTAAATGTATATTCGAGACCTACTGCAATTATGTGGATGTCAGTCATGACTATGTTATAATCCAATATCGCGCGTAGGCGAGACATAAGAAAGCTGGTTGAGCAATTTTCGACACCCACACAGTTATTATTCATTTTTATTTACAATATTATACAATACAAATGTATTTGTGAAGAGATTTTATCCATTATTGTATTTATACCAATTTTGTTCCCAGACAGAGCTGCTGTAGCTGGAGAATCAAGGAGCGGCAAGGGTCACCTCGTGACCGCCTGACCGTGTGAAAATGAGTGGAGTCACACTGAGAGGGGCAATTTTTGCTGAGTGTTTGGGCAATTTTTGACAGAATAAAGTTATATAATTACTCATCCTTGACACAGACAAACGATTATAAACCTTGGCATGATATAATTGATAATCCCATCAATTTACAAACGTAAATCGGTGGGATAATTCATTTTTTTTTGTATATTGTCATTTCGATTGTAGACACGAAGTTTTGAGTGATATTTGGTATGAGCTCCTGTGGCATGGTTGGTAAGGTCACGGACTGGAAAACTCAAAGTGTCGTAGGGTAGTAGGATCGAATCCAGGAGGGGGTTATGGGGAAGGTTTTATATTGTCTAGAAAAAAATTTATAAATTTTTTTTTTTACAAGATCATGCCATTGTATTCAAACAATATGAAATATTCATAGAATATATCATATTGTAAGAATACAATGACATGACCTTGTTTTCTTTTTTTCTTTTTTTATTGTTTTATTTTAGTATCATAGTAGGTTTGACATGATTTATTGAAACATAGTTATTTTTGTACAATTCATTTGAGGTAAGAAAATAATTATATACACATTACTTAGGCTAATAACAAACATATATATTGATATACTAAAAAAATAAGGCATATGACATGTAAATCTTTGAAACTTATAAACTAAATAATGAAACATACAATTATATAATGTAAAAGCTATATCACAGGTACATCTTTGGAACTTATACATGATATAATATATGTTACATTATGAGGTAGCGTGATCAATTAGGTCAGGTCAGGTAAGGTAGGGCGCGAGTCCAGGGCAGGGCAGGGGCAGGAGGCGAGTCCAGGGCAGGGCACGGGGCGAGTCCAGGGCAGGGCAGGGCAGGGGCCTACACTCAGTAGTTCTTGAAGGTGTGGTAGTCACTGAAGCAGTAACCCAGGCAGAGTGCAACTTTGCACTCGGCGCACATTGAGGTGACTCTTGTTGGGTTACATGGGGTTTCCTCACACTGAGCTGCAGACGGTGCAACCTGCACCTGCCTAATGGTGATGACGCGCGTGCCAATCAGCTCGGTGTTGGTTGTGTAGTGTCTTTCGACACCCAGCTGGATGCGGTCAAGGAACTGTGATCCCAACGCCATGCCGTACGTTCTGTGAGTGGTTGGTGCCATACTTTCTCCAGGAGTGGTAGTGTGGGGGGGGGGAGGGTGGGGAGACGTTGTACACGAACTCCCGGAATTTCAGCTTCTGGTTTGGGGCCATATCCTTCTTCACCAACCACAAGTTGTAGGCGTTCAGCATCGTTATGTCAACTAGGGGGAGGAAGAGCTTGTGATAACCACGTCACAGGTCTTCCTCAGACACTCAAAGCCTGAACAGCTGACCCAGTCAGACCTGTCCACCTGGCGCATGTTTTTGGTGTAGACCACTCCCAGGTCGGGCTTGTAGATTGTCTTCCTGGTTTCGGTAGTGGATTTTGCCAGAATTCCACCTGGGCACCCTGTGTGGACGGTGGAAAGCACGGTGGACGTCTCGCTTATCCTTTCCACTTCAGGGCTATCAGTTTCCCA